>CM035841.1:410073315-410685815 GCA_020510985.1 Pholidichthys leucotaenia | reverse complement strand
GCATTAATGAGGCGCCAGATGCCAACAGAGAGTTTGCTAATTTATTTACAGAGAGAACAAAATAAAGAGCCACGTGAGGCAAAACACATACACTAAACTAGAACACAAAATAAAGAACACTAACATCAATGCAAGAGCGTAGCGAGGGCGGAGCCTGACGCTATAGAATAAACACTTACGAATGATGAAGCAAGGATGAACCAAACACAGAAGGAAGACTAAAGCCGGGGACAGGGACTCCAGTCCTGGTAGACATAGTTCACAGTGAGGAGTGACCCTCAGCTGCTCCCTTAAATACTGATAACAAAAAGCCATGAACCAAACAGGAGAGGAGGAAATGTAATGACCAAAATCATGATCAGCTGTGACAGTGCCGGCTAGACTTTGATAGCCGGAAGTTCGGCTGTGGCGCTGTCACAGTAAAAGCCCTGGGAGCACCAATAATAAACTACGCAGAAATGAAGGAGAAAAAAGGGACAATACTGAGTGCTCGGATCAACAAAGTAGGATTACACAAAAATTACTGGATGGATTTTTGATAAAATTTTCACCAGAGGTGGTTCTTGGGCAAAAAATGACCCCATTACATTTTGGTAATGATCTGAGAATCAACCAAGGCTCTTATCTTCTCACAGAGTGTTAGAACAGAATAGAATAGAATAGAATAGAATAGGCTTTATTGTCAATGTACAGTTGTACAGTACAACAAAATTGTGGGTGCTTCACCAGGCTACTGCTCAATAAAGTAAGAGAGATGGATTTGCTAAAACACAGTTACAGAAAACACAATTAAAGATACGTCAGAAATAGAAATAAAAATAGCCCACAGGAATATACACAGGTATGGTAGTGGCATCACGGATGGAACTATGTGCATAAGAGTGTGGGGTACAGAACACACAATAGAATAAAATGGCCCAAGGATTATGAAAAATATCCAGTCCAATCCAACTTTATTTATAAAGCACTTTAAAAACAACCACAGCTGACACAAAGTGCTGTACATAAAAAAAAACATAAGACATAAAAATCATAAAATATAACTAAAAAATACAATGCAGCACAAATAAATAATGATCATAGAATAAAACCAGCAAAACAAAATCAATGTCTCAAACTACGTCAAAACCCAAAGAATAACTAGAAAAGCACTCGGAGAGAGCAGACCTCCACCAAGCGCCACAGTTCCCCCCATACAGTGTTTGTGTGTACGTTTTCAGATTCCTTGACCATGAAAACATATGACTAGCAATTGGATTGACAATGATAGGATTAGTGGTTCAGTAGTTATTGACGAAAATGACATTTTCCGTAATGGCGGTTTTCTTCTGGACGGTGATCTGGATCACCACCATAATGTAATTGTCTGTAGGATACCCCATTTCTGACAATCTCTGAAAATTTCATGAAAATCCGTCCATAACTTTTTGAGTTATCTTGCTAACAAACAAACAAACAAACAAACAAACAAACAAACCAACGCTGATGAAAACATAATCTCCTTGGCGGAGGTAAAAATGGGTTTTAAGATGAGTTTTAAAACTGGACAGTGAAGGGGCCTGTGTGATGGACAAAGGCAGATTGTTCCACAGTTTAGGAACAGCAACAGAAAATGCTCTGTCCCTTCTGAGCTTCTTCCTCAATTTTGGTATCTCCAGGAGCAGCTGATCAGCTGATCTGAGAAACAGAGCAGGGGTGTAAGAATAAAGGAGCTCAGAGAGGTAAGTTGGGCAAAGGCCATTTAATTATTTAAAAACAAATAAAATAATGTTAAATTGAACCCTAAAGTGTACAGGCAGCCAGAGGAGGGAAGCTAAAATGGGTATATTGTGGTCCCTCTTATGTGTTCCAATTAAAAGACATGCAGCAGCATTTTGAACCAACTGGAAACATGGGAGGGAAGACTGGCTAGCTCCAAAATAAAGTGTGTTACAGTAATCCAGCCGAGATGTGATAATGGCATGCATTACTGTTTCAAAGTGCTGCCTTAAAAGAATGGGTTTAACCTTTGTCAGCTTCGTTAAATGAAAAAAGCTGCACTTGACTACTGCACCAATTTGAGAGTTTAATCTAAAATTACTGTCCATCTTAAAACCAAGATTAGTAACAGTTGTCTTGACAAACTGTGCCAAGGGGCCCAAGTCAACAGGGGGAGACTCACAGGAGCCACTGGGTCCAAAAACCATCATTTAAGTCTTCTTCTCATTAAAATTTAAAAAAGTTTAAAGCCATCCAAGCTTTACTGTCATCAAGACATGCAATAATTGGCTTAATTGAGAAGGTCTCCTTCTTCTTTAATGGTACATAAATCTGACTGTCATCAGCGTAACAGTGGAAGGAGATACCATGCTTTCTAAGGACTGAAGCCAGTTGAAGTAAGTACAGGAAGAAAAGCAACGGCCCTAAATCCGAGCCCTGTGGGACTCCACATCACAGGGAAGCCGAGGAAGATTCAAAACCAGCCAGACTAACAGACATGGTTCTATCTGCCAAATATGACCCGAACAATTCCAATACAGCACCAGAAATCCCCTCTAGATGTTGTAGATGCAATATTAAAATGTCATGGTCCACTGTATCAAAGATGGCATTTAGGTCAAACAGGACTAGAATCACAAAATCACCAGAGTCCAATGCCAGCAGGATGTCATTAAAAACCCTTAACAAAGCTGACTCTGTGCTATGGAGGGTTTTAAATCCAGAGTGAAACACCTTAAGGACACCATTCCCCTCCAAAAAAAAGCCTTTAACTGAAGATAAACTATTTTCTCCAATATTTTTGAGAGAAAGGGTAGCTTTGAAATAAGTCTAACATTAGCCAACCCAGTTTTATCAAGACCAGGTTTCTTTAGCAAAGGTTTCACTACTGCATGCTAAAAATTTGCAGGGACCACACAAGAAGACAAACTGTTGTTTAAAATGGTTAAAACCAACTGACCTATGATAGAAAAAAACTCTTTTAAAAAGTGAGGAGGGAGAGCATCACAAGGGGAACCTCAGGGCTTAATATGACCAACCACATCATCTAACTGAAACAGGATCACAGGCTCAAACTGACTGAAGACAGCAGAGCAAAGGACAGAGACAGAGGGGTCAGAGGAAGAAGCTTTGATGAGAGCCCTAATGGTGGTGACCTTATCAATCAAAAAAAAAAAATGCAAAAAGTCATTACAAAATTCAGAAGATGCTTCTATATCTAGAAATGGTAGTGGTTTCACTGATGGGTCAATGTACATGAAAGTGCAGTGTGCAAAGACAAGTGTGTTATTATGATAATTAAAAAGGTCTTCAGTTTTGTGCATGCAAGTTTTCAGAGGGAAGGGGGTGGGGCCTCTGACTGTTTGGACTCTGGATGGCCCAGGAGAAGGAACTGTTAATCAGTCTGGAAGTGTGGGACCTGGTTGATCTGAACCGTCATCAAGAGGGGAGCAGGTCAAATAGGTGGTGGCAGGATGTGAGGGGTATCCTGTGATGGCCTTGATCTTTCTGAGACAGGAGGATCTGGAGATGTCCTCCAGGGAAGGCAAAGGGCAACCAATGCTTTTTTGGGCGGTGTTGATGACCGTCTGCACAGCCTTTCTGTTTTTGGCTGTGGAACCGGTGTACCACGCACCCAGACAGTAGGTGAGCATACTCTCCACTGAGTAGCGGTAGAAGGCCAACAGCAGCTTCTGATCCAGGTTGTTGTTCCTCAGGACATGGAGGAAGTGCAGCCACTGCTGAGCTTTCTTCACAAGGGCTTGGTGTTGACAGTCCAGGAGAGGTCAGAGGAGATGTGGCTGCCCAGAAACCTGAAGGTGGGGACGGTTTCCCTGCAGTCACCATTTATGAGGGGGGGTGTGGTCTTTTCTGTTCTTCCTGAAGTCCAGAATGAGTTCTTTGATCTTTCTGACATTCACTTTCAAGCTGTTTGCTTGGCACCACAGCAGCAGATTCTCTACCTCCACCCTGTATGCCTTCTCATTGTCATTGGTGATGAGCCCAAACAAGGTGGTGTTGTCAACGTACTTCACGATGATGGTGGTTGGGTGGATTTGAATACAGTCAAATATGTACAGGGAGTACAGTAGTGGGCTTAGGAAGCAGCCCTGGGGGGAGCCAGTGCTGAGACACAGTGTGGAGGAGTGGTGTGGGCCAAGTCTGACTGTTTGTGGGTGGTTGGTGAGAAAGTTTTTTTTTATCCAGGAGAAGGTGGGGGGGGGGGATCTGGAGGAGGTGCATTTTATTGATTAGGATGTCCGTGATGATGTTGTTGAAAGCTGAGCTGTAGTCCACAATTGAATTGAATTCATTTTTTGTCATTGTATACAAAATATACAACAAAATTTTTCAGCTCCGCAACCATATCGCTAATCCAAACATACATAAACACACCCAATCAATAAAAACAATATATAAATATAGATAATTTAAGACACAGTGGGACTAAAAGTAAGTAAATAAATAAAAAAAACAAAAACAAATTAGAACTTGACATGGCACATTGCACCACATGCCAGTTCTTTCACAGTTAATCAACTATGGAAGATTACATGATTTGATGTGAGGGAGGTAAAGTTCAAAGATATTATTTAATTCATGTAGGGCTGTATAATAGAAAGTGTTCCTCAATCTAGAGTTGTGGCATTTCAAGGCCATGTAGTGCCTTCCAGAAGGCAGTAGGACAAACAGATGATGAAAAGGATGACTGCTGTCCCCAGCAATCCTGCGGGCTCTGCTGTAGCAGCAGGATCTGTAGATGTTTTACAGGGAGTGCAGGGGATCACCGACAATCTCTTGCGCAGTGTGAACTACCCTCTGCAGGGCCACCCTGTCTGCTGCCAAACAATTTCCATACTAAGCTGTGATGCAGTACGTTAATATACTCTCAATAGAGCATTGATAAAAGGATTCCAATAGTCTTTTTGAGTGATTGACCCTCCTTGAAAGTCTGAGGAAGTACAATCTCTGTTGGGCCTTTTTTCCCACAGCGGTGGAATGAACAGTCCATTTCAGGTTCTCACTGATGTGAGTGCCTAAAAATCTGAAGCTGGAGACCCTCTCAACCTCCTCTTCTCCTATTTTCAGTGGAAGGTGAGCTTCTTGTTTCTGCCTGAAGTCGATCAGCAGTTCTTTTGTCTTTTTAATGTTTAGGGACAGATTGTTCTCGGAGCACTACTCTGTCAGTCTGTGGACCTCTTCTCTGTAGGCAGACTCATCCACGTTAGTAATAAGTTCCACCACTGTTGTATCATATGCAAACTTTATGATGGTATTTGTGGAGAATAAAGGTGTGCAGTTATATGTGTAGAGAGAGTAAAGAGCAGGGCTTAGCACACATCCCTGCAGTGCTCCAATACTCAGTTTCAGACTTGGGAAGATGTATGGACCAAGCTTCACAGTCTGAGACCGATTGTTGAGAAAATCTTTCATCCACTTGCAAAGATGATTGCTCAAACAAAAATCCTGTAGCTTCATGACCAGGCTACAGGGAATGCTTTTGTTAAAAGCTGAGCTATAATCCACAAACAACATCCGTACATATGTTCCTTTCTGCTCTAGATGGGTCATTGCAGTATGAAAAGCCGTGTTTATAGTGTCCACAGTCGATCTGTTAGCCCTGTATGCATACTGGTGCTGATCGATGGTGGTGGGCAGGGTGGATTTAATGTGGATCAGAACTAACATTTCAAAGCACTTAGAAATAATAGATGTCTGTAGTCATTCAATGAGCTAAAGTTGGTCTGTTTGGGCACAGGGATGATGGTTGCAAGGAGCATCCTCACATAGCTCACTGGGTTCTCCAGGTGGCTCAGCGCTCTGTGGAGTGTGGTGGTGATGGCGTCTTCCATAGACCGGTTCTCCCTGTAGGCAAACTGGTGGGGGTCAAAGGAGAGCGGAAGACGGTCCCAAATGTGTTGGGACACCAGTCGCTCAAAACACTCCATGACTACAGTCGTGAGTGCTATGGGTCTGTAGTTGTTCAGACTGTCAATTGCGGACCTTTTGAGGATGGGGATGATGGTGGAGGCCTTGAGGCGGGGGGGACGATGGCGTGCGTCAGAGAGAGGTTGAACCGCTTGGAGAGAATCTCTGCCAGCTGGTCTGCACATGCACATGCTTTGATCACCGCTACTGTGATGCTGTCGGGGCCAGAAGCTCGGCGGGTGTTCATTGCTTTCAGTTTCCTCCTCACCTCATGCACCTGTGGGGGGGGGGGGGGAGGGAGAGAGGGGAGGAGGAGAGGGACGAGTTGGGGGGGGGGCTCAAACTGGGCAAAGACGCTGTAAATTCAAATTCAAATTCAAACGTTTATTTCAAACTCAGGGTTCATATTAATTGCAGAACTAAAACGTGTAGAAAATAAAGGTATATACAGTTCAGCAGTCACTTGGCGCTCTTGCAACAACAATAACATACAATACTGAACTCAGTATAAAATAGAACGCCACCACTTCCAAATGCTGGAGTGAAGTGTGAGTGACGAGTTGACAATCGCTGATATAAGATGATTGTTACATGCCAGCAACCTTAAAGCTAAAGCTCCTCTGCCAGTATGAGGCTGCTGTCAGATGTTGGAGGGCACTGGCCCCTGAAGTTGGTGAGGGCCTATGATTCCTCTTCACATCTGTTGGGGGTTATGTATGTGTGGAAGCCCTCCACCTTCCTCCTTAAGGCGTTCTTGGTGTGTTTTACCCCTGTCCTCAGGTTGGCTCTGGCAGTGCTGTACAGAGAGCTGTCCCTCTGCCTGAATGCTGAGTTGTGTGCTCTGATCACAGCCTGGACCTCACTGGTCATCCAGGGTTTCTGGGTTTCTTTGGAAAGACCTGGATATTTTTTATTGAAAGTCACATTTTCTACACAGCATTTAATGTAGAAGAGGACAGACTCGGTGTAGAAGTCCAGGTCCTGCTGTTCATAGATGTTCCAGTCTGTTCAACTAAAGCAGTCCTGTTGCTGGAGGAGAACATTTTCAGGCCAGGCTTTAATTGTTTGTTTGGTTGGGGGGGTGCTCTTTCTCAGGGTGGTGTAAGCAGGTATTAGAAGCAGGGAGAGATGGTCTGATTGTCCATGGTGAGGAAGAGGTAGCACTCTGTAGGAGTGCTTAATGTTGCTGTAAACATGGTCCAGTGTTCTTTCCCCTCTTGTGGGACATGTAACCTGTTGGTGGAATTTGGGCAGTACAGTCTTTAAGCTTGCTTTGTTAAAATCCCCTGCAATAATGTGGACTTCGTCCAGGTGATCTATGTTAGCAACAATACTCCAAAACTACTGAATGAATTTTGATGAAATTTTCACCAGAGGTGGTTCTGGGGCTACAGATGAAGCCATTACTTTTTGGTGAAGATCTAAGTATGCATACCTCCACCAAGACTCTTATTTTCTCACCGTGTGTTAACAGCAATACTCCAAAACTAATGACAGACTTTGATGCAAGTTTCACCAGAACTGGCTGTAGGCCTACACACAAACAAATTACATTTTGGAGGTGATTCATGAGGGACGGAAGGAGCCTTGGCAGAGGTATGCACTCTGTTTTTTGGTGTGGGAATTCAAGCATGATTAACATCCTCCAAAACTGTCAGTGAAGTGCCTCTTTTAAACTATTTGAACAATAAATGGCAATAGCAGGATGAGACAGAGTGATAACGCAGTCATTGCTTCAGATAGCTGGGCAGAGATAGTGTTATAGACATCATGTAGACATGGAAATCTCACTGTTAGAAGTAGAAGTAGAAGAAGAAGAAGAAGAAGAAGAAGAAGAAGAAGAAGAAGAAGAAGAAGAAGAAGAAGAAGAAGAAGAAGAAGAAGAAGAAGAAGAAGAAGAAGAAGAAGAAGAAGAAGAAGAAGAAGAAGAAGAAGAAGAAGAAGAAGAAGAAGAAGAAGAAGAAGAAGAAGATTGTTCAGAACTCCTTAAAAGAATTCCTTATAGAGTAATGACCAGATAGAGTGTTATAGACATGGAAATTTCACTGTTAGAAGAAGAAGAAGAAACTATTTGAATAATAAATGGCAATAGCAGGATGAAATAGAGTGATAATGCAGTCATTGCTTCAGATAGTTGGGCACAGATAGAGTGTTATAGACATCATGTAGACATGGAAATCTCACTGTTGTTGAAGAAGAAGGAGAAGAAGAAGAAAAAACTTGTTCAGAACTCCTTATAAGAATTCCTTCTACAACGATATAGAGTGAAAAAGACAAAGAAGAGGTTCCCAACCGAGAAGAATTCTGACTTTTGATACATTGATGTTTACTGAGTGAGTACATGGCGGTAAGGACTACAGCTCCTAACCAGATAGAGTGATGATATAGAGTGAAGTACGTGGCGATAATGCACCTGTAGGCTGGTTTACAACCACTAATCAAATCTATAAGAAGAAGAAGAAGTGGCAGGATGAACAAAGAGGGAGGGAGAGAGAGACAGCACTGATGACTAGGGAGAGAGAGGTGACACAGGAGGCAAACCATGACCAGGTATCAATAGTTAAAATGGCTTGCTTGATTTCTGCCAGTGCTGAAATACTTAACACATAATAAGTATTAAGTAGGTCTGCTGCTTCATAGTAGCACAAATAGACCATTACAAGGCTGAAGATATTGTTTGGTAAATGATTGAAATTCTTTTTACTTCTATTATAATATTAGAATGGCAGAATAGAGGTAAATTAGCCTTGTCCTTTTATCAATGACTCTGCACTCTTCCTCCACACTAGGACACATATGCTGACTTTTTTTGCATTAAAAAATCCTTGTATGGCAGAGAGCTTAACTTCTCATTCCCCAATGTTTAACCCAAAGTTAGGCCCTTGTTGCTACCTCTCTATCTCATTTATCGCTGGCTTTCCCATAGACTGGTATTATGTGCACTTGTAAGATTCAGCTGAGGTGGATTAATCTTTTTGCTTGTTGATTGGCTCACAATGTAAATATGCATGCAGTGACAGTATGTGGTGCATAATGCAAAGCGATTGCTGCAAAGCATTATGCACTGCACTACTTTGCTGCTACTCTGGCTGTGCTTAGTGTATACACATGCGGTGCATACATACATGACCTCCACAAGTACTAGTACATGTACAGTGTAGTACCGTTCATGTACAAGTACATGTACATGGCAGATTAATCTTTCCATTTGGTGATTCCTTATACATGTACATGTACAGACTAGGAAGTTTTGGCAGTACATGTACTAGTATATGTATTCGCTCGCTGTGCAAACACGCTTGCGGTGCAATACATGGTGAACAATGCAAAAACATTATGCACTACTTTACTGTTACACTGGCTGTGCTTAGCACATGCATACACTTTGCAGTGCATGCATACATGACCTCAGCAACTAGTACCGTGTTGTGCAGTACGCATCTGATTTTGACCTTTCTTGCATGAGTTATTGTGACACTGCTTCTTATCAATAAAAAAGGATGTACTTTGACAATTCAGTTCTTCTAAATCACAAATCATTCAGTTTGAATTCACCGATCATGAAGAGTATGAGGAGAAAGGGAGAAGGAAACACAAGGGGAAATGCAATTTTTTCAAAGCACTTTGAAGTTGGCCTCTGAAATAATGTGGTGACTAGGATTCGGACTTGGAACATGGTGACACGGACTCAGCCTCGACCTCGGCATGTGGTGACTCGGATTTGGTCTTGGCCTCGAAATGTGGTGACTCGACTACAATACTGCTGAAAACTGTCAACATCTAAAAAATGTGCATAATACTGTATACTGTCTTTAATAAACTTGGCTAAGTAACCCATACATTCTAAAAATTCAGAACTTACCTTTTGTAAGCTTCCCTTGAATTATTTTTTTTAAAGTTTTGACTAAAGATGCATTTTTTTTTCCCTGTGGCTTTTTTAAGGATGTTACACTTTGCAAAATGAATCACTCATTTTCCTGATGTGTGTGATACACGTGATGAATCATCAATCATTGCATGTACACTTTTACAATAGTTGATAAGCTATCACAAAAGCACAACTAAACCACATCAAAGTGGCTCCCCAGTTGAAAAGGATAAAAGGAGCTTGTCGCTCACAGCTTATTTCAAGATTTCATGTTACGTACATTTCAGAAACTCATGCTTTCCATTTCTCTCCTCTTGAGGCTTATCCACTGTACTCATACACACAATTTATTTCTATTTAAACCCAACACATGACAGCTGACTGACAATTACAATGTAATACATATACAGATCCTGCTGGGAGTTTTAAAGGTGATAGAAGATTTTGATGAAAACAAAGTTTAAAAAAATATATCAACAAAGTTTAGAAACGTATACAATGTAAGTCTTAATGTTGTTCTAAAAATTAGTATATTGATGAAAAAAAAATCTTGTAAATTTTGGTGGGTCAACAATAATATAAATATTTACATCCAACAGCTGGAGTAAGACAAACACCGAAGTTCAGTGAGGATGTCATAGCCAAAAGCATCACTAGCTTGATGTTACATGCCATGTCTCGTTTTGGGTTGTTAGGTTGCCATGTAGTGAATTATTCAGCTAAATACCCGAGTCTCAAGGCAAATGTCAGTTTCCCAATCGTTCTCAAGTATGGCATGACAAAGGAGCAGGATACATATGGGTTCTGTTTTTGATGGCTAATGTCTGCTGAAGAGTCTCAGAGGGCTGAAAAGTCACTCAGAGGTGACCTTTTTTAAGATAAGATAAAATAAGCCTTTATTACTCCCACAATGGGGAAATTCCAGAATTGCAACAGCACAGGGATAGCAACACTCAGAGCAATAATTTAGAAGATTAGAAAATAAGAGCAGTGAATATACATATGTACACATAAATATATAGGACTATACACAGTGTGGAGCATTGTAGCTAGATGGAATAAACAGCATAACCGTCTAGCTACAATGCTCAGCACTGGGTGTGTTTATATATTTATATATCTACATATTATTCCATCTAGCTACATTGCTCCGCACTGTGTGTGTTTATATACTTGCATATTTATTCCACCTAGCTGCAATGCTCCGTACTGTGGGTGTTTATATATTTACATATTTATTCCATCTAGCTACAATGCTCTGCACTGTGTGTTCATATATTCATATATTTATTCCATCCAGCTACAATGCTCTGCACTGTGTGTCTGTGTGTGTGTGTATATATATATATTTTATAGTAATACGTACATATGTTTATTAGCTGCTCTTGCTTGCTTGTTTTTTTTCTTGCCTTCTGATTGTTGCTCTGAGTGTTGCTATCCCTGTGCTGTTGCAATCCTGGAATTTCCCCGTTGTGGGACTAATAAAGGCTTATCTTATCTTATCTTATTTAGTTACCCCACATAGTATGAATATGTACCCATACATATTGTCACCCTCCATAGCGACTGATATTGTCCTAGTTGTATACTGGAGGGGACCATTTGTGTAAGCCTGTTGCGTCTTTTTCATTCAATACTATTAGGCCGTCACATTTTTTTGCTATCTCTGCGAGAAGCCCTGCTTAGGTTATACAGCCGTATAGTCTGTATAACCGTCTTAGTCTGACAGCCGTAGGTAGAAAGGACCTGCGAAACCTCTGGGTCACGCATCTAGGATGATGTAGTCTACTGCTAAATGAGCTCCTCAGTGTGTCCAATATGTCCTGCATAGGGTGGAACTCGGACTCCAGCAGAGATTGGGCTGCATGGTGGCGCAGTGGTTAGCACTGCGGCAGCACAGTTTACCCTTGGCCGGGGGATTGTGGGGATCGTGGGATCGTGGGTTCGATCCCAGCCCCCGACCAACAGTGATCTGTGTGGAGTTTGCATGTTCTCCCCGTGTTGCGTGGGTTTACTCCGGGATTTCTCCGGTTTCCTCCCACATGCCAAAAACATGCATGTTAGGTTAATTGGCTGTTCTAAATTGTCCCTAGATATCTGTTTCCTATAGGCCCTTAGAATAGAGGGTTAGTATTAATGAAAGCGCTTTGAGTGGTCTTTGTGACTAGAAAAGCGCTATATAAGTGCAGGTTAGTTAGTTAGTTAGTTAGATGACAGTTTAGCCACCATCCTTCTCTCTCCTATCTCCTCCACTGGCTCAAGGCGTTGCCCCAGGACAGAGCTAGCTTTCTTGATCAGTTTGTTCAGTCAGAATCAGAATCAGAATCAGATTTACTGCCATTGTTCATGTAGTACACAAACTAGGAATTTGTCTCGATGCAATGCTGCAACATTAAACATGATAAGATAAAATAAATTAAAAAAACTATACATGCAATAAGTGTAGAATAAGAATGAGTAATACTAGTCAGAGCAGTTTTTAAATATATTAGCGAGCAGCAGATATTGTGGAGTACCACATAGTGCAGTCGGTAATGCAACAGAAACAGTGATGATTGACATGAGTCTGGTTGAGCTGCTGTACATAGTGCACGAGAGTCAATAAGTCACTTAGTGTTCAGCAGTCTGATGGCAGAGGGGAAGAAGCTGTTCATGTGCCTGGAGGTTTTAGTCTGAATGGACCGAAGTCTTCTACCTGAGGGGAGGGGGGCAAACAGTACGTGTCCAGGGTGTGAAGGGTCGGCTATGATCCGGCCTGCATGCCTCCGGGTCCTGGAGATGTACAGGTCCTGGAGGGATGGGAGCTTGCAGCCGATCACCTTCTCAGCAGCGCGCACGACGCGCTGCAGTCTTAGTCTGTCCCTGGCAGTGGCTCCTGCGTACCACACGGTTATGGAGGTGGTGAGGATGGACTCGATGATGGCTGTGTAGAACTGCACTAACATCTTGGTGGGAAGCTTGAGCTTCCTCAGCTGCCGCAGGAAGAACATCCTCTGCTGGGCCTTTTTGATGAGGGAGCTGATGGTCGGCTCCCATTTGAGGTCCCGGGTGATGGTGGTGCCCAAGAAGCGGAAAGAATCTGCAGTGGTGATCTGCAGTCTCTTCCTATCGGCTGCTGTAATGCCGTTGCCCCAGCAGACCACTCCAAGAGTGATGGCTGATGCCACCACCGTGCCATAGAATGTCTTCAAGAGCACCCCTTGTACACCAAAAGACCTGAGCCTCCTCAGTAGGAACAGCCTGTGCTGTCCCTTCTTGTAGAGTGCGTCGGTATTGTGTGACCAGTCTAGTTTATTGTTCAGATGAACACCCAGGTACTTGTAGGATTCCACCACCTCAATGTCTGTTCCCTGGATGTTTACTGGTGTTGTGAGGGGTTGTCCTTGCCTGCGGCAGTCCACCACCAGCTCCTTAGTTTTCCTCGCGTTTATCTGGAGGCAGTTCCGATGGCACCAGTCCACGAAGTCCTGGATAAGTCCTCTGTACTCAGCTTCTTCTCCGTTGGAGATGAGGCTGACAATCGCAGAGTCGTCAGAGAACTTCTGTAGATGGCAGTGTGTTGTGTTGTGTGAGAAGTCCGCTGTATAAAGGGTGAACAGGAAGGGAGCCAAAACCGTTCCGTGGGGGGCTCCCGTGCTGCCGATGATCGTGTTGGACACACAATCCCTGGTTCTCACAAACTGTGGCCGGTTAGTGAGGTAGTCCAGGATCCATGATGACAGGTGCTGGTCCACCCTTGCGCACAGCAGCTTGTCCTTCAGGATCATCGGTTGGATGGTGTTGAAAGCACTGGAGAAGTCAAATAACATGATCCTCACTGCATTCTGGGCTTCTCCAGGTGGGACAGGGAACAGTGAAGGAGGAAGATCACTGCATCCTCCACCCCAATGCCATGCTGGTAGGCGAACTGGAGTGGATCCATCGCTGGTCCCACCAGGGGGCAGAGGTGAGCAAGGAGCAGTCTCTCCAGGGTCTTCATCATGTGAAACGTCAGGGCCACTGGCCTGTAGCTGTTCAGGTCTTTGGGGTGGGAAGTCTTTGGTACAGGTACCACACAAGATGTTTTCCACAACTGTGGTACCCTCCCCAGCTTCAGGCTGAGGTTGAAGATGTGCTCCACAGTCCCACACAGCTGGTCTGCACAGGACTTGAGGAGCTTCGCGCTGATGCCGTCCAGTCCGGAGGCCTTCCTCGCCTTGATCTTTCTCAGCTCCGTCCTCACCTGGGTCTTAGTGAGGTTCAGGTTGGGAGCTGTGTGCTGGGAATGGCGGGGGTGTTGGTGGAGTAGAGTGTGGACAGCAGGTCTCGATTACAATTTTAGAGGCAGCAGTGGTTGTTGTGCAGTCGGGGTGGGGGGGAGGGCGGTTGGTCAAACCTATTAAAAAACAGGTTCAGATTGTTTGCCCACTCCCTGCCCCCCGTGGAATGGGAGGAGGTATTCTGGAGCCCAGAGATGGTTTTAAGGTTTCTCCAGACCCCGCTGATGTTGCTCTGTTGCAGCTTGTCCTCCATCTTCTTCCTGAAGCTGTCCTTGCCTTCCCTGATCTTCCTCCTCAGCTCCTTCTGACAGGTAAGCTAACCAGTGCTAGCTATGATGCTAACTAGCTCAATCATCTTCTGCTGATTCTAATCTGATGGTTTGGGGTGCGGCGGGAGTGGGGGGTGGGGGGGTCTAAAGTCTATGTAACCAACTAAATTTTATTTCTGACATGTTCACATTATAACTGAGTGTTTAATAAAATCAGCCAATATATGGCTTGGAATTAACCCCACTAACTGCTCCTTACCAAACTGACACACATATGATCAACATTTGCATCAATGAATGTAACAGCACATGCTAATTGTGCAGCAGTCATGTTTTACATAAATGTTTGTTTTTTTTGTTTTTTTTTAAATTATCAGCTTTCCTGTGCAGCTGCT
The DNA here is from genome assembly GCA_020510985.1 of Pholidichthys leucotaenia. Taxonomy (NCBI): domain Eukaryota; kingdom Metazoa; phylum Chordata; class Actinopteri; order Cichliformes; family Pholidichthyidae; genus Pholidichthys; species Pholidichthys leucotaenia. Next base: position 410,671,117 of record CM035841.1, on the reverse strand, counting down.
CAGTTTAATAATTTGGTGTACAGTGAAAAAGTTACAGTTGTTTATTGTTGTTACAGATTCAGATATTAATGTAAAACTTTTTTTGATCACCATGGTGGAAATTGAGGTTAAAAATAGTTTAAATTCTAATATTAGAATAAACAGGTCTTAATTTATTTTCTTACTAACTAATGTTACTGCACAGTATTAGCCATGGGATTTCTTGAGTCCCTTAAGTAGTTGCAATTATGTATATGTAGAAATTTATGTCAGATTTTTGACTATCAAGTAATAAACCAATTTTTTTTTATTTATTTATTTATTTTTTTTAATCCTCTGTAAGGACTTCCTCAGTCATGAGGTGAATAAGCACAGATTGATATTTGGACAATGTCATCATGATACAGCAGAGAAGAGCTCCACCAAACAGTGATGGAGAGATTGTCAACAGCTTCTGAAGCCCTCACTGATGTGATGGACCAATGGGGGTTAAGGACAGAACATCAATAGCTGACCTTTAGGTGAGTATGATTCAAAGTTTTACATGTAAAAAGTTATTAAAAGGACTATTAATATGACTGTGTTCTCATATTTCAACATTTTTCGCGGGCAGCACGGTGGTGCAGTGGTTAGCACAGTTGCCTAACAGCTAGAAGGTTCCAGGTTCAAATCCCCAGGCTGGCAGGGGTAGGAACCTTTCTGTGTGGAGTTTGCATGTTCTCCCTGTGCTGTGTGGGTTTACTCTGGGGGCTCCGGTTTCCTCCCACAATCCAAAGACATGCATGTTAGGTTAATTGGTTGTCCGAAATTGTCCCTAGATATCTGTCTCCTATAGGCCCTTAGAATAGAGGGTTAGTATTAGTGAAGCACTTTGAGTGGTCTTCAAGACTAGAAAAGTGCTATATAAGTACAGGTCCCTTATCCCCCCCCCCCATTTAAAAATCACATTCTGATGATGTCAGCAAAAGCTTCTCCTCCACCGCACTTGTGTATGAGGCCTGAACTCCATTAGCAGCTCAGGACAGCAACCACCAGAGGGATTGCCCAGTGAGGAAGACAGTCGGCAGCACACCAATGTAAGTTTAGTCTGATCAAAACATTTTACACACAGTAATGTATAAAGCCAAATCCTTTATTTAGAATTTTTAAATGTGTTTTTTTAGGAGATTTTTTTACTGTTTTTGAAATGTTAAGAAGTATTTTTTTTTAATATTTACATTTATATTTACAATATAAATATTGTTTATTAATATTTTAATATTTATTGATTATTTTGCCAAAAGTAGATGCAAAATATATTTGTTTCTTTCTTTTTTGAATAACTTCTCAAAACAATAGTCAAAATTTTGCAGCTAAAATGTCTGGGACTTTTCATTTTTATTAAAACCACAACCTGCCTGTGCACTTGGTGTTCCAAGAATGCGGAATTAGAAAAAAAAATGTTGTTCCTCTTCTTTAATCAGGTCCAGTCTTGCAGCAGGAATGAATGTACAACACAACAATCCATCTATCTTCTATAGCTTTTCTGGTGGTCCAGGTTGTGGAGGCAGCAGTCTAATCAGAGAAGCCCAGACTTCCCTCTCCCCAGCTCTTCAGACCAGCTGGGAGACACAGTCTCTTTAATGTCTCCTGGGTCTGCCCCAGGGTCTCCTCCCTCCTCCCACAACACACACATAAAAGGTAATTCCATTTCTGCACCTGCTCTTGCCTTCACCTACAGCATATTGCCATTCACATTGTGTAGACAAAGCAAACTCTTTGCAGCACTGCTGTAGTCCTAAAGCAGTCTAGTAGTTCACATACTGTCATGTATTAATGCTGTTAGTCTGTGATGACACTTTCTTAGACACTGTCCTTTCTTACATCAACAAATTGTACCTGAGTATAGTAACAAAGGTCAACACTGACTAGGGGGACAACAAAAGCTTTCCAGAGTGTCCTAATCCTGATTTAATTAATTTCTCTATTACTCTCCCAGATCTGCCCCATGGACCCTGCACCTGGACTGTTTATTTTTTAATAAATATTTTCCCCAAAATACATTCCTGTTTGTTATATGTTGACTGACTTGATTTGAGGTTGATTTTCTTTTATATTCTACTCATCCACCTCCAAAAGTTGAATATTGTGGTGAATTTATTTTTAGAAATAAATCTAAAAAGTGAAACTTTCATATTTTACAATAATCCCATATAATTTTAGTCATTTTAAGATTTTTTTTATTTTTTTTTAATTTGGATGAATATGTCTGAGCTATTTGATACAGATCTGAATGGTGATGTGCTCATTTTTGGAGATGCAGAACTGTTTTTACACAATATTATTTTAACAAAGATTATTATTCCACCATAAATTATTTCCAACTTCACTAAGGATTGTTGATTACAACGTTATGTTTATATCTAATATGTACAGTGTATTTCACGTTCCTGTTTATCACTATGTTATAAAAAGGTTGAAAATACTTTAGTTTTGCAGAGGTGAGGTAAACCATTTGGGAATCTGTCACACTGAATAAACAACAGATTTCATTTTCTATAGTAACTGAAATGGCACAAATGAATGCAGGCATCAAGCGTTTCACAACATTTATTTATATATTTTAAAACAATAAAAACAAAACAAATTTACAACCTAAAATTAACTGGAACTGACATAAATAACTACTGGAGCTTAAAAACAACAGCTTTTTTTTAAGCATACATGGCTAAAACAGATTAACTTAAACAGACCATAAAAGTGTGATTCAGCATATTTACAAAAACCACAGAACAACTAACAGCAAAGTCCTTACAATCTGATCTGAAGTGTTGTCATAATTACATTGTCAAAACTAGAGAGCTATTGGGTTTGATCACAGCTGTGCTACATTAGCATTACTGTCAATAACACTATACGCTATAGTTCTTTAAAAAAAAGGTTTACCAGAGATGCGCATCAGAGAGGATTATGTTAAATAAACAATTCTATGTCACAAGAGTCCTCGCTTGACACACTGTCTGGATCATAATAACCAAAGATCTGAGATGTTAGCAGTCTGCAGTATATTGATGTTAGCCTCCACGAAGTGCTGTTTATCTCTACCTGGCAACAGGTACAAGATTATAGTGAGCCAACAGTGCATGCGACACCTACTGCCGGGTGGTCAGAATCCTTTATATTGCACCTTTAAGATAGTCACACTACACAGGGAAGCATTTTTCTGCAGTTAAGAGCTTAAGCTTTTGTAATACATATATGAAGAAGGCTGGCTTTTGATATTAGATTGGTGGCATATTTACTGCAAAAGCATTTGTGTGTATCTGTTCAAGTCTTCTTTTCTTGCCGCTTCAATTTCAGATGAATACTGTGCTAGCCCCTGCTTTTAACCTGCTATCCCGTCATGCTCCTTTTTCGTTTGTCAACTTGTTTGAGCCATGTTTCTTATATTTCCGAATTGTCATTCACATGCTGCACAACTCTGACTGCCTCCTGCACCCCTCCCTGCCCTCCCCTCTGTTCCCCCTCTCTCCTCATGGACTCTTGCAGATGTCGGATCTGACAGAACAACATGACTCACAGAAAAAAAGAGTTGAATTCCCTTTGGTTCAGCATTTGATATCAAACAGGACTGTGATGTTTGTAAAAACCCCAACCCATCGTTGGAAGCGTGAATCGCTGGCAGAGACTAAACTATGTTTGCATGGGAGGTCAAACTGTCCACAGGAGGACTGAAGTGGGTGTTTTTGAAGTTGCAATATGTTTAAATTTTGCTGTACAAGATGGCTATTTTAATTCAGAGATATGGTAAGATGAGCAAAGTTCAATGTGCTTTGCAAGACAAGATACCATGTAAAGATGGATTATGAATGATAAAGAATTGCATGAATTCTCAGTTCTATTATGTATGTTCTATACTACAAATGTGCTATGACATCAGAATCAGCAATCATGTTAGTTTATGTACCACAAATGAAATTACTTTTGCTACATACATTCTTCAGTTTCTTACAAGATCTGTGAGGGGTAAAAAAGATCAATGTCAGGGTTTAGACATGACTGTGCTCATGTCCTCGCTTTATGTACATATTTACCTCCCCCAGGCCGCAGGCCAGGAGGTTATGTTTTTGCCGGGGTTTGTCTGTTTGTCTGTCTGTCTGTTGGTTAGCAAGATAACTCAAAAAGTTTTGGACAGATTTGGGATGATCCAGATCACTGTCTGGATCCAGGAATTTTTTTAAGGATTCTTTAACATTGTGAGATAGGGCCATTTTCAACATGTGTGCAAGCGCAATGGACGGCGCTGGTCGTCGTGTCTGACGAACACGAACTCCGCGTTATTCAAAGTTTTAAGCACAAAAGCACGCGGAAAACAGTGGTGGGCCGGGCCCGGCAGCGTGCCTGTGTTTGTGCTACGCTGCAAAAGCTGAGACGGGCAGCTGTCTGGCGCGGGATTATTTGGCAGAAATTCCCCGGGCAGCTATAGGGGCTGCACAAAAACAAGCTCTCTGCCGGGGAAGCTTCCAAATCCTCTTTTGGCGCGGAGCGCAACCCCAATAAAACCCACGGCAACCTGTCTACCCAATTTGCATCCGTCAGTGAAGCCCTGAGTGCTGCTTTCAGTGATCTATGAAAACACTCGCATAACCCATTGGCCTGTGGGTTGTACGCGGTTGTGCGATGAATTGCAACGCCCGCAGCCTGGGAGTTTGCAGATGGAGGAGATGGACACAACAGCAACACTTGAGTTTATTACCTCCGCCAAGGAGGTAATGCTTTTACTGGCATTTGTCTGTTTGTCTGTCTGTCTGTCTGTTACCAACATAACTCAAAAAGTTATGAACAGATTTTGACAAAATTTTCAGGAAAGGTGTGTAATGGCGCAGGGAACAGATGATTAGATTTTGGTGATGATCTGAGAGTGCATACCTCCACCAAGGCCTTTGTTTGTATTTGTGCAGCAGGATTACACAAAAACTACTGGATGGATTTGGATGAAATTTTCACCAGAGGTGGTTCTTGGCCTAGAGAGGAACCCATTACATTTTGGTGATGATCTGGGAATGCATACCTCAGCCAAGGCTCTTCTCACAGTGTGTCAGCCACAAAACTCCAAAACTAATGGACAGACTTGGATGCAATTTTCACCACAAGTGACAATAGCCCTACACACAAGCCCATTACATTTTGGAGGTGATCCATGAGAAACAGAAGGAGCCTTGGCGGAGGTATGCGCTTTATGAGTGCTTTTTTAGTTGTTTTCTATTATCTTCAGGACATGAGTACAGCTATGTCCTCACCTTTTGTTATTTTGCTTCTGTGTTTTAGTTACAGCCACTTATTTTTAGTTATTATTATTATTATTATTATGGTTGTGTTGTATGGTTGGGCTGCACGGTGGCGCAGTGGTTAGCACTGTGGCAGCACAGTTTACCCTCTGCCGGGGGATCGCGGGGATCGTGAGATCGTGGGTTCGATCCCTGCCCCCGACCAACAGTGATCTGTGTGGAGTTTGCATGTTCTCCCCGTGTTGCATGGGTTTACTCCGGGATTTCTCCGGTTTCCTCCCACATGCTAAAAAAACATGCAGGTTAGGGATACGGGGCGCTTGCGCACGCAGCAACCGGCAGCTGGTGGCTTGTCACCAGACTGCAAAACAAATCTACCTACGGGTACAAAATAAGTAATAAAAAAAAAAGTGTTTCCCTTGGTCCTCTGTTCATGGCTCTTGTCTCAGTCCATCAAGTTTTTCTGTATCTGCAGTCATTCCCTGCGTCTCTGTGATTCCCCCTGATTGTACCCACCTGCCTGTGTTATCTTGATTACTCCCCTGTTTATATATGTGTTTCTCAAGCTGTGTCATATGTGACAACCTTGTCATATCTGTGTCAACCCTCATGCTTCTGTTCAGCCATGACAGTTTTGCCATGCTTTTTGTTCATTTCCAGTCCTTGAGCTGTGTTTATTTTGTTATTTGTGAAAAATAAGTCATGCCAAGAAAACACCATGCATGTGAGTCCTGCTCTCTGCCCAGCCCGGGCAAAAACCATGACAGTAGTTCGCCACCAGTAAAGGACTCAGCTGGTGAAATAACCAGGAGGAAAGAGGGGAACCAGGAGGCGTTATTGGGGCTTCTCCACTGGACTATATGCCAGTCAAACCAGGTCAAGGATCTTTCCAACCCCTGGGAGGGGTTGGGGAACCTCAAGGCTATGGGGGAGCTGTCTCTCAGCCGCCAAGATGTGCTGTATCTCCCCGAGGTCGTCGGTCTCCGCTCGGGCATAGCATGACTCGGCACACGCTTGAGCGGCTTGACTGCCCATGTCACCTCTTCCAACATAGCTCCGGGCCATCACCTCCTTCTCCTGCCTCCGGTAAACTGCCTCCCACCTTTTCCATCACTCCTATGCAGCCTGCTGTCCCCAGCTCACCAGCCATGGCAGTGGACATTGTGGAGCAGGAGGAGCGGAGACAGGTGATCATTGCGCAGATGGACATTTTGCTGGAGGACAAGCCCTGACTCGCTCTGGAGGTGCTGTTTCTGGCTCGAGAGTATCAGCCAGTTTCTAAAGGATCAGCAGGGAAGTGAGTCTTAAGGAAGCGTCGCTCCGCTTGCCACCCGGGCCCTTCACTCGAGGTCCCATCAAGGGATTCTGCTGCCGTGGCCGCACCCTCCTAGAGTGCATCAACAGTGGCAGCTCCAGTGACTGCAGCACATGAGGTCAGCATGTTCCAGCCACCTGTTCCAGGGGCGTACATCCCAGCACGACACCACCATGCACAGGCTCCTTCCCGGACAAGTTTGATTAGCCCCCATGAAGATTCACCAGACCAATTAGTGGCAACAGGACGGGAACAGAAGCAATGGCCCTTTATTTATATACATCATTTAATAAAGGGTCTTGTCCAGTTCCCAGGGATGGGGCTGAGCCACCTGCCATCCCTGAGTTCTCTCTCCCAGTCTCTGCTGCCACCTCCACCTCACCTGCTTCTCCTCCTTCTCCTTTGCTTTTTTCAGGGTGTTTACCAATACGGGGTGGGAACTGACTGATCATGGAAGTGTCTGCTTATCATGAGGTTCCAGTACCGGCTCCACATCACTCCCCAGCTGCAGTACCAACACCACCACCAGCTCCAACTCTTCTCCAGACAGCTCCAGCCATCCCCGAGGTGCACACAACAGCTCCTGCTGTCTCCATGGTGCACATAACGGCTCCCGTTATCTCTGAGGTCAACGCCACAGCTCCAGCTATCCTCCACGTGCACGCTCCTGCACAGACTGTTTCTCTTCATGTGCATGCTCCTGCAGAGACTGCTTCTCTCCACGTGCAAGCTCCTGTCATGGCTGCATTGGTTGCAGCTTTTCCTGCTGATCAGCCGTCATCATTGGGTGTCATCGCTGATCAGTCTGGGTCATCTGGGTTTGTCACTGATCAGCCTGCACAGCCTGGTTCCACGGCTGCTTCGCCTGCAGCTCATCTTGAGGTCGTCACTCCAGCAGCAGGAGACCAGGAGCTAAGGCAAGTATTCATTCTATTATCTTCTACATCTATTTTAGAAAAGACTTTCCTCACTCCTGGTGAGGGGGCCCAAGTGCAGATTTTACCCGCCTCTAGGTCCTCCCCACCAGTCTCTGCTGCTGATGACTATGATGCCACCTGAGGTGGCCACGTTGAGAATGGAGCAGCAGGATGACCATGCCCAACCTCAGCCCCCTGCCATTCCAGAGGTCATGGGACCTTCCCCTGTCATTGTTCCAGAGGTCAGAGGACCTCCACCCATCATTGTTCCAGAAGTTGAGCAGTTGGCTCCACCCAATGCTGTTCCAGAGATTGAGCAGTTGGCTCCACCCATCGTTCAAGAGGTCAAGCAGTCTTCTCCATCCATCTTTGTTCCAGAGGTCGAGCAGTCCACTCCACCCATCATCCCAGAGGACGAGCAGTCCGCTCCGCCCATCCACCCACCTGTCGAATCAGAGGTCGAGCTGTCCGCTACACCAGTCGACCCAGAGGTCAAGCTATCTGCTCCACCTGTTGTCCAAGAGGTTGAGCAGTCTGCTCCACCTGTTGGTCAAGTGGCTTGGGGGTCTCCACCAGCCGTACCAAAGGCCGGGGGGGGGGGGGGGTCCACCTGCTGTTCCAGAGGCTGGGGGGTCTCTACCTGCTGTTTTTGAGGTCAGTGTGCCACCGTTGCCTCCAGGACTGAAAGCCCCAATATTATAGCCTCCAGGACTGAAAGCCCCAGTAGTATTGCCTCCAGGACTGAAAACCCTAGTAATGTGGTCTCCAGGGCTGAAAGACCTTGTTGCAGTTCTTAGACTTAGGAACTCCTTTGTTGCTGCACCCCGAGCTGAGCACCTCTCACCCTCCTTGATTTGTAGTCTGGTGGCCAAGGGACTTTGGTAGGCCGCCAGACCCAGCATGTACTGCGGTCTGGGGACTCTTGGACTTAAGGAGGGCCCTGGATTCACCTTGTTCTCTTGTCTGGTTGTCTTGGGACAAAGGAAAACCACCCGACCCACTACGTTCCTGTTTTTGAGTGTTGAACTGCGGTTGGCCCCATATCACTGTGTGTTGTTTTGGACTCTGTGGGGGGTAAAAAGCTTGTTTTTGCCCACCTGGCCTTGTACCCCCACCACCCACCCTGTGAGTTTTTTTTTTTGGTTTGTTTGTTTTGTTTTGTTAGTTGTTGTTACTCTTTGGGTTGCTTGGTGTCTGACCCTTTAGAGGGGGGTACTGTAAGGGTTTGAAGATGACAGTGCTCGTGTCCTCACTTTATGTTCATACAGTGGTGTTAAAAAGTGTTTGCCCCCTTCCTGAGTTTAAATTTTTTTGTATGTCTGTCACACTTAAATATTTCAGATCATCAAATTAAAATATTTGACAAAGATAACACAAGTAAACACAAAATGCAGTTTTTAAATGAAAGTGTTTATTATTAAGGGTAAAAAAATAAAAAAATAAATAAATCCAAACCTACATGGCCCAGTGTGAAAAAGTGACAACCCCCCCCCCCCCATTAAAACATAAATTAACTGTGGTTTAACACATCTTTGGAAAGCTGAGTTCAATTTCTCTAGCCACACCCAGGCCTGATTACTACCACAACTGTTCTCAATCAAGAAATCACTTAAATAGGGCCTGCCTGACAAAGTGAAGTAGACCAAAATATTCTCAAAAGCTAGACATCATCCTGCGATCAAAAGAAATTCAAGAACAAATGAGAAAAAAAGCAATTGAGATCCATCAGTCTGGAAAAGGTTATACAGATATTTCTAAAGCTTTGGGACTCCAGCAAACCACAGTGAAAGCCATTATTCACAAACGGCGAAAACATGGAAAAGTGGTGAACCTTCCAAAGAGTTGACAGCTGACCAAAATTACCCCAAGAGCGCGACAACACATCCAAGAAGTCCCAAAAGACCCAATAGCAACATCCAAAGAACTGCAGGCCTCACTTTCCTCAGTGAAGGTCAGTGTTCCAAGATGAAAACCACTGCTGAGAAAAATCAACATAAAGGTCCGTCTCAGTTTTGCTAGAAAACATATTGATGATCCCAAAGTCTTTTGGAAAAATTCTCTGTGGACTGACGAGTCAAAAGATGAACTTTTTGGAAGGTGTGTGTCCCATTACATCCGGCGTAAAAGTAACACAGCATTTTAGAAAAGGAACATCATACCAACAGTATAATATGGTGGTGGTAGTCTGATGGTTTGGTGCTGTTTTGCTACTTCAGGATCTGGAAGACCTGCTGTGGTAAATGGAACTATGAATTCTGCTGTCTACCAAAAAATCCTGAAGGAGAATGTTCGGCCATCTGTTCGTCACCTCAAGCTTGGTTTCTGCAGCAGGACAATGATCCAAAACACACTAGCAAGTCCACCTCTGAATGGCTTACGAAAAACAAAATGAAGACTTTGGAGTGGCCTAGTCAAAGTCCTGACCTTAATCCTATTGAGATGTTGTGGCATGACCTTAAAAAGGCTGTTCATGCTAGAAATCCCTCCAACGTGGCTGAATTACAGCAATTCTGTAAATATGAGTGGGCCAAATTTCCTTATCGCAAATGCTTGATTGCAGTTGTTGCTGCTAAGGGTGGTCCAACCAGTTAATAGGTTTAGGGGCCAATCACTTTTTCACACAGGGCCATGTAGGTTTGGATTTTTTTTTTCTCTTAATAATAAACACCTTCATTTAAAAACTGCAATTTGTGTTTACCTGTGCTATCTTTGTCTAATATTCAAATTTGTTTGATGATCTGAAATGTTTAAGTGTGACAAACAGACAAAAAAAAGAGAGAAATGAGGAAAGGGGTAAACAAGCAAAAAGACGTAACAAACTAATAGTTTTTTGAATGCAAAAGATGCAATAGACTTACACAATGGTCCCCTCCGGCATACAACTAGGAACATACCGGTCGCTATGGAGGGTGAGAATATGTATGGGCACATAATCATACCATGTAGGATAACTAAGTAGACGGTTATGCTGTTTCATTCCATCTAGCAACAATGCTCTGCACTGTGTGTGTTTATATATTTGCATATTTATTCCATCTAGCTACAATGCTCAGCACTGGGTGTGTTTATATATTTATATATCTACATATTATTCCATCTAGCTACATTGCTCCGCACTGTGTGTGTTTATATACTTGCATATTTATTCCACCTAGCTGCAATGCTCCGTACTGTGGGTGTTTATATATTTACATATTTATTCCATCTAGCTACAATGCTCTGCACTGTGTGTTCATATATTCATATATTTATTCCATCCAGCTACAATGCTCTGCACTGTGTGTCTGTGTGTGTGTGTATATATATATATTTTATAGTAATACGTACATATGTTTATTAGCTGCTCTTGCTTGCTTGTTTTTTTTCTTGCCTTCTGATTGTTGCTCTGAGTGTTGCTATCCCTGTGCTGTTGCAATCCTGGAATTTCCCCGTTGTGGGACTAATAAAGGCTTATCTTATCTTATCTTATCTTAAACACTTTTTCAAACCACTGTTTTTTTTTTTTCTGCTATTTTCAGGACATGAGTTAAGCCATGGCCCCGCCTTTTGCTATTTTGCTTCTGTGTTTTCCTTGCAGCCACGTATTTTAAGTTATTATTATTATTATTATTATTATTATTATTATTATTATTATTATTATTATTACCTCTGCCAGGCCGAAAAGGCCAGGAGGAGGTTATGTTTTTGCCGGGGTTTGTCTGTTTGTCTGTCTGTCTGTCTGTCTGTCTGTCTGTTTGTCTGTTGGTTAGCAAGATAACTCAAAAAATCTTGGACGCATTTCCATGAAACTTTCAGGCGTTGTTGGAAATGGTACAAGGAAGAACTGATTACATTTTGGGGATGATCCGCATCACCGTCTGCATACAGGAATTTTTTAAAGCATTTTTCCACACTGTGACATATGGCCATTTCCAACATGTGCGCAGGCGCAATGGACGGCGCTGGGCGTTGTGTCTGACCAACACAAACTCCGCCTTCTTCAACGTTTTAGCCACAAAAGCATGCGGAAAACACTGGTAGCCTGGGCCCGCCAGCCATAGGCGCTGCGCACATTGCGCTGCTTGTCGTGTCTGACCAACACAAACTCCGCGTTCTTCAACGTTTTAGGCACAAAAGCACGCGGAAAACACTGCTGGCCTGGGCCCGCCAGCGTGCCCGCTTTTTCCGCGACGCTGCAAAACCTGACACGGCCACCTGTCCGCCGCCCGATTATTTGCCACAAATTCCCCGCCCAGCTATAGGCGCTGCGTAAAAACGACCTCTCTGCCGGGGAAAATTCTAAATTCTGTTTTGCCGCCGAGCGCAACCCCAATATAATATAAAACCCACGGCAACCTGTCTAACCAATCTGCATCCGTCAGTGGAGGAGATGGACACACCAACACTTCAGTTTATTACCTCCGCCAAGGAGGCAATGCTTTTACTACCGTAAAACGGGGCTATAAGGGACGGCGGGGTAATATGGGACACTTTTCTAAATGTAATTCTGCTTTTTTAATTTTGCTTCCGCCTACATTTGATGAAGGATTCATGGATATTTGACAATAAAAACACAACTCAGCGTCCTGCTCAAAATAAAAAAAGCACAATTACATTTAAAACATTTCCCAGAAAAGTGTCCCTTATCAACCCGCCGTCCCTTATAGCCCCGTTTTACACTACTGAACCACTAATCCTATCACTATCACATTGATTGTCATTCATTAATTGTCTGTTTATTGCACTGTCCATGTCAAATAAACAAATAATCATTGTGAATCCAATTGCTAGTCATATCTTTTCATGCTCAGGGAATCTGAAAACGTACACACAAACACTGTATGGGGGGAACTGTGCCGCTTGGCGGAGGTCTGCGCTCTCCGAGTGCTTTTCTAGTTATTTTTGTGATGGTCGTGTTTCCTGTGGTCCTCTGTTCATGCCTCTTGTCTCAGTCAATCATGTCTTTCTGTATCTGTAGTCATTCCCTGCATCTCTGAGTCCCCCTGATTGTACCTACCTGTTCTGTGTTATCTTGATTAGTCCCCTGTCTATATATGTGCATCTCAGTCTTTGTCATGTGTGGCGACCTTGTCGTATCTGTGTCAACCCTCACTCTCCTGTTCAGCCATGCCAGTTTTGCAGTGCTTTTTTTTCATTTCCAGCCCCTGAGCTGTGTTTATTTTTTTTGCAAATAATAAACCATACTGAGAAAACACAATGCATGTGAGTCGTGCTCTCTTCCCAGCCTGAGCACAAACTATGACAGTCAAAGCCTTCATGCTGATCTCAATTCATACAGGAAAGAGTACAGAAGTGCCAGAGTGGGCTACAACTTTTGATGAGTTTTGATTTAAACAGTTTTCTTTATCTCATTTGATTTGAAGGACATATATAAGGTGTTAAAGTGCAATACATACCCAGGTCAAAAACAACTTGTCAAGGTTTGGAGAGCAGGGGATAAGGGAGGAAAGAGTCAGGACATTGAAATTTTGTATAATTCACGAACCAAACATGAAACATAAACTAAAGCACTGAGATACTGACAAACAAACTGAGGCATGCCGGCCAGAAAAAAAACAAAAAACAAAACAAAAAAAAAACAAAACAAACAAAAAAACCCTTTATAATCTAAATGCTATTAAATACTACCAAAGAAAGCCAAGGCAGGAGGGTCAGGAACAAAACAAACTGACAACCAAAAATACACACAAAGGAATACAAAAGAAAAGCACTGCACAAATCAGGAAGCTAAATGCACTGCTTATCACGGTTATCATGATGAAGAGGTAGGAACACAGGAGGATACCAGGGAGGACAAACAGACGAGGCAACACTGAGGAGGGAGACTAGACAGAGTATAGAGGGAAGTGGACAATTAGGGAATAGGCAACAGGTGGAGACAGTCAGGCAGATGAGGGGAGTGACACAAACGAGGGGGACAGAGACACACATTCAAAGCAGTCAAGGAGACGATACTGACAGAGGAAGGCAAGACACAAACATAAACACAAACATAAACATAAGACACCAAGACCTGAAAAACCCATGAAACCAAACCTAACAGTCAAGTAAGAGAACCAAGAAATGAACAGGAACATAATCTAAGTTTCATGAACCGAGCCCGTGTTTCCTGTGGGCTCGGTTCTGATCGTTCCTGGTGGCTCAGGCAGTGGGTTTATCATGTGGTGTTATGGTTTGATTTCACGTTGTTTTCATGTCTGTGTGTGGTTTCTGTTCCTGCCTGTAGCTGCCGCTCTGGCCTGTCCGGCCACGCCCCCACTTTCTCTGACAGTCAGCTGTTCGCCCCGGTAATTATCTTTCCCACGCCTCGCCCAGGTGTTCTCAATTTTTTGGCCAGCGGTGTTTATACTTAAGCAGCTCCTCGCTACACAAACACCACTGGACCATTATACGCATTAGATGGTAGTTTGCCGCCATCTAACCATCACGTCTCCAGAAGGACTGTTTTCTGTGCGTGCTCACTGGGACGCTGTGACTACTCGGACTGCCCCCTTACTGTGAGTAACTGTAGTGTTTCTGTTCGCCGCTGTGCTGCTACGTTTTCCGCAGCGTTTCCCCCTGTGCAGCACAGCCGCTACACTTTGGCTGATTGCAACAGTGAATCCTCCAGTGTGTGTGTTGGGTGTCCTGAAGGACTCTTTGGTGTACCCAAGCTGTAGTGTCTTTTGTATATTCACTTTTGTGTTAATAAATGTGTGTTTGGTGTAACTCAGCACTTAAATCCATTCGCCCTTTTTCTCCTCCTCCGTGCGCTATAGATAAGTGCACGGGGAGCTTATGACACTAAGGGCATTTTAACACCTGAAAGTCCGCACCCAGGTCTGGTTTAACATTTTTATTTTGTTACATTGTCTACATTTGGTCCACTTTGGGCGCATTCACATGACCACTGTTTGGTATGGACCAAAGGACTGTCCATGGATAGTTTGGTTCGTTTGATACAGTCTGAATGTGCATTTGAACTCTGGTGCACACCAAACAAGCAAACTGTGGTCTGCCTGAAAACAGGGGTCTTAGTTCACTTGCAAGTGAATCGAGACTGCTTCGCTTGTGTGAATGCAAACGGACTATCCAGCTGACCAAAGGGTGGAAGTGCCCCCAGCTTTGTCGAACCGTAGCAACACGTAATCTGAGAAGAGGAAGTGGTGTTTACCGTCGTGCATTTTGGGTAGAAAATAACAAGAAAGACAACCACGCGACTCCAACAAATCCTTTTTCTGGAGAAGGCCAAGGAGAAAAGTTAAACCATGTCTCATTTGTGGTGGACAAGCAACCCGGCTGCAGGGAACGGATTTCCGTTTTCGGTCCTGGCTAATCAATAAGCCAGATTTTTCTTCTTCGTTGAGATTTTTTCTTCCTGGTCAGTAGTGGTTTCGGCTACAACACCCCATATGAGCAGTTGTTGTAACTGCGTGATGTTGTCCAGGCAGTTTGGTCTGCTGCAGTGAATCAGAATCAGAATCAGAAAAAGATTTATTGCCAAGTACATTAACAGATCACTGATAACATACGAGAGAATTTGACTTGACACAGAAAATGAACCTGCATTTCCGTGACACGGCATGCGTCTGAAACGCGCCTGCCAACAGGAGGGTACAGGTAGCATAAGAAATAATACAATGGGAAGGAGCAAAAAAATCATTGATTTCAGAATACTGGTCACATGATCAATATTATGATTACAAAGAAAAAAAAAGTCCTCAATGCACATCAGCAGACAAAAAGAGTTCACAGGACACAAAGAGAGCAGTGAGTGAATCATCTTGTTGTCAGTTTGTGGATCAATATGAATGTAATGTTGAAGCAAAGTGTTGTATCGGTAAGAACAACAAGGACACTTTGGCAGGAGATGTTTTGTCTGGCTACTGGCAATTGTCCTTGGCAATTGTCCATGCAGCTGCTGTCCAAGGCCATGTGCTCAGTGTTTTGAAAAAACACAGACTGCAGACGATCAGGAGGATTTTTGTAAGGGAATTGAGCCAAATAGAACTGATCACAGAGAAGGAACTTTATATTCTTCTGCAGATTCAGTACTTAATCCTTCATTGCGGGGCGTTGAGTCCGTCGTGGATAGACCTAAGCATAATCATGATGTAATCCACCTTCCGAGACAGTTCTCCATTTGCCGCTATCAGGGTCTTCTCCATTTTTTCAATTTGATGGATGCACCTCGCCTGGCCAGCATTTTGATAGGTTGTATCCATCTTCAGCAATTTGTGGTACACCAGGACAATCCCAGATCCAATCAGAACGATCCCAATCACCATTATTACGAAGACATACAAATCTTCAATGTCTTCGATAGAGAGATTAGTCAGGCACAAGATTCTCCAATTACTTGTCTCCCGTAAATAGCCCGCTGGAGCCGTCCCTGCAGGGCAAACAGCTTCCCCCGGAGCACTTTTCCTTGTTGAAAAAATAGTGTCAATTGCGTTCAAAGCCCAGCTTATTAATTCCATAATTTCTTTCGATAATCCGCAGTCAGACGCAGACAGACAACAGCAAGCTGGGATCCAGTTAGTTGGGGAGGTGGGGAGCTAGAGCAGAGAGAGAAAAGAAGCGTCTGCTCTCTTTGGAGGCGGAAGTGAGAAAGTGTGAATGCAAATCAAACCAAACATAGGTTCAAATATTCTGAGCATTCCCCTCCCAATCAAACCGAGACCCCCAAACTATCCTGGTGTGAATGCAACCTTAGGTTTGGTTTAACACTGCTCTTTATCCAAGCGGACATAACAACTTCATGTGACACACTTATATCTTGTCATCATAACGACACGTATACAGTTAGCAGAGACACCATAGTTAGCAAGTGTGCCGCTTAAGATTGGAGGTGTTTTCTGCAGCTCTGGACTCATCGGTAACAGCACTTTAAGTTGAGACTGATTCATAAGCCATCATAATAGTTGGTCAATTAGTTTAGTGAGGTTAGAACATTATCCAAGCCTTCATTAAAAAGGAGGTTTGTCCTTTTCATTTGCCGTGATGACTCCATCACACAATCTCCAAAAATATCTGGTAAGTTTCTGCATTTTTATGATTTTTCAAAAATTGACCATGCCATTAATGGTCATTTTCCCCTCTTATCAGCTGCATTAACTTCCTGTGTTTGGTCCATGAATTCAAATCATTCTGAAAATTGCTTTCAGACTCTAAATGAACCAGACCACAGTTCAGTATGAGCCGGACTGATCTTTGAACACTTTTTGCCAGAACATATTTCGGCTCTTTGGTCTAGACCATGGTTTGAGGGAGGGCTCACACCTAAAATTTTGGTCCTGATCAAATAGAAAAGTCCAAAAGACCAAACAGGTTAGGTGTGAAAACACCCTAAAACACTTAAGGAAACATGAGTCCACATCAGCCAAATATGAGAACCAGTTCCATGACACAACCATCCACTGCTGTGAATGGAAAATGTCTTCTTCAATCCCTGACACCAATGAGGGAATCATTGCCAATCAATTAAAAGGTCTAATTTTAATAGTAAGCAATAGAGAAATGTGATTTTTTTTATTCTGTCTTTCTATCTGCTCTACCATATCAATAAACACGGTTAGTTTTATTGAGAAGTGTTTTGAAAGATCTGAGTAAAAGAGCCCTCCACGATTTATAGCTACTCGTCAAACAGACAAGTGTGTCAGTGTAACGTTAAACTATTACACTAATCCTTCCCATTTATACATATTTCAAAGAGACGGTTTAAAAAAATAGCGAGTGTCACTGGCGGCTGTCGGGGTGGTGCTTTCGTCAGCTAGTGTGTGTTTATGTTGCTAATACAGGCCCTCGTCTGTGGGGGGGTTAACTTATGTGTGTTTGTTGAGTGTGCGTGGGCAGGTTTCACAGGCGAGGCGAGGACTCGACCCCTAGGGTTAATCCTAAATCTTAACCATGCCGAAATTCGATCCGTATCACGCACAGACACATTTATTTAGAGGGTGCAGAGGAAGCAGTAGGATGCCAAGAAGTTATTAGCAGTATTTTTAGCATTCTCCAACAAAGAAAGCCTTTCACATGCCCAGTCTGGCCCCCCCGTCTCACATTTTCTCCCCCCTCTCGCCCTTCCTCCCTCGCTCTCCTTTTATTATTTTCTTTTCACTCCTTCCAGTCATTATCACTGCCTTGCCCATTTTTTTTCCATGTCATGTTCATTTGCTCTCACTCCCTCCCTTGTATTCCCTTTCCCTCAATCCTTCCCTCCCCTGGGACCCATTCATCCAACGCCGCCTTTAATAACGCCTGTTTCTCTATAATCCTCCCTGCACTCGCAACTTTCTTTCTCCCTCCTTTCACTCTGTCATCACTGAGACCCGGCGACTCAGGCTAAATAAACACCAAGCACACAGCTGGTGATCACGTTTATGCTTTCTCCCTTCCACTATTTCCTCCATCTTGCCTGTCCCTTCACCTTCTTTCTGTGTGCTGTACAGAGGCTTTTCAGTCGGGGACAAGATCATTGCCCTAATGTCCCCATATTTGAGAATCCCTGACTTTTACCAGAGGGATGACAAAATGTTTCAAGTTCAGTGGGTCTAATGGCTCAATTTATGTATTTACAGTATTCAGAAACATTAATTTATCCATGCAAAGTGGAATTTTTGGACTATTAGCTACATTAGGGCTTTAGGGACATTTTCACACCTGAAAGTTCACACCAAGATCTTGATGAAGGTTAACGTTTCTGTTCCATTGTCTACATTTGGTCGAGTTAGATTTTGTTTCACACTGCTCCTTATCCAATGGAACCAACCCACCTTATGTGGTGCACCTACATCTTGTTGTCATGACAGCATTTTTATAGTTAGGGCAGTTATCAAACATGCTACTCACCTTCTGTGAAGTTTTCTGCAGCTCTGCAGAAAACAGTAACTGAGCTTTAAGCGGAACCTAGGAAGGCTTCACCACATTAATCACATTAGTGAACTAGTTTAGTGAGGCTAGAATGTTATCCAGCCAAACTAAGCTAAGCCAAACACATGAACGCACTTAAAATGTGTCCTTCTTAACTATAGCACCATCGGGCAATATTTCATTTAAAAACTGAGTGTCTTCCTCTTGCAAAATGCAACTGTGGCTCATTTATTATTTTTTCAGCCACCATAACTTCCTTTGTTTAGTCCAAAATCCCAAATCTTTCCGAAAATTCTTTTGGCACTAGAAATAAACCGGACAAAGGTAGAGTTTAATCTGAACTGAGACAAAATTTCATCTTTTTGGTCCAGACTGCGGTCCAGGGGAGGTTTCACACCTATAATTTTGGTCCAGATCAAACTGAAAATTCAGAAAGTCCAGACCAAAGGGGTTATGTATTTGTAAAAGCAGTCCTTTACAACTGAACATGAATCTCAAAGGCACTCGGAAAGTTTTGCTGGTGCAGCCCTCCTAGATTTTGTTTCGTACTGACCAGTGGTCCCGTCTCCTTCACTGATGGATTTTTTTTTTAGCAGTAATTGAAAATTTTCAAGGCTGTGGAGCTTCATCTGGCTGCTGATTTAGTTTGTTTGACCACGAAAAACAAGAATTTTTACCCCAACTAGCCTATCCTAAATACTGATTTACCTTCCAAGTTCCATCTGCCGGAGGAACCTTCTGATGCCGGGACATGAGAGGGGGGAGGCTTGTCAAGTTGAGGGCCTGTTTGTCCGGCTTCTAGCACAGCATGTATCTGTTCCTATCCTCTTTGCTTCATGGTGCTGTTTATTGTCCCCTCAAACAGTGAAATAAAATATCTGCCCATGGTTGAATCAAAAGGTTACTGAGATCTCATTTTAATGCTGATTTAGACAAAATGTACTTGTTAAATAGGTTGGAAAAAAATATTATAGGCTGTAATATACAGTACAGCGGAGAAAATAAGCACTGAACACATCATTTTTCTCATTAAACATATTTCTGATGGAGCCACTGACCTGAGATTTTCACCAGATATCAGTAACAACCTAAGTATTCCATGCATACAAAGAAATCAAGGCAACTGTGTTCACAAAGCAAGTTATATTTAACCAAGTAGAATGACACAGAGAAGTATTGAACACATGAAGAAAAAGAGGTGCAAGAAGGTATAGAAAACCCAGAAACCAGCTGAAATCCATTAGAATTTATGAAGCCATCTCATCCCCCATCAGTGCAAATTAATTTCAGCTGGTTAAGCCCTGACTGATAGCCTTTAAAAGGTCTGTGAATATCACATTTTCACAGCACAAATAACTCATGATGGGTAGAAGCAAAGAGCTCTCTCTAGACCTTCGCAACCTTATTTTTTGCAAAACATAATGATGACATTGGTTACAGGCACATTTCTAAACAGCTGAATGTCCCAGTGAGCAATGTTGGAGCCATCTTTTGGAAGTGGAAAGAACATCATTTTTCCACAAACCGGCCACAACCAGGAGCTCCTCACAAGATTTCTAATAGAAAAGTCAAAAGAACTATCAGATGAGCTATCTGATAGCTCATCAGATAGTTCATCAGATAGTTCAGCTCTCCAAGCCCACTCTTGGAGAGCTCCAGAAAGATCTGGAGTTAGCAGGTACAGTTTTTTTAAAGAAAACAAAAAGTAATGCACTCAACCAACATTGGCTCTATGCCCGCTCACCTTGCAAGACTCCATTGCTTAAGAAAAAGCATGTTGAAACTTGTTTAAAGTTTGCTGCACAGCATTTGGGCACGCCAGTAAAATACTGGGAGAATACAGTCTGGTCAGATGAGACCAAAATTGAACTTTTTGGATGCCACAACACACAGCATGTTTGGAAGAGAAATGGCACTACACATCCCATCATGGTGTGGGGGTGTTTTTCAGCACATGGTACAGGCAGACTTCAAATGTACAGAGACATCCTTTATAAGAACCTGTTTCCATCTGCCAAGATGGTGAAGATGAAACGAGGGTGGACATTTCAGCAAGACAATGATCCCAAACACACAGCCAAGGAAACTCTCAACTGGCTCCAGAGAAAGAAAATAAAGCAGCTAAGAATGGCCCAGTCAGTCACCTGACCTGAATCCTACTGAAACTCTATGGAACAAACTGAAGATCAGCGTTCAAAAAGACACCCAGGCAACCTTCACAATTAGACAGTTTGTGTGGAAGAATGGGCTAAAATCACTCCTGAGGAATGCCTGCACCTAGTTTCTCCACACAGGAGGCATCTGGAAACTGTTATTACCAACAAAGGCTTTTCAACTATATATTAAATGAATTTCACCAAGCGTGTTCAATACGTATTCCCTGTGTGATTCCACTTTATTAAATATTACATGTTTTGTGAACACAGTTGCCTTGATTTCTTTGTATGCATGGATTACTTGGGTTGTTCCTGATATCTGGTGAAAATATCAGCCCAATGGCTCCATTGGAAATATATTTAATGAGAAAAATGTTGACATGTTCAATACTATTATTTTTTAATTTTATAATTTTATAATATTATCTTCCCCGCTGTATAAGATTGAATACAAATAGTCCCATTTAGTGATATGTTAATGTCATGTTAAAATGAAATCATGTTCTGAGTTTTCAATTTTAAAAATCTAATCAGTTATTTAAAAGCAGAGAAGTTAGTAGTCATTGTGTCTCATTTAAAATAACAAGTGTCACTGGAGCTCATACTTTATGTGACATTCCATGGAAACTTACTCTAAGCCAAACACATGAACACACTGTACTATACAGCACAAGAGTGTTTAGACACAGTGTGGGAGTGTGCACATAAGAAAGACATAAACCTATCAGTCAGAAACACAGTCACACTCATTCAGACGCACTTTTAAGATAAGACCGGATAAAGCCGACCATATCGTGACCCGCCAAGTCCCAGCCAGGCTTAGCCGTCTACGTGGAGTGTGTGTGTATTTCAAATAGATCAAATGTGTGTCCGAACTTACCCCAGTGTGTGTGTGTGTGTGTGTGCGTGTGTGTGTGTGTCCCTCCCACCTTCCCTCACCTCATATTCTGTTTCAAAGAGAGTAAGCTGAGAGGTGTCACATCATAGAAAAAGACTCACACCAGTCACTGGAGCAGAGTTCAGCAGGCTCTGGCTGTTTCAGATAACCATTTCTTAGGTGATTGAATTACCAAGTTATCACTGCAGTTATGAATCTGTTTAGCCCGTGTGCTGTAAAAGCTGTGCGTTAAAGCACTTCTGGGCACGGGCCATTCTTAGAATCTGTGTCAGTATTGAGATCAAGGTTGTCTCTTAGAGGGGGAATTGAAAAAAAAAATAGCGCTGATTTAGTTCAGGGAAATGGCTCTCATGCAGTGACCCACCTGTGAGATACTAGATCTTCATCTTTATTTTCTTGACTTTCACTGCCCTTTCCTTCAAGAGGCTTTACCTTGCGCCAAACCTCAAGAAAAATAAGAATGTGCTCTTATTCACTTTCTTGGTTAAATAAAAGCACCAACTTAAAATGAATGGAAACAAAGTGTGTTATTAAAAAAAAAAAACAAAAAAAAAAACCCTCACATTTGGTATGAGGCCTAGGCTTGTTTCTCTGCGGGGGAACATTTCCATCTGGGGGCGACTGTGGTGGTCTGGTAATTTTCCACCTGGCGGTGGGAACACTTTCCCAGGCATGCTTTCAGATTAGCTGTAATTTGCTGTCCTTGGTGGCTGGGCTTCCTGCACGTGCAGGGTTGACTCACATGGTACAGTCAAACTCTACCAGTAAGTGACACACCAGCTGGTAGAAGAAAGGCTGTAAGCAGCCAAGTAAACTGGCTAGCAAGCTTGCGGAATCAATTCTTAACCATCGCCGCTAAGGGCCGATAGGTGTGCACCAAGATTGCATAGACAGAGAGAACAGGCAGGAAGTCAGACACACAAAGAGGGAGACTATTGGCATGTTTTCAAAATAAAACACCCAGCAGACTTATTCGATGCCAAGTGGTCCATGGACCAGTACCCGTCTGCCTGTCGGTGGTTGGGGACGGCTGCTGTATGACTTGTGTTGATGTGTTGTCTTTTATTTCTGAACAGAACATGGCAGCACAATTTAGGTTTGCAAATCTGTATCTTAACAAACTGGATAAATCTATTTAGGACAGACAGGACCAGAATTTTGATGAATGACCATAAAACACAGCTGAAAACTAAACTTTGTATAGCTGCTCAAACACCCATGCACACCCATGGGGCTCATAAAGTGGTGTGAAAAAGTGTTTGCCCCTTTCCTGATTTCTCATTTTTTTGTATGTTTGTCACACTTAAATGTTTCAGATCATCAAACAAATTTAAATATTAGACAAAGATAACACAAGTAAAAACAAAATGTAGTTTTTAAATGAAGGTGTTTATTATTAAGTTTAGAAAAAAATCCAAACCTACATGGCCCTGTGTGAAAAAGTGACTGCCACCCTGTTAAAACATAAATTAACTGGTTTATTACATCTTTGGAAAGCTGAGTTCAATTTATCTAGCCCCACCAGGGCCTGATTACTGTCATACTTGTTCTCAATCAAGAAATCACTTTATCACTTTTTTTTTCCGGTTCCGGTTCCGCCAGACCGGCGGCGCCACACGAGTCGGCTGCCCGTTGCAACAGCCTTTTTTTTTAATCTTCCTTCTTCTTTCTACACCTTTCACTCTGTATATATATCACTGACGCACGGATCGCCCCGGGGGTCTCCCGTGTCGGCGGACGGAGCCACCGTTTGCAGCGGGAGACGTTGCAGCGGGGAGGAGCTGGTGCTAGCTAGCACTTGGCCGCCGCCCGGTGCTAATGGGAAACTCGACATACCGGGAGCTGTAGCGAAAACAACGCGGGTGCCGGGCTGGAGTTTAGGCGGCGTGAAAAGAAATATAAGACAGAATAATAAAGAGCGATGGCAAGAACCAAGCAGACCGCCCGTAACATCTACTGGAGGAAGACGCCCCCCAGGAGGCAGCTAGCCACCAGGGCTGCTCGGAGAGGCGCTCCGGCCACCGGAGGAGTGAAGAGGCCTCGCCGTTACAGGCCCGTGGCTCTGAGAGAGATCTGTCACTACCAGAAATCCACGGAGCTGCTCATCCGTAAGCTGCCCATCCAACGCCTGGTGAGGGAGATCGCTCAGGACTTAAAGACCGACCTGCGCTTCCTGAGCCGTCATGGCTCTGCAGGAGACCAGAGAGGCCTACCTGGTGGGTCTCTTCTTCGCCAAGAGGGTCACCATCATGCCCAAAGACTTCCAGCTGGCCCGCCGCATCCGTGGAGAGAGAACTTAGACTTTCTGCTGCACATTCACCAACCATAATGCTCCGCACTGTGTGTCTATATATATATTTATAGTAATATGTACATATGTTTACTAGCTGTTCTTGTTTTTCTTGCCTTCTGATTGTTGCTCTGAGTGTTGCTATCCCTGTGCTGTTGCAATCCTGGAATTTCCCCATTGTGGGACTAATAAAGGCTTATCTTATCTTATCTTAATAGGACCTGCCTGACAATGTAAAGTCGACCAAAAGATCCTCAAAAGCTGGACATCATGCTTTGATCCAAAGAAATTCAGGAACAAATAAGAAACAAAGTAATTGAGATCTATCAGTCTGGAAAAGGTTTTAAAGCCATTTCTAAAGTTTTGGGACTCCAGCGAACCACAGTGAAAGCCATTATTGACAAATGGTGAAAACATGGAACAGTGGTGAACCTTCCCAGGAGTGGCCGGACAACCAAAATTACCGCAAGACTGCAGCAATGACTCATCCAAGAGGTCACAAAAGACTCCACAACAACATCCAAAGAACTGCGGGCCTCACTTTCCTCAGTTAAGGTCAATGTTTATGACTCCATCATAAGAAAGAAAATGGCCTGCATGGCAGAGTTTAAAGACAAAAACCACTCCTGAGCAAAATCGACATAAAGGCTCATCTCAGTTTTGACAAAAAACATCTTGATGATCCCTAAGACTTTTGGGAAAATACTCCATGGACTGAAGAGACAAAAGTTGAACTTTTTGGATGGTGTGTGTCCCATTACATCCGGCGTAAAAGTAACACAGCATTTCAGAAAAGGACCATCATACCAAAGTTAAAATATGGTGGTGGTAGTGTGATGATCTGAGGCTGTTTTGCTGCTTCAGGACCTGTAAGACTTGCTGTGGTAAATGGAACGATGAATTCTGTCATCTACCAAAAAATCCTGAAGGAGAATGTCCGGTCATCTGTTTGTGACCTCAAGCTGAAGCGCACTTGAGTTCTGCAGCAGGACAATGATCCAAAATACACTAGCAAGTCCACCTCTGAATGGCTTAAGAAAAAAAAAAAATGAAACGTTTGGAGTGGCCTAGTCAAAGTCCTGACCTTAATCCGATTGATATGCTGTGGCATGACCTTAAAAAGGCTGTTCATGCTCGAAAACCCTCCACTGTGGCTGAATTACAACACTTCTGCAAAGATGAGAGGCCAAAATTCCTCCACAGCGCTGTAAAAGACTCATTGCCAGTTATCGCAAGTGCTTGATTGCAGTTGCTGCTGCTAGGGGTGGCCCAACCAGTTATTAGTTTTAGGGGGCAATACTTTTTCACACAGGGCCATGTAGGTTTAAATTTTTGTTTCCCTTAATAATAAACACTTTCATTTAAAAACTGTATTCTGTGTTTACATGTGTTATCTTTGTCTAATATTTAAATTTGTTTGATGATCTGAAACATTTAAGCATGACAAACATACAAAAAAATGAGAAATCAGGAATGGGGCAAACACTTTTTCACACCATTTTATGTGTTGTTTTTATGTTGTTTTGATCATAAAAATAACCACTTGGGCCCTTTCTGCATAGTTTTGTTATGGTCTGAATGTGTCATGACAGTCCACACTCTGCTCCACTTGATTGACTCCTTACCTGTAGCTGCTCTTGATTACACACCTGTGTTGATTACTGCCTCCCCTATAAATATTGCTGAGTTTCTCAAGCCTCTGCTCTCACCTTCCTTGGACCATAATCCCCGCAGAATCACAATTAGCATTTCTGATCAACTTACCTTGGATTTCTACCTTTCTCTGTGTGTACACAGTCCCTTGGCGACCAGCTCCACATCTCCCTCGTTCAACCTTGGAAGCATATACAAGTGAGCCATTGCAATATTGTATCATTCATTCAACTAATAATACTGAAAAGTAGATTCCCGAGCCTTGGACCATCAACATTCATAAGGATAAGGACTGGAATCATCTTCAATATCTCCATACTCACCCTGCGAGAATCCTAATCATCCCTCGTCATAGTCACCCCATTATCTGTAAGTGAGAAAAGAAACATTTATCATCTTGTAACTATACCCCGGCTACAATTACTGAAGAGGTGGCTGTTCCTCACCTTCTTCGTCTTCCTTAAGATTTCAGTATCTCTGATTATTGTCCACTGGCTACTCCGGAATACTCGCATCTCCTTCTCCTCTAAATGTCCAGGTCAGCCCTGGTCCAAATCCTGTCAACTCAGCTGCCATTGGGTTCTGTACAAAAGCATCTCAGGTTTATATGTTCTGTCTGAGTTCTCTGGTTTCCTTCTGCAGACGAAGGAGTACATGTTAGGTTCATTATGACCTCTTGATAGATAGATAGATAGATAGATAGATAGATAGATAGATAGATAGATAGATAGATAGATAGATAGATAGATAGATAGATGTACTTTATTGATCTCAAACTGGGAAACTGCAGTGTAACAGCAGCATGACAGTAGACTACCAAACGACAGAAACACACACATGACAGAAAAAGGGATTACCCATGGATAGTAAAACTAACACTACTATTAAAAAAGTCTATCTACATCATAGCTGAATAGATTTAGAATGGCTGAATAGATTTAGACACATGGATCATGCCCGCTGTACAATGCAGGACTATCAGGAGCAGAGTGAGATGTGAGATACCAATTAGACTGTAAGGTGCAGTATGGCAGCATAGTTATGACCAGAATACAACATCAGAGTGAGTTATTGTACAGTGAAATGGTATGTGGCTAGAAAGATTTCCTGTACCTAACTGTTCGACAGGTTAATAGGTGTTTACTGGAGATTCTAAATTGGCCGTAGGAGTGAATACCTGTCTGTCTGTGTTGGACAGGTAAACTGTCTAGGATGTACCCTGCCTTCTGGCCAAAAAAGGCTGGGAAAGGCTCCATACGCCACATGATCCAAATAATGAAGTGGTGAGGAAAATGAATGTTTTCATAACTAAACTAATGGAAGCATAAGCCCTTTTTCTCTTTGTGTTCATTTTACAACCAAAAACTGTGGATCTTACAATATAGCAAAAAAAAAAAAGAGACATTGTCAAATGCAGTTTAGTTCTTTGTCTGCTCTCATCCCTCCCACCCCCCTTTAAGAGTGTTTTGCTGGATGTAAAGGCCACTACAATATTTTGTGAACAAGGGCTTTTTCAGAGATAGACAGACTGTTAAGCAGTGACAATAAAGCAAAACAAGATGTCAACTGGCTAGGACAAATCACAGATATGGATTTGCCATTTACTTTAATTCTAGAAAGTAAATCAGCCCTGTGGTCTGCTGCTGTGTTGGTCTTTATTTGACATGAGCCATTCAAACATTGTTATTACACAGAAAATCTTTTAACATGGGGCAGTCTGGGAGCACAGTAGCGCTTTGGTCTCACAATTAAAATGCTCCTGGTTTGAGCCTTGCAGTAAATAGATGAGTTTGTCAGTGAAGTTTGCCTGTTTTCTTTGTGTCTCTGTGGATTTACTTACACGTTCCTCCCCTAGTCTAACCACAAACATGATAGGTGCATTGGTGACTGGAAATTTCCCACAAGTGGAAATGTGAAGGTATATGTACGTATGTCTTTGTGTCAGCCCTGCTATGGAGTGCAGGTCTCTTTAGGTTGTGTCCTGCCTCTTTTTCCAAAGCCAAACAGGACAAGAGTCCATCCTACCGTTTAATCCCACTGGGCCATATTACAGTGATCTAGTCAGCACTCTATTGTCTAAGGCACAAATTTGTCCAACAGCTCTTATTTTTTCACAGGTGTGTTTTGGGTGTAGTATGCAACAAAGCAATTGCTGTCTTTGTTCTCATTCCCTTTATTAAGCAGGGGTGTAAGATCTGAGGCATAATACTAATGTCATGCCATTTAAATGGGAGGACAAATCCATTCTCGGGACAAAGTGGGCTTGTTCACAAAGTGAAAAAAATGTTTAAATACAATCCACAGTTGGAGATCAAAGTTAATTGAACATTCTTTAAATAAAACAGTGTAATTTATTTTGTTTACCAAATAAAATCGATATCACCCAAGATTTGATGTGCAAATAAATAAGTCTGAAACCCACAAAGATTGATTATTATAATTAATACAAGGTGTACCATTCAGAATTTATGCCAGTCTTTTTCTTTGTCCATGATTTTGATGGACAGATTTGGAAAATTTTATTCAGTTATTAGCACAGGACACGGAAGACATGGGACCACCGACCACAATGTCATCTGAACTCCTCCATGAAAAGAAGAGCAAGCTGTTCCTCCACTAGATCTCGGCCTGAGGTCCATTAATTTTCCTTCCTCTGCTCTACTTGAACTAAAAAAAAATACTGTCAGGTTCAAATAAAGCTTCTTTTTTGAGTCATTCTGTTAAAAGAATGATAGTTACTTAGGCGAAAAATTAAATTAATTGTCATAAATTAGATAATGATAGATGATTTTGCAATTGATTGCAGAATCCAGACTGGTTAGAATTTGTTGGTTACTTTAAAACAACTGACCCATATTTTTTTTTTTTTTTTCACTGAAGGAGAAGATAAATATATAAATTAATGCTTAATGTAAGTACTTGTTGGTAAGTCTACAATTAATCACTGACAATGTAAATGGTGTGGGGAGCAAGGTGTTAGACTTCTCCACCCAGAAATCAATGGACCAAGAGAGGAGACATCGCCGGGGGGGGGGGGGGGGTCCATACGGAACAGTAAAGGCTAGGCAATCCGCGGGGAGAGGGGCAGATGCTGGGCCGTCAGGAGAGGAGTGAAGTGTGGCAGATGTGTAATAACATGTTAATGCACCGCATAGGCTTTGTTCTGAACTAAATAGCCTGTTTTCCACTAGCCCAGCACACCTCGGTACGGCTCGATTCACTTCAGTACGGCTCGGAACGCTTCTGTCTCCATTAGCACAGTGTTGCGGGGCAGCAGCAGATTCTCAGCGAGGCGGGGCCACACTCCCGTGATGTTATGCACCGGACTGAGTCCTTATTTACACGAGACAAAAAATGGAGGATCCAAGGATTATTGCCTTGCTCGCTCTGTGGTTTTATCTCACAATTAATTTTATCTCATAATTAAGCTGCAACAACACAAGTCACTTTTGTTTTGAATTAACTGCCAAATGACCTAGAAATAATGAGCTGAAACTTGTTTTTATTTGTATTAAATAATGAGACGGTGGCACACTGGCCAACACCACATCCTAGGGCATTTTGGATGTACTGAAATAAAAAAAATCATGTTTTTCACCTTCAGGTCAACGTTTGGAACTACAGTATTATTATTTTCCGTTTAGATGATGCTACACTCCTTCTAAAGTATTGTAAATCTCTGAATTTGGAATGCCGATAGAACATTCAATTTACATATACTTGTACCTTTGACTTGGTGCTAATTTTTTATGATATTTCAATAAAAAGAACAGAAAGCTTACAAAAAGATTTCTTTTTTGGTCTAGTTAAAAATTGCATTACCTTTACAATGGTTGACCCTCAGCATCATTTTGATCAGACTACGCAATGGAATTTCTATGTAATTATACTGTTTTATAATTCAGTGTTATAACAGACAAACCACACTTTCCAAAACAATTCCATTTTATTATATACAAAATATTAAAATAAAAAAAAACTTTGCAACACAACATGAAGGTTAATCGACATTTTATACACGCCGACCACTGAGTGCTGAGGCTCGGTAGAATTAATCCGTCTCTGCCAGCTGTGGGTCAGGAAGGCTCGGTTGAATAAACCGTGCGGGCTGTCGCGGCGGACGCGTGGGATGATTCTACAAGGAAAATGCACACAATAAAATACAGCACGAAATATATACAGAAAAGACAATAGTTTTTAACAAAAATACATAAGCTTATTTCAGCATATTGTTCACATGAATAATTACAATAAAAGCTTTAGTCCGCAGTGTGCTGCAATAAAGCAGCGATCCATCCACAACTGAACAGCTTTTTTATTGCATAAATAAACTGAGCGTCTTACCGAATATATTTGCGAAAAAACGCACAATAAAAAAAAATTAAAACTCACCGTTAAAGGACTCCGATGTCGAGACCTTCCGGTATATTTTTTCATTCCGGGCGGCTCCGTCTAACTCGCGCTGAATACGTTCGTCTGACAATGCAGTGAGCAGACACTGCACCTCCTTACTGGTCCATGGAACACCCTTATTACGCGAAGCCATTTTTGATAGAGAATAAATGAAAATAGCACAGCAATACACTGAAAAGGAACCGCCAACAGTGGTTGCGTGCTGAGTAAAGGCGGTCGTGAAGATTCTTTTTCTTTTTTTTTTTTTCAAAAACTTTATTGAGAAGGTCGTGAAGATTTGGTAGATGAGGAGGAGGAGAGGGGCGGTTACAACCTGACCAATCAGCGCCGGTTACGTCCTGACCAATCAGCGGCGACCAGTCTGTTAACGTCACAACACGGCACAGCTCAGCACTGCTGTACCCTGCCCTTCAGCGGGGCTGAGAATCGCGGCTGTTAAACTGTGTTGGGGCTTGTGGAAAGCGTACAAAGCGTGCTGAGCCGTCCCGTGTCGCGCTAAAGCGTGCTAGTGGAAAAGGCCCTAATGTGAGGTCAGAGTCCTGGGCCACTATGCATGTAATTAAAGGTATAAAAGTGAGATGCACAGTGGCCTAGGAGCTCTTTTTGTGATCCTGATCTGTTAGAGGGGAGAATAAAGTCTGTGTTGATCCAGCTCGTTGCCTCGCCTGATCATTCCCTCTACATCATCATCATCATCATGTAGCGGCCCGAAGGGTGGGGGCACACTGAACGACTTGCTGCCACACCGTGTGATTTTCCATGGCTGTCGCCAAGTCTTCTCTCACTATCCCCGAGTCCCTCGACAGTACCTCTGGGAATGTGTTTCCAGGACTGGACTGGGCCAATAGACTTCCAAAGGAGCAGGGAGTGTATAATCTCCCCGGTGGCCCGATGGCAATGGCCAGCAAATCTGAGTCTCCGTTTGGTGAGCCTCTGAGAGAGGGGTGGGATGTCACAATATATACGCTCGAGAGTGGCATGCTCGGACCAATGGATGTTTTGTATACGCCTCACTAAGTTTGTATATGTCCCATCCAGACGTTTTTCTTGACGTGCAGTTAAAGTCGACGTCTCCGAGCCATAGAGCAAAATTGGCCCTATCAGCATCCTGAATACATGAACTTTCTTTTGGTTGTTGTGAGTCAAATGTCATATCTTATTAAGCTTATTACACGCTGCCCATGATAGAGCTTTACGAGACTTCATATCCTTTTGAGTGTCCATTATATTGGAGCCAAGGTATTTGAAGTCTTCGACTTGGGTGACGTTTGCGCCAGCCAGCGAAAGCAGGCTACAGTTTGGTGTTGTAGAAATGAGCTCTGTTTTGCTTTCGTTGCAGTAAAGCCCTACCAGGTTTGTTGCTTTTTCTAGTGACTGAAGAAGCAATTCTGCATGCACGGCAAGGTCTGATACTAAGGCAATATCATCAGCAAAATCAAGATTTGTAACATACTTGGCAGGATACCTCTGGGTACATCTTGGTTGGAGTTGTAGACCCTTGTCATTTATGGTGTCTAGGGAGAGGCGCTCTAGATTTCCTCTACACTAGTGAACCTGACGTGCCATGGGAGGTGAAACGAGCACCCCGGAGACATCCTGGAGGGAAAGCACCAGCACTGCGTGCGTTGTTTCAGTCAAGCTCCCAGATTTCTGGCTGCACGACCCGACAGCGTGGTTTCTACACATTGAGGCTCAGTTCGCTCTCTGTGAGTAACAGCAGACAACACAGAATACTATGTGGTCGCTGTGCTGGACGTGCGCATCACACAACAGGTGGCAAGCCTGCTCCAAGAGCTGCCAGTCCGGGGGAAATACAAGGTGCTTAAAAGGATGCTTATCCAGCGCTACACCCTTTTGGACAGTGAAAGAGCGGAGAAGCTCCTAACACGTTCAGAGTTAGGGGACAGATTGGCCGTAGAGTTGATGGACAGCATGTTGACGTTGATGGGCAGAGATGACAAGTCCTTCTTGTTCACCCACCTGTTTCTCAGGAACCTCCCGGCTGCAGCGAGGGCAATTCTGGCCAATTCGCCACTGCTGGTGATGAGGGACTACCGCACACTAGCACAGGAAGCAGATCACATCATCTTAGCGACCAGAACCTTCGGAGTGAAAGCAGCGGCACCGGAGCCCAGGAGGGTTGCCAGCAAGATCGAGGAGCTGTTGGTGGTGGTGGGAGCAGACGCCGGGAGATGATCTGCCATGATCATCACCATTTCAGAACGGATGCACAGCGATGCTTGGGAATGCCAAAGCCAGCAGTCAGTAGCAGCTGCGACCGCTGGCGACAGAGACAAGCTGCTGTACATCACAGACACACATTTGGGGAGACGGTTTCTGGTGGAAAGAAGAGCCTCATCCTGCCGTTCAACACAGACAGGGTGGCAGGGTGTACTGGTCCTTAGCTGGTGGCCACCAATGGATCAGACATCAGGACATGTGGTGAACAGACACTGATAATATTGTTTGCATGGGCGCAACTGTGAGCGGAATTTCATGATAGCCGCATGTGCTTCCCCCATTTTGGGAGCAGATTTCCTATATGCTCATGGTTTATTAGTTGATGTTGCTAATAGACGACTAGTGGATGCTGTCTCTTTTTCTTCCTTTCCCTATACAGCTCGGGGAGCCAGGTCAACAATACTGGCCAATGTTACAGCTCCAGGGGGCAAGTACCAACAGTTACTCGCCCAGTTCCCAGCACTCACGGTTCCGACGTTTTCAGCAGCAGTAACCAAACACGGGGTTGAGCATTTCATCACTACTAAAGGTCCGGAAGGAATGGTTAATTTTTTCAACCATTTCCTCCCCCGGGCAGCCCAGCTGATGCAGCCAATGTATGCCACGCTTAAAAAAAAGAAGCCTGCAGACAGCATCAACTGGACTCCCGAGCGGGGCAGGCTTTTTCCGTATGCCAAAACAGCGCTGGCAAAGGCCGTGTTGCTGTCTCACCCAGATCCGTCTGCACGGATAGTGCTCACTACAGATTGCGTCTGATGTGGCCATAGGGGAAGTGGTGAAGCAGTGCGTCTCAGGTTCATGGCAGCCGCTTGCATTTTTCAGCAGAACTTTGCATGACAACGAGCGCATATACAGCACACTTGACAGAGAGTTGCTGGCTCTCCACCTGCCGACACGTCATATCCAGTTCTGGCTGGAGGGGCGTGAGTTCACTGCGTTTGTAGACCACAAGCCGCTGACGTACCTCATGGCCAAGGTCTCGGACTGTGGTCGGCCCAACAGCAATGGCAGCTGGCCACAATCTAAGAGTTTACTACCGACATTGGGCACATTGCCAGTAACCTCAACGTGGTGGCCGATTGCCTATCATGCGCATTGGTCGCCCCGGTTTACGTGGGAATAGATTTCCCCACCATGGCTGCGGAAGAAGCCAGGGATGTGGACGTCTGTGCGCTCCAGTCTGGCCAACAGGGTTAAGACTGGAGAGCAGGGTGGTGCAAGGAGGGTGCCCTCCCCTACTCTGTGACGTCTCCGCAGGCCACCCACGTCCGGTGGTTTCGCACTCTTGGCGCCGTCGCGTTTTTGAGTCGGTCCACTCCCTTTCGCACCTGGGAGTGCGCGCTTCAGTGAAACTAGTGGGGGTGGAATTCATCTGGCCGCGTTTGCGTAAAGAGGTGAAAGAGTGGGCTGCAGCTTGCGTTGTGTGCCAACGAGCAAAAGTGCACAAGCACACCAGAGCTCCCCTCGAGCCATTCCAAATCCCAGCTAAGAGGTTCGATCACGTCCACGTGGATCTGGTGGGACCCCTTCCACCGTTGCAAGATTTCACACACCTTTTGACGATCGTGGTCAAGACCATGCACTGGCCCAAAGTGGTTCCGTTGGCTTCTATCACATCCGTGGAAGTGGCGTGTGCTTTTTTGTCAGCTTGGGTGGCACGTTTTGGATCTCCATCGGACATCACGTCTGACAGAGGGCCACAGTTTGTTTTGGAACTCTGGTCCGCGATGGCCCAGAGCCTGGGGGTCAAAATTCACCGCACTACAGTAGAGGTAGTGTGGTGAATTTACCGCAAGGAGGATTTGGCAGCCTCCCCAACAGAACTCCTTTTTTTCCCAACCGCTGTGGATCCCCGGAGAATTTTTACTGGAAAACCCCACGCCCGAGGCCGAGCTGCCCACGCATTCTCTACGCAATACAAGGTGGGGAGTGTACTGTGCCCAGCCTACCATTGATTTTCCCGCACATTCATCCAAAAAAGTTTGTAGAATGCCACTTTTGTTTTCATCAGGCACGATGCACACCGGACCCCGCTGCGCCCACCCTACGATGGACTGTTCAGAGTGTTGGAACCTGGGGCGAAACATTTTGTGTTAGACTTGGGGGGACATAGAGAGACCGTCTGCATTGACAGGCTAAAGCCCACTTTTGTGTTGGCAAACTAGCAGGTGGTGTTGGCCCAGGATCCCCAGCGCGGACGTCCACCATCGGGGGCTCCGCAGGTTGGTGATTCCTCAGCAGGGACCGGCACTTGCGAAGAGGATGTGTTTTCTCCCCCTCCCCTTTTCCCCCCACAGACTACTGAAATGCTGGCAGAAGTAGATGTTTTCAGACAAAACTCTACTTTTTTCTTGCTTCAGTGAAAATGTAGGACTTGCTTCATATGGGCCAGTCAGTCTCTCTCTCTTTAAAAAAAAGTCTTAACAGTCTCAAGGGGATTAGGACTTGTACTTATATAGTGCTTTTTTAAGTCACAAAGACCACTCAAAGCCCTTAACTCAGAGGTGTCCAATCATGTGCCATGGAGAGCCCAAGACCCTGCAGTCTTTACCTCCAGCCAGTAACTTCAATAGCATATTTCACTGAACTTCTTCCCACTGATTGCTGATCAGTGAAAACACCTGCTGAAGAGACTGGATAGAAGAGAAAACCTGCAGGGTATTGGCCCTCCATGGCACATGATTGGACACCCCTGCCTTAACTACTGGCTACACTAACCCTGTATTCTAAGGGCCTATCAGAGACAGATACCTAGGAACAATTTAGAATCACCAATTAACCTAACATGCATGTCTTTAGATTATGGGAGGAAACCGGAGCCCCAGAGTAAACCCACACACCACAGGGAGAACATATAAACTCCACACAGAAAGGTTTCCACCCCTGCCAGCCTGGGGATTTGAACCTGGAACTAGCTTTGAGGCAACAGTGCTGACCACTTGACCACCAAAGCAGCCAACTTCAGTTCTAGCAGGAATAATAATAAACTTGAAATTATCCAATGAAACTGACAAAGTGTATGCCCATGAAGGGAGACAGGGAGATGTGTATTGTCAAAAAGCAGGTAAAGAATGCCAGAAAACCTCCATAAATACTGACCTTTATATCAGTGTCGCCTGATGCTGACCTCAGCTGAGTATTCGTTTGGTTAAGTTGGCAACCACTGCATATGTGCTAGCCTAAGTTGACAAAAGTTTACTGCTGCTAATAGAAAATGAATGCAACACTGGAAAACACTGCCAAAAGCTAACAAATGCTTACAAACATTTGCAAAAGTTGGTGTGCACTGGATTAAAAAAAAATCCTGTTTGCAAACATAATTTCAATGACGTTTCAAGTCATTTCTCTGATTTTCAAAATGTCGTTAAATCTTGGTCAAAATGTAGTGTGAATCCACCATTAATGTGAACTGGAGGATTCTGTCGACATACATAACATAGAAACATGGCTTTTCAAGCAGCACAATGTTTTACTTTCACAGTTGTATGGTTTTTAATTGTTGCAGAGATGAATGTCACCTTTTCATAGGCTGCTCATGTTGGAACAGAAATTTTCATCTCCACTGTAATGCTGCTGGTTTCAGCAGTAATGACTTCACATTAGCAACAGGACAAAACTTTAAATTGATTTCTTCATAAAAAACACCACCTGAAATTATGTGACCCCAATCCAGATGAAATCTGACATAAAACTCCTGAAAACCAAAGTTTAGATGTCGGTCTGTTCTCCACCTTCACCCTCCGGTGCACCGCTCTACATAACAGTTGACTGAAGAGCGTCAGTGTCATATTTTAGTGATGAGGTTGTACTTAATGAGCTGATCCCAGGCTTTGCCTGGGATATTTCTGTCCAATGTTAATTCTCTCTATAACAAGGTAGATGAACTGAGACTGCTGATGCGTTTAAAGGACCTCTCCACCTCGTGTGCACTCTGCTTTACTGAGACCTGGCTTAAGGAATCGACTCCGGACAGCGCACTCCTCCTCGAGGGATTTCAGCTGTTTCGTGCAGACCGAGACAAAGAGCTCTCCGGTAAGACCACAGGAGGAGGAGTCTGCTTTTACATCAACAACAGCTGGTGCGCCGATGTAACTGTGATCTCCCAACACTGTTCTCCCGCTCTGGAATATCTATTCATCAACTGCAAGCCATTTTATTCCCCGCGTGAGTTCGCTTCATTCATCCTGGCCGCTGTTTACGTCCCGCCCGACGCGGACGTGCGTGAGGCTCAGCGCGCGCTCGCGGATCACATTCAACAAGCGGAGTGGTCTTTTCCAGACTCTCTGGTTATTGTGGTGGGCGACTTTAACCAGAGCAACCTGAGCCACGATCTCCCCCGATACAAACAGTTTATTAAATGCCCCACCAGAGGAAAGAACACGCTGGATCACTGTTACACTACAGTGAAGGACGCGTATCGCGCTGTTCCCCGCGCTGCGCTCGGACTATCTGGTCACGTGATGGTCCACCTGATTCCCACATACAGACAAAGAATGAAGCTCACAAAACCTGTTGTGAGCACTACGAGGAAATTGACCAGTGAAGCTGGGGAGAAGCTGCGCACGTGCATGGAAATAACTGACTGGGGCATGTTTAAAGGAGCCACGCATGATCTGGATGAGTACACGGACACTGTGAACTCATATATCCACTTTTGTGAGGAGAGCATTCTTCCATCACACACCAGGGTGAGTTACTCCAATGACAAGCCCTGGTTTACAGCTAAGCTCAGACAGATCAGGAAGGAGAAGGAAGCAGCGTTGAAAAGTGGAGACAGGGACTGCTACAGGGAGGTCAAATACAGGTTTAGCAGAGAGTTGAAGAGAGCTAAATCTGTGTATTCTGAGAGACTCCAGCAACAGTTCACTGCTAATGACTCTGCTTCTGTGTGGAGAGGACTGAGGCAAATCACCAACTATCGGCCTCAGGCTTCTAAAGGTCAGGATGACAAAGCCCTTTGTCAAAGACTGTCGTAACATTATGCCCATTTTGACACCTCGTCAGCTATGTCCAACTCCCCCTCTCCCCCCAGCGCCACTGCCTCCACAGTCCCCACTTCATCAAAGGCGGCCCCCCCTCCTCCCCCCCTGCCCTTGCCATCAGTGAGCAGGACGTGCACAGACAGTTCTCCAGACTGAACCCGCGCAAGGCCCCCGGTCCAGACGGCATGTCCACCCTGAGACACTGTGCGGAAGAGCTGACTCCTTTCTTCACAGACATTTTTAACACCTCCCTGAAGTTATGCCATGTGCCGACCTGCCTCAAAACCTCTACCATCATCCCTGTCCCCCAAGAAGCCACGGATCACTGGACTTAACGACTACAGACCTGTAGCGCTCACCTCTGTAGTCATGAAGTCCTTTGAGCGCCTGGTCCTGCCCCACCTCAAGACCATCACCACTCCCCTCCTGGACCCGCTGCAGTTTGCCTACAGAGCCAACAGGTCTGTGGACGACGCAGTCAACCTGGCCCTCCACTCCATCCTGCAGCACCTGGACTCCCCGGGAACCTACGCCAGGATCCTGTTTGTGGACTTCAGCTCTGCATTCAACACCATCCACCCCGCTCTGCTCCAGGACAAGCTGTCCCTGCTCAACGTGCCTGACTCCCTCTGCAGGTGGATCACCGACTTCCTGACGGACCGGAGGCAGCATGTGCGGCTGGGAAAGACTGTCTCAGACTCTGTTAGCATCAGCACCGGATCACCCCAGGGCTGTGTACTTTCCCCCCTACTCTTCTCCCTATACACCAACTCCTGCACCTCCAGCCACCAGTCTGTCAAGCTGATCAAGTTTGCGGATGACACTACCCTCATCGGGCTCATCTCCAACGGCGACGAGTCCGTCTACAGGAGAGAGGTGGCCCAGCTGGCGTCCTGGTGCAGCCACAACAACCTGCAGCTGAATGCTCTGAAGACAGTGAAGATGATCATGGACTTCAAAAAAGTCACAACCCCTCTGTCCCCCCTTACCCTCACAGACTCTCCCATCACCACTGCAGATTCCTTCCGCTTCCTGGGCACCACCATCACCCGGGACCTCAAGTGGGAGCCGACCATCAGCTCCTTCATCAAAAAGGCCCAGCAGAGGATGTTCTTCCTGCGGCACCTGAGGAAGCTCAAGCTACCCACCAAGATGTTAGTGCAGTTCTACACGGCCATCATCGAGTCCATCCTCACCACCTCCATAACCGTGTGGTACGCTGGAGCCACTGCCAGGGACAGACTAAGACTGCAGCGCGTTGTGCGCACTGCTGAGAAGGTGATCAGCTGCAAGCTCCCATCCCTCCAGGACCTGTACATCTCCAGGACCCGGAGGCGTGCAGGCCGGATCATAGCCGACCCTTCACACCCTGGACACGTACTGTTTGCCCCCCTCCCCTCAGGTAGAAGACTTCGGTCCATTCAGACTAAAACCTCCCGCTACATGAACAGTTTCTTCCCCTCTGCCATCAGACTGCTGAACACTAAGTGACTTATTAGACTCTCGTGCACTATGTACAGCAGCTCATCCAGTCTCATGACAATTATCACTGTTTTCTTTTTGCACTACCGACTGCACTATGTGGAACTCCACAATATCTGCTGCTTGTTAATATATTTAAAATTGCATAGATTAGTATTACTCATATTCTACATTTTATTGCATGCATAGTTTTTTTATTTTTATCTTTAGTGCTACTCCATGTTTAATGTTGCAGCATTGCACCGAGACAAATTCCTAGTTTGTGTACTACATGAACAATGGCAATAAATGTGATTCTGATTCTGATTCTGAGATGTGACCTTCTCTCATTGTGTTGTACACGCAGATGATGTGATCATGTGCTGCAGTGGAAATACTGTATGAATCACAGCTAGAACAATACCCAAACACAGACCGAGTAATTATTTTGCTGAGGTTCTCAAGAATGTTTGAACCCACTTAAGTCTGAATGTGTGAAAATATTTCACTGAGCTGAACCACGGCACAAAAAGGCAGATTCAGTCGAATGTATTCCTCTAGTACATTTCTGTTTCTTTTTGATGTAAGAAATTGAGCATAAGCAAGAGCTGCTGATTCATCATGAGGATTTGTTAATTTTTTCAGAATGCTACAAACATCCTCATAACATCACTCCACCAAAGAGAAATTAATTCACTCCAGCATCAGAATATTATGCATGCATTACAAAGATCTGCATGTGAAGAAAATGGTAATTTTTACAAACTGTATATAAGTTGAGCCAAGTCAAGCTGACTCCTACTCTCTGATGCAAAAGAGCTTTACAACTCTCCACCAGCTCCTGTAGTAAATTCTAAACTCTTCCCATTAGTTTACAAAAGGGGCCAAAGCAGTGCAGAAACCATTCACCCTCACTGGCCAGTGGAAGAAAAGCTCTGTTTTACCTCCAAGTATGCTGTATCATCATCATGACTGCAGTTTTCTTGATCTGCCTTCATTACGTTTCAATCTCTATACTGTAACTCTAATGCCTCATTTCCACTAGCCCAGTTCGACTCGCCTCATTTCGTTTCGTTAATACTCGTTTCTGCCGCGGTTGTATGTCCATAACAACCGTGTAAAGCCGTGTATAGCTGGGGTGGGCGGGATTTTTTTTTACAGCAAGACGGCGCCACACTCCCGTGACGTAAAACACGCGACCCAAGCCAAACACAACATGGCGGCTTTACAAGGCGACTCCTCGGTCTGTGGCTTTTTTCACCGTAAATGCCAAAAAGGACCGTCAAACAAGGGTACAGGCAGTGGGACGAAACACTCTGGAATAGTTCTGCAGCTTCTGGAGAAAGCCGAAGACGTGAGGATACAAACTAGGTCATATGTGACGGTAAGCTAATGGTTGCTAATGCTAGTTTGCTATAAGTAC
This sequence comes from Pholidichthys leucotaenia, assembly GCA_020510985.1. Lineage (NCBI taxonomy): Eukaryota > Metazoa > Chordata > Actinopteri > Cichliformes > Pholidichthyidae > Pholidichthys > Pholidichthys leucotaenia. The sequence continues at coordinate 410,631,274 of CM035841.1, read as the reverse complement.
GTCGTACTACACTGTAATCTCTGCAAGTTATCACTGTTAGGTACTAAAATATGTATGCTGTGTGTGTTTCAGATGGCTCTGTTGTGGGAAAATTACCACTTCAAACGGTCAGTCTGGCGTTCATGTACAGCCTGTCAACTGTCAGCACAGCTTCACAAACGATCAGTGGTTGTAGAGCATAAGAATGTCTGGTTTATTTCCTGTGCAAAAAATTGCTCTGATCTAAGTAAAGTAACCCTATTTCACTGTTTATGGGAATGTAGAAAAATCAGAATGTTTTGGGAAGAGGTGAGGGTAACAATTGAAAAAATAATTTCAAAACAATTCACATTGAACCCTAAACTGCTTTTGTTGGGTCTGTATCCAGAAAAACATAACTTTAATAAGAGGGAAAGAGCATTCATAGACCTCGGTTTGCTTAATGCCAAAAAATGTATTGCATTACTGTGGAAAAACTCATAGACCAGATGTGACTCAGTGGTTAAGACAGATGTTAACAACCTTCCACTAGAAAGAATAACATACATACTGAAATCAAAGGAAAATGTGTTTGAGAATATATAGAGACCTTTCATTGATTATGTAAAGAAAGTAAACATAACTTCTGAAGAAGAAGGTGAATGATATGTGTGGACTTTGCAAATTCCAAGCTGGTGAATGTATATTATGTATTCTTATGTAATAGATTACCTAGACTAAACAGAGGAACATTGTGGTTGACTTGTTTTTGTTAATGGTTGTTTTTATTACCCTTTTTTTTGTTATTGTTCTTTTTAGTTTTTAAATTACTTTTGTGTTAGTGTCTGACTGTGTGTGCTGTTTGTAAAAAAAAAAAGGTTCAATAAAAATATTGTGGGAAAAAAAATTGCTCTGATCTGCATGAAAATCATGGACTGTTGAGACATCATGGACGTACCTGTGTCAGCTGCACTGAGTCTGAGATGTTGTCATAGCAAAAAATGATCAGCTGACACAACTTGATCGCCAGGTTAATAACTATATTAGCCACAAAATGTATATTCAAAAGTAAACAGTACTGAGTTCGGTATAATAAGATGTATTTGACAGTTTTGATGCATTTTAGGCCAAAACAAACTTGATCTAGGATTAAAAGCAATTAAAATAATGCAGTCACAAGGTTACATGGAAAATGCTTGATTTACTAGATACATATACTGTAGAAATATATATTATCTGCATCAACAATGTACTATACATGTATTCATGTAGTATTGCACTGACAAACCTCTGAAGTTTTTGCAGATGTCTCTTTTTTATATGTGAAGGTTACCACCATGTGACATAAATTTCTTAAAAATGAGCCATTATTTTCAAGGTCACCCATTAATGGTTTGTACTATTGACTCTTTTCCAACCAGTGTATTAACAGACAAAAATAGAAATCATGATGCAAACACATAAGTCACTAAATTGTTTATTACAATCAGCAGCAAATTCCAGATTATTCAGAATGTGCAAAACTCAAACTGTAAGACTGGGTCACTCAGCAGCTGGGATGTGCAGCTCACACTGGTCTCAGATCAGCAGATCTTAGGCCTGCATCTCTGTAAATAGTGACACAAGGTCCAGTTTGGGGTGGATCGATCGTTTACCTCTTGCCTAGACAAAAGACAGAAATGGGTGGTGGTTAAAGAAAGGAAGTTTAAAACATATTTGGGAAATACACTTGTTGCTAAAAGCCAGTGGTGGAATGTGAATGAATGAATCTTTATTTTGGATAGATTAAAAGAAAATAGAACAATATAACAAAGGGGGAAAAAAATCTAATAAGGTCGAATTAAACAATAACTCCTCTGATTACACAGTTCAACATAGGTTATCTGAAATGGGCGATGGCTGAAGCTTCAGCTTATATTGCCCACCATATTCCATCCAAGAATTCAAAAGAAAAACAAAACAGCAGCGATTCCAATTCCAATGTGACAATAAAGTACTTCGTTGTTGTATTTAACCACAATTGTCATGTAGCTGCACTGATGTAAAGTCGATTTTACAAGGGCTGGGTTACATTTAAAATCATCTGCTTTTACTGTGGCCTCAGCAATCAGAATGAATTAATACATTCACTTGAATGGAATATAGTACTTTAACTGAAGGTGTGCATCACAGAGTATGGAGTTGCTCAGTCAAAATATGAAGTTTTTATCAATAAAAGTTTGTCTGGAATGTAAAAGTGTCTCTTCCTGCCCTGGCTTGAAGTGTGGGCGGTGTTTTGTACTTTTATTGCTAAAATATAAAAGGATGCACTACAATGGGTCTCAAATATTTGTAATGTGTCCTGTTACTGCATGAGTTTATTGATGATAAGATAAGATAAGATAAGATAAGATAAGATAAGCCTTTATTAGTCCCACAACGGGGAAATTCCAGGATTGCAACAGCACAGGGATAGCAACACTCAGAGCAACAATCAGAAGGCAAGAAAAAAACAAGCAAGCAAGAGCAGCTAATATACATATGTACGTATTACTATAAAATATATATATATACACACACACACAGACACACAGTGCAGAGCATTGTAGCTGGATGGAATAAATATATGAATATATGAACACACAGTGCAGAGCATTGTAGCTAGATGGAATAAATATGTAAATATATAAACACCCACAGTACGGAGCATTGCAGCTAGGTGGAATAAATATGCAAGTATATAAACACACACAGTGCGGAGCAATGTAGTTAGATGGAATAATATGTAGATATATAAATATATAAACACACCCAGTGCTGAGCATTGTAGCTAGATGGAATAAATATGTAAATATATAAACACACACAGTGCAGAGCATTGTTGCTAGATGGAATGAAACAGCATAACCGTCTACTTAGTTATCCTACATGGTATGATTATGTGCCCATACATATTCTCACCCTCCATAGCGACCGGTATGTTCCTAGTTGTATGCCGGAGGGGACCATTGTGTAAGTCTATTGCATCTTTTGCATTCAAAAAACTATTAGTTTGTTACGTCTTTTTGCTCTCTCTGCGAGCAGCCCTGCTTAGGTTGTACAGTCTGACAGCCGTTGGTAGGAAGGACCTACGAAACCTCTCGGTTGTGCACCTGGGATGATGTAGTCTGCTGCTAAATGAGCTCCTCAGTGCATTCAGTATGTCCTGCATAGGGTGGAACTCGGACTCCAGCAGAGATGACAGTTTAGCCACCGTCCTTCTCTCTCCTATCTCCTCCATCGGATCAAGGCGCTGCCCCAGGACAGAGCTAGCTTTCTTAATCAGTTTGTTCAGTCTCTTCCTATCGGCTGCAGTAATGCCACTGCCCCAGCAGACCACTCCAAAAGTGATGGCTGATGCCACCACCGTGTCATAGAATGACTTCAGCAGCGCCCCTTGTACACCAAAAGACCTGAGTCTCCTCAGCAGGAACAGCCTGCGCTGTCCCTTCTTGTAGAGTGCATCAGTATTGTGTGACCAGTCTAGTTTATTGTTCAGATGAATACCCAGGTACTTATAGGATGTCACCATCTCGATGTCTGTTCCCTGTATATTTACTGGTACTGTGAGGGGCTGCCCATGCCTGCGGCAGTCCACCACCAGCTCCTTAGTTTTCCTCGCGTTGATCTGGAGGCAGTTCCGATGGCACCAGTCCACGAAGTCCTGGATAAGCCCTCTGTACTCAGCTTCATCTCCATTGGAGATGAGGCCAACGATCGCAGAGTCATCAGAGAACTTCTGTAGATGGCAGTGTGTTGTGTTGTGTGAGAAGTCCGTAGTATAAAGAGTGAACAGGAAGGGAGCCAGCACCGTTCCCTGGGGGGCCCCCGTGCTACTGATGATCGTGTCGGACACACAGTCCCGGGTTCTCACAAACTGAGGCCGGTTCGTGAGGTAGTCCAGGATCCATGATGACAGGTGCTGGTCCACCCCTGCGCGCAGCAGCTTGTCCTTCAGGATCATCGGTTGGATGGTGTTGAAAGCACTGGAGAAGTCAAAGAACATGATCCTCACCATATTCCCGGGCTTCTCCAGGTGGGACAGAGAACGGTGAAGGAGGAAGATCACCGCATCCTCCACCCCAATGCCATGCTGGTAGGCGAACTGGAGTGGATCCATCGCTGGTTCCACCAGGGGGCGGAGGTGAGCAAGGAGCAGTCTCTCCAGGGTCTTCATCAAGTGGGACGTCAAGGCCACCGGTCTGTAGCTGTTCAGGTCTTTGGGGTGAGAAGTTTTTGGTACAGGTACCACACAAGATGTTTTCCACAGCTGTGGTACCCTCCCCAGTTTCAGGCTCATGTTGAAGATATACGTCACAATCCCACACAGCTGGTCTGCACAGGACTTGAGGAGCTTTGCGCTGATGCCGTCCGGTCCCGGCGCCTTCCTCGCCTTGATCTTCCTCAGCTCCGTCCTCACCTGGGTCCTGGTCAGGGTCAGGATGGAGGGCTGTGTGTTGGGAGTGGGGGGGTGTTGGTGGAGTGGGGAGTGGGCAGCAGGACTTGATTTCTTTAGAGGCAGCAGTGGTTGTTGTGCAGTCAGGGGGGAGGGCGGTTGGTCAAATCTATTGAAAAACAGATTCAGGTTGTTCGCCCACTCCCTGCCCCCTGTGGCCTGGGGGGAGGTATTCTGGAGCCCCGAGATGGTTTTGAGGTTTCTCCAGACCCCGCTGATGTCGCTCTGTTGCAGCTTGTCCTCCATCTTCTTCCTGAAGCTGTCCTTGCCTTCTCTGATCTTTCTCCTCAGCTCCCTCTGTACGGACTTCAGCATCTCCCTGTTCCCTGACCTGAAGATCCTCTTCTTCTCTCTCAGAAGTGTTTTTATCTCAGGGTTGATCCAGGGTTTGTTGTTTGAGTGACGCCGTATGGTCTTGGTGGGAACGGATTTGTCCACACAGAAGCTGAGGTAGCCCGTGAAGGTGTGAATGAGGCCATCGATGTCCTCACCATGTGATAGAGTATAAACTACACATATAAACTAAATTATATTGATGACTGAACAACTGCCATTCCCCAAAAGATAGTTATGAACATAACTCACAAAGGATCACACAAGTGATCTGACAAAAAAATAAATACATTAACAAGTGGTTTATTTTACAGTTGATGCGCCATATTCACACAATCAAATAAATCTCAGTTCAGTCCCTTTTATATTAAGTGGAAATTGTGCTACTCTGGTTCTGACACTTTTACCTATAAAAGCAAAGGATTTCAGTACTTTTCACAGTGGCGTCATCCGTTGTTGAGCGGCTGATTCCCTCCTCCCTAGACGAACGACAGAAATGGATGGTAGTTAGTTTCAAGCAAGTTCAACACTTACACAGGCACATCTCAAAAATTAGAATATCATGAAAAAGTTAAATATTTTTGTCACTCATTTCAGAAAGTGAAACCCATATATAGATTCATTACAGGGACAGTGATATATTGAAAGTGTTTATTGTAATATTGATGATTATGGCTACAGCCCATATTAACCAACACCTCAGCGGCCAACATTTCTATTTAAAAAATATTTTTTTAAAGTTTATGTAATATTCTAATTTTTTGCCAAATTGAATTTGGGGTTTTCAGGGGCTGGAATGTGAATTAATGAATGAATCTTTATTTTGGATTGATTAAAGGTAAAGATTAAAAGAAAATAGAATAATATAACAAAGGGGAAAAAATCTAACAAGGTCAAAATAACAATAACTCCTCTGATTATACAGTTCAACATAGGTTATCTGAAATGGGTGATGGCTGAAGCTGCAGCTTATATTGCCCACCCATATTCCATCCAAGTATTCAAAAGAAAAACAAAACTGGAGGGATTACAATTTGAATGTGACAATAAAGTACTTCGTTGTTGTATTTAACCACAATTTCCATGTAGCTGCGCTTCACTAGATTTTACAAGGGCTGGGTTACATTTAAAATCATCTGCTTTTACTGTGGCTTCAGCAATCAGAATGAATTAATACACTCACTTGAATGGAATCTAGTACTTTAACTGGTGTGCATCACCGAGTATGGAGTCACTCAGTCAAATGAAGAAGTTTTTATCAATAAAAGTTTGTCTTGTCTGTAAAAGTGTCTCTTCTTGCCCTGGCTTCATGTGTGGGCGGTGTTTTGTACTAGCATTGCTAAAATATAAAAGGAAGCACTACAATGGGTCTCAAATATTTGTAATGTGTCCTGTTACTCCATGAGTTTATTGATGATAGACTATAAACTACACATATAAAGTAAATTATATTGACGACTGAACATCTCACATTCGCCAAAACATACAGTTATGAACATAACTGTTGTTATTTCCTGCTGAGGAGACTCAGGTCTTTTGGTGTACAAGGGGCGCTGCTGAAGTCATTCTATGACACGGTGGTGGCATCAGCCATCACTTTTGGAGTGGTCTGCTGGGGCAGTGGCATTACTGCAGCCGATAGGAAGAGACTGAACAAACTGATTAAGAAAGCTAGCTCTGTCCTGGGGCAGCGCCTTGATCCGATGGAGGAGATAGGAGAGAGAAGGACGGTGGCTAAACTGTCATCTCTGCTGGAGTCCGAGTTCCACCCTATGCAGGACATACTGAATGCACTGAGGAGCTCATTTAGCAGCAGACTACATCATCCCAGGTGCACAACCGAGAGGTTTCGTAGGTCCTTCCTACCAACGGCTGTCAGACTGTACAACCTAAGCAGGGCTGCTCGCAGAGATAGCAAAAAGACGTAACAAACTAATAGTTTTTTGAATGCAAAAGATGCAATAGACTTACACAATGGTCCCCTCCGGCATACAACTAGGAACATACCGGTCGCTATGGAGGGTGAGAATATGTATGGGCACATAATCATACCATGTAGGATAACTAAGTAGACGGTTATGCTGTTTCATTCCATCTAGCAACAATGCTCTGCACTGTGTGTGTTTATATATTTGCATATTTATTCCATCTAGCTACAATGCTCAGCACTGGGTGTGTTTATATATTTATATATCTACATATTATTCCATCTAGCTACATTGCTCCGCACTGTGTGTGTTTATATACTTGCATATTTATTCCACCTAGCTGCAATGCTCCGTACTGTGGGTGTTTATATATTTACATATTTATTCCATCTAGCTACAATGCTCTGCACTGTGTGTTCATATATTCATATATTTATTCCATCCAGCTACAATGCTCTGCACTGTGTGTCTGTGTGTGTGTGTATATATATATATTTTATAGTAATACGTACATATGTTTATTAGCTGCTCTTGCTTGCTTGTTTTTTTTCTTGCCTTCTGATTGTTGCTCTGAGTGTTGCTATCCCTGTGCTGTTGCAATCCTGGAATTTCCCCGTTGTGGGACTAATAAAGGCTTATCTTATCTTATCTTATCTTATCTTATAACTCACAAAGGATCACACAAGTGATCTGACAAAAAAATAAATACATTAACAAGCGGTTTATTTTACAGTTGATGTGCCATATTCCCACAATCAAATAAATCTCAATTCAGTCCCTTTTATATTAAGTGGAAATTGTGCTTTTGACACTTTACCTATAAAAGCAAAGGATTTCAGTACTTTCCACAGTGGCGAGGTAGGTTGTGGGGAGGCTGATTTCATCTTGCCTAGACAAACGACAGAAATGGATGTTGGTTAGGTTCAAGCAAGTTCAATACATATACAGGCACATCTCAAAAATTAGAATACCATGAAAAAATTCAATATTTTTTTCACTCATTCAGAAAGTGAAACCCATATATAGATTCATTACAGGAACAGTGATATATTGAAAGTGTTTATTTTAATATTGATGATTACGGCTACAGCCCATATTAACCAACACCTCAGCGGCCAACATTTATATTTAAAAACTATTTTTTAAAGTTAATTTTATGTAATATTCCAATTTTTTGCAAAATATATTTTGGGGTTTTCAGGGGCTGTAAGCCGTAATCAACAAAATTAAAATAAATAAACGCTTCAAATATATCACTGTCTGTGTAATGAATCTATATAATATATGGATTTCTCTTTCTGAAATGAGTCAGTGGTGGGATGTGACAAAAATGCTTTGTTTCCTTGACAAGCACTGCAGAATCCACAGAATAGGTGTGTGGGTCTATTCTGACACTTTAGAAAATTATATGAATGACTTTATAAATCACTGGTTTGAAAAAGCAATTTTAATATGACGAGATTTCGGCTCGTGTGGTCCATTTCACCAGTATCACAATATAAACAGGGAGGCTATAACCTCTGGCATGTGGAAACACATTATAGCATTAAATTGCACACAATTTAATGCACAGGACCAAAGTGCAATACAAAACACAAACCAGGACTTTAACCAGGATTAACAGATTTGATCGTTTTGCTCTCACAAGTGAATATTTAGGAGAAAACAAGCACGATTCAGCAGTTGGTACTAGCTAGCGCTAGCTACTAGCAACAAAAAACGTTAGCTAAAAAACAATAGCCAGCACAGAACAGCACTTTATGGCTCCAAAAAAGTGAACTTACCACCAACAGGATAAATAAGCAAACAGATGCACATTATTACAAATCACTCACCATCGATGGTTCTCTCACGTTCGTCTTCAGCTTGTCTATATAGTCCGGTTGTATGCTGGCCAGCCATCGGGTCCGGGTCACTCCTCACTGTGTAACTGCCACCAAGCAGAGAAAGCTCCGCACCTCTTCGTTGGACCACGGTGTAGAGTTCCCCAAAAGCTACAATGCTGTCTGTATTAATATCGTATTTACTCCGTGACCGAGTTAGTCCGTGATTGCAAATGGCGGTCGTAAAGATTTCAAAAAAATCGGGCGCTTTCGTGACGTTACGCCTTGACGAATCAGCGGTTAGCAGTCGATTGACGTCAAATCACACCTCGCTTTCGCTCAGTTAGACCCTGCCTCTTAAGCGGCACGAAAATAGTGTCGGTTAAACCGTGATGGGTATAGTGGAAATGGCGAGAAAGTGAATTGAGTAGAAACAAGTAAGGCCAAGGTGATACTAATGGAAATGGCCCATAAGATACTGGTGACTGCCTGAGGTCACAAATAATTTTGAAGGACCCACAGTTTGCTTATTTGATACAAATTCAGGCTAAGTCATCCAGAGCAGAGAGTAATCTATATTCAAAGTTCAGATTCAGAGTAACCAATATACGGTTTTCATTCTGATCCTGGAACAGTCAAAAAGCTCCACACCCACTCAAAGATAACTGATGTTGGACAGGAGTTACTCAACCAGTCTACATTGGGTTTTTTTTTAGCTTAAAGTTGGGCTTCTTTCTTTCTATGTCCCGCACATTGTTGTTGTTTTTTTTTGTTGTTGTTTTTTTTTTTTTTTTTTAGCATGGCCATGGGTAAGTGTCGTTACTGTATCTCTTGTAGATAGGTGGCGTACATGTGCCTGTCCTCCTACACCAGAAAATGTGCCAGGGGTGAAATGGATCTCCCCAGGAAGCCCATATCTAATGGCCTTGGTCAACTTTAAGTGTGGTGTGGAGAGATCACATTATTTAAAAGACACAGACTGTGGCTTGGGCTGGAGAAAGACTTTTTTTAGTGTGAGCAGGCCCTTAATCAAGGCTTTTGCCACATCTTTTAAGGTGTCTTGTGTGGGGTTTGGTGAATATGGGGTATCTATATCAGACCCGATACTACTGAAATTCAGTTCCTGTACAAAGTGAGTTTTGTTCACATTACCAGCAATACCTGTCATTTGTTCCCAGTAAAAACGGGACTGCGTTCATTGATTTTCGAAACGGAAAGTGTCAGGCTCAGTTATCTCATAATCTTGTGTCTGATATTGGATCTTTTGTGTTCCTCAAGCAACAATTTCCAGATTATATTGGGAAAACGAGATCAACTGAGATCAAAGCAACTGAAGTTGGAGGGACAGGGGCCTTTCTTCATGAAGTTTGCAAAATTTCCATATGCCTTCCAAAAAATAAAAGTCCTTGTTAGAATAGTTGGTGTTAATGCTAGCTGTTGTGGCTAAAGTTAGCTCCTTTCTGTTTACCTAGCTTATTGACAGTTTTAAGCCATGTGTTACTCTTTTTTTTTTTTTTTTTTTTTTTTTTTTTTTTTGTTACTTATTTGTACCCGTAGGTAGATTTGGTTTGCAGTCTGGTGACAAGCCACCGGCTGCCGGTCGCTGCGTGTGCGAGCGCCCTAAACCTACATGTTTTTGGTATGCGGGAGGAAACCGGAGAAATCCCGGAGTAAACCCACGCAACACGGGGAGAACATGCAAACTCCACACAGCTCACTGTTGGTGGGGGGCTGGGATCGAACCCATGATATCATGATCCCCACGATCCCCCGGCCGAGGGTAAAACTGTGCTGCCACAGTGCTAAACCACTGCGCCACCGTGCAACTCTTGATCAAAGTACTCTTTGTGAAGAAGGTCATTTCGACTTGAACGTAATATCACGTGAAAAAAAGGTCTTATTTGTTCAATATATGTTTCTGCACCAAAAGAAAAGGGTTATCAACATCATCAACACATTAAACTGATTTTTTAACATTTCATGATGAGCACACTTGATTAAATATTACAATACCATACATGTAGCTGTGCTAGATTCCTATCTGTTTCTCTGTGTTTCATCACACAAAATCAAAGTCCTTAATGCAGACCCCTCTGTAGTGGCATCCTTGGACTCAACCTTATTCATGTAAAGGATCGTCTCTGCAGCCCGGACATTGAACTGCTCACCATGAGTATAAAACCTTATTGCATGCCGAGAGAGCTCATGTGCGCCATTGTAATCGCTGTTTACATTCATCCGTCATGATGGCATCAGCTCCACTGATGCCACTCTATTGGCCCAGCATCCTGACACATTCATGGCCATCACAGGAGATTTTAACCAGGTCTCACTGGACAAAACACTACCAAACTTCCACCAGTTTGTTGACTGTCCAACTAGAGAAAATAAAACATTGGATCTCCTGTATGCCAAGGTCAGATGCATACAGCGCCACAACTTTACCCCCACCTTGGCAAATCTGATCACAACCTGGTTCTGTTATCACCCAAATACATTCCTCTTTTGCAAAGGCAGCCTGCTTACACATGGACTGTGAGGGGGTGGACACAGGAGGCTGCTGATGTACTACAGGACTGCTTCAAGAGGATGGACTGGGATGTATTCTGTGGGCCACATGGGGAGTACATAGACAACATGACCGACTGCATCAAAGAATACATCAGATTCTGTGAAAACACAACCATCCCAGCCCAGACTGTGAGATGTTTCCGCAACAACAAACTATGGATCACCAGTGACCTGAAAGCACTTCTTAACAAGAAGAAGAGGGCTTTTAGGTCTGGAGACAGGGAGCAACTGAAGAGAGTGCAGTGTGAAGTGAGAGGGATGCTGAGGATGTGTAAAGACAACTATGGGATGGAGTTGGAGGAATAACTAAAGCATAATAATATGAGAGAGATCTGGTCTGGAATGAAAAACATCACTGGGTGTAAGGGGAGAGACAGACAGACAGTGGGGAGCCATGAGAGAGCTAATGAGCTGCACCTGTTTTTTTAATAGGTTCAACTTACTGTCTGTCACCCCCACACACCCCACCACCCTTACTCTCCTGTGCAGCACCTCTGTCTTCCCTCAGCTTCCCTCCTCTGTACTGAAGACATCAGCAACAACCCCCACATCACTGTGATTACAGGCCAGGTGAGGAAACAGCTGGAGAGACTTCACCAGCAGAAAGCTGCAGGCCCTGATGGTATCTCTGCCTGGATCCTGAGGACCTGTGCCAACCAGCTAGCTCAGGTACTGAAGAACCTATACAGTCTGAGCCTGAGCCTGGAAAGACTACCGTTCTGCCAGACGTTCTGCCTGGTTCCTGTCCCTAAGAAGTCATCTCCATTGGACTTGAATGACTATTGACAAGTTGCCATCACATGACATGTGATGAAGGTCTTGGAGAGACTTTTTTTTACCCCACCTGAGGCCGCAGGTGAAGATGTGGCTGGACCCTCTGCAGTTTGCATATCGGCCCCACTTATGAGTGGAAGACCTTGTCATCTACCTGCTGCAACAAGCTCACTTGCACCTGGATGGAGGAGGAGACACTGTGAGAATCAAGTTCTTTGATTTCTCCAGTGCACTTAACATCATTCAGCCACTGCTGCTGGGTGAGAAGCTGAGGGTGATGGGAGTTGACAGCTCTGTGATCTCCTAGATTACTTACTACCTGACAGGCAGACCACAGTTTGTCCGGCTGGGCAGTGTCTTGTCTGATGTGGTGGTTAGTGATACAGGAACTCCACAGGAGACTGTGTGTTCTCCTTTTCTCTTCACCTTAAAAACTTTCAGTACAACATGGAGTCATGCCACCTCCAGAAATTCTCTGATGACTCAGGTATTGTTGGGTGTGTAAGAGGGGGAGAGGAGGGGGAGTATAGGACACTGGTAGACAGATTTGTGGACTGGACTGTGCAGAATTACCTGAGGCTGAATGTCAGCAGGATCAGAGAGATGGTGACTGACTTCAGGAAGAAGAAGACACCTTCACAGCCATTGCAGATTAGGGAGGAGGGCGTGGGGGTAGAGGAGGACTACAAATACCTGGGTGTAGTGATCAGCAGCGGACTGGACTGGAAATCTAACACCAATGCTGCGTACAAGAAAGGATGAGCGGACTCTGCTTTCTGAGGAAGCTGAGATCCTTCAACGTGTGCAACAAGATGTTGGAGCTTTTCTACCAAGTTGTTGTTGCCAGCCCCATCTTCTTTGCTGCTGTCTGTTGGGGTAGCAGTATCAGAGCCAGTGACACCAACAGACTTGACACGATTATCAGGATGGCTGGCTCTGTGATTGGTCTCAGGCCAGAGACCTTTGAATCTGTGGTGGAGAGGAGGACACTGAACAAACTGTGATCCATCATAGACACTTCTGAACACTTTCTCCAGCAGACTTCTACAGCTTCGCTGCCAGACAGTTAGGTACAGGAAATCTTTCCTGTCACATGCCATGTAACTGTACAATAACTCACTCTGATGTTGTATTCTGGTCATAACTATGCTGCCATACTGCAACTTTCCATTGAATTGGTACCTCATATTTCACCCTGCACCTTATAATCCTTCTTTGTACGGTCAGTGCTACCCATAGGCTCATAAGGATCATCATCTATTTAACCTAGTAGTAGCCTATGTTGAATATAAAGTTATCTAAACATTTTTGCTTTACTTCCCTTGGTAACTCCTTTTTCTATTATGCTTTGTGTATTTCTGTTGGTTGGGTGGTCTGTGTTATGCTGCTTTTGCACTGTCATTTCCTAGTTTGGGATCAATAAAGTACATCTATCTATATAAATATTTGTTTTGTTCACTTTCAATGCATCAAATATTTTCAACAACTGTAGATATAATTTTAAAAATATTTTTGTATTTTATGCCATTTTTGTCAGAAAAAAAAAAACTATTTTATTCAATGACAAAAACACAAAATATGCAGTTTTTCCCATATATGAAGTTTAAAGGGGAACATTTAGGATTTAGGTTATTACAGCCTTGACTAGGTCAAAAACTGATAACAACATAAACTTTGATGTCTATTATTTTTGGAACAATGAGTGTTTATTCAAAAAATGTTTTACCCTTAGGTCCCAACATAGTCTCTCTCATAAAAGTGTAATAAAAATGTCATGTATAAATTTTTTTTTTTCACTTTTATGGCATCAAATCTTTACAATAACTTCTGTCCTAACTATAAAGTTTTTGGGTTTTTTTTCTAATATTTTTTAGGCTTTTATGCCCTTTTGTCATAAAAAACCCTGATTTTTTCCCCCCCCCCAATGGGAAACACACAAAATATGCAGTATTTTTGAAAAAAATGGTTTAATTCCCTTTTTGTTATAAGATGTCATGTGTTTTGTCATGTTTTTAGGTTCAAAAGTGTAATAAAAATGTAATGTATAAATATTTTTTTTTTCACTTTTATGGCATCAAATCTTTACAATAACTTCTGTCCTAACTATAAAGTTTTTTTTGTTTTTTTTTCTAATATTTTTTAGGCTTTTATGCCCTTTTTGTCATAAAAAAAACCCTGATTATTTTTTTTTTTCCCCAATGGGAAACACACAAAATATGCAGTATTTTTGAAAAAAATGGTTTAATTCCCTTTTTGTTATAAGATGTCATGTGTTTTGTCATGTGTTTAGGTTCATAATATAATCTGTAGATTACTGTGACACACATTTTACAAGCATGTGCACGTGTGGCACACTGGTTCCACACCTTTCTGTGCTATGGGCCCAAGGCACACTGCCTCCGCTTTCTGGAGCTCGCTGGCTGTGGCTCCTCCGTTACTCCTCCTGACCACGGACCTCACCTGGGGCTTGTAGCACCAGGCTAACTGCAGACAGTCCCCTGGACAAATGGCTCCTCGTTGCTTTGGTCAGGGTCATGAGATCCCTGTCAAAGAACCAGGCCTCCACTGAAACTTTATGTGATCAAGCTCTGCTGTTTCTGGTGCTTTCCCTGTGTTTTGAAAGCAGAGGCTTAGATTTATTAGGTTTATTGTGGGAAAAGCATTTGTAATATGTCAGGATTACAGTATTAAATGCAAGTGGTTATAATGGGAGTAAATGGAAATATAAAAAGAAGAAGAAGAAGAAGAAGAAGAAGAAGAAGAAGAAGAAGAAGAAGAAGAAGAAGAAGTTGTTTCTCCTATCTACAATGTTAATCACATCTAGAATCAGTTAAAATAGAAAAAAAAAATATTTATTTCTGATTATTTTGTAGCAGTTTTGTGTGTGTGCACATTTTTGGCTTGAGGGTCACCAAAGAGCAGTAAAACAGAGGGATCGCTGAGGGTGATTTTTTTTTTTTTCTTAACCAGGGCTTAGTTGTGTGAAATTGTTTAGAAAATGGTCACCAGTAGCACTACAGGCCTCATGAAGCTTTCCCTTTAAGTCTGAGTTCATCAGCAAAATCCAGTATCTTTAGATGTTTTCTACGTGGACTGACGCCTGCAGTATGGATACCGCATCAGCCTCTAGCTCTGGAATTTTAAAGGTGAAGTGTATAACATATCAAGTCAAAACTTTCTGATATAATCTTGGGCTACAGATCTGTTTCCTTCCTCATTCCTTATCCAATCCTAGAAACAAGGTTGAACACTCAGACATTTGTTTGGGATTAAGAACAGAACCACCGCTCTACGTCAACAAAAGAAGTCAGCCAAGGGGGGTTTGGGGAGCTGATTAGGATGTCGATGCTTGTGTGTGGAGGTATTCTGGACACATCCTACTGGGAGAACCTGCAGGGCAAATCCATAACACGCTGGAGGGATTATGTATTCCACCGTGCCTGGGAGTGTCTTGGGATCCCCCCGGAAGAGCTGAAGGACGGTGGTGAGGGAGGCAAATGTCTGACCTGTTTACAATTCACAAAATAAAATGCGTGCCTATGATGTAAAAGTATTATTAATGTATGAGTACTGCAACATCATGGCATTTACAGGAATATTGTGTGTTGACCTGGAAATCAGCTTTCAGAGGTGGGCAGTAACTAATTATTTTCACCTTTATGAGTAATTATATTGCAGATGGGTCAGAAATGCATATACATGCTGAGAGACATTTCTGGGGGTCCTATGCAATATTGCTTGGAGGCCCATCATTTTGTAATGAGGAAGAGTTCAAACCCTCCTAACAATAACGTGCAAAAATAAACTTGGGTCCTTGTCTCTATAAATGGAAAAAAAAATCAAAAAAAAAAACAAAAACCCTAGTATATAGAATAATTGCTCCCAAATTTATGAGGAAAAGTCACAAATTTCCAAAAAAAAAAAAAATTCTGAGAAGAAAAATATGAAAAAAATTAAAAAGAAAGAATGGCAAAAGGCGTTCACTTACTGCATATAGCGCCTTTTCTCATCTCTAGATAACCACAGTGCTTTACAGATCCTGCTATCCACCCATTTACACACCATACACAGGTGCTGGCCTGACCCACCTGGAGCAACTGGGGGTTCAGTGTCTTGCTCAATGACACTTTGACATGCAGACTGCAGACAGAGCGGGAATCGAACCCCTGACCCTCCGATCAGGAGTCGGCCACAGCACACCGGTGCCACAGCTGCCAAATTCTTCAAGAAAAACAATTAAAAAGTTAAATGAAAAATGCTGAAATTTCAGAAAAAAATAACTGCAAATTCATAAAGAAAAATGTAGAAAAACTACGAGAAAAAAAGTTGAAAAATGACAAGAAAAAAAAAATGTTGAAAATTTCTGAGAAATAATGTCAAATTTAGAAAAAAAATAGAAAGTGAGAAATTTACTAAAAGATATTGTAGTGATCCGCTCAGCCTGCCTGTCACCTAATTCCTCCACAGCTGCGCGCACACCT
Organism: Pholidichthys leucotaenia; assembly: GCA_020510985.1. NCBI lineage: Eukaryota > Metazoa > Chordata > Actinopteri > Cichliformes > Pholidichthyidae > Pholidichthys > Pholidichthys leucotaenia. The sequence goes on along the minus strand of CM035841.1, from coordinate 410,614,932 downwards.
GCTCTCCTCATCAGCCTGCCTACTTAAGCCGTGTTGCCCTCTGGTCTGCACGGAGTTGTCTAGCTCCCTGGTCTGGCAAGACCTCTACACTTCTCTGTCACCTGTTTATTCCGGAGTTCCAGCTCCTGTGATTCCTTTTGCCTCGTCGTCCTTCTGGGAGTACTAGCTCCCCAGCGCCAAGTAAGCCAACTCCTAACCTCATCACCACACTACGCTCAGCTCCCCTGTGCACAGGTGGAAATCCGTGGCGGCAGACCTTCTCCTCCTGGCGGCGGACCGAGCGCACCCTGCACTGCACCAAGACCACCTCTCACCTCCTCTGCAACCGGGGCCGAAGACACTGTCTCTCTGGCCGGAGCCTTTGGGACCTCACCTGTGCGACTCACCAACTTGCCTACAGTAAGACTGGACTATAACTGAACCATTCCTCCTGATTGCTGCCATTAATTCCCCTGTCTCTGCTCTTCCCTATGCTTGCCAGACCGTACGGTGCTCTGCTCGCCACGGCTGTTACGTTCATGCACACATTCACATACACATTGCACAATAAAAGATAATTGAGTTGATTCTCGAGTCTGTGTCTACATTCTGGATCATAAATCATGTCAGATATAAGTTGAAAATGTACAGAAAAGACACAAATTTATGAATAAAATATTGACAATGCATGAGAAAAAAGTCTAAAATTTACAAAAAAAAAGAAAATTTATGAGAAGAAAAACATGAAAAACATTTACAAGAAGGTTGAAAAATTAGAATAAAAAAATGTTGAAAATTTCTGAGAAATAATGGCAAATTTAGAAAAAAATGGAAAGTCAAAAGTTTACAAGAATATAAGGTGAAAATGTACAGAAAAGACACAGAATTATGAATAAAATGTTGACAATGTACAAGGGAAAAAAGTTGAAAATTTACAAGAAAAAGTTTACAATTTCTGAGGAAAAAAATGCACACTTTTTAGCTGCGCAGACTGGAACATCTTTGAACAGCAGGACATTGACTCTAACATGGAGTCTGTCCTTTTCTACATTAAATACTGTGTAGAAAATATGACATTCACCAAACACATCCAAGTATTTCAAAACCGCAAACCCTGGATGACCAGTGAAGTCAAGGCTCTGATCAGAGTCTTTAACTCAGGGTTCAGAGAGAGGGACAGCTCTCTGTACAGCCATGCCAGAGCTAGCCTGAGGAGAGGCATAAGACTCATTAAGAACACCTACAGAAGGAAGGTGGAGGGCTTCCTCACAGACAACAACCCCCAACAGATGTGGAGAGGCTTCCAGGCTCTCACCAACTACAGGGGCCAGTGCCCCTCCCCAACATCAAATAGCAGCCTCACACTGGCAGAGGATCTTAACAGCTTCTTTGCATGGTTTGAGAACACCTCCTCCCCATCTCTCTTCCTGCTCCCCCTCCCCTCTCTCTCTACAGGTGCATGAGGTGAGGAGGCAACCACTGCAGAGCCGCTGGCCCCAACGGCATCCTAGGAGTGGTGATCAAAGCATTTGCAGACCAGCTGGCAGAGATCCTCAACAAGTTGTTTAACCTCTCCCTGACGCACACCACTGTTCCCTCCTGCCTCAAGGCCTCCACCATCATCCCCATCTCCAAAAGTCCGCAGTTGACAGCATGAATGACTACAGACCCATTGCACTCAAATCAAAATCAAAATCAAATCAAATCAAATCAAATCAAGCTTTATTGTCATATTGCTGTACATACAACTGTAGTGCAGGCAAGATGAAATTGCGTTTCTCTCGGCATCCTTGGTATCCCCTCTGAAGAGCTGGAGCAGGTGGCTGGGGAGAGGGAAGTCTGGGCTTCTCTGCTTGAACTGCTGCCTCCGCGACCCGGACCTCCGGAAAAGCGGTAGAAGATGGATGGATGGATCGGCATCCATATAAACAGAAGCAGCATGATTTAAGACACACTCTCACATAGCTCCACCCCCCACCCCCACCCCCCCCCATCCATTCACACATCCCTGAGACATACATGGGGGGAAAAAAAAAAAAAAAACTAACTAACTATAATATACAAATAATATACAAAATGTCCGTAGGTGCAGTAGTGTGTATGAGAGATTCCGGGTCAACTGTTCAGCATCCTGACAGCTTGTGGAAGGAAGCTGTTGATCAGTCTGGTGGTTCTGCCTCTGATGCTCCGGAATCGTTTACCAGATGGAAGAAGTTCAAAGTGTTTATGCAGAGGGTGAGAACGGTCCTTGACAATGTTCAGTGCCCTGCTCCTACAACGGTTCTGAAAAAGTTCTTGGACAGAGGGGAGGGAGACTCCAATTACCCTGTCAGCCCCCTTGACTATCCTCTGCAGGGCTTTTTTGTCTGACATACCGCAGCTGGAGTACCATGTAGCAATGCAGTACGTCAGAACACTCTCCACCACACCTCTGTAGAAGGTCCTGAGGATGCAGATGGGGAAAGAGGCCTGTTTGAGTTTCCTCAAGAAGTGCAGTCTCTGCTGAGCCCGCTTCCTGATCTCCAAGGAATTCTTGCTCCAGGTCAGGTCCTGCGAGATCTGCACTCCAAGGAACTTGATGTTCTCTACTCTGTCCACTAAACGGCCGCCGATGCTGAGGGGGACGTGCTCAGGCTGTGACCGCCGGAAGTTGATAATCATCTCCTTCGTTTTGTCCATGTTGAGCACCAGATTGTTCTCCCTGCACCAGCCCTCCAGGTCTCTCACTTCTTCCCTGTACATTGATTCCTCATCCCTCTGGATAAGTCCCACCACCGTGGTGTCGTCTGCAAACTTAATAATCTGGTTCCCCTCATGTCTGGATACACAGTCATGTGTTAGAAGTGTAAACAACAGTGGACTGAGTACGCAGCCTTGAGGAGATCCGGTGCTCAGCGTGACAGAGTTGGAGATGTTGTTTCCAACCCGGACAGACTGAGGTCTCTCAGTCAGGAAATCCAGGATCCAGAGACATGTGGCGGTGTTCAGACCGAGAAGGAGTAATTTCTCCATTAGTCTCTGGGGAATAATGGTGTTGAATGCTGAACTGAAATCAATGTACAGGAGTCTGGCGTAGGTGTCTTTCTGGTCCAGGTGGGTGATGACAGAGTGTAGGGTGGTGACTATAGCATCCTCCGTGGAGCGGTTTGAACGATATGCAAACTGGAGTGGGTCGTGTGATGCAGGGAGGCAGGCTGTAATGTGTGGTTTGACAAGCCATTCAAAACACTTCATCACAATTGGTGTCAGTGCAACAGGACGATAGTCATTCAAACAGGACACAACTGTTTTCTTTGCCTCTGGTACAATGATAGAGGTCTTGAAGCATCTGGGAACGATGGCCTGACTCAGGGAGATGTTATAAACGTCAGTCAGGACATCCGCCAACTCGCTCGCGCAGTCTCGGAGCACACGTCCCGGAATGTTGTCCGGACCTGCAGCTTTGTGTGGGTTGACTCTGGTTAGACTGGTTGACTCACGTCTGTAGTCACAAAATGTTTTGAGTGACTGGTGTCCCAGCACATCAGGGACTGTCTTCCCTCCCTCCTTCGACCCCCAGCAATTTGCCTACAGGGAGAACCGGTCTACGAAAGATGCCTTCGCCACCACACTCCACAGAGCACTGAACCACCTGGAGAACCTAAGGAGCTATGTGAGTCTGCTCTTTGTGGACTACAGCTCAGCTTTCAACACCATGATCCTGGACAGCCTGATCAATAAACTGCACCTCCTCCAGCCCCTTCAGGACTGCGTGCTAAGCCCTCTACTCTACTCCCTGTATAACTTTGACTGTATTTCAACTCACCCAACCACCGTCATTGTGAAGTACACGAGCGGTACCACCTTGGTTGGGCTCATCACTGACAATGATGAGAAGACAAACATGGTGGCGGTAGAGAATCTGCTGCTGTGGTGCCAAACAAACAACCAGGAACTGAATGTCCAAAAAAACAAATAACTCATACTGGACTTCAGGAAGAACAGACAGGACCCCCCTTCCCCTCCTCATAAATGGCGACTGCGGGGAAAACATCCCTGCTTTCAGGTTCCTGGGCACCCACATCTCCTCTGACCTCTCCTGGACTGTCAGCACCAAGGCCCTGGTGAAGAAAGCCCAGCAGCGGCTGCACTTCCTCTGTGTCCCGAAGAAGAACAACTTGGACCAGAAGCTGCTGCTGACCTTCTATCGCTGCTCAGTGGAGAGCGTGCTCACCTATTGTTTGGCAGCAGACAAGGCGGCCCTGCAGAGGGCAGCTGACACTGCGCAAGAGATCGTCGGTGCTCCCCTGCCCTCCCTGTAAAACATCTACAGGTCCTGCTGTTTCAGCAGAGCCCACAGGATTGTTGGAGATAGCCGTCATCCGTTTCATCATCTGTTTGTCCTACTGCCTTCTGGAAGGCACTACATGGCCTTGAAATGCCACAACTCTAGATTGAGAAACACTTTCTATTATACAGCCCTACATGAATTAAATAATATCTTTCAACTCCCCCTCCCTCACATCAAATCATGTAATCTTCCATAGTCGATTAACTGTGAAAGAACTGGCATGGGGTGCAACATGCCATGTCAAGTTCTTATTTGTTTTTGTGTTTTGTTTTTATTTATTTACCTACTTTTAGTCCCACTGTGTCTTAAATTATATATATATATATATATATATATATATATATATATATATATATATATATATATATTGTTTTTATTGATTGGGTGTGTGTTTTTGTATGTTTGGCTTAGCAGTATGTTAGCGGAGCTGACAAATTTCGTTGTATATTTTGTATACAATGACAAAAAATGAATTCAATTCAATTGTAGACTACAGCTCAGCTTTCAACACGATCATCACAGACATCCTGATCAATAAACTGCACCTCCTCCACATCCCCCCCTCCCACCTCCAGGATAAAAAAAAACCCTTTCTCACCAACCACCCACAAACAGCCAGACTTGGCCCCCACCACTCCTCCACACTGTGTCTCAGCACTGGCTCCCCCCAGCGCTGCTTCCTAAGCCCACTACTGTACTCCCTGTACACATTTGACCATATTCAAACCCACCCAACCACCATCATCGTGAAGTACGTTGACAACACCACCTTGTTTGGGCTCATCACCGATGACGATGAAAAGGCATACAGGGCAGAGGTAGAGAATCTGCTGCTGTCGTGCCAAGCAAACAGCTTGAAAGTGAATGTCAGAAAGATCAAAGAACTCATTCTGGACTTCAGGAAGAACAGAAAGGACCACACACACCCTCATAAATGGTGACTGCAGGGAAACCGTCCCCACCTTCAGGTTTCTGGGCAGCCACATCTCCTCTGACCTCTCCTGGACTGTCAACACCAAGGCCCTTGTGAAGAAAGCTCAGCAGTGGTTGCATTTCCTCCGTGTCCTGAGGAAGAACAACCTGAACCAGATGCTGCTGCTGACCTTCTACTGCTGCTCAGTAGAGCGTGCTCACCTACTCTCTGGGTGTGTGGTATGCCAACTTCACGGCTGAGAACAGGAAGGCTGTGCAGAGGGTCATCAACACCGCCCAAAAAATCATTGGCGTCCCTCTGCCCTCCCGAAAGGATCTTCCTGTCTCAGAAACACCAAGGCCATCACAGGAGACCCCTCACATCCTGCCCACCACCTATTTGACCTGCTCCCCTCTGGATGACAGTTCAGATCAACCAGATCCCACACCTCCAGACTGATTACCAGTTTCTTCACCTGGGCCATCCGAACTGCAAACAGCCACCCCCCTCCCTCTGAACACTCAGATGCACAGAACTGGGGACCTTTTAATCATCACTATAACTATAACTCACCTGTCTTTGCACTCCTCATTGTCATATATATTGATCCATCTGTGAAACCACTGCTACACATATTTTCCATAATCCTTTGGCCATTTTACACAATTGTGTGTTAAATATTGTGTTCCTCACTCCCTACTCTTAAGTACAATTTTCCATCTGTGAAGCTACTACCATTCCTGTGTATATTTCCAGAATCGTGGGCTATTTTTTGTTTCAGTTGTGTGTTTAATCGTGTATTCTGTAACCATGTTTTATCTAATCCTTCTCTCTTACTTTTTTTGCACAGTAGCCTGGTGGAGCACCCACAATTTCGTTGTACTGTACAACTGTACAATGACAATAAAGCCTATTCTATTCAATTCTATTATATTATATTTAAAAAGAAAAAAATATAGAAAATTCACAAGAAGAACAGATGCAAATTTACAAGAGAGAGGCAACAAATTCTCAAGAGGAAAACTGAGAAAAGTACAAAAAATGCATACATTTACAGTATGGGGAAAAAAGGGTTGAAAATGTTCAAGAAAAAATCTGCAAATTTACAAGAAAAATTAAGTAAATTTTTATGGAAAAAGGTACTGAGGGACAAAAGCTGCGAAAAAGTTTCAGAATTACCAAAAAATTATTTTCATGACAAAATTGTAAATTTATGAGAAAAAGTAGCAAATTTCTCATGAAAAAGTGATCCGTTTACAACTAGGAAAGTTGCGCATTCATGAGAAAGGAAAAAAAATTCAACAAAATCCCATGACTTCAGAGGAAAAAGTAACAAATTTTAGTGACAAAAAAAAAGCTGGATTTTTTTTTTTTTAAGTTCAAAATTTGCAAGAAAAAGGCACAATTATGGGATGACAGATGAATAGAAAAAAAAAAAAATCCTTTATTATCATTGTAACAACTTAACTTAATCCTCGCCTGGCTACTTAAGTGACCATTGCGGCCAGTCGTCTGAAGGCAGGGCGATCTTGGGCTAAGGCAATGAGGTCAGCCAGGAGTCTTAGCAATGTGACCTGGGTTGTCCAGGACACTGGTCAACCTCGGGGGTGATGCCAGCCCTGGGGGGGGGGGGGGGGGGGGGGGGGGGGGGGGGGGGGTGCGCTGGTGGAGAAGGCCTGCTTGGCCGGTGTCCCACCATCCAACCTGGCCACTTGGCCAAGTAGCCACAGCTTCCCTCAGAATTTTGTGTTTGAGAGGAAAAAAAGTTGCAAATTTACATGAAAAAGTCAAAGTAACAAGAAAAAGGGTGAAAATGTGTATAAAAAAAGTTGCAAATCAGGTCATGTCTTTAAAAGAAAAAAAGTTAAAAATGTACAAGAAAAAAATGTGTAAATTTATAAGTAAAATGTACGAAAATTCTCTGAAAAAAAATTATGAGGAGAAAAAAATGGAAATTTATGAGAAAAAATTTCAAATATACAAGAAAAAAAGATCTCAATTTTCTGGAAGAAAATGTAAATTTATGTGAAAGAACTTGCAAATTTTCTATGAAAAAGTAATGTATTTATAGAAAAAAAAAACCTGCAAATTTGTGAGGCCACAAATTTATATAAAAAAGCTGCAAATTTTAAGAAAACCATCAGGGAAAAAGAAAATAAAAAGTTGAAACTTTGCAAGAAAAAAGCACATTTATGAAATTAAATTAAATCACCCTATTGTCATTCAACTGTACAACCAATCATGCACAGCAGAACGAGATTGTGTTTTACCTGTCTACTGTGTTAATCACACACACCCCGAGTGCAGAATCAGAGGGCCGCTGCCATGCAAGGCGCCGCCACAGAGTTCCCTCCTCCATTCCATTTATTGCTGAGCACCAAGCTGGACGGCAGGAAGTTCCACTTTTATATGGTCTTCGGTATGACCCGGCCGGGATTTGAACCCCTGCCTCCCGGATGCTCTACCAACTGAGCTACCACTCCGGTAACTGAAAGTTAACTAGAAATTAATTATTTTATTATCATTGTACAAGCCAAAAGAAGCACTTTAAAGTTTTCCGTTTAAGAGGAAAAATGCATATTTAAAAGAAATGGTCAAAATAATAAAATAAAATAAATAAAAACGTGAAAATGTCTCAAACAATTGCAAATAATGTCATGCATTTATAAGAAAAAAGTTCAAAATGAACAAGAAAAAACATAAATTTGCAAGAAAAATGTAGCAAATTTGTATGAAAAGATACAAGTTTATGAGACAAAAGTTGCAAAGTTATGAGAAAAAATTGGATATTTACAAGAAAAAGTTTCAAATTTATAAGAAAAAAGTTTTAAATTTATGTGAAAAAAATGTGAATTCCCTATGCAAAAAGTGGCGCATTTACAACAAAAAGGTCAAATTTATGAGAAAAAAATTATCGAAAGTGCAGTAATTTCTTCTAAATGTCGGGGGCCAACTAGTGGCTGAGGGGGCTCATTGCATACTCTGCTTTATAGGTAGAAACGGCCCTGCCTTTGTCAGCTCTCTTCACAAAGTGTAGGAATCCCTCCGTCTCCGTGTGAAGCGACAATCATCTCATCCTCCACAACAATTCGCCGTCACAAGACGAGAAGCGCACGGGCGAGCTGAGCCGACAGGCGTCGTCACAGCGAAGCATAAAAGAACCAAGACACTCACTCCCACCGCCATCTGTCCCACTCACACCCATCCCAAATCTCCCAGCATGCATGAGCCCACTCTCACTCACTTCAGCCGTGTCCCAAATCTGCAAAACAACCATCGTTTTACTGCCGTCTGAAATGGCCCGCGGGGAAATATGTAGTTTAGTGAAAAGAAAAAATAAGGTGCAATAATCAAGTTGGGAAATAATTTAGGACACACAGGCATAGGCACGCACACACACACACACACACTCACTGGAGCTGTTTCCTACGGGAGGGTTCAGGAGGACGCACATACATGCACATGCAAATTTAGAGATGAAACAATCCTTTTCCTCATTATCACAGCTTCACTGACAGGGAACCGGTGCATGTTAGCTGATTTAAACGACTCATTTTCAGGAAAACATATGATGGAGTGTTTGTGTTCCTTTCGTAATCACTGGTGATTGTGGCAGTCGAGCGGAGAACACAGATGTTACAGGTGCCCTCAGCTGCTTTTTCTTTTTTCTTTTTTCTTTGTGTGTGTGTGTGTGTGTGGGGGGGGGGGGGGTTAAAATAACTTCAGCTTTTTTCTATAAATCTGCAACTGTTTTCTCACCTAACCCTAACCCCCAAACCCTAAACTTGGAACTTTTTTCTCACAGATTTGCTGTTTTTTCTTGTTAATTCTCACCTTATTAATCATAAAATTTTGGACTTTTTTTTCCTAAATTCACAGTTTTTTCTCATATATCGCTACTTTTTTCATGTAAATTTCCAAGTAATTTTCCTCACAGTTTTCTAATTTCTTATTTCAGTTTTCCTAAATTTGCACTTTTTCATAAATTACCCTCATTTCCCTTGTCAACTGTAAACCTTTTTTTCATTACATTTGTGACCTTTTTCTGCATTTGTATTTTATTCTCATACATTTTCTATTTTCTTGTAAATGTTCATTTTTTTTCTCATAAAATTACTCCTTGTTACTTCGTAATTTGAAACTTTTAAAAAATAAATTCAAGTTGTTTTGTCAAAAATATACAGTTTTTTTCCCTGTAAATTTTCAACTTCTCATAAAATTTGTGACTTTTTTCTAAAGTTAGTTTTCCTTTTACATCTGCAGTGGGGTTTTTTTTGTAAATGTGCAACTTTTTTCTTCATAATTTTTCACCTTTTTTGTCTTAAATTTGCACTTTTTTGTGTTTCTTTCATGAATTTGCAGTGTTTTCCTTGTAAATGAGCATTTTTTTAAATGACTGTTTAAATTTAAGCTTTTTCCTGTGATCAAGTTAAAGCGTTCACAACCTTCTAAAAAAGTTATAGTACTTATTAAACTGTGTAAATGATTGCTCTGATATTTAATAATACCATATGACAGCTAAGAGATGCGGGCAGCACATTCAGTTATCAATTAAATACAATTTCAATACAATTTACAATTTCCTTAATATTAAAAATAATTTAAGTGACAGTAATGCAACAAGGTTAAAATCAGCAGGACCATGTGGGCCCCACCAAAGGTTAAACGGGGCTTTCTGATGGGCCCCATGTGGGTTTGTCTGTGGGTTCCATGTTGGCCTCATCTGTGCTCGTCCACATGGACTTGACCTTTTTTCAACTTGTTTTGGCAAAATTTTGCTATTTTCATGTAAATTTGTGACAATTTTCCGCATTAATTTGATACATTTTCTAGAAAAATTGAAACTTTCTCTGAAGTTTGCAGCTTTTTTTTTGTTTTGTTTTAAACTAGCAGCTTTTTCCTCATCAATTTATGATTTGTTTTTCTTGTAAATTTGCAACTTTTTTCCTCATTAATTTGTTATATTTTCTTGGAAAATTGTAACTTATTTCTTGCAAATTTGTTAATTTTTTCTTGTAATTTAGGAACTTTCTCAAATTTGCCACTTTTTTAACTGTATTCCTGAAACTTTTTCTTATAAATGTGTTTCTTTTTTCCTTTAAAATTTGATATTTTCTTGTAAATTTCTGAATTTTCCCCATAAATTTGAGACATTTTTCTTGCATATTTGGAACTTTCTTTTAAAAAAAAAAACATTTTTTTTTTTTTTTACTGTGAACTTGCAGTTGTTTCTCATAAATTTGTACCTTTTTACTTATAAATTTTCACTTTGTTTATTCATATATTTGCTATTCTTTTTGTTAATTTGAAACGTTTTCACATTTTTTCTTTAAACATTTGTGACTCTTTTTCTTGTAAATTTGTTAAATTTTCTTGTAAGTTTGTAACTTTTTTCAGTTTTGCAATTTTTTTTTCTTATAATTTTGCAACTTTTTTCTCCTAAATTTTCACATTTTTTTCACATAAATTTGTGACCTTTACCCAGTAAATTTTGAGCTTTCATTCTTAAATTTGCTACTATTTTGTCTTGTAAAATGGTCACATTTTTCTCATAAATTTTCAACATGTTTCCTCATAAATTTTTGACTTTTTTTCCTCCTAATTTTGCCTATGCATTAAACTCTTGTGGGGCCCAGACAGTTTAATTCCAGTAGGCATATTCCCTACTTACCTGTACTACAGGTAAAGTCCATGTGGGCAAACACAGATGAGGCCAACGTGGAACCCGCAGACAAACCCACATGGGACCCATAGGACAGCCCAGTTTCAGCCTTTGGTGGACCCCACATGGACATGGCGGCTGGGTCTTTACGAAATGGCTGTCACATCCTAACGTCGTCAGTCCAGCGTCCCATGATGGTGTCAGAAAACAGCCACAGACCCTAATTACCTGTCACCGGTCACAGCAGTAATGGTGGCACCACAAGAGGGCACGACACACAAATGGCTTGCCGGATTGGTCTATAAACACTGGTACTTGAAGCCCTATAGGCATATAGGCTCTGTTCTATCATTACACTATAGAGAAAAAAAAAAAATAGCCAATAAATAAATCACTTTGAGAAACAACTGACAGATGAATTCAGTTAACCGACTACTGCAAATTCACAACATATAAGGTGTTGGACTATGTTTTTGTGGATAGTATGAACAGCTTCTGACTATACATACGTAGTACATGGACTTCAGACTAATATAATTAACAATAATTTAGCATATGCAGCAGCCTCATGCATACAATAAATTAATTTAAGCCAACATCTCTCATAAGGAGGGAAAACAAAACAGAGAAGAATGAATTTGTCTCTTTGTAAAAAGCTGTCTGTTGCATTTACCGGTGCAGAATATCAGTGATAGTAAAGACTCGCCAGTGTGTCAGTGACTCCTCAGCTCTTCTCAGTGTTTACTGCTGTATTTACAGGAGCTGTCCAGGGTACTGAGGGAGACTGTCATCGAAACCAGTGAAAAAAGCGTTTTCAGTTCATCACCATACTGTGTGTGTTACCAGATACCAGCGTTTCCCACATGTCGGCACTTCCGAGTTCCTGCATCTGTGTGCACATCTCCCTGTCAAGCTTAAACAGTCACGACTTTTGCAACAAAAAAGTAATTTTTTTAAACAAGTTTTTGTGGATTTGAACCTTATGAAATGTGGTACAATTTAACAAGCCCCGGCTTCAGTTCTCTAAGTTAGCGAAACAAACACACCCCGACTGCCTCTTTGTGATTGGTCCACTCAAAATACCTTCACCCAACTGGCTTACGGACTCATTAATATCAATGAGTGCAATGAATGTTTCTGACAGATTTTCGATGAGCTGTTATACACAGAAATGGAAGTTGGTCTTTAAAACTACATCTATACGTCTGACCGAGGATGTCAACCAAATCATCAAAGACAGAGCAGCTCATTGCGGCTTGATGAAATCACCCCAAAAGTGCTCAGATCTCCTGACCTTCGACTTTGAGCACAACCTATATACAGACCCAAGCCAAGATCATTCTGCACGAGTGTGCCAAACACTGGGGCAATTGTTTAGGAGAAATAAGGCTTTTCCTGACATCGTAAGTGCCCAGATCTCTTGACATTTGACACTGACCTTGGCCTAACTCTGAATGCACACCCTCCTGAGGATCATTGTGTGTGAGTTTAGAGACCACTGGGGAAAAAACACCTAGGAGGAGTAGCGATTCCTGTCAAATGTGGATTGATGCCTGGATGGCAGACTCATGGACAGTGGATGCCGTACCACCTCGTTAGCTCCTTTCAAATTTGCTGGAATGAGCTAATGATTAAAATTTCTCCTTTGAAAAGGTACAATATTGGACCTTTGCAAAGAAGGCACCTCAGTTACTTTGAGGAGAAATGCAAGTTGGTGACTGAAATTAAACTTGTGATGGGAAAAAAAAAAATGTTTCATGCGGTCACTCGTTGTGTGGAAAAGAGTCTGGCAGTCTGGCAGGGAATACTACGATTTTATGGGCAGGAAGGTATAAAACTTGTGTTACAGGAATGTGGAGAGACAGCAGGAAACAGCGGGGGGCAGGATGTGGGGGGTCGATCATGAAATAAGATAAGATAAGATAAGCCTTTATTAGTCCCACAACGGGGAAATTCCAGGATTGCAACAGCACAGGGATAGCAACACTCAGAGCAACAATCAGAAGGCAAGAAAAAACAAGCAAGCAAGAGCAGCTAATATACATATGTACATATTACTATAAAATATATATATATACACACACACACACACACAGACACACAGTGCAGAGCATTGTAGCTGGATGGAATAAATATATGAATATATGAACACACAGTGCAGAGCATTGTAGCTAGATGGAATAAATATGTAAATATATAAACACCCACAGTATGGAGCATTGCAGCTAGGTGGAATAAATATGCAAGTATATAAACACACACAGTGCGGAGCAATGTAGCTAGATGGAATAATATGTAGATATATAAAAACACAGTGCGGAGCATTGTAGCTAGATGGAATAAATATATAGATATATAAATATAAACACACCCAGTGCAGAGCATTGTAGCTAGATGGAATAAATATGTAAATATATAAACACACACAGTGCAGAGCATTGTTGCTAGGTGGGATGAAACAGCATAACCGTCTATTTAGTTATCCTACATGGTATGATTATGTGCCCATACATATTCTCACCCTCCATAGCGACCGGTATGTTCCTAGTTGTATGCCGGAGAGGACCATTGTGTAAGTCTATTGCATCTTTTGCATTCAAAAAAAAAAAAAAAAAAAAAACTATTAGTTTGTTACGTCTTTTTGCTATCTCTGCGAGCAGCCCTGCTTAGGTTGTACAGTCTGACAGCCGTTGGTAGGAAGGACCTACGAAACCTCTCGGTTGTGCACCTGGGATGATGTAGTCTGCTGCTAAATGAGCTCCTCAGTGCATCCAGTATGTCCTGCATAGGGTGGAACTCGGACTCCAGCAGAGATGACAGTTTAGCCACCGTCCTTCTCTCTCCTATCTCCTCCATCGGATCAAGGCGTTGCCCCAGGACAGAGCTAGCTTTCTTAATCAGTTTGTTCAGTCTCTTCCTATCGACTGCAGTAATGCCACTGCCCCAGCAGACCACTCCAAAAGTGATGGCTGATGCCACCACCGTGTCATAGAATGACTTCAGCAGCGCCCCTTGTACACCAAAAGACCTGAGTCTCCTCAGCAGGAACAGCCTGCGCTGTCCCTTCTTGTAGAGTGCGTCAGTATTGTGTGACCAGTCTAGTTTATTGTTCAGATGAATACCCAGGTACTTGTAGGATGTCACCATCTCGATGTCTGTTCCCTGTATATTTACTGGTGCTGTGAGGGGCTGCCCATGCCTGCGGCAGTCCACCACCAGCTCCTTAGTTTTCCTCGCGTTGATCTGGAGGCAGTTCCGATGGCACCAGTCCACAAAGTCCTGGATAAGCCCTCTGTACTCAGCTTCATCTCCGCTGGAGATGAGACCAACGATCGCAGAGTCATCAGAGAACTTCTGTAGATGGCAATGTGTTGTGTTGTGTGAGAAGTCCGCAGTATAAAGAGTGAACAAGAAGGGAGCCAGCACCGTTCCCTGGGGGGCCCCCGTGCTACTGATGATCGTGTCGGAAACACAGTCCCGGGTTCTCACAAACTGAGGCCGGTTCGTGAGGTAGTCCAGGATCCATGATGACAGCTGCTGGTCCACCCCTGCGCGCAGCAGCTTGTCCTTCAGGATCATCGGTTGGATGGTGTTGAAAGCACTGGAGAAGTCAAAGAACATGATCCTCACCATATTCCCGGGCTTCTCCAGGTGGGACAGAGAACGGTGAAGGAGGAAGATCACCGCATCCTCCACCCCAATGCCATGCTGGTAGGCGAACTGGAGTGGATCCATCGCTGGTTCCACCAGGGGGCGGAGATGAGCAAGGAGCAGTCTCTCCAGGGTCTTCATCAAGTGGGACGTCAAGGCCACCGGTCTGTAGCTGTTCAGGTCTTTGGGGTGGGAAGTTTTTGGTACAGGTACCACACAAGATGTTTTCCACAGCTGTGGTACCCTCCCCAGTTTCAGGCTCATGTTGAAGATATACGTCACAATCCCACACAGCTGGTCTGCACAGGACTTGAGGAGCTTTGCGCTGATGCCGTCCGGTCCCGACGCCTTCCTCGCCTTGATCTTCCTCAGCTCCGTCCTCACCTGGGTCTTGGTCAGGGTCAGGATGGGGGGCTGTGTGTTGGGAGTGGGGGGGGTGTCGGTGGAGTGGGGAGTGGGTAGCAGGACTTGATTTCTTAGAGGCAGCAGTGGTTGTTGTGCAGACAGGGGGGAGGGCGGTTGGTCAAATCTATTGAAAAACAGATTCAGGTTGTTCGCCCACTCCCTGCCCCCCGTGGCCTGGGGGGAGGTATTCTGGAGCCCCGAGATGGTTTTGAGGTTTCTCCAGACCCCGCTGATGTCGCTCTGTTGCAGCTTGTCCTCCATCTTCTTCCTGAAGCTGTCCTTGCCTTCTCTGATCTTTCTCCTCAGCTCCCTCTGTACGGACTTCAGCATCTCCCTGTTCCCCGACCTGAAGATCCTCTTCTTCTCTCTCAGAAGTGTTTTTATCTCAGGGTTGATCCAGGGTTTGTTGTTTGAGTGACGCCGTATGGTCTTGGTGGGAACGGATTTGTCCACACAGAAGCTGAGGTAGCCCGTGAAGGTGTGAATGAGGCCATCGATGTCCTCACCATGTGGATCGCAGAGCTGCTTCCAGGCAGTGGCTTCAAAACAGTCCTTTAGAGTGTCCATTGTCTCCTCAGACCATAACTCCACAGTGTGCATGGCCGGAGGTTGTCTGTGCACTAGGGGTTTGTACACCGGTCGGAGATGAACCAAGTTGTGATCCGATCTCCCAAGTGGGGGGAGTTGTGATGAGGTGTACGCCTCCTTAGTGTTTGCGTAGAACAAATCCAGTGTTTTATTGTCTCTAGTGTGGCATGTGACATACTGGGTGAAAGTGGGCAGAATGGGAGACAGTGAAACGTGGTTGAAATCGCCTGAGATGAGGAGAAGAGCATCTGGGTGTTCTGTCTGCAGCCTGCTGGTTACTGAATGGATGACGTCACGCGCTGTCCCAGCGTTCGCCGTCGGATTTGCATAAACAACAATGCAGATCACGTGTGAGTGTTCTCTCGGGAGATATGTAGGCCTCATGCTAACAGCTAGCAACTCAATGTCTTTGCTGCAGTGTCGTTGTTTAACAGTGATATGTCCCGGTCTGCACCAGTTGTTGTTAACATACATGATCACTCCACCACCCCTAGTTTTGCCACTCTCTGGTGTTCGGTCAGCTCGTATCGTGTGAAAACCCTCCAGTTCAATGTTAGCATCTGCTGCTAGTTCAGTTAGCCACGTCTCAGTAAACAAAAGGAGAGAGCACTCCCGGTAAGTGCTATCATAACGGGAGATAGCCGCTAGCTCATCTAACTTTCCCAGTATCGACCGTACATTTCCCATGACAACAGATGGAAGGGAGGGTCTGTACCTTATATTTTTTGTCCTCCGCCTTACTCCAGCCCGGCAGCCGTGGCGTTTTCGCCTCAGTTCTCTCGGTATGTCGAGTTTTTCCAGTGGGACCGGGTGGCGGTTAAATGCTAGCAGCTCTTCCCTGTTATATCGTATCCTGCTATAAACAGTGGCTCCGTCCACCGGCTCAGGAGACATTTCGGATGATCTGTGTGTCCGTGATATAAGTGGGGTGAAAAAAAAAAGTGATCAAAAGAGAGAGGAAGGGAAAAAAAACTCGGAATCGAGCCGCTGTTGCAAAAGGCAGCCGACTGGTGTGGCGCCGAGAGGAGAAAAAAAAAAAAAAAAATCCGATGGGTTGGAGACAAAGGAGATGAGAAGGGGGATAGAGAGACTCAGGGAATGGACCAGTCAGAGGAAGACAAGAGGCACCTCCTCGTCGCTGTAGAGAGAATAAAAAAGAATGTACTAGCGAGCAGATTTCAGCATACACTCTTTTTCTTATGCTGAGATTGTAAATATGTGCTCCATCAGCTGATATAAATAAATTTACTCTTTTCCAACTAACTGATCTGAACATTGGGTTAATTTTGATTTACCCAACAACTAGAAATGAATCTGATGACTTCCGTAAGCTGGAAATAGTTTTTACTGGTAATGACCCACATCACAGCACATTCTGAAACTACTATTTAAATCAAATGTGACTTTGAAAATTCTTCAGTCTTCCTCTAATAGAATGTTCCTTGAACAGCACAAGCCCTTATTTTCCCAACACTCCCCCAAACAGTTATGCCTTCATTTGCCAAGGGCAAATGAGAAGAAATCATTGATCTGGACTTATACCATATGATGCGTTCTAACCATGGCTAAGTTCTATAGAGTGGTCTACAGCATTATTCTCAATCACCCATTCACACACCAGCGGGGGCAGAGCTTCATCCAGAACACTCGTGTCCTTCTGGGGCAGCTTGAAATTTCAGTGTCTTTCTTATGGACGGTTCAGTAATGTCCTGGTATTTCAAAAATCCAGCCAAGGACTGAAATCAACTCCCAAAAGCAGCTAGTATGGCTCTAATATTTAAGATGGCTAGTTCCCACTTGGTTAGATCAAAACAACATGTAATGATGCCGAGCGCGGGTCTGTGCCACGCTCGGGTCTTTGTGTTTTTTTTTCTCTTTTTCTGTATTTGTATTTAGTTCTGATTTGTCGTCCATTATGTTTCGTGCTTTTATTTTGACAGCACAGTTTGTGACTTCCGGCTGTCAAGTCTTTTCAAGGTTGTCACAGCTGTTTGTGTTTAGTTATTCACTTTCACTCCACACCTGATTCATGTTCAGGTTCAGGTTCAGGTTACTTTATTTGTACCCGTAGGTAGATTTGTTTTGCAGTTGGTGACATCCATATTTACAAGCCACTAATTACATTCAACATAGACACAAACACAGGCACACATCTTACAAAATAGGTAAATATAAAATATGTACAATATAATTTTATAGCTTGTTCAACTCTTTGACAGCAGCAGGGACAAAGCTGTTTTTGTAGCGCTGGGTTCTACTTTTTGGGACAGCAAACCTCCGTCTGGAGGGAAGAAGCTGAAAGTTGCAGTGCAAAGGGTGGGAGTCATCATTTAAAATCGAGTCGGCCATCCTCTGTACTTGTCTGGTGTACAGGGATGTCAGGCTCAGCTGTGACTCACCAAGCAAACGACTGGACCATCTGACTACCTGATCCAAGGATTTCCTCTGTTTCAGTTTTATCTGACCAAACCATGACATTAAAGAAAAGGATAAAACAGATTCAATAAAAGCCCGATAGAACATAGTCATTATGGTTCGGTCAATTTGGAAGCGTGCAAGTTTCCTCAAACAATGCAAATTTTGCTGACCCTTTTTGCACACCCTTTCACAGTTCACCTCAAAGTTCAATCCACTATCAATAATCGTCCCGAGATATTTGTACAATTGTACACATTTGGTGGTCTGGCCTTTTAGTATGGTGACTTTGTGCCTGGGAGTTTTCCTCCTAAAGTCAATAATCATATCTTTCGTTTTTGTTGTATTCAGCTGCAGGTAGGAATCCTCACACCAGTGAACAAAATCATCAACTACTGGGCCGTGGCCACTCTCACCATCCTGGAGGAGACTGACAATGACTGAGTCATCAGCATACTTTATAATGTGTCTGTTGTCATGTCTGCTCCGACACATGTTTGTGTACAGGATGAAGAGTAGTGGTGACAACACACACCCCTGAGGAGAGCCAGTAGAAGAGCACTTTAGGTCAGACAATGTGCCATTGACCCTTACTCTCTGCGTCCTGTTGGTTAAGAAATCCAGAATCCAACCCACCAGATTATTGCTTCAATCAAATTGTTGCAGGAGCCTTTCAACTAAAATATGAGGTTGGATTGTATTAAAGGCAGAAGAAAAGTCCACAAATAAAAGCCTGGCGTGTGTCCCATTAAAATCCAGATGTTTAAAAAGCATGTCAAACAGAGTGACAGTGGCATCCTCCACTCCTCTGTTAGGCCTATAGGCCAACTGCAGAGGATCCAATGCATGTTCAGTCTGCCTTAGGACCTCACATCTGACCAGTTTTTCAAAAATTTTCATTAAAATTGAAGTCAAAGCAACTGGTCTAAAGTCATTTACCGTTTTAGGACAGCTGGATTTTGGAACGGGAACAACCACGGCATCTTTCCAGATCTTAGGCACATGTTGTGTCTGTAAGGACTTATTGAAAATATAATGAAATATAGGACTCAGTTCATGTGCACAGGACTTTACCAGGCATCCACATATATTATCGGGGCCCTGACTTTTGTTCACTTTTACAGCGCGGAACTCCCTTTTAACATCCTGCATCTCAATATTAAAGTGCTGATTGTCTTTGAGTTTCTGTTTCAAATCTTGGATTTCTGTACTGAAATCAAAGGAGCCAAAACGACCATAAAAACAGTTAAGAGCATTAGCCAGCTCTGTGTCTGAACTAAAACCATCTAAAAACACACGATTACTGTGCTCTGTGCTCTGAAGGCCTGCAATAGTTTTCATACTGGCCCAGGCCGAACCAAGTTTATTTGCTGCCATCTTGCTTTCCAATTCTGATTTATAATTCTGTTTTGCTCTTAAAATTTTGGCCTTCAGCTCCTTGGTGGCAACCTGTAGTTCAGAAACAGACCCCTGTTTAAAGGCAAGAGCTTTCCTCTGTAAGCAGGATTTAACTGATTTAGTAACCCATGGTTTGTTGTTGGGATATATTTTGACACGTTTACGTGGAACAAACTTATTTTGACAGTAAGCCATGTATGAGCATGTGAGCTCAGCCAGAGAGTCCAAATCATCCCCGCAGGCCATTATGAACATCTTCCAGTCTGTACAGTCAATGCATTCCTGGAGGTTGTGCTCTGAATCTTCTGTCCACACATCAATGTCTCTCATCTCCACCTTGCCTCTTCTGAGAGCAGTTTTATATGTGGGCAGCAAATAAACACAGTTGTGATCTGAGGATCCTAAAGGAGGAAGGGGGAGTGATTTATAGGCCCTCTCTATGGATCCATAGCACAGGTCCAATGTCTTTTTTCGCCTGGTTAGGCAGGAGACATACTGATGAAAGTTTTTAAGTGTCTTCTTTAAAGAAACATGGTTAAAATCCCCAAGAATGAAGTTTGGCGCCTCTGGAGAAATTGACTGCAGCCGCTGCACCACATCAGAGATGGTGCTGGAGGCGGAGTCAGCGTCTGCCCTCGGATGAATGTACACAACTGTGATGAAAAGTTGGGGAAACTCTCGAGGCAAATAAAAGGGGCGAAGCGACACAGACAGCAGCTCCACATCGGGTGTACAGATGCGCTCTCTGACCGTGACAGATGTGCAGTACTGCTTATTAATGTATAAACATACTCCGCCCCCCTGACACTTCCCAGTTACCTCTTCCTGTCGATCCGAGCGCAGCGGAGCTCCAAAGCCGTCAATCCACAGGTCTGCATCTCGATCATGCGCAGTAAGCCAAGATTCAGTGAAAGCCATGACGCAGCAGTTCTTAAAATCCTTCTGGTAACGTACATTGCCTTGAATTTCCTCCACCTTGTTTCTCACAGACTGTGCATTCCCAAAAATGATCGAAGGAAGAGGAATGTTACCAAACTGACGTCTCCTAAGGCACAATTTCACACCTCCACGTCTTCCACGCTTCCTCCTGCCGCTTCTCTTTTCACCGCTGTGTCCGTCTCTCAAAATAAAGTCCGGCAGTTCAAGTTTGGGCTCAATCACAGACGCTGCATCAGCTGTGTTAAAGCGTAGCAACACGTCCCTGGAATATTGTATTCTGCCCGCTATTCTGCTCGCCATGGAGCCGAACGCGTTTACCTCAGAGACAAAGAGCCACAGCACAGATAGCAGCAGTGCGAGAGAGGAGAGGAAATCCATGTTGCCGATACCAGGGAGCTCTTCGCCATATATTCCACAAACGCTCCAGGGCAGAAACGACACAGAGGATTTTCTAAAAACGTAAAAAAGTACAAAAAACACACACACGCACACACGCACTATATCATCAAGCTGCTGGTCGCTGCGTGCGCATGCGCCCTATGTTTGAGTTCCTGTATTACTATTTAAGCTCGCTTGCGGGGATTATTCCTCGCAGCGACCTCGTCTTGTGCTGACTGGAATCCCCACATCCGATTCTGGTCTTTCTTCTGCTTAGGTCTTTATCCTTGCCTGTTATATGTAAGTTGCCTTTTGTGGTTTTTTCATTAATTGTATTTTTTTCTGCAGATACCCTTAGGGGCCCTTGTGAATAGCCATTTTTAAACCGTCCTTCTGGTCCTTTGTTTTTGCCTTTTTGGAAGTTACCTTCATGGCTGTAATTTTGTGTTTATTCCTTATTAAATGAGCAAACTCACTGCTAGGGATTGGTGCCTCATTTCTGCCCTGAAAGTGCCAATTATGACACAACAAAGCCCAAGGATAGCTTATGTCCACCTTCCTAATAAATTTCCAGTCTCCTCTATAGTCAGCTGGTTAGTTAAAAAAAAAAAAAAAATCTTTTAACAATGCATCGAATGCAAAAGCTGAATTATGTCTGTAAAATAGAAAAGAGCAAACAGGAAACAGAAAGAGACAAGTTAAAATAAGATATGGTCGAAAATTGCTTCAAAGCAGCTGAAGAAAAGGCCAGTTCTAAAACTGTTGTCTCATTCTGCCTAATGATTTGACATAAAGGTCAACATCTGAAGTGTTTCTCTTTGGAAATGTCAAATGCCCAACAACTGATGATTTAACCCCCCCCCCCCCCCCGCCACCAAAAAAAAAACAGCAGTGGTAAATAAAGTTTTACCAAATGCATCATGACAGCAGTTTTCTAAGGCTATAAATGAGAATTAGAAAATCACCTCTCTAAGCAATGGTTTTTGAGTGATGTAGTCTCATTCTCAGCCTTCCTAGCAGCATGAACTTTCAGTTACCCTGACTGGTGGATGCTCTGTTTTTGTACCAGGGCTTTGTTCGAGATCAGTTCTGAGGTTAACAGAACCACATCATCAGCAAAAAAACAGAGGTGATATTTAGGGAGAAGTCAACACTTGCTTGTCTGGCCTAGACTTATGGTATGATTACTGTACCAATTCAAAAGATGGCAACTTTATAACAGAAAGCACAGAACATAAACTAAGCAAAGCAAAGCAATGTTTATTTGTATAGCACTTTTCACAGATATATATCACAAAGTGCTTCACAGCAAATTAAAATTTACAAATACACAGAAATTAAAATCACTAGAAAAAAGATAAAATATATTAATAGGAACAAAAAGAGAAAACAGTGAAGAAATAAAAGCCATTCAATGAGCGCTAAAAGCCTCTCTAAACAAATGAGTTTTTAACTCTTTCTTAAAGGAGTCAACAGACTCAAGGCAGTGCAAGGACAGGGGAAGTGCGTTCCAAAGCCGTGGTGCAGCAGCCTGGAAAGATCCATCTCCACGGGTTCTGAATTTGGTCTGAGGGACCGCCAGGAGTCTCTGGTCTGAGGATCTTAGTGATCGCATCATGGCATAAGGAGTCAAGAGGGCTGAAATGTATGAAGGAGCTTGGCCATTAAGAGCTCTAAAAGTCAGAATTAAAATCTTAAAATGAAATCTAAAAGCAACTGGCAATCAATGAAGGGACAATAAAACTGGGGAAATGTGTTCCCTTTTCTTCATCCAGGTTAAAAGCCATGCTGTTGCATTTTGCACAGTCTGAAGGCAGACAACAGCAGTTTTATTAAAACATAAAAACGGCATTACAATAATCTAAGCAAGACGAGATAAAAGCATGAATGATCATTTCCAGTTCAGGTGTTGAGACCATTGGTCTAAGTTTTGCTGTATTCCTCAGATGAAAAAAGCAATTTCTAACTAGTTGCCGACCATGGCAGCCCAGTGACAGCATTGTCAAAAACAACACCCAGGTTACGCAGGGTGGGCTCCACAGAAGAGCCAAGGTGACCTAAGTGTTGCTTTATCAGAGGAATTTTGCTGTCTGGAGTGATGATCAGTGTTTCTGTCTTGTTAAGATTTAATTGTAAGAAGTTATTGTTTAACCATGTGATAATGGCAGACAGGCAAGAGATTAAGTTTGATAAAATGTTCAGCTCATTTTCTTTAAAAGAGCAGTAAAGCTGAATGTCGTCTGCGTAAAAATGGTAAGAAACACCCTTAAACTGACTAATAATCTGGCCAAGTGGGGTTAAATATAATAAAAACGGACTAGGTCCCAGAATTGAGCCTTGAGGAACCCCACATGAAAGTCCTTTAACCTCTGACATCTTCTCATTAAACAAAACACAAAACCCTCTGTCAGTTAACTAGGATGAGAACCATTTCAGAACTAATTCTAAAATACCAAACGTGTCCTTCATCCTATTTATCAATATATTGTGGTCCACCATCTCAAAAGCAGTGATGAGATCCAACAACACCAGGACCGAGTACTGACCAGAATCCACTGCCATTATGATGTCACTGGACACTTTAATTAGTGCTGTCTCAGTGGAGTGTATTTTGCGGAAGCCAAACTGGAAGGTGTCAAAGATTTTATTTCTCTCTATGAATGTAGTTAATTGCTTGGCTACTACTTTCTCAAGCATTTTGGATAAGAAGGGAAGCTTTAAAATTGGCCTGTAATTGTTCAGTTCTATAGGGTCTAAGTTTGGTTTCTTTAATTTGGGTTTGACCACTGCTTGTTTAAAAGAACTGGGAACAGTGCCTGATAAAAGTGAACAATTTATAGTTTCGACAATTAAAGGCCCACTAGAGTCAAATATTTTTAAAAGCAGTGACATTGGGAGGATATCTAAGGGGCTTGAATAGGGCTTCATAGAGGCCAGAAGACTGTTTACATCCAGTAGCGTGACTGAAGTGAATAAGAACCTTGTGTTAGAAGGGGCCTGATTCTGGCCAAGGTCCTCAGCAGATGGTGTAGTGCTTGCTATAATATCATTCACCTTATTCACCATAAAATTTGCAAAGTCATCACATTCAGCATTAGAATAAGCAGGAACCATGGCTAAATCAGGTGAGGCAATAGAATTAATGGTGTCAAACAAAATATTGGGATTTCCCTTGTTTAAGGATATAAGCTGAGCAAAGTAGCTTGTTCTCGAATCCTTCATCATATCATTTAGTGAGGTTATGAGGTCTTTGAGGTGGAGTCTGTGCACCTCAAGCTTGGTGGCCTTCCACAAATGTTCTACCTTCCAACAACTTCTCCTAAGAATGCAGATCTTTTCATTTAACCAAGGGCATGGTTTCTTAGGAGAAGTATAGCTATATTTAATAGGAGCCACTTTATCAAGTACCCATCGGCACTGCTGGTTAAAGCAATCCACCATAGAATTTACATCCTCACATCCTGCAACAAGGTGAGTTTCAAAAGCTGAAATAAATCTATCCACGGCCTGCTGGTTAATAATGCGCCTCTGTCTTAATGTTTTACGTTCTTGCTGCTCCACATTAACTAGAGACTAAGGGCTATATTATGATGATTGTGATTGTGTCCAAGGTCATTTTGCTGTTATAGAAGTGGAAAAAGCAGACTTCACACCCGTGAAAAGCAAAAAAAAAAAAAAAAAGACTTGTCCCGGTGAAGCATGCGATAAACCAATCAGAGTGCCTCACGTTTAATAGGCCAAGATGAATTGTCTAAGGCCACAAGTCACCAAGCCCACACTCTCTGGAGGCAGGTGAATGTACTGGGATCCTCCCAACACAGCACCCCTCCTGGACATGGAAAGTGGCACACACAGTCTATGTTCACAGTTCACTGGAAAAATAAATACTGTAAATACAAATATAGACATAAATAAATAATAAAACCCCTTAGCATTCCAGCAATTTCCAGCCAATGTAATATGTCCTATAAGCAGGACACCAGAATGTTAAGAGGTTAAAATAAAAATGTAAATGAGAACAAAAATTATTCAGTCTTTTATCATATGAGAATTAAAAATGGCAGGTCAGGCAATGGTTTATGACAGATTTTTTTAGACCTATATCGATCAAAATGAGACAATGAGATATTATGGCAGTCTCTGAGCATGTCCTTGTGTGCCCACAACAGAACAAGACACATATTTAAAATGTGCTCCTGAAATATCGATGAATAATCTCCCACTGACAACAGATGTGTTTTTTGTGGGTCAAAAGCACAATGTCATAAAGAGCAATGAACCAACTTTGCACCCAGCCGCACCCCCTATTAAAGGAGTCCACTCCTATTAGCATAAAGGGCATGCAATCAATCATCCTTCGATTTAAAACAAACAACGTCCTTCCAGAAATTACCAAAATTTTTAATACACAGTGCCAAGCACAGCACAAATGCTCACTTTAAAGGCCAAATGTCACGTAACAGGGTACTTTAAATATCTTGAAACTAGATATAAAAGGGAACCGATCCGTTCGGGTCTTGGTGCATATGCTTCAGTAACAACGGAATATTCGTTAATTTAAAACTGCCGCGCTTGGCCTGACACGGCCTCTGGAATCGCCTGGGGAAGAAGGCGGAAGTGACGAAATCGATTGTACCCTAGTTTGATGCTTGGGGTATTTCAATTGATTGTTTATATGGAGACTGGAAGGTTGAAGTGAGCAACAAGAAAGAAAAAATTGGATATTTCACCCATACCTTAAAACGGGACTATCAGGGACAGCTGGGTAATAAGGGACACTTCTCTGGGAAATGTTTTCATACCTGTCAAGTGAGACGTTTTCGCCGTACTTCAACACCGTAAAAAGCGGCTATAAGGAACGGCGGAGCAACAAGGGACACCTCTCTGTGAAATGCCCCAAATGCAACTCGTGTTGTTATTGTCAAATATTTTAAGGATTCATGGATATTTGACAATAACAACACAACTCAGCGTCCGGCGCAAAATAAAAAAAAAAACCAGAATTCTGTATTTGTCAGGCGATCTTTGTCTGTTCCGCAACCGCTGCACAGCTGAACGTGTTAAACCATTGTGCTAATGACTTCTCATTGTAGTGAGAATAGCTCAAGCTGAGCGATCAGCCCGCCCAGACAATTAAACTAATGATTGACTCCACACTTCGAACAGTAGTGATAATAGCTGACGCTGAGCGATCTGCCAGCACGAGCTGTGGGGGATCACACACAGGAGTGCTCCTCAAGACACTCAATTTTTTTTCCAGTATATTTTACTTTTGGGCGTACAGAAATGGCAATACGCCCGTTTTTGCTAAAATTGCATTTTCCTCGTATTTTCCTTAAAATATTTGACAATAACAACACGAACTACATTTAAAACATTTCCCAGAAAAGTGTCCCCCACAGCCGCGCTTGGCACCAAAATACGGCGAAAACGTCTCACTTGACAGGTATGCGCCTCCATTTTCATATTGATCTGGTCAATTTCTTGACAGCAGCGGCTCTCCTCCACTGTAATAATAATGGCTTCCGAAAAATCAATATTTATGGGGCGCCCTCAACAGACCCCCTTCGGCTTCGCAATTCTGGAGGCGATTAATGTCCAGTTCAATGACATTTTCCACTGGTTCTGCTCTCTGGTCATCGTTGGAACTGTTGTCATCAGACAAAGCATCTGATTCCGTCTCGGACGGCTCGAACCGGTAAGGTTCTATGCCTCTGTCACTGTCTGAACCACTGACAAAAAAAAAGACAAAAAAAAAAAGACAAAACTAAACTAATTTGTTCACAATCGCTGTCACTTTCCGTCATGATTGTCCAATGTTGATAAGTGTGAATGTGGATAGGCAGGGCAGCCAGGGTACAACTGGTGATGTCAAAAACATGGGCGTGGTCTGGACTGGCTGTCACAAGCCAGCAAGCAAGGTGGGGCCTTCACCTGGTGTATTTTGTGCAATTATGTAAATACAGGTGGGTGATATGGTCTCCGGTATGAATATTTGGTTTAAGCTATGTGTATTTTATCTAAATTCGTTGTCATTTAGAAAAAAAAATTACGTGACATTTGGCCTTTAAATTATAATGAAAGTGCTGTTTTGTTTTTAAATAGATTAGATTCAACTTCACTGTCACTGCACAAGTACAAGCATTCAACCACAAGATGCAGTTTTTGCATTCAATCTGAATTGCAAATTAAAATATTGCATAACCCATAAATCAAGCAGAAACATCTTTTCATTTCTGTTAATTCAGTGCCTAAAGTTCAAAAGACAAACAGCTCACAGGTGTGGGTCCTGAGGCTTCTGAGAAGGCTGAACACTGCATGGTTTGGGTGGATGGGGTCCTTAATGATACAGAATTTTCTGTGAATGTCCATGACGGAATGGAGCTGGGTACAGATATTAATGTCTATAAATCTGTCTTAAAAAGAGTAGGATTTAGTTTGTCTCTCCATGGACTGATGCATAGAGTGAACGTATAATTCTGCTTTTCAGCTAAGAAAAGAGCTCTAATGGTGCGCTTTCAGTTCCATCACAAAGTGAATAAAGACTCATTTAATTTGTAGAATCTTTCTTTGCCTCTCTATCATGAATACAAATAAGGGCATTGCTGCTCATTTAATATACAGAGCAAGTTCTCATTGTACAATTTATCGAATACTGTATCTTTATTTCATTTTTTTTTAAACTCTGTGCCATGCATCCCTTTTCTCCTGAATTTATTTAAAGAGGACGAGAGGACAGGTTTTCATGTGTGATGTAATTAAATCAGATACACTGAAAGAATGGCTGACGGTCAAAAATAATTACTGTCTACTCACAGGTCTGTGTTAATCTGATTCTCTGACTGGGGATCAGGGTTGTGGGCACATGTGATGTAGGTTTTGACAGTTTCAGACGTGTGCATCAGCATATTATATCGACGCATGTTGTGTGTGGTTGCACATTTCAAAGGGTTTGAGGATGACTTTGCAGGTATTCTGTCAGGAGGAGATTACAGCAGCTCTGACTAAACCAGGATCAGTAAAACAACTTTATTGACACAACTGATGTGTTGTTAAGCAATCATTGTGACAAGCCATGAATCAGACCAAAAAAAAAAAAAAAAAATCTGTCAATGAAGGACAGTTTTCAGTTTACACAACCTCTGATGGAGATATGAATGACTGTTCGATCTTCTTGTCCAGTGAAAATATGAAAAGAAATATGATTTTGGATAAGTCCATAACTGATGGAACAGCAAGTGCTGAGGAATGTTCATGCACGGTGTGGTTGTTGGGATTTCCTGTGTTGCTGGCTGTCTGTGGTTTGCTCTTTGGTTTGCTCTCCTCATTCTCCTGAGGATTTTGCCTTAAACTTTATTTTAATCACTTTTTTCCTTCTACTGTTAGCTCTCACTTCTGTTTATCAAGCCTCTTGCACCTGTGTGGGCACTCAGTGCCATCTAATCACCCTCTTTAGCCTTCTGTTCACCTTTCATCTGTGTTTTTGTTAGCTTCGGGTTAGCCACTAGCTATGGCTACTAACTCCCCTTCCTCTCCTCCTCTGGTGTGCTCTCTCTGTCAGATGTTTAACTACACCTCTGCCTCTTTTAGTGATAATGGTAAATGTAATAAATGTTGTCTTTTTGACGCATTCAAGGCAAGGTTGTCTGATTTGGAATCCCGGCTCCGCTGCATTGAAACACCGTCTGCGCCAGTTAATCTTGACGGACGTCCCCTAGCTGCAGCGAAGCTCCCTAGCATAGTGCGGCCTGCTAGCGGTCCTCCGGTCCTCCTCAGCAGCGAGGAGACTAGGTGGGTGATGGTGAGAAGGAAGCCTATTCGCAAAGCCCCGGTTAACCACCAACCTGTTCATGTTGCTAATCATTTTTCCCCGCTCAGCGACGCACCCGCTGAGGGAAAAAACTCTGATCATTGGCGACTCTGTAGTCAGAAACGTGAACCTAGAGACTCCAGCGGCCATAGTCAAATGCATTCCTGGGACCAGAGCAGGCGACATCAAGTCAAATTTGAAAATGCTGGCTAAAAGTAACTAAATACTCCACAATTGTTATCCACGCCGGCATTAATGACGTCTGACTCCAGCAGTCGGAAGTCACAAAAATTAAAGTGGAATCGGTGTGTGACTTTAGCAAAACAAATGTCTGCCTCTGTAGTATTCTCTGGGCCCCTCCCCAATCTGACCAGTGATGACATGTTTATCCGCTTGTCATCCTTCAACCGCTGGCTGTCTGGCAATATTGTATGATATAGTGTAGTTAGAAATTTACTTTAAGTCAATTAACACTATTCTTAAAATGATGTTTTAAAAACTCAAAGCAATCAGAAAGTGGCCGAAAGGAATGGAAGAGAAGTGGAAAAAAAAGAAAAAATCAGCAAAATTTAAAACAATGTGTCATGGGTTTAAGTTTTCCCAGAAGTTTGTTTCCTGAAATTGTGACTTAGATTAACCATTATAATTCAATAAGTGCCTCCGTGAAACACTCATGGCTGTTCTGTTCATTCACAGACCAGAAAATTCACGCTGCTATCCTGTTAAATCAAAGGGAATCTTCATTCTTTTGCATGTCCTTTTGTTGTTAAAGTTGTGTTAACAGGCCTGGGGAGTTGTTAGTTCCTGTCCAGCAGGTCAGTTGGGGGGGGGGGGGGGAATCAGTGCTGCTGATAAAGCCACATCACCCTTTAACCTTTTGGTTTCCATCTCAGCATCAGCTCTGTTTGAATTGTCTTCAGAAGGGAACATGTAAATCTACAGAGGTGTGAAGTTTTGCACAGCAGTTCCGACTGATATCATGGGGGGGGGGTCATTGGGTTAACTGAATTATTTCTGCTCCTGGGGATCACCTATTCCTCTTCTTCTCCTTTTCCCTGCTGATTAATGCATATCTGCAGGATTTAACACCTCCAAACACCACCGCTTATTTCCTCCTCACAGCCATCTTTAAAAAAAAAAATGGCCAACACATGCCAATTTATCACATCCTTTTTCATGTAAATTAGAAACATTCTTTTGTAAATGTGAGGATTTTTTTCTCATAAATTTGCAGGATTTTCCTGCAGAGTTAGAGCCATTTTAATCAGAAATGTGTAGCTTCTTACTTGAAAATTTGCAGCTTTTTTATTATTCATAACTTTGCAGCTTTTTCCTGTCATGACTCGCCGCTCATCAGCAGCGCCAGCCGCGCGCACACCTGCTCCTCGTCAGCGGCGAGGTATTTAATCAACTCTGCCCTGGGCTTCGGCCTGAAGCCGTCTCTCAACTTCGGCCCCTTTGCTACTACGGATCTCAAACCGACTAGTAAAGATTACTTGGGTAAGCTCCCCTTACCTCTCTCCTCTAGCCTTCCCCTGTGCACAGGTGGACATTCCTGGCGGCGGACTCCTCATCTCGCCGTTGGCTCTACGCTGCTGCCACAGGTACTGCAGGTCGCTGTCTCCCGGGCCTCGCCCTTGTTGACGCCAGCCACCTGTCATAACCAAGTAAGCCAGCTATCATCGTTATTCCCTGTATTGGTGTGGTGCCCGTTACCCTTCTCCCTCTGCTCTCTCCCACAGGGTTGTCCGGCTGTACGGCCTCCTGCCCCCGTGCCTGACGCAGACGCCACCACCAATACATTCTTATTCCACAGACACGCAACCACACACTTCCCTGTTGTTAATAAAGCTGTTAAATCCATCCTGAGCCTGCGTGTGTGTCTCCTGAGCCGTGCATTATGTCAGTACGGCTTCAGCAGAGCGGCTCGGCAGACAGCGGGCTCGCACGCCGTCTTTCCACCCTCGAGGCTCGGGTGGATTTAATAGCCCATCAGCAACAAGTGATATTAAATCAGTTAATTGTCATTACTAACCGATTAGACCGCTTGGACCCCCAGCAGCCGTTCCCCTCGGCTCGTCCGGGTGGCGCAGCTCCTCCTCCGGTGGCCGTCCAGCCCACTCCGGGTGCGCCAACACGGCTCACAACAATCCCCACTCCTGCTCGCTTTAGCGGTAAGCTGGGTGGAGCTCGGGGTTTTATTATGCAGTGTGAGTCCGTGTTTCTTCGCGTTCCCGGAGATTTCCCCTCAGACCATAGCAGAATTGGCTATATAGGTAATCTCCTTGAGGGTCGTGCGCTTACCTGGGCTTACGCCATTATGGTGAAGCCCAGCTACGCCACTCTCACCTATGGCCAGTTCGTGCGACAGTTTCTGGAAGTGTTCGATCATTCGCATTTGGACAGTGTCCAGGTCAACCGCCTTCTCGGACTCCAACAGGGGAGCCGATCGGTGGCCGACTACGCGATCGACTTCCGGGTTACCGCGGAGGAGGTTGGCTGGGAAGAGCGCGCGCTCTGCGGCATCTTCCTCCGCAGCCTAAATTCTGGTCTGAGGGATGAGTTGGCCGGCCGGGATCCCCCGGAGACACTGGCGGAGCTGATTTCTCTTACCATCAGTTTTGATAACAGGCTGCGCGAGTGCGCCTCTGAGCGGAAGCAGTCTTCTCGCTCGCAGGGCGCCTCTGCACGCCTGCCCCAAGCTCGCCACCTGGCGTTGCTGCCGCCGGAGGTCTCCGAGGAGTCGGAACCAATGGTGACGGGCCGGACAAAGCTCCCCCTGGCGGAGAAACAGCGCCGCCGTGACCTGGGCCTCTGCATGTATTGCAGAGGTAGCCAGCACACGGTGGAGCATTGCCCGGAGAAGCCAAACGAGGAGGTCCGCGAGTCTCTGTAGGGGGCCTCGCGGACGCTAATCGGTTAAATACCCTCACACATTTGACGCTGCCCATCCGCTTCTGTCACAACCTCACTGGACACCTCACACATGCACTGGTGGATTCAGGCGCGGAGGGTAGCTTTATTTCACAAAGCCTGGCAACCCGACTGGGCATCCATTGTCACCCTCTCGACACTCCTCTCGCCCTAGTTAATCTCTTCCGAGTTTCCCTGGGAAAAGTAACTCACCGAACATCCCCCGTCCTGGTGATCATCTCTGGAAACCACCGGGAGGACATCTCCTTCTACGTCCTACCCACCTCGGTAACTCCTGTCATCCTCGGATATCCCTGGCTCCGCCTCCACAACCCCGCCTTGGACTGGAAGACTGGGAAGGTGTCACCGTGGAGCACTTTCTGCATGGGCACCTGCCTCCAATCCGCTGCCTGCGCCCCGTCCTCGCCTCCCACAGCTCAGGACACCGCGCCCCCGGATCTCACCCTTGTGCCCTCAGAGTTCCACGACCTGGGTGCTGTTTTCAGTAAGTCCAAGGCAATGTCTCTGCCTCCTCACCGGCCCTACGACTGCGCCATTAACATCCGCCAGGGGGCGCCCTTACCTTCAGGACGCCTCTATAGCCTGTCAGCACCAGAGAAGGAGGCAATGAACAGCTATTTGAAGGAGTCGCTCAGTGCTGGGATCATCCGACCATCCTCCTCTCCTGTAGGTGCAGGGTTCTTCTTCGTGGGAAAGAAGGACGGATCTCTTCCTCCTTGTATCGATTATCGAGCACTCAACGATATCACGGAGAAGGACCGGTATACCCTGCCCGTTATGGATACTGCCTTCCACTCCCTCCAGGGGGTGACCTGGTTTACTAACCTGGATCTCCACAGCGCTTACCACCTCGTCCGGATCCGGGAGGGAGATGAGTGGAAAACTGCCTTCCGCACCCCAAACGGTCATTTTGAATACCTCGTGATGCCGTTTGGGTTGACCAACGCTCCAGCCGTCTTTCAGCGCCTCATCAATGACGTCCTCCTGGACTTCATCGGCCTGTTTGTATTCGTCTACCTGGACGATATTCTCATCTTCTCCAGGTCCAGGGATGAACACTGGGTCCACGTGAGGCGGGTCCTGCAGAGACTGCTGGAGAACCGTCTGTACGTCAAGGCGGAAAAATGTGAATTCTACGCCAAAACGACTTCCTTCCTGGGGTTCGTCATCTCCCATGACCAGGTGCTTCCGGACCCAGCGAAGATCAAAGCGGTGGTGGATTGGCCCACACCTACCTCTCGGAAACAGGTTCAGCAATTCATCGGGTTCGCCAATTTCTACCGCCGCTTTGTCCCGAACTTTGGAGCCATCGTCGGGCCCCTGACCCGCCTCACCTCTCCTAAGACCCTGTTCTGGTGGACTGAAGAGGCCGCTACGGCCTTCCAGGCGCTGAAGACGGAGTTCTCCTCCTCTCGGGTCCTCAGCCAGGCCGACCCCGTGCTGCAGTGCATTGTGGAGGTGGACGCTTCGGACACGGGGGTGGGGGCGGTGTTGTCCCAGCGGTCCCCAGCCAACGGAGTCAAGCGACCCTGCGCCTTCTTCTCTCGGCACCTGTCCCCGGCGGAGCGAAACTACAACGTGGGGGACAGAGAGCTTCTTGCCATCAAGCTTGCCCTTCAAGAATGGCGTCACTGGCTGGAGGGGGCAGCCTTGCCTTTTGTGGTCCTCACTGACCACAAGAACCTGGAGTACCTGAGATCTGCCAAGCGTCTGAACGCCCGCCAGGTGCGTTGGTCCCTGTTCTTTGCAAGGTTTAAATTCAGCATCACATATAGGCCTGGCTCCAAGAACGGCCTGCACGACGCCCTCTCCAGGCAATTTGCCCCGGAGGCCGCAGAAGACGTTGCTCACACCATCTTGCCCAGGTCGTGCGCCATGGGGGCTGTTTCATGGGACATAGAAGACAGGATCCGGAGGGCGCAGGAGTCGGAACCGGACCCTGGTGGCGGACCGGAGGGGAGGCTCTTCGTGTCATCTGCCGTCCGGGGGGACGTTATACACTGGCTCCATACCTCTAAGCTCACCTGCCTTCCTGGGGCTTCACGGATGATTGACCTCCTCCAGCGATCCTTTTGGTGGCCAGGCCTGCGGAAGGATGCCGCCCGTTATGCCCGGGCCTGCCCCGTCTGTGCTACCAATAAGTCAGGTAACGCTCCCCCTGCGGGTCTGCTCCAGCCCCTGCCCGTCCCTGGCAGGCCCTGGTCGCACATTGCCCTAGACTTCGTCACCGGGCTCCCTGTCTCCAACAACTTTGACACAGTTCTGACCATTGTTGACCGTTTTTCCAAGGCCGCCCACTTTGTGCCCCTACGTGGACTTCC
Source organism: Pholidichthys leucotaenia (assembly GCA_020510985.1). Classification (NCBI taxonomy): domain Eukaryota; kingdom Metazoa; phylum Chordata; class Actinopteri; order Cichliformes; family Pholidichthyidae; genus Pholidichthys; species Pholidichthys leucotaenia. The sequence goes on along the minus strand of CM035841.1, from coordinate 410,581,209 downwards.
CTCAGCCTTGGAGACGGCGGACCTCCTCATCCAGCACGTGGTCAGACTGCATGGAATCCCGGTCGACGTGGTCTCTGACCCCGGCCCTCAGTTCTCTTTGGACGTCTGGAGGTCATTTTGCAACGCCCTGGGAGCCAAGGTAAGCCTCTCCTCCGGCCATCACCCCCAGTCTAACGGGCAGTGTGAGCGGACTAACCAGGAGCTGGAGGCTACGCTCCGCTGCGTCACTTCATCCAAACCCACGTCCTGGAGTTCTCACCTCGCCTGGGTGGAGTACGCCCACAACACCTCTCGCTCCACTGCCATCGGGATGTCGCCCTTTAAAGCATCCTTGGGCTATGATCCACCTCTATTCCCCGCGCAGGAGGGCGAGTTGGCTGTCCCCTCTGTCCAGGCACACCTGAGGCGGTGTCGCTCCCTTTGGTCCACGGCGCGTAATGCGCTTTTACGCACAGCGGAGCGCAATAAGTCTACGGCGGACCGACATAGGAGACCTGCACCTGCCTACCAGGTGGGACAGCAAGTTTGGGTATCCACACAGGACGTTAACCTAAAGGGTGAGAGGAGAAAGCTGGCCCAACGGTTCATCGGCCCTTATCCCATAACCAGGATCATCAACCCGGTGGCTGTGCGTGTGGCTATTCCCTCCTCCCTCCACATCCATTCCACCTTCCACGTCTCCAAAATCAAACCGGTGGTCTCTGACCCCCTCTGCCCCCCACCTGCGATGCACCCCGCTCCCCGGATGATTGGTGGCCATCCGGTCTGGACCGTAGCTGAGATCTTGGACGCCCGACACCGGGGTCGCGGATTGCAGTACTTGGTGGATTGGGAGGGCTATGGACCCGAGTGGAGACAGTGGGTGCCTTCCTCGCTGGTGTTGGACTGGTCACTCATCTCTAAGTTTCATCGAGTGCACCCGGAAAGACCATCGCCAGGAGGCGCTGCTAGAGGGGGGAGTACTGTCATGACTCGCCGCTCATCAGCAGCGCCAGCCGCGTGCACACCTGCTCCTCATCAGCGGCGAGGTATTTAATAAACTCTGCCCTGGGCTTCGGCCTGAAGCCGTCTCTCAACTTCGGCCCCTTTGCTACTACGGATCTCAAACCGACTAGTAAAGATTACTTGGGTAAGCTCCCCTTACCTCTCTCCTCTAGCCTTCCCCTGTGCACAGGTGGACATTCCTGGCGGCGGACTCCTCATCTCGCCGTTGGCTCTACGCTGCTGCCACAGGTACTGCAGGTCGCTGTCTCCCGGGCCTCGCCCTTGTTGACGCCAGCCACCTGTCATAACCAAGTAAGCCAGCTATCATCGTTATTCCCTGTATTGGTGTGGTGCCCGTTACCCTTCTCCCTCTGCTCTCTCCCACAGGGTTGTCCGGCTGTACGGCCTCCTGCCCCCGTGCCTGACGCAGACGCCACCACCAATACATTCTTATTCCACATTATTATTTATTTAGCGAATGCAAAGTCCTTAAGCCAAGCAGTTGCCTCCTGGTTTGCTGTATGGAGGGTGTGAAATCCTCCTTCCAGTCTTTGGAGCGGGCAAGTCTCTATGATGTGTTCCATAGTTTGCTCCTCTCCACATGCGCACAGTGGGCTAGGGCTACTGCCCCATCTGTGAAGGCTGGCCAAGCAGGGGCCATGTCCAGTCCTGAAGCGATTGAGTGTAGACCACTGTCTCCTTGGGAGGTTGGTGCCCGGGACCCGGGCCAGCTTCCTCTGTGCCAATATTATTCCACAGACACGCAGCCACACACTTCCCTGTTGTTAATAAAGCTGTTAAATCCATCCTGAGCCTGCGTGTGTGTCTCCTGAGCCGTGCATTATGTAATTTCCTCATGAATTTAAGAACTTTTCTTACTCTTGAATTTGCAGTTTAAAAAAAAAAAGCTTAAACTTGCAGCGTTTTACTCAAATCTTATATCTGCAGCATTTTAGGTTGTAAACAGTTGGGAATTTACACCTTTTTTTGTCTTTTTGCTAAATCTGTAGCTTCTTACCCATAAAATTCCACTTTTTTTGGTCAGAAATTGGCAGCTTTTAACTGAGACTTATATCCCACCCCCTTTTTTTTTTTTTGGTCAGGTCAGGCATTGCTTGCTTGCTTCCGGTTAACCATGAAAACCGGTACTACCTGTCTCATGGGTAGGGCCGTTGGCGACTTAACTGGCATCATCGCCCTTCTGAGGGCGTGAAGGGTGAAACAGGGCATCCTGGCAGAACTAAAAACAATATCTGCCACAGGTCTGTGGTGGACTACCCCCAGTTACATGGGGTGTGACTGGACATCCTGGCAGATAAACACATCTGTCGCAAGGTCTGTGGTAGACTGTGCCAGTCGGTGCATTGTGACATGCACTATACAAAGAGCAGAGATAAACAAACCTATCATCTGGTCAGTCACTGCAACAGATACTGGAGTGAGTTTGTCTTGGCCTGTCCTTGCCACTGATAATACCTTTATCTGCCAAGAATGTGCTGCAAGTCCAACAAAAGCTAGCTCAAATACTTTGCAAGCAGTTTCATGAAATGGTCAATCAGAAAGCAACTCATACCGGCTCGGATGTCGCCCGGGCTTACAATGTCCGTGCTGATCTGTTCACACTCCGACAGGCAACGAAAAGTAAGCTAGGAGCAGGAAGACAAAAGAAGAGGAAAACAGCAGCCTTGTGTGTAGCAGAATGGAATGTACCCACTCTGTTGGACAGAACAACATCACAGCGCCCAGAAAGACAGACCGAGCTTGTGGCCCTGGAAATGAACAGATACAATGTAGACATAGCCGCACTTAGTGAAACAAGATTTCCTGGATATGACAGATGGGAGACCATGGATACATCTTCTTTTGGAGTGGGAGATCAACTCAAGAAAGAAGAGAAACAGGAGTGGGCTTTGCAGTTAGAAAGGATATAGCAGCAATGCTTGATGAGGAACCGGTGCCAATCAATGACAGGATAATGACTATGAGACTCCCACTGCAGCGGAAGATGTATGCCACACTCATCAGTGTATATGTTCCAACAATGACCAACACAGAGGAGGTGGAGGAAAAGTTCTACAGTGATTTACGTGAGACTATCAGGCATGTACCGACTGATGACAGACTGATACTCGTTGGAGATTTTAATGCCAGAGTTGGTTTGGACACTGAGAAATGGAAAGGACTGCTAGGCAGTCATGAAGTAGGCAAGTGCAATGCTAATGGAGAACTTCTACTTGCACTATGTTCAGAGTACAACCATGTGATAGCCAACACTCTATTTAAGCACAAGGACACACACAAGAAGACATGGATACACCCAAGATCAAAGTACTGGCACTTATTAGACTACATCATAGTCAGGCAGCGAGACATAAGGGATGTATTGGACACCAGAGCAATGCGATGCGCTGACTGTGGTACTGATCATGTTATGCTTAGATCTAGATTAAGGATTTGCAGACGAAAACAGCACTGCAGGACGGGTGCGAAGCCACCACGGAAGCTAAACACTAGTGCACTGAAAGGCCAAAAGAAGCAGGAAGAACTTACACAGGAAATGGATGAAAACTTGAAAGACAGGGACAGCAACAACTCAGAGAATGACATAGAAGAGAAATGGACAACACTGAAGGATACGGTGTATCAGACTGCGAGTGATGTATTAGGCTACCCTGAGAAGAAACATCAAGATTGGTTTGATGAGCATGATGAACACCTGGATAAACTACTAGAAGTGAGGAATACAGTTAGGCAGGAAACCTACAGTGTAACACAAGGTTGAAGAAGAAGAAATACTCAAAGGCTCAGAGTGAGCTACAGAAGTACACCAGAGAGATGAAGTCCAACTGGTGGGATGAAAAAGTGGAGAAACTTCAAACTGCAGCAGACAGAAAGGACGTGAAAACATTCTCCACAGGTTTGAGAGAAATCTACGGCCCTAAACCAAGAGGATTGATCCAACTAAAGGTTATGGATGGTGAAACAGTTTTGCAAGAGAAAGACAAGATCCTGGACAGATTTGGTGACCACTTTGACCAGCTACTTAACAACCCTGGAGATCTCACTGAAGAGGCTAAAGAAACTCTAGTGCAGTGACCAGCTGCATCAAGTCAGCTGGTCACTGACAACACAGGACAACACAGGATAGTAAAGCTCCAGAAAGGGATGGAATTCAAGCAGAACTGTGGAGATTTGGTGGTGTTCAGCTGACCAACTGCCTGCACAAGCTCATCCAAGAGATATGGGATGCCCAGAAAGTACCTCAAGACTGGAAGGATGCAAGTATTGTGACAGGAAGAAGTAAGAAGAAGTAAGGCGAGAGGAAAGATTGTGGAAATTACCGAGGTATATCACTGCTAGCCACTGTTGGTAAGATTCTCTCATGTGTACTACTTAACAGACTCAATGAACACATCTCACAGAATGTACTACCGGAAACCAAGTGTGGCTTTAGAAGTGGAAGAAGCACAATGGACATGATTTTCTGCTTGAAATTGGTTCAAGAAAAGTGTATTGAACAGAACATGCAGCTTTATATAGTCTTCATAGACTTCAGTAAAGCCTTCGATACTGTTTCGCGACAAGGACTTTTGCAGGTACTCAAGAAATATGGCTGTACAGAGAAGTTTGTCAGCCTGACCGAGGCACTCCATACAGGTATGCAAGCAAACATGGCAATGAGTGGCTCAGTATCAAAATACTTTTCAGTAAGCAATGGGGTGAAACAAGGGTGTGCGCTGGCACCTACACTCTTCTCGCTATATCTGGCAGCCATGCTTGAGGTGGCCTTCAAAGACACTTCAGAAGGAGTATACATTCACACAAGGAAAGAAGCAGACTTTCTCAATGTAGCACAGTTTAAAGCCAAGAGTAAAACATCGATAAAGGTAGTAAGAGAAATGCTCTTTGCCGATGACAGTGCTCTAGTTGCACACAGCATGGAAGATATGCAATCTTTAGTGGAGAAATTTGCAAGAGCAGCTAGCCAATTCAGCCTCAAAATCAACATCAAGAAGACAGAGTGCCTTTATCAACCACCAAAGTTCCAGTTATCAACATCACTACCAGAAGAGATCAGCATTGGTCCAGAGCCACTAGCCAAGTGCAAGACTTTCAGGTATCTAGGGCATACTGTTTCAGAGAATGCTAAGCTGGAGGATGAACTATTTCTCAGAATGGGAAGAGCGAGTGCTGTGTTTGGAAACCTGAGGGAGAGACTGTGGAACAATTGACATGTGTCTATCCATGTGAAATGCAAAGTGTACAGAGTGACAGTTCTGGCTACTCTATTGTACAGTGCTGAAACTTGGACTGCAGGTGAAGAAACTCCACGTGTACATGATGAGACACCTTCGAGCCATAATAAACATCTCCTGGAAAGACAAGATAACCAACATAGAAGTGTTGAAACGAGCTGGTCTACCATCAATGGAGGACATGCTAATACAGATGAACCTGAGATGGCTCGGACATGTTGAGAGGATGGACCACAAGCGTCTCCCTCGGCAGTTACTCTACTCACAGTTATGCCAGGGCAAACGCAATCAAGGTATACCAAGGCTCAGATTTAAAGACACTGTAAAAAGAAATTTGAAGAAGTTGGACATAGACAGGAGTTCCTGGCAGTGGAAGGCTAAGGACAGAGTTGTGTAGAGGAATCTGATCAGACCTAAATGAAACAGTCATTGTCACCCACGACAGACTGCTATGATGATGATGATGATCTCCACCATATGTTGGACCTTGTTCTGACATATGGCATAGAAACAGAAAATCCGGTAGTGTCTCCTCATAACCCTGTACTGTCAGACCATTGTCTGTTAACCTTTGATTTACTATTTCTGACTATTTGGCTCCTAAAGAAAAATATTACTACAGTAGATGCCTCTCAGATGATGTTGTTACCAAATTTATGCAGATTGTTTCCTCTATGTCATGTGTCAACACAACGGAAATGAGCTATAGACAGCTTGCTCCTTCTTTAATTGATAGCATAGTAGATAGTGTTACAGCTACTCTGCATCAGACTCTAGACTTGGTGGCCCCTTTAAAAAAGAAAAAGTCTAATCAGAGATTTTTAACCCCTTGGTTCAACACAGAAACTCGTAGCTTAAAACAGAAGACTCTTTAATTAGAAAGAAAATGGCACTCCACTAACTTAGATGAAATCTTTTTAGCTTGGAGAAATTATCTTTTAATTTATAAAAAACCTCTTAGAAATGCTAGAACGAGTTATTATTCTGCATTGATAGAAGACAACAAGAATAATCCTAGGTTTCTTTTCAGCACTGTACCCAGGCTGACAAAGAGTCAGGACTCTGTCAATCCTAGCATTCCCTTAGAGCTTACTAGTCAGGACTTTATGAACTTTTTCAATAATAGAATTTCATCTATCAGAGATAAAATCAATCATATTCTTCCCACGGTTAACTTAAATACAGTAACTACTACTGTCACGCCGAGCCGCTCATCAGCGGTGCCACCTGCACGCACACCTGCACATCATCAGCGGCGAGGAATATAAGCCGCCTCGCCCTGAGCTTCGGCCTGAAGCCGTCAGACTTCGTCACTCATCGTTGTGAGTCAAACCTCTACTTCAGCGCAACATTTTGGTAAGAAGTCCTTACCTCCTTTCCTTCCCAGTCTGCTCCCCTGTGTACAGGTGGATTCCTCGGCGGCGGACAACGCCTCTCCCTCGCCATTCCTCGCTGCTGCACCGAGCCCTGCAGGTGGCTGTCTACCGGGTCCCGTCCTTGTGGTGCCAGTCATCTGTCTCTTCCAAGTAAGCTCCTCTCTCGCTCATTCTCCTCCTGTGTTGGTGTGTGCCCGTCACCCTTTCTCCTTGTGCTCTTTCCCATAGGGTTGCCGGCTGTACGGTCTCCTGCCTCTGTGCCCGAAGCAGACGCCGCCACCAATACATTTACATCCCGCAGACACACATCCATTCACTCCTGTTGCTAATAAACTATTTGAACTTCTCTGAGCCTGTGTGTGTGCGTCTCCTGAGCCGTGCCTTATGTCAACTACAACTCCTTCAACTGATATCTTTTTGGATGAGTTTACTCCAATTGACCATTTAGAGTTAGACAAAATAATTTCCTCATCCAAGCCTTCAACTTGTCTTTTAGACCCTATTTCTACCAGATTATTTAAAGAAGTCTTCCCACTTATTGGCAGCTTTATTCTTCAAATAATCAATTCTTCATTAATTTTAGGCCAGTTAGACAGAAAATTTACAGCCATCGCAGTCTCTGAAACATGGCTTAATTAAGAGCAGGCTCCCCTGATGGCAATAGAGGGATATCAGATGTTTCATATTAACAGATCTCAAAAAAAAAAAAAAAAAAAGTGGTGGTGTTGCACTGTATATTGTTGACCTGTATAGGTGTAAACTTGTAAATGGAATGTCCTTTGCACTACAAGGGATTTTAGAATGTGTTACCATTGAGATTGACCAAGATAAAACAAAAAATCTAATTATAAGTTGTATATATAGAACACCGGGAACTTGCATTGAGACATTCAGAGATAAATTAGTTGAGCTGTACAATAATATTACTTGTAAGAAAATGGTAGTAATTTGTGGAGATTTCAATATTGATTTACTAAATCCATATCAACAAAATGTAATTAAAGAGTTCATGAATTCTATGTACAGTATGAGTCTATATCCCACAATAACACATCCCAGTAGAATCACAGTTCACACTGCTACACTTATTGACAACCTGTTTGTTAATATTATTGATAAGAAAATAGAAAGTGGATTATTGATAAATGATATAAGTAACCATTTACCAACCTTTGCACTTGTCCATGGCCACACGGAGGCCAATACAGAAAAAAATGTTTAAATCGTTCAGATACAAATCACAAAATGCAATCAGTTCTTTTAAAGAAGACTTGCTGAAGCAGGACTGGATAAAAGTCTATGTATCAGAAGTAAATGAAGCCTATGACACATTTATGAACATTGTAACCACTCTTTATGAAAAAAAAAATTGTCCACTAGTAAAGAAAAAGCTTAAACATAAGTTTGTTGATAAGCCATGGTTAACCAAAGGATTTCAAAAGGCATGTAAAAAGAAAAAAAATATTATATGAAGCTTTTCTAAAGAAAAGGACAAAAGAAGCAGAGCAGCAGTATAAAACACACAAAAATAAGTTAACATATATAATGAGATGTAGTAAAAGAGACTATTACAGTAAAGAACTGGAGAAAAACAGAGACAATACTAAAAATACATGGACTGTTGTCTATATTAACCATATATTCCATAACCTACATATGTTGAAGCATGTGGAAATGTTTGGTAATTACATATGTAAAGGACTTCACACCTCTGAAAGGACAAAGGGCTCTCACCCGCCGAGTGAAGAACAAAGACGTTCCCGGACGCGGCGGAGGAGACCGGAGGAGACCGGAGGAGCCACCCTCACCCCCTAAGGCGAGGAGAGGAAATACCAAGACAATGGGGGGATTAAGATAATGAGCGATGTCAGCCTTTGTTATGCATGTCTTTTGTTGTGTGCCAGTATAAAGTCAGTGTGCTGGAGACTTTCTGTCGCTTTTCCCTTCTGCCACTCTCTGCACCAGATGAGACTTGTTAGAAGAGCTGAATATTAAAGCTTTGCTTATAAACCAAATCGCCTCTTCATTTCCAAGCTCCTCTACACTGGTGACCTTGACGCGAGTATGGACCGGAGGCGTTCCCCCGCAAGCGACTCATCAGTGGCGACCCAGGCAGACGCCAGCGGCCACGCAGACGAGGGAAAAGATGTACAACTGTTCCCCCCGGCAGAAGAGATTGAGAGAGCTCAACCGAGCACCAGCACCGCCGTGAGAGCCGAGGCAGGGCACTCTCACCCAGCGGGCACAGCAGTGATGGTGTGCACGAATGCCGTCGCTGTCAAGCTGCCAGACTTCTGGCAAGAAGACCCCGCCTCTTGGTTTCAGCAGGCTGAAGCCCAGTTCACACTGGCGGGCATCACGGCTGATGATACCAAATTTTATCATATCGTCTCCAAACTCGACGCCACCACTTCGAGGAGTGTGTGGAGCATGATCCGGCGACCACCGGCCCGGGACAAATACGAGACGCTCAAAGCATGGCGGAAGAGAGAGTCGAGAAGATCCTGGCGGTCTACGGCCACAGAGGGTGCAAACCGAAGGCCCTCATGGAGGATTTGCTACAGCTCAGAGAAGAGGACAATGACAACTTCCTCTTCCAGTTTATTTTCCTCAGCATGCTGCCGCCACACGTGAGAGGGACACTCGCCAGCATGAAGTGCAACAACCACCAAGACTTCCGCGTGCTGGCCAATGAAGCTCATCGGCTCGTCAACGCCTGCAATGCCTGTGCTGCACCCACAGCAGCATCAGCAGACCTCAAAGCTGACGCCCCGAGCCACGAGGAACCGCAACCCACGAGGAACCGCAACCCACGGAGCAGACCCAGCCCACGGTGACAGCGACACGGCCAAGACCTAACAGACAGAGCGACGTCTGTTATTATCACCACCGTTTCGCTGAGAAGGCCCGCAAATGCGTTCCCCCCTGCAAATTTGCGATTTCGGGAAAACGCCAAAGCCGAGAGCCGTTAACAGCAGCGGTTCTCGGCGAGAAAAACAAGCTGTTGTACGTGACGGATGGACACACAGGCAAGCAGTTCCTCATCGACACAGGAGCCCAGCTGAGTTTCGTCATGCCCTCCCACGCAGATCGAGCTACGGGCACCCGGGTCAACGGAGCCGTGGCAGCCAATGGCTCTAGCATCGACACGTTAGGCGAAAAGAGCCTGCACCTCCTCATCCACGGCCGCAGCTACAGATGGACATTTGTTGTAGCGGCGGTGAGTTTTAACTTATTAGGCGCAGATTTTTTGTGTGCACATGGGTTATTAGTGGATCTAGCAAATAGGCGCCTGGTTAATGCACTGTCCTTTGCTTCTATTCCATGCTCGGCCCGAGTTTCTCCACCATCTGTGCAGGCCAACGTCACCACAGCAGGAGGTAAGTTTGGGCAACTCCTCACCCAATTTCCAGCACTCACAATTCCCAAATTCTCAGCCACTGTGGCTAAACACGGGGTTGAACACTTCATTCCCACAACGGGACCTCCCGTTTTTGCCAAAGCTTGCCGCTTAGACGCGGCCAAGCTCAACATAGCACGGGACGAATTTACAACTCTTGAAAAATTGGGCATTGTTAGACGCTCGAAGAGCCCCTGGGCCTCATCACTTCACATGGTTCCAAAATCCGACGGTTCTTGGAGACCGTGCGGAGATTACCGCAGATTAAACAATGCTACAGCGCATGACCGTTACCCAATCCCTCACATTCAAGATTTTTCACTACATCTAGCGGGTGCGCGCATTTTTTCAAAAATAGACTTAGTCCGCGGTTATCACCAAGTCCCAGTCCGAGCAGAAGACGTTCCTAAAACAGCGGTAATAACCCCTTTCGGCCTTTTTGAATTCCTGCGAATGCCTTTCGGCCTCAAAGGCGCTGCTCAAACTTTTCAACGAATGATGGACGCGGTCCTACGCGACCTTCCTTTTGTCTTCGTCTACCTCGACGACATGCTGGTAGCCAGCTCGTCTGAGGAAGAACACGAGTAGCACCTCACTACGGTTTTTCAGAGGCTGGAAGAGCACGGGCTGATTATCAATCCAGCCAAATGCAAATTCGGCGTGTCACAAATTGATTTTTTAGGACACAAAGTCTCTCCGAAGGGGGCAGTTCCACTTCCAGACAAAGTTCACGCGATAGAAAGTTTCCCACGGCCACAAACGATCAAATCGCTACAGGAATTTTTAGGGATGGTTAATTTTTACAACCGCTTCCTCCTCCACGCAGCTCAGCTCATGCAGCCCCTATATGACGCGCTCAAAAAAAAGAAAGCTTCCAACGCGGTCGAATGGACCCCGGAACGCGAACGCGCTTTCGCGGAAGTAAAAAGCGCCCTAGCTAACGCCACATTGTTAGTTCACCCAGATCCCTCGGCCCGCATCGCACTGACCACAGATGCTTCAGACCTAGCTATAGGGGCAGTTGTAGAACAACTTGTCAGCGGGGTCTGGCAACCTTTAGCATTCTTTAGCAAATTGCTAAACCAAACTGAACGTAAATACAGCACTTTTGACAGAGAGCTGCTGGCGCTTCATTTATCCATCCGCCACTTCCAGTACTGGTTAGAAGGGCGGAGTTTCATGGCTTTTGTAGACCATAAACTGCTCACCTTTGCTATGGCTAAAATTTCAGAACCATGGTCAGGCAGGCAACAAAGACAACTAGCTGCGATTTCAGAGTTCACCACAGACATTCGACACGTGGCAGGCAAACTTAACGTAGTAGCGGACTGTCTCTCTCATGCTGTGACACCACCAGAGCGCGGGGAGACAGATTATACAGCCTCAGCAGCAGAACTCTTCACTAACGCAGACACATACGCAGCACCTATCCATGCAGGGATAGATTATGCAGCCATGGCAGAGGAACAGAGCAGTGACGCGGATGTGTGCGCGCTCCTGTCTGGACCAACAGGGTTAAGGCTGGAGAAAAAGGGTTTATGCGACGGCGTGCCCCCCTAATATGCGATGTTTCAACCGGCTGACCTCGCCCGTTAGTACCAGCTACATGGCGCCGCCGTATTTTCGACGCAATTCACTCCCTCCGCACCCAGGTGTGCGCGCCTCGGTTAAAATGGTCGCCGAAAAGTTTGTGTGGCCAGGCCTGCGCAAAAACGTAAAAGAATGGGCAAAAACTTGCATTTCTTGTCAACGCGCCAAAATACACAGACACACAAAAGCCCCTCTGGAGCCTTTTCCAATCCCTGCTAGAAGGTTCGACCACGTTCATGTCGACCTCGTGGGGCCGCTACCTTCCTCCCAGGGTTTCACACACCTGTTAACAATGATAGACAGCACCACACGCTGGCCAGAGGCAGCCCCTCTAGCGGCAACCACAGCGGAGTAAGTCGCTCGCGTTTTTTTGACAAACTGGGTGGCACATTTCGGCGTCCCATCGGACATCACGTCCGATAGGGGGCCTCAATTTGTCTCAGAGCTCTGGTCAGCCATGTCCAACAGCTTAGGGGCAACAATTCACCGCACCACCGCTTATCACCCTCAGGCTAATGGGTTATGCAAGCGTTTTCACAGGTCTTTAAAGGCTGCCCTCAGAGCCTCACTAACGGACACAAATTGGGTAAATAAACTTCCCTGGGTTTTATTGGGGTTGCGGGCTGCACCTAAAGAGGATCTAGACGCCTCTCCCGCAGAATTAGTCTTTGCACAACCTCTCAGGCTCCCAGGTGAATTTTTACCAGAGAACCCAGAGCCAGGGCGCCTTCCAGTCCCAAGGTTTTTAGGCAACAACGGACCGAACTCTTTCCCTGGTCCAGCTCATCACTCCTTCCCACGGGTTTTTGTCCCTCAGGCTTTAAAAAAACGCTGAGTTTGTTTTTGTTAAGCATGAAGCTTTAAAACCTACCTTTCGCCCAGCATTCGATGGGCCATTCAGAGTGCTGGAACATGGTGATAAACACTTTGTGCTTGATTTTGGGGACAGAAAAGAAACAGTCAGCATTGACAGACTTAAACCTGCCTTCTTGTTGAAAGACGAGCCTGCACAGTTGGCGAGAGCACCTCGGCGGGGTAGACCCCCCAAGAGAAAAGACTCAGCCCCCCAGCAGGGAACAGTTAACCTCTCTCCTTCCCACACTGCAGATCCCTCTCAAGAAGGTCCCAGCAGGACGCCTAAACCAACCTACAGCAGTTTTGGGAGAAGATTAAAACCCAGACAGCACAGGGACTGATACAAACCACTCCACAATTGTTCTCTAATTGTGCTGCAACAGTTTAGGACTGACTTATGATTTTACTATGCTGTTATATTTACCACTGAACTCTCTTAGGAGGATGGCTGCTGGAAAGTTTCTTCCGTGGCAACAGATGTAACACTTAGTATGTCATAATAACTATCTTAGACTGTGGACCTTCCTGTTGTCCTTTCTTAGTTGTTTGGGGGGCCTGTGGTCTATATTAACCATATATTCCATAACCTACATATGTTGAAGCATGTGGAAATGTTTGGTAATTACATATGTAAAGGACTTCACACCTCTGAAAGGACAAAGGGCTCTCACCCGCCGAGTGAAGAACAAAGACGTTCCAGGACGCGGCGGAGGAGACCGGAGGAGACCGGAGGAGCCACCCTCACCCCCTAAGGCGAGGAGAGGAAATACCAAGACAGTGGGGGGATTAAGATAATGAGGGATGTCAGCCTTTGTTATGCATGCCTTTTGTTGTGTGCCAGTATAAAGTCAGTGAGCTGGAGACTTTCTGTCGCTTTTCCCTTCTGCCACTCTCTGCACCAGATGAGACTTGTTGGAAGAGCTGAATATTAAAGCTTTGCTTATAAACCAAATCGCCTCTTCATTTCCAAGCTCCTCTACATGGACAATACTTAACAATATTCTTGGAAATAAAAACAGAAATACAAGCTACCCAACCAGTTTTTCAAAAAATAATACAACAACTCAGAGTGTGAATGCAGTTTCACCTGCAGATGAATTTAATTACTTTTTTGTTAACATTGGTCCTAATTTGTCTCAAGAAATACCCATTACGGCACCTATGGGTGATACAATAAGCAAAAACACTGCTATAAAAGACTCCATTTTCATAAAGAACACAGACGAGAGAGAGGTCATTGAAATTGTTAAATCGTTTAAAAGTAGGACATCTACAGACTGTGATGGTATTGACATGCTCTTAGTCAAAACTATTATTGAATGCATAGTGAAACCACTGACATATATTTGTAACCTGTCTCTCCAAACAGATATATTTCCCAATGCAATGGAAATAGCTAAAGTAATTCCGATATACAAGATGGGTGACAGAGGGGAACTTTCAAACTATAGACCAATTTCACTATTGCCGCAATTTTCCAAGATACTTGAAAAAATATTCTATGAGAGAATTGACAACTTCATAATGAAGAATAATTTATTGTGTGAGCAGCAATATGGGTTCAGACACAAGAGGACAACTGCATTTGCTCTAATGGAATTTATAGAAAAAATATCAACTGCCGTTGAAAATAAAGAGTATTTAGTTGGGGTATTCCTGCATTTTAAAAAAGCATTTGATACAGCGGATCACAATTTATTATTAAAGAAACTACAAAATTGTGGTATTAGGGAGGTAGCACTGTCCTGGTTAAGTAGTTACTTAAAGAATAGATATCAGTATGTATGTGTTGGTAACAAACACTCACTGTTACTGAAGGTTACTTGTGGAGTCCCACAGGGTTCAGTTTTGGGCCCATTGTTATTCAATATGTATATAAATGATAGATGTAAAGTCTCGGAAAAAATGGATTTAATATTGTTTGCCAATGACACTAATCTATTATTCAGTGGAAGCAATTTGGATCAACTTTTGGATACACTCAGGAAGGAATTAGGAAAGCTTAAACTGTGATTTGATTCAAACAAATTAACGCTCAATTTAAGTAAGACAAAATGTATAGTTTTTAACAACCATCACAACAACTTAGTATCTAAACTCAGTGTAAATGGTGTAGAGATTGAAAGGGTATCTGAAACTAAATTTCTTGGAGTAATAATTGATAATAAACTGTGTTGGAAGTCACATATTAATTATATTAAAGGTAAAATATCTAAATCAATCGCAATACTACACAGAGGGAAACATTTGCTGAATCAACCCACATTATATACTTTGTATCATTCATTAATACTCCCATACATGACATATTGTACTGAAGTATGGGGAAATACATATAAAACAAACATATATCCTGCCTTTATGCTTCAGAAGAGAGCTATTAGAATAATAAACAAAGCTGCTTACAGGGAACCAACAAACCCACTTTTTCTTAAATTAAAAGATCTCAAGTTGAAAGATCCGGTTGACTTTAAAACTGCAGTAATAATGTTTAAAGTGAAGAATCTATCACTGCCCGCAAATATCCAAAAGTTGCTCCAAATAAGGGAGAAACAATACCATTTCAGAGGAACATGTATATTTCAAAAACCTTCAGTGAGAACTACCACCAAGCAACACTGTGTTTCAGTGCAAGGAGTAAGATTATGAAACGATTTTGGACCTGAATTAAAATCATGTACAACGCTTGGACAATTTAAACAAAAACTAAAGGAAGAAATACTCCTAACATATATACAAGATGACATGTAAAATCACATAAGGATTGTCATATCCAGTCTGTGTTGTGTTGTTGCTTAGTTGTTTTTTTTTGTTTGTTTTTTTGTCACATTTTGTCTTAGCTTTGTTCCAAATTGTAATTGTTCTTGTTTTGTTTTTCTTTTGAATTCTTGGATGGAATATGGGTGGGCAATATAAGCTGCGGCTTCAGCCATCACCCATTTCAGATAACTTATGTTGAACTGTATAATCAGAGGAGTTATTGTTTAATTTGACCTTGCTGGATTTTTCGCCTTTGTTATATTATTCTGTTTCTTTTTAATCTTTACTTTTAATCTATCTGAAATAAAGATTCATTCATTCATTCATTCATTCATGTACTGCAGGCCTTTAAAACAGCTGTAATTAAACCCTTACTCAAAAAGCCAATGCTTGATCCAGGAGTTTTAACTAACTATAGACCAATCTCTAATCTCCCTTTCATTTCAAAAATCTTAGAAAGAGTTGTTGCTACGCAATTATTTGACCACCTGCAGGGAAATGGTTTACTTGAAGAGTTTCAGTCTTGGTTTAGAATCCATCATAGTACTGAAACAGTTAGTGAAGGTCACTAATGACCTCCTTATCACATCTGATAATGGACTTGTTTCTGTTCTTGTCCTTTTAGACCTTAGTGCAGCTTTTGATACTATCAATCATAATAGTCTACTTGATAGATTAGAACACTATGTTAGACTTAATGGAACTTTGTTGCAGTGGTTTAGATCTTATTTATCTGATAGGTTCCAGTTTGTTCATGTCAATAATGAGTTTTCTTTCAACTCAAAGCTCAGTCATGGAGTTCCACAGGGATCTGTGTTAGGCCCTCCTCTTTTTAGTTTATATATGCTTCCCTTAGGCAACATTATTAGAAAGCACTGTATACATTTTCATTGTTATGCAGATGACACACAATTATACCTGTCAATGAAGCCAGATGATAGTAATCAATTAGCCAAGTTAGAGCCTGTCTTAAGGAAATCAAAGCTTGGATGACTTGCAATTTCCTATTAAATTCAGATAAGACTGAAGTAATTCTTGTTGATCCAAATAAACCTCAGAAATACCTTTCCAAATCAAACTTTTAGTTTGGATGCGGTTACTCTTTCTCTTAATAGCTCTGTGAGGAACCTTGGAGTTATTTTTGATCAAGATCTGTTTTTCAATTCACATATTAAATTTGTTTCTAAGACTGCTTTCTATCATTTGCGTAATATTGCCAAGATTAGGAGCATCTTGTCTCAGAGTGATGCTGAGAAACTGATCCACGCTTTTCTTAGCTCGAAATTATGATTATTGTAACTCTTTATTATCAGGTTGTCCCAAAACATCTTTAAAAAGTCTTCATTTGATCCAAAATGCTGCAGCAAGGGTTTTAACAGGTACTAGAAAGAGAGATCATATCTCTCTGGTTCTGGCCTCCCTTCACTGGCTTCCCAAAGAGTTTGGAATTAAGTTTAAAATCCTTCTTCTTACTTACAAAGCTCTAAACAATCAGGCCCTTTTTTACTTAAAAGATCTGATACTACTGTATTATTGTAACAGAGCACTATGCTCCCAAAAT
This sequence comes from Pholidichthys leucotaenia, assembly GCA_020510985.1. Lineage (NCBI taxonomy): Eukaryota > Metazoa > Chordata > Actinopteri > Cichliformes > Pholidichthyidae > Pholidichthys > Pholidichthys leucotaenia. The sequence continues at coordinate 410,564,427 of CM035841.1, read as the reverse complement.
GCTGGATTACTTGTAATACCTAGAATCTCCAAAAGTACAATGGGAGGCAGAGCCTTCAGGTATCAAGCTCCTGTCCTGTGGAACCAGCTAGCCAATCTAGATTCGGGAGTCAGACCCGATCTCTGTTTTTAAGAATTGGGTTAAAACCTTCCTTTTTGATATAGCCTACAATTAGGGAGGGATCATGCGTCTCTGAACCCTCCCTTAGTTATGCTGCTAATAGGTTTAGACAGCCGGGCGACCTCCAATAATGCACTGGGCTTCACTCCTTTCTTCACTCTCAATGATTTTTTTTTTTTTTCCTGGTCATTAACATCTGTTTGTACTCTCCCATAGATTGAGTACCCATTGTGCTGTTTGCTCTCTACATGTCTGTTCTTTTCATCTTCTCTATCCCCTCACCCCCCAGCCAGTCACAGCAGATGACTGCCCCTCCCTGAGCCTGGTTCTGCTGGAGGTTTCTTCCTGTTAAAAGGAAGTTTTTCCTCTCCACCATTGCCAAGCACTTGCTTACAGGGGATCGCCTGATTGCTGGAGTCTTTCTGCAACTGTTGGGGTTTCCCCTACAGTTGAAAGTGCTATGAGATGACTATTGTTGTGAAATGGCACTATATAAATAAAGTTTAATTGAATTGAATTGAATTTCATCGAGGTTCGCTCAAGGTTGTACAACAGTTTGCAAACAGTTTTAAGGTCCCAGACTGTTTTTCTTATTGAAAAAAAATGCAAATGTATTTTCTGCAAATGCGTGCGAATCTATGCAAAATAGTTATAAGATTCTGCAAACGGTTGTAATACGTATCGCTAAAGTTCTTTTTGGTTTGCCAAGTAGTGAACACTAATAACAGTTTAAGAACCTTCACAACAAAACTATCTGAGGCATTTAAAATTGTGTAAGAACTGGTTGGCAACCTTTTACAAATCTTGACGAACCACTCAAATCACAATGTTCTTGAATGCTCCTCAGCATTTGCTGCTCATGAGATACTAGCTAGTTTTATGCCAACATTCATCAAAAAAGTTGGCGAATCCAAAAACCGCTAGGTTCATCAGCATTTGCCACTCTTTGGGGTACTACCTAAAGTTGTTTTTGATTTGCAAAGCAGTGACCTGTTTTAAACCTTCATGAACCCTTGAAAGATGCTGGAGCCCAGGCATGCAACCCCGTCCTGCTGCTGCTGTGGTTCCGAAACTGTCCCGAGAAGTGAAGCCCAAAGCCGAGGGATCCTGAGTACAACAGAATGAACCTCACAATGGCACACCATCCCATGAAAGACAGAGACTACAGCCATCGAAAAACTGCACTCTTCAAAATAAGCCAGCAAGGAAAACTCATAACATACACTTTAAATATAATCATACTCTCTGCAAACGATTTCAATTTGAACTCAGTCTTCTCTTCCTCCTAATTAGGAAACTGATTTTCTCACCTGAACTTGTCATGATCTGCCCAATGGGCTGAAAAAGGTATGGAATTAGAACCTAAGGAACAGACTGAACTCCAACTTATTTGTCATGAATCACCCGTGAAAAGGGTGAAAGTAAGACACCAAACGTTCTCTGTGAGTTTTGCACATTTATTAACATAAAAACAGACAAGAACATTTACATACAAAAACTAAAGCATGGAGTGTGTGGCACTAACAAAAAGTACACAATAACAAATGCTGGAGGAGAGTGGGGCTTGACGTCCAGGGGAACATGAAGCCGGGAACACTGAGAAAGGTGTGGAATCTAGCTGGAGCTCTCCTGAAGGCTGCAGGGGCTTACAGCTGGAAATAAGGGAAACACATTCCTGGATGGAGCCCTCCGACTCTCTTCAACAGCAGCCCCAAACATACTCAGGATGAACAGCTCTGCTCCTGAGGACGGGGTAGCGTGGAAGAAGGACACGATAAACCCAGAGGTTTGCCGTGTCCTTATAAGCAGTACATAATTAGTGACAGGTGTGGATACATGAGTGGAGAAAATAACAGAATGAATAACAGGTGTGCAGCTCTGACCTGTCTGACAGCCGGAAGCTGTACAGCACTGTCAAAATAAAACATAACCGGAAACCATAACGAAGCAAACACAACAGAACCCCAAAATGTACAAAATAATACTACAGACACAAAAAGACAAGAATTGAACAGGAACCAAACACAGAAGACACAAAAACACTAAACTAGAAAGGATACTGGGCACGGCACCCACCCATGCCCCAGAATCATGACAGAGCCCCCTCCTCAAGGGGTGGAACCCAGACATCCCACGATAACATCATAACCCCCCCCCCAACACACACACACACAGAAGACCCCCCCCAACAAGAAAAACAACTCACACCAGTTGGGAGGAGGGGGGACCCAGCCAAGGAAGGGCCGAGACCAAACAAACAAAAAACAAAAAGAAAACACTCATGACCCACAACCTTAGCACTCTGGTGGCCCAGACTCCAGGGACCTCGGATGGAGTCAAAGGCAGTTTGGGCTCCCTACAAGAGTAACAAAACCACCAGAGCGTATGGCAGAACTCTTCTGGTAACCACCCAGAGTACCATAACCACCTGACCAGACAGCAAAACCTGTCAGGTTGTCTCCCAGAGTACATAAGCCACCGGTCCACTGAGCACAACACGCCCCTCTCCCCCAGGTGGCAGCAGCTGGAACCCAAGCTCCCAGTGACTCGGCTGGTCACCAACATGGGGAAAGCGGAGACCGGTGCTGCAGCAGACAGGACCCCAACAATAACTGCTGGCCAACAGTGGAGCCCAGCAAAGGTGGTGGTCAACCAGCAAGGAGGCTGGACAAAGGAAGAGGCTGTGCCGTGGGAACCTCCAGCAAGGATGGGGAGTCCCGATGACCTTGGGCTGAGTTGTGGCACCCACGGCGGCCCCGGACTCGGGCATAGCACCCACGGCCACCCCGGGCTGGGGAGTAGAACCGACATTGACCCTGGACGGAAGCATGGTATCCACGATAATCGGGCTGACCCCACGAGATCACCTGGCCAAGGAGGCGGTCAAACAATGGGGCCCCAGAATGAGGCACTTCACTCAAGCTGGCCCCAGACTGAGGCATGACTGCACCCATGGAGGCCCCGGACTAGAGCATAGTTGCATCCTCCGAGACCTCAACCGGAGGGGAAGCAGTACCCACAGAGGCCCCAGACTGGGGTGCCACACCCACGGAGGTCTTGGATGGAGGGGAAGCAGAACCCATGGAGATCTCCGGAGAAGGCTCACACACACAAAACATAGACACCAGGTCAGAGTCACCGGCAGCAGTGGAGGCTGGTAAGGAGAGCTCAGGTGCAGCGGACGGCTGCACCCGGCCCTCCCCACCAAGAGCAAGGAAAGATTTCTCTAAGCTGTCTTAGTAACATGAAAACATACGTAACATGAAAACAAAAAAGAGAACTTGCCTGAGTTCGAGCTCCACCACCGCCCAGGACTCCGGTGATGTAGGCTGGGGTGTCTCGGCCTTCTCGGTCTGGGTGTCTCTACCTGGAACAGCCACCTCAGGGGAAGGAAAGGAGAAAAACACCATAGAGAAATCACCGGCAGCAGTGGAGACCAGTGAGAAGAGCCCAGGAGCAGAGGACATCTGCAACCGACTCTCCTCACCCTGAGCCAGAGAAGAATTCTCAGTATTTGTAGATGTTAAAACAGAACTGAGCACTTGCCTGGACTCAAGGTCCACCACCGTCCATGACTCCGACGACTCTGCTGCAATGACCCCTGCAGCAGGCATGATGGTTAGTGCAGATAAACAGCCTCCACTGGTGGACCTCCCAGTGGGATGGCTGCAGCTGAAGGCAACCTCAGCGACAGCGCCGGCTCCCATGCCGCTGAATCCAGGGGATGTGGCCGCAGGGCTGGAGCAGGAACTCCCAGGGCAGCTGGTTTCTCCACCATCCAGCTGCTCCTTCCCAGGGGCAACGGACTCTTGAAGGCCACAAAGAAACACATGGGAGAGGGAGGCAAGGATGAGACAACAGCAGCAGGTGGTGAGGACTAAGCTAGACTTGGCTGCTGTAGCTGATCCTCATCACCGGGAATAAGGCAAGGTATATCATTATGAAAGAAAAAGGAATGACAACCCACCTGCCTCTTTTTTCGGTGCCTGATGGTTCTTGCTGCTGCGGTGGGATCAGACGAGGCTCCTCTGCCCACTACTGATGTTGCCTGGGAAGGAGGTGGAGACTCGGGTCTCTGGTGAAGGAGGCGGGGCACCTGAGCTTGGGGCTGGCGAAGAGCCGATGGCGCTGAAATCCGAGAACACCCTCCCGTTGGCACCGACCTAGATTCGCGGACTGAGCTTCTCCCGTGATGCTCCTGCTGCAGATCCTCCATAAGAAAATCCCTCTCTCTTCCTTCGGCCTGCAGCATGAGTCGGGGGTAATGCTGCACAGCTGCCCCTGCCAGGCTTAAGTTCCACAAGGTGTCTTTCGGGGTGGGAGATGCGCAAGCGTCGGTGATATGTCAATCCACCTCTCGGAGAGCAGCACAGAGCTCCTGCCCCAAACTCTGTGAAAACTGTTTTCCACCTGCTGAGATGTCAGCAGGCGTAGGATGGTAAAAAAAAAAAGGGGGAAAAGAAATTATGGGAAAAATTGAAAGAAAAATTGAAATAACCACAGAGGATGGTGTCCAAGTGGTCCTGTCCTTCTGTCATGAATCGCCCGTTTCACAGGCAGTACACAGTGACAGGTGTGGATGCATGAGTGGAGAAAATAACAGAATGAATAACAGGTGTGTAGCTCCAACCAGTCTGACAGCCGGAAGCTGCACAGTGCTGTCAAAATAAAACAAAACCGGAAACCATAACGATACCAACACAGCAGAACCCCAAAATGTACATAATAATACTACAGATACAAAAAGACAAGGATTAAACAGGAACCAAACACAGCAGACATAAAAACACTAAACTAGACAGGAAACTGGGCACGGAGCCCATCTGTGGCCAAGGATCATGACAGAATCATGTTTTATTAAGAACAAAAAACACTGACACAAATAAATGACTGCACAGGGGCAGAAAACAACACAGGCAAAACTAAACTTGCCAGACAGAGCACATGAAAAAACTTACATAAATAGGGGGAATGATCATTGCAAATGCTAGACAGGTGGGAGCAATCAAGGGATTAATCAGTGACACATGGGGAAACAGAGACAGGATGGATGAGGCTACACAGACAGGGAGTGCGCATGAAGTATGACAATGAACATGCAAGACAACAAACAGAAATACAGAGAAGGTAGTGGCTAGGGATTCGGAAAAAAAGGGGAGCTGCAACAATAGGTAAACAGATATGCACACAGACCCAGGACCAAACAGAGGAAGACACAGAGGACAAGGACAGGGGACTCAGGGGAACACAGAGAACAAGTGGTGCAAATAATAATGATAAGAAATCAGAGAAAACACAATAATATGAGTATAAAGCATGGGCACAGTCCCTGGCCATGCCCCGATTGTGACAGAACCTGCTTACTTCAGGAGATCTCTCTGGGAGTCCCCTTGTACCGAACAGTACATATAGTCACCTGTTACACCAGTTTTGGTCGCCCATGTTTGTGTCCTGGACCTTGACCTTGTAGTTGTCCCTTGAGTCCATCTGTTTAACTATGACACTTGAAACCAGTCAACAGCTAAGCATTCTGACAAAGAATCATTTAACAATTTCTAAATATGTGTATCTCTTCATCTCTGTTCACCTTGTATTTTCTTATTGATTGCCCAGTTTTGTTTTGTTTTGTTTTGTTTTTTTGTGCTTACTTATTTCTTCCTTTACTCTCCACCTCAGATTTCCCCCTCTTTTGTTTCCTGAACTCTCTTCCTCCCCCTCACCCCTTGAAAGCATTTCACCTTCTTCACATCTCCCTTAGCAGGCTGACATGCAAACAACTTATTAACAATGAGTCACAGCGAGATTGACTGACTCAGCAGGTGAGGAGATAGGCTGTCAATAGATAACTCAGCGCAGGGCCTTGGAAGCACAGTTTATAACAAAAACCCACGTATGTTGCTCCAATTTCTGCACCTTGGATAGTTGTCTGAAGTTCTGTGTGAAAATGACTGAACTTGACAACAAAGAGCAGATCTTTGACACCTCAATGATGCTTGGCGAAAAACAATTTTGCTTTAAAAAGTCTTTAGGGGAAGCAAGCATAGGGTTTTTCACTGGATTGCTGCTGACTAAAGATGTACATATACATCTTAAGCATGCATTGATTGCCTTTTCAAGACTCAGACACATAGCACATAATGTACAGTGAATCACTAGGAAGAATTTTCCCGGATTCATTTCAAGTGAGGTGTACCATATACAGGGGCGTAACTTTATTTCAAACATCGGGGGGGGGGGGGGTGAGATCTCTGCCTGTATAGAGAGCCTAAGTCACGCCCCTTCTCTTCTGAATATTGGACCTTAAATCAAAAAAACAAATTCTCTATAGAAATGAATGGCAAAAGGAACATTATCTTTTGATCCCGATTAAATTTTGCAACGAGTTACCCATATGATGTTTGTCAATTTAAAAGATAGCTTTCCATATAATTAAAGTTGTCGGCTGTCATATAATAACAGAGTAATGTTTAGTTTTTGTTTAAATGACTAGTGGACAACAACTCCCACCATTCCACATCGCTAAACACGGTTACATTTTAGTGATGTGAAAAGCACTGATTTCTCAAAGCATTGACGCCTGCACTGACAGACAAGTCTCTAGGATTAATCTTAGCCTGACTCTTAGCTAAATCACTATACAGTGATAATAACAGAATGGATTTGCCTGACTGCTGCCCTCACCCTGTGTCTCTCTGTGAGGAAATCACATGAACAAAAACAAAATGTCAATCACTTATGAGGACAAGTCTAAAATTCACTAGTTTGTCCAACAGAACATCATTATGACGATCTAGTCAGCAGTCTGTTCTCTAAGGCGCAAAGTTAATTTTTTATTGTTACCTGGTCACTTGTGCCTCCTGTGCTGCCTCACTCTCCCTCTGGTCACCTGGGCCACCTCTCTCCTCCCTCTCTCCCTCTTTGCTATCCCTGCTGCCGTCGGTTTCACATTCTTGCTCCTGACATAAAGTCATGTGAAAAAATTAGGACACCCTGTATAAGCCTGTGTTTTTTTTTTTTTTATTTACATATTTTGACATATGGATATTTAATATTAATGTTAAAAATACTGGGAGATTCATATAATAGAACTAAACAATTAAAAGTGAAAGAAAGAATTTTTTTTCAAATTTTCTGTAAAATATATTTCTAAACAAATAGTGAAGAATAAATTATGACACCCCCCATCTTTTTTTTGGACACCCCCACATTCATTCCCACTTACAATGGCTGAAATAAATTTAAAAAAAAATCCAAATCAAAACAAAAACAAGGGACATAGATACGTGAACATTTCTTAATAAAGAACTGAATATTTAAAGGGGTGTCCGTTTTGTTTTTTTTGTTTTTTTTTTTCACATGACTATAAAATAAGTTCAATTAATGGTCAAGTGGTTTAAGAGAGGTACTTCAATGACAATTTTGGAAGATGTAATTCATGCACGAATTTCCAAAAAACTTTGAAAGATGTAAAATGTTTCCCCCTTATTGCCTCTTAATAGCATCTTAACAGTGCTATCAGCAGGTGCATTAGATTGTCTAGTTTATTTTGATGCCATGATCATCATTCTAGCCACATAATTGAGGTTAATGCAGCTGCTGAATGTGGATGAGACTTACCACTGTGTAGCTATTTTTTTTTTTACCAAGTACATGAACTAAGGACACTATGTGTGGTTTAGTCAGCTAGACTATGACAAAAGAAACAGTTTTCCTGCCTGCAGAGGCATTATGAACATAGCACACCACACCTTAGGTGTGTTATGTTTCACTCATTAAATGATAATAAATCTGTTAAATTTTTGACAAAATCATCCTGGTATTAAAAACTTACTCTGGATTCATTATCTAGACATTTAATTTTTTTTACAGTGGCATTCAGTTTTCAAATTTAAGATTCAGGTATTTGCCCCCCTCTCCTGATTAAAGGTAACACATTTATCTTTACCAAATTTACCAGAAAAAAATTTACAAATTTGGGAGAAAACAGTATAAATCCACAAGAAAAAAGTAGCAACTTGATGATAGTCAAAAAAAAATATTTAAAAAAATCTGAAATTTAAATTATTTTGCAAATATGTCAGGGAAAATGTTGATTTTCCATGACAAATTTAAGAAAAATGCTACATTTTTGTGAGAAACTGAATTTAGGGGGGAAATAACAAGGGGGAAATACTGCATATTTATACAAAAAGTAGGCAAATTTGTAAGAAATAAAATGTCTCTGATTTACCAGAAAAGCTGTAAATCTATGACAAAAAATTGCACACATGGAAAAGTGACATTAGAAACGTCACAGTTTCACAAAACACTGAAACGTTACAAAACACTGAAGTTTATTAAGGGAGAAAAAAGACTGGACAGAATATTTGGAGCCCAAAAAGTTGGTAGTGAGGACAGCTCTAACTTTAAATGGGTTTATCATATGCTTTCTATAGGTGCAGCGCAGCGTTCTGCAGAGACTCTAACTTGACAGGAAAAGCAACAGGCTGGAAGAGATGACAAATGCTGCAAAAAAAAAAAAAAATGCTGAAAGAAGCATTGCAACTTTTTAGTTATCAATTTATTTATTTTTTTAGCACTCCCTTTATCGCAAATGGACCCTTAAACACCAACAAACTCAAATGATACAGTGTTAAGGTGATGAATCTTGTAATACTAGGAGCTAGATCACTATACAGTGATAATAAGCCATCAATATCTCAGTGTTTGGTCACTGCCTAATTTGTGTAATGCTGTCTCGTGATTAAATAAAATGCAAACAGAAAACTAGAAATGTGATTATAAGCTCAATAATTAAATTAAATACATAAATCAGTGATGCTGTACTGCAGTGCTTTTGAACTCATTTTAACACATGTAAAAAAAGTTTATAAAAAGTTCAGGAATATGAAATGCATCTATTCTTTCATTCATCTATTTGGTGTTTATTTCTTATGTATTTGTTTAGATCGTCTGTTGTGCAGTTGTGGTATTTTAACAGAGGATAGAAGATCTGAAAATGATCTGAAGGGAAAATAATCAACGTCTTTTAATGTGGATATTTAAGAATGGCCTTCAGAGTGACAGTCTGTAATAAAAACTGGTAAAACTTGATTTTTTAATTGAACTTTATAATTATCAAAATCATGACGTTTTAAAAATACAGAACAGTTTAAGGTTAACTTGATTTTTGTGGGGGTGACAAGCAATATTTAAACACATTTATATTTAAGGACCGGTGGTTGGAGTAGATTTTGTTTGTACTTCATAAATGTTCGGAGCAGCTAACATTTTGATGAGTATTGAAACACATAAATTTCACTCTATCAGCTGACGAACACATCCTTTCTGATCACGTTTTATGATTGATTCATACAATGTAAAGACCAAATTTCCAAGAGAAAAGTTAATAATTTCTCTGATCAGCTAAATCCTATCAGGCATCACATTTGTTCAGTGGTGTAACTCCTGTTAGCAAACTAGCAACCAGCAAACTTCACACAACAATTCACAAGCTAAATCAATAATATGATATTTACCTCGTTTTGGACAGAGGGGTTTGTCCTTTTGTTTGACAAGTTCAACCAATTTAAAATGGTTTGTTGCCCTTGTGGAGCTCGTTTCATGTTCTCTCACTGAGCTGAATGCATTCCATTCGAGCATCCTCAGCTGCCGCCCTTAGAACTGACTCCAACTCAGTGAAGGCGCAAGTGAAGGTGCAAAGAGTCACCACTCACTGGAGATATTACTGATTTGAAAACACTGCTGGATGTAAATGGCGCCAGTGGCTGCGGCCCCATCAACCCGAAAAAAAAAAAAAAAGACCTTTCCAAAATGATAGCAGGATGTTCCAAGTCAGACTTTAGCCCAGTGCAACCACAAAGCTCTCACAATCATGGCTGATGAGAACAGGTTCAGGTTCAGGTTCAGGTTACTTTACTTGTACCCGTAGGTAGATTTGTTTTGCAGTCAGGTGACATCCATATTTACAAACCACAATTACATTCAACATAAACACAAACACAGGCACACATGAAGCTGACTATAAACATGATAAAAATAATCAAGGCTCCATCAATCAGGATATAAGACAAAGAGATGAGAGAAAAAACAGAGATTAGGGAGAAGGGTCATATTAAAAAGTTAAAGACTAGTCAAAAAGGTTAAAAACTCAAAAGTCTAAAACCCAATAAAAGATTTAGAACCCAAATAAAAAACCTACAAAAATAAGTAAATATAAAATGAAATTAATAAATTGATAACTAAATTATGTGCAATATATTGCTACATCTTGTTCAACTCTTTGACAGCAGCAGGAACAAAGCTGTTTTTGTAGCGCTGGGTTTTACTTTTTGGGACAGCAAACCTCCGTCTGGAGGGAAGAAGCTGAAAGTTGCAGTGCAAAGGGTGGGAGTCATCATTTAAAATGGCGGTAGCAATCATCTGTACCTGTCTGGTGTACAGTGATGTCAGGCTCAGCTGTGACTCACCAAGCAAACGACTGGACCATCTAACTACCTGATCCAAGGATTTCTTCTGTTTCAGTTTTATCTGACCAAACCATGACACTAAAGAAAAGGATAAAACAGATTCAATAAAAGCCCGATAAAACATTATCATTATGGTTCGGTCAATTTGGAAGCGTGCAAGTTTTCTCAAGCAATGCAAATGTTGCTGACCCTTTTTGCACACCCTTTCACAGTTCTCTTCAAAGTTTAAATTACTATCAATAATCGTCCCAAGATATTTGTAGGATTGCACACATTCAATAGTCTGGCCTTTTAGTACAGTGACTTCGTGCCTGTGAGTTTTCCTCCTAAAGTCAATAATCATATCTAGTTTTTGTCGTATTCAGCTGCAGGTAGGAATTCTCACACCAGTGAACAAAATCATCAACTACTGGGCCGTGGCCACTCTCACCATCCTGGAGGAGACTGACAACAACTGAATCATCAGCATACTTTATAATGTGTCTGTTGTCATGTCTGCTCCGACACGTTTGTGTACAGGATAAAGAGTAGTGGTGACAACACACACCCCTGTGGAGAGCCAGTAGAAGAACACTTTTGGTCAGACAATGTACCATTGACCCTTACTCTCTGTGTCCTGTTGGTTAAAAAAATCCAGAATCCAACCAACCTTGTCGACCTCAGCGCCTGTGATAGGCAAGTCATCCCCCTCGTCCCCAAACCCTGCTTCCTCTGTGGAAGGCATATCAGTGGGATTGAGGAGATCCTCGAAGTATTCCTTCCACCGTCCGATGATATCCCCAGTCAAAGTCAACAGCACCCCATCCGCACCATACACAGTGTGGACAGGGAGCTGCTTTCCCCTCCTGAGCCTCTGGAATGTTTGCCAGAATCTCTTCGAGGCCGACCGAAAGTCTTGTTCCATGGCCTCACTGAATTCCTCCCATACCCGGGTTTTTGCTTCAGTTACCACCCGAGCTGGACTCCGCTTGGCCTGCCGGTACACCTCAGCTGCTTCGGGAGTCCCACAAGCCAACCAAGCCTGATAGGACTCCTTCTTCAGCTTAATGGCCCCCCTCACCACTGGTGTCCACCACTTGGTTCGGGGGTTGCCACCATGAGATGCACCGACCACCTTGTGGCCACAGCTCTGGGCCGCCGCTTCAACAATAGGGGTGGAGAACATGGCCCATTCAGACTCCATGTCTCCAGACTCCCTCGGAATGTGGTTGAAGTTCTTCCGGAGGTGGGAGTTGAAGACCTCCCGGACAGGGGCCTCAGCCAGACGTTCCCAGTACACCCTCACTATATGTTTGGGTCTACCAGGTCTGAATGGCTTCCTCCCCTGCTATCGGATCCAACTCACCACCAGGTGGTGATCAGTTGACATCTCTGCACCTCTCTTTACCCGAGTGTCCAAGACATGCTCCTAGACGCCTCCCACTTGAGGTGTTTCGGGCATGTCCCACTGGGAGGAGACCCTGGGGCAGACCCAGGACTCGGTGGAAAGACTATGTCTCCCAGCTGGTGTGGGAATGCCTTGGTATCCTCTCTGAAGAGCTGGAGCAGGTGGCTGGGGAGAGGGAAGTCTTGGCTTCTCTGCTTGAACTGGTGCCTCCGCGACCCGGACCTCTGGAAAAGTGGTAGAAGATGGATGGAGATGAATGTTTTCAAGCAGAAGTGACTCTTCATTTGAACTAGTTAGCTAGTTAGGCTGTGTGTCCACCAAACACGTTTTTTGTCATCTGACTTCCCTGAACATCTTTTTTTTTAAGGACTTGTATGTTGCGGTCTGGAAAAAAAAAAAAAAAATTAAAAAAAAATCCCCTGTACCCCAGTAACAGCTTGCCACTCACAGCTCAGCACTTCCGCTTTTCCTATGGTCAGGCTTTCTACTTATTTTTTAATAGCAGTCTCTAAATAACAATGGACAGGACATGTATTCTAGCATTGGTTGCAGCTCTGGATGCAAAATATAATGACACCCAAAACAGGAGTCTGAGTACAGACTGTACCAGCGTCCTATGTCCCACCCATCCTTATTCTGATCGGCTGCTTAGAAAGGTCTGACATTGAGGAGCTCAGTTGGAGTCTGAAAAGTTGAACTTTTTTCAGCTCTGAGCGCCGCAACAAAAAACAGCCAACACCGAGAGCGTTTCAGAGCTGAGGGTGCTAAGCGCTGTAGACGCTGAGCTACATAGTGAATGAATAGAAAATAGTCACCCAAAGCTGAAAAAATGCATTTGGTGGACATGCAGTACTAAGTCACCTGTTCTTTTGTAGTTGCAACTTTCTGACTGTAAACCACCATATCGTTCTGAGTAGTGGCTGAGAAATAGCTCAGTCGGGAGAAAGTTAGACTGAAGATCTAAAGTTTAGCTGTCTGTGAATACTACACTGGGTATTTGGAGGTGTGAAAGTGTAGAGATTTAAAACCAATCTCCAAAGTCCAAATTTTTTTTCCGGTTGTGGCATGTAAGGTGAGGACGCACAGGTAAAGGCTCCCGGTTCGTTCTTGCTTTAAAACTCAGTTTAGAGCTGGCGTTTTGAGCTGTTGCTTTGTAACTACCGCTGGAGAGTGAACCTGCTCGTGCGAAAAAAAGAGAAATTGCCAGTCTCATAACTTAATATTGTGGTGGCTGGTGAAGAAATCAGTCCCCTCTCACTCCGGGAGAACAAAGGGATTTCTCCCACGTGTTTTTTTTTTCTTTTTCCTACGATCACAATCAATGAACATCGGCTGGGATCATGGGTCCCAAGAAAGCTCAGCAGACTGAGGAGGTGGACGACATTAAAAGAGAGCTGGACTTCTTGGCGGAAGAGATTTCTGCTGTTAAGCTGTAGCAAAGAAACATCCTGGACCTGATCGAGGAGGTGAAAGCGCTGCAGATCCAGAACGCCAAGAAGGACAAGAGGCTGGCATATCTGGAGAACAGAGTGTCGGAACTGGAGCAGAACACCCGGGTGAACGACGTGATAATCACGGGGCTCCACATTAAACCCCGATCGTACGCGCGAGCGGTGGCCGCGGACAGCGGAGGGAGGCTCGATACGCTGGAAGAGGAATCCACGGAGCAACAAGTGGCGGCCTTCATGCAGTCCAAAGGAATCCAGCTGGACTGTAATACCATTGAGACCTGCCACCCTCTGCCCAGGAAAAACGACGACAAACCGGCTGTGATCATGAGGTTTGTCAACAGAAAACACAAGACTGCGCTGTTAAAACAAGGTAGGAAACTGAAAGGAACAAACATTTACATAAACGAGCACCTCACAAAAGAAAACGCAGAAATAGCCAGAAAAGCAAGATACCTGAGAAAGCAGAAAAAGATTCAAAACACCTGGACATCAAACTGTAAAATATACATCAAATTAAACGGATCACCTGAAGAAGCCACGATCATTAACGTCCGTAATATTATGGAACTGGACAAATATCAATGAATGTTATGAACTGGAGTCACAGCAACAACAGACAGTTGTAGGACACTGAAGGATTATACTCATCTGCTACAAGACATTTAACAACATGAAACAAAAGATCAACAAACAGGAACAACAGGAACTGAAAGTTTTTGAATATACAGATCACAACCCACAGGACGTAGAATATGATATAGACCCTGATAATAATTTATTTAGCTCCATTAATAATGACTGTAGTTACTACACAGATGAACAGTTTAACACAATGGTCACATCTGATTTCAATATTTCTATGATCCACTTCAACAGCAGAAGTCTCTATGCCAACTTTAATAACATTAAAGATTATTTACATCAGTTTAAAGAGCCATTCAATATTGTGGCAATATCAGAGACGTGGCTCAGTGAAGAGAAATGAGTGGATTTTACCATGGATGGCTATGAATTAAATTATATAAATAGAAAAGTGAAAAAAGGAGGAGGAGTTGCAATTTATGTTGACAAGAGCTTGAAATACAAGGTTGTTGAAAATCTGTCAGTAACTGTGGATGATTTATTTGAATGTATTATAATAGAAATCTGTCTGGACAATGTGAAGAATATAGTAGTGAGCTGTGTATATAGAACCCCTGGATCAAACATTGACTTATTTAAGGACTGGATGGAAAAAAATGTATGCAAAACTAACTCATAAAGTTATGGTCATCTGTGGGGATTTCAATATAGATCTGATGAATTCAAAACAACATAGTTTGACAGAAGAATTTATAAACACAATGTACAGTATGGGCTTACATCCAACAATTACCGGACCTAGCAGAATCACGTCACACAGTGCCACACTAATAGATAACATATTCACAAACATTATGGAAAATAATATCAGGAGTGGGCTTTTATTGAATGATATCAGTGACCACCTGCCGATTTTTGTTGTCTATCAATGTGATTATAGGAAGAAAAAGTATACCAAAAATATTAAATATAAAAGAATAAGAACCGAATAATCTATGTATTTACTGACAAAGGAATTATTAATACAAGATTGGAAGATAGTTTATGATGAAAATGATATAAATAAAGCATATGATAATTTTTTACAAATATTTCAATCATTGTACAATAAAAACTGTCCTATAAAACAATACAGTGACAGACAACAAAAGAAAAATATTCCTTGGGTCACCAAGGGGTTAAAAAATGCATGTAAAAAGAAGAATACATTATATAAACAATTCATTAAGTGCAGAACAGTGGAGGCTGAGATCAAATATTAAAGATATAAAAATAAGCTTACTAATATAATGAGGACCTGTAAGAAAGAATATTACAACAGAATATTAGAGGATAATAAAAATAACTTAAGAGGAATATGGCAAGTACTCAATGGGATTATTAGTAATCGACCTAAGAATGCTAATTATCGAGAATATTTTATTGAAAATGGAAATTTGATAAATAATATGGAGGATGTGGTCAGTGGTTTCAATACATTTTTTGTAAACGTTGGTCCTGAATTAACAAAATCAATAGTGACAACAGAAACAAACAACAGTGGTTCTGTAAATGAAATAAAAGATAGAAATCCAAACACAATCTTTTTGGGTGCAGTTACTGAAAAGGAAATTATCGAGACTGTGAGTAAATTTAAGAACAAAAAAATCAACGGACTGGAATGAAATTGACATGACAATAGTGAAAAAAGTAATTGAAGGAATTGTTAAGCCACTCACCCACATCTGTAACCTGTCATTTCAAACTGGTAAATTTCCAAACAAAATGAAAACAGCAAAAGTAATACCTCTATACAAAACAGGAGACAGTCATTGTTTCACAAATTACAGGCCAGTCTCTTTACTCTCACAATTCTCCAAAATACTTGAAAAAGTCTTCACTAAGAGACTGGATGATTTCATTGAAAAACACAACCTCCTTACAGACAGCCAGTATGGTTTTAGAGCAGATAAATCTACATCTTTGGCACTGATCGAACTTATAGAAGAAATTACTAGTTGTATAGATAAAAAAAAAGTTTGCTGTAAGAGTATTTATAGATTTAAAGTAAGCTTTTGACACCATTGACCACAGAATACTACTAAGGAAACTGGAAAGGTATGGGATAAGATGGGTCGGAGTGAGTTGGGTGGAAAGTTATTTAAGTAACAGACAACAATTTGTACAAATTGGTGAGCACAAATCACCCTTCATGGACATCACTCGTGGTGTTCCCCAGGGGTCAGTTTTGGGACCCAAACTCTTTATTTTGTAAATAAATGACATATGACAAGTATCAAAAATTCTGAAATTTATTTTGTTTGCGGATGACACAAATATCCTTTGCACTGGTGAGAATTTGCACCAGGTTTTAGAGGTGGTCACAACTGAAATGAAAAAGTTAACGCAGTGGTTCAACAAAAATAAATTATCTCTAAATCTAAAAAAAACAAATATTATGTTGTTTGGAAATAAATCATGAAATAATGGTAACGATAGATGATACCAGAATAGAAACAGTACAGGAAAATAAGTTTCTGGGGGTGACGCTAGACAATAAAATCTGCTGGAAACCTCACATCAGTCACATCCGGGCCAAGTTGGCAAAATGTATAGGCATACTGGGGAAGACAAGACACATATTGGACTATAAATCATTGCTCTTACTGTACAGTTCACTGTTTCTACCTTATCTTAACTACTGTGTAGAAGTCTGGGGAAACACCTACAAGACCAACCTACAGTCAATATGCACATTACAAAAAAGAGCTATAAGGATAATAAATAATGTAGGATATCGAGACCATACCAATTCGTTGTTTTTAAAGTCACATGTCATAAAGTTCATCGATTTAGTTAAACTTAAGACAGCACAAGTCATGTACAGGACAATTAATAATCAACTCCCAACTAATATACAAAAAATATTTAAAAAAAGAGACAATGATCATAATTTGAGAGGAGACTTAAACTTTACAAAACCCAAGATACGAACAACCAAGAAAAGTATGTGCATATCTGTCTGTGGGGTGGATTTGTGGAACAGTCTGGAGCCGGAACTGAAAATATTTACAAACAGAAATCAATTCAAAAAGAGGTACAAACATTATTTGGTGAAAGGATATATGTTAGAAGGGTAGTATTTATATGTACAATTCACTATGCTCAGTCTGGGACACTATGGGGCACTATGGAATGGTGGGTGGGACAGCACTGTGTATATCTGTGTTGTTTGAGGCTGGTTTTGATGTATGGACATCAATGTATGCTAGGATGGATGGGTGTTAATGTTGATATGTACAAAATACAGTTAATTGTTTACTTGGGGTCTTAAATGTGGTAATTTGTATATAATTCACATGAGTGTATTTATGGAAAAGAGGAGATGGAATTAATAAGTGTTCACTTCTTCCTTCTCCCTTTCGAACACTGAATACTGTTACTTTATTGCATTTGTCATTTGTTTTGTTTTTGTTATACTTTTTTGTTCGAAATAAATAAAGTATCTAAAGGACCCTGTTTCAATCCTGAGTTTCGGCATAAGGTGGGTAATATTTTGAGGAACTTACAAACCCACAAGTGCAACCTATCCAGTTTGGTTTGGTGCAGTTTTTCTTTCAAGACATCAATTTGCATTCCAAAAAGGTAAAAAAAAAAAAATAAAATAAAAAATCTAAAGTAAAGAAAGAAACAAAGCATGGGCAGCTAGAGCGCACCCTTCCCATCCTGTCTCACCTTTGTGAATTCATCACTCCACCTGAGGCAGAAGATGTACTTGGACCCGCTCACGGCCCTCTCTATGCATTCTACGTTGGCTCGTCTGGGTATACTGCCCGATCAAGACAAGCAAGTGTTTTACTCCTCTAGCTTAGACAGGTCATCTAATCTCACTTTCTTCACTTTCCCAGGTTGCTACCATCGTGCGGGTGTGCTTCCAGGACTACGCACGTTCTCCTGCCACATCTCCATTTATCCCTCAGTTTCCAACCTCCACCCAGTCAGGCACCATCAGAATCAGAATAAGAATCAGAATGAGATTTATTGCCATTGTTCATGTACTACACAAACTAGGAATTTGTCTCGGTGCAATGCTGCAACATTAAACATGGAGTAGCATTAAAGATAAAAATAAAAAACTATGCATGTAATAAAAGGTAGAATATGAATAAGTAATACTAATCTTGGCAATTTTTAAATATATTAACAAGCAACAGATATTGTGGAGTTCCACATAGTGCAGTTGGTAGTGCAAAAAGAAAACTGATAATTGTCATGAGTCCGGTTGAGCTGCTGTACGTAATGCACGAGAGTCTAATAAGTCACTTAGTGTTCAGCAGTCTGATGGCAGAGGGGAAGAAGCTGCTCATGTAGCGGGAGGTTTTAGTCTGAATGGACCGAAGTCTTCTGCCTGAGGGGAGGGGGGCAAACAATGTGTGTCCAGGGTGTGAAGGGTCGGCTATGATCCTGCACGCCTCTGGGTCCTGGAGATGTACAGGTCCTGGAGGGATGGGAGCTTGCAGCCGATCACCTTCTCAGCAGCGCGCACAACGTGCTGCAGTCTTAGTCTGTCCTTGGCGGTGGCTCCTGCGTACCACACGGTGATGGAGGTGGTGAGGATGGACTCGATGATGGCCGTGTAGAACTGCACCAACATCTTGGTGGGTAGCTTGAGCTTCCTCAGCTGCCGCAGGAAGAACATCCTCTGCTGGGCCTTTTTGATGAGGGAGCTGATGGTCGGCTCCCACTTGAGGTCCCGGGTGATGGTGGTGCCCAGGAAGCGGAAGGAATCCACAGTGGTGATGGGAGAGTCTGTGAGGGTAAGGGGGGGGCAGAGCAGCTGTGACTTTTCTGAAGTCCACAATCATCTCCACTGTCTTCAGAGCGTTCAGCTGCAGGTTGTTGTGGCTGCACCAGGACACCAGCTGGGCCACCTCTCTCCTGTAGACGGACTCGTCGCTGTTGGAGATGAGCCCGATGAGGGTGGTGTCATCCGCAAACTTGATCAGCTTGACAGACTGGTGGCTGGAGGTGCAGGAGTTGGTGTACAGGGAGAAGAGCAGGGGGGAAAGTACACAGCCCTGGGGTGATCCGGTGCTGATGCTAACAGAGTCTGAGACAGTCTTTCCCAGCCGCACATGCTGCCTCCGGTCTGTCAGGAAGTCGGTGATCCACCTGCAGAGGGAGTCAGGCACGTTGAGCAGGGACAGCTTGTCCTGAAGCAGAGCGGGGCGGATGGTATTGAATGCAGAGCTGAAGTCCACAAACAGGATCCTGACGTAGGTTCCCGGGGAGTCCAAGTGCTGCAGGATGGAGTGGAGGGCCAGGTTGAATGTGTCATCCACAGACCTGTTGGCTCGGTAGGCAAACTGCAGCGGGTCAAGGAGGGGAGTGGTGATGGTCTTGAGGGGGGCAGGACCAGGCGATCAAAGGACTTCATGACTACAGAGGTGAGCGCTACAGGTCTGTAGTCATTAAGTCCAGTGATCTGTGGCTTCTTGGAGACAGGGACGATGGTAGAGGTTTTGAGGCAGGCCGGCACATGGCATGACTTCAGGGAGGTGTTAAAAATGTCTGTGAAGACAGGAGTCAGCTCCTCCGCACAGTGTCTCAGGGTGGAAGGAGACACGCCGTCTGGACTGGGGGCCTTGCGCGGGTTCAGTCTGGAGAACTGTCTGTGCACGTCCTGCTCACTGATGGCAAGGGCAGGGGGGGAGGAGGGGGGGCGCCTTTGATGAAGTAGGGACCATGGAGGCAGTGGCGCTGGGGGGAGGGGGGGAGTTGGACACAGCTGATGAGGTGTCAGAACGGGCATAGTGTTGGGACAGTCTTTGACAAAGGGCTTTGTCATCCTGTCCTTTAGAAGCCTGAGGCCGATAGTTGGTGATTTGCCTCAGTCCTCTCCACACAGAGGCAGAGTCGTTAGCAGTGAACTGTTGCTGGAGTCTCTCAGAATACACAGATTTAGCTCTCCTCAGCTCTCTCCTAAACCGGTATTTGACCTCCTTGTAGCAGTCCCTGTCTCCACTTTTCAGCGCTGCTTCCTTCTCCTCTGATCTGTCTGAGCTTAGCTGTGAACCAGGGCTTGTCGTTGGAGTAACTCCTCCTGGTGCGCGATGGAAGAATGCTCTCTTCACAAAAGTGGATATATGAGGTCACAGTGTCCGTGTATTCATCCAGATCATGTGTGGCTCCTTTAAACATGCCCCAGTCAGTTATCAACTGTAGGGGTGCTATGAGATAACTGTTGTTGTGAAATGGCGCTATATAAATAAAGTTGAATTGAATTGAATTGAATTATTTCCAAGCACGTGCGCAGCTCCTCCCCAGCTTCACTGGTCCATTTCCTCGTAGTGCTCACAACAGGTTTTGTGAGCTTCAGTCTCTGTCTGTATGTGGGTCAGCTCATTTACCCACCCTACTGGTTCGCCTATTCCCCGCTGGAGTCCTGCCGGCCCTTCCTCGGAACCCCAAGTAAGTGGCAATTTGTCTCGCCCATTTCCCCTTACTCCGTTACTCCTCTGACAGCTCTCGTCTTCTCTGTTCAGGTGGATTCCTCTGGCAAGTGGTTGTTTTTCTAGCTGTGCAATCTTTGCTATTTAATAAATTGTCAAACGTGCCCCCTTGGATGGTTCCTTCCTGTGCTGTTGCCTCATGCACGTAAGCTGTCAATTTATAGTCATGACAGTACGAGCCAGCCAGGACGGTAGCTAAGCCGGCGCTGCAGCACCAGGGCTGTTGGCTTTGGATCGATTGTCGGCGACCGAGCTCCAGCTCGCTTTGCTTAAGCAGCAGGTACCCAATATGATGAGGCTTTCGTCTACAGTGCCTCCTCCGGCCTCTCCCCTCAGCCTGCTCCGCGCACCACAGTGCATCGTACTACCTCTATTCCCATACCTACTCCGTACACGGGGGAGGTGGGGAAATTCAAGGGTTTTCTTATACCAGTCCGTATGTACTTGGAGCAGGTTGGGGATGAGTACCCACGGGACATTGCCAAAATTCAATTTTTTTACCCTGCTGCTTAAGGACCGAGCCCTGGAGTGGGCACAGTCCACACTAGACAACCCTGAGGGGCGTCAGTACACATTCAACCAATTTGTGGAAGCCTTCTCTTGCACGTTTGGCCGGACTAAGAGTCAAGGCAATGTGATGAGCAGCCTGATGACGCTCCGCCTGGGCACTTGGTCAGCAGCCGAGAACTCGGTGGAGTTCCAGATTGTAGCGTCGGATTGGGGGTGGAATGAGGATTCTTTGTGCGGCACATTCCTCCATGGATTAAATGCTCATCTCTGTGATGATCAGGCAGTTCATCCTGTCCTGGAGACTCTCGACGGTCTCATAGATCAGGCCGTAGGGTTGGACACCTGGTACCGTGAGTGCGCGAAGGAGCACGGGTCCTCCTCTCACCCACGCGTCGAGCATGCACCCTCTGCGGTTACTGACACTGGCAGTGGCAGCTCTTCCCCCGAGCCGATGGAGATCTCTAGCCATCTGACCAATGACGAGCGCTGGTGAAGGCGAAGGGTTGGCACATGCAGGTACTGCGGTTCCCTGAACCACAGTCTGGACAAATGCCGCAAGTGGCCAAAAGACACAACCCATCAGTAACCATTAAGGGTCTGGCGGGGGGGGGGGGGGCTAAAGCTACTCCCCCCGGTATTTTTTCAATCTCGGCCCTCGAGCAATTGCCGGGGGTCGAAAGGAGGACTACGGTGCTGGTTGATTGGGGGTCAGAGGGTAATTTTGTCTCTGCCCAGTTCATGCGGCAGGTGGGTATTCCCACGCACAAATTGCCCCACATCCAGACAATTACCACCATCTCTGGTCGGGAGGTCGCAGTAGTCACCAAATGCACGGTGCCAATCTCCATCCTCCTTTCCGGGAACAACCGGGAGGAACTCACGTTCTTGGTTCTTGCTGTTTTGGCCTACCCGGTGGTTCTTGGCAGACGGCTCTCGTCTTCTCTCCTCGGGTGGATTCCTCTGGCGAGTGGTTGTTTCTCTAGCTATTTAATAAATTGTCAAACATGCCCCCTTGTGTGGTTCCTTCCTGTGCTGTTGCATCGTGCACGTAAGCTGTCTATTTATCATCATGACAAAGTTTGCTTTGAAAGCTATAATGTTTTGGCAATTTGCTGTGAAAATTTGATGACGCGTCCTCAAATATTATTCAATTTATAGCATTATAGTAAAAGTTGGTACCCCAACCACTAAAAACACAAGGCTACAGAGAATTCATCAACATCACAAAAGGCTTTGAATGTGATCAGGAGTAACAAAAACAACCCTTTAAAGCATATATATATATATATATATATATATACTATACTACCGTTCAAAAGTTTGGGGTCACTTAGAAATGTCCTTATTTTTAAAAGAAAAGCACTTTTTTCAATGAAGATAACTTTAAACTAATCAGAAATACACTCTATACATTGCTAATGTCGTAAATCACTATTCTAGCTGCAAATGTCTGGTTTTTGGTGCAATATCTACTAGGTGTATAGAGGCCCATTTCCAGCAACTATCACTCCAGTGTTCTAATGGTACAATGTGTTTGCTCATTGCGTCAGAAGGCTAATGGATGATTAGAAAACCCTTGTGCAATCATGTTATGTCTGCAATGCTGTAATTGCTGCAAATGGAGGATTCTTTGACGAAAGCAACATTTGAAGGAAAAAATTATTATTTCAAATACAAATCATTATTTCTAACCTTGTCAAAGTCTTGACTATAATTTCTATTCATTTTACAACTCATGGTGGTAAATAAGTGTGACTTTTCATGGAAAACACAAAATAATTGTCTGGGTGACCCCAAACTTTTGAACGGTAGTGTGTGTATATATATACATTCAATGATT
This sequence comes from Pholidichthys leucotaenia, assembly GCA_020510985.1. Lineage (NCBI taxonomy): Eukaryota > Metazoa > Chordata > Actinopteri > Cichliformes > Pholidichthyidae > Pholidichthys > Pholidichthys leucotaenia. Next base: position 410,541,577 of record CM035841.1, on the reverse strand, counting down.
TTTAATGAATTAATTGGTAAATTCCTCGGTAAAATAAGTATTTGGTCAATCACAAAAGTTCATCTCAATACTTTGTTATATACCCTTTGTTGGCAATGACAGAGGTCAAACGTTTTCTGTAAGTTTTCACAAGGTTTTCACACACTGTTGCTGGTATTTTGGCCCATTCCTCCATGCAGATCACCTCTAGAGCAGTGATGTTTTGGGGCCGTCGCTGGGCAACACAGACTTTCAACTCCCTCCAAAGATTTTCTATGGGGTTGAGATCTGGAGACTGTCTCGTCCACTCCAGGACCTTGAAATGCTTCTTACGAAGCCACTCCTTCGTTGCCCGGGCGGTGTGTTTGGGATCATTGTCACGCTGAAAGACCCAGCCACGTTTCATCTTCAATGCCCTTGCTGGTGGAAGGAGGTTTTCACTCAAAATCTCACCATACATGGCCCCATTCATTCTTTCTTTTACACGGATCAGTCGTCCTGGTCCCTTTGCAGAAAAACAGCCCCAAAGCATGATGTTTCCACTCCCATGCTTCACAGTAGGTATGGTGTTCTTTTTCCTCCAAACACGACAAGTTGAGTTTTTACCAAAAAGTTCTATTTTGGTTTCATCTGACCATATGACATTCTCCCAATCCTCTTCTGGATCATCCAAATGCTCTCTAGCAAACTTCAGATGGGCCTGAACATGTACTGGCTTAAGCAGGGGGACGCATCTGGCACTGCAGGATTTGAGTCCCTGGCGGCGTAGTGTGTTTCTGATGTAGCCTTTGTTACTTTGATTCCAGATCTCTGCAGGGCATTCACTAGGTCCCCCCATGTGGTTCTGGGATTTTTGCTCACCGTTCTCGTGATAATTTTGACCCCACAGGGTGAGATCTTGCATGGAGCCCCAGATCGAGGGAGATTATCAGTGGTCTTGTATGTCTTCCATTTTCTAATAATTGCTCCCACAGTTGATTTCTTCACACCAATCTGCTTAACCTATTGCAGATTCAGTCTTCCCAGCCTGGTGCAGGTCTACAATTTTGTTTCTGGTGTCCTTTGACAGCTCTTTGGTCTTGGCCATAGTGGAGTTTGGAGTCTGACTGTTTGAGGTTGTGGACAGGTGTCTTTTATACCGATAACGAGTTCAAACAGGTGCCATTAATACAGGTAACGAGTGGAGGACAGAGGAGCCTCTTAAAGAAGAAGTTACAGGTCTGTGAGAGCCAGAAATCTTGCTTGTTTGTAGGTGACCAAATACTTATTTTACTGAGGAATTTACCAATTAATTCATTAAAAATCCTTCAGCGTGATTTTCTGGATTTTTTTTTCTCATTTTGTCTCTCATACTTGAGGTATACCTATGATGAAAATTGGAGACCTCTATCTTTTAAGTGGGAGAACTTGCACAATTGGCGGCTGACTAAATACTTTTTTGCCCCACTGTGTGTGTATGTATATATATATATACAGTATATACAGTATATATATATATATATATATATATATATATATATATATATATATATATATATATATATATATATATATATATATATATATATATATATATATATATATATATATATATATATATATATATATATATATATATTTATATATATTATGGCAAGCCGTTCAGGAAATAAAATATATATATTACAAAGAAAAGTTTGGAATATATTGAATGAACTTCGGAATATATTGAATGAAATTGGGAATATATTGAATGAATTTCCAAATATATTGAATGAAACTGGGAATATATTGAATGAACTTCAGAATATATTGAATGAACTTCAGAATATATTGAATGAAACTGGGAATATATTGAACAAACTTTGGAATATATTGAATGAACTTCAGAATATATTGAATGAACTTCCGAATATATTGAATGAAAATGGGAATATATTGAACAAACTGCAGAATATATTGAATGAACTACATTTCCCATCAGCCTTTGGGCCTCCAGTTTCATTCAATATATTCCGAAGTGTTCTGTATATATATATATCAGAGTTTCATTCATTAAATTCTGTGTTTTTTATATATATATCAAAGTTTCATTCAATATATTCCAAAGTGTTTTGTATATATATATATATATATATATATATATATATATATATATATATATATATATATTGTGGCGGAATGAAATAAGGCACGGCGAACTGAGGTTTTAAGGGGGTGTTTTATTCCGCCATCACAGAACTCACTCCAGCACTGAATAAGCATGCTGGAGCGAGCCCTCAGGCTCTCAAACAGGCAATGTGTGTAGTCAAAAGCAGTAGTCAGAGAGAGCGAGTAAGCGATATTCAGTCACTTATATAAGATAAGATAAGATAAGCCTTTATTAGTCCCACAATGGGGAAATTCCAGGATTGCAACAGCACAGGGATAGCAACACTCAGAGCAACAATCAGAAGGCAAGAAAAAAACAAGAACAGCTAGTAAACATATGTACATATTACTATAAATATATATATATATATATATATATATATATATATATATATATATACACACACAGTGCGGAGCATTATGGTTGGTGAATGTGCAGCAGAAAGTCCAAGCTCTCTCTCCGCGGATGCGGCGGGCCAGCTGGAAGTCTTTGGGCATGATGGTGACCCTCTTAGCGAAGAAGAGACCACCAGGTAGGCCTCACCGGCCTCCTGCAGAGCCACGACGGCGAAGCTCAGGAAGCGCAGGTTGGTCTTGGAAGTCCTGAGCGATCTCCTTCACCAGGCGCTGGATGGGCAGCTTACGGATGAGCAGCTCCGTGGATTTCTGGGAGCGACGGATCTCTCTCGGAGCCACGGGCCTGTAACGGTGAGGCTTCTTCACTCCGCCGGTGGCCGGAGCGCTTCTCCGAGCAGCCTTGGTGGCCAGCTGCCTCCCGGGGGGCCCCCTCTTCCAGCAGATTTTACGGGCAGTCTGCCTGGTTCTTGCCATTGCTCTTTATCATTCCGTCTTATATTTCCCGGACGCCGCCCGAACTCCAGCCCGGCACCCGCGTCGTTTTCGCTACAGTTCCCGGTATATTGAGTGTCTCCGCTAGCATCGGGTGGTGACCGAGTGCTAGCTAGCACTAGCTCTTCCCTGCTGTAACGTCTCCTGCTGTAAACAGAGGCTCCGTCCGCCGACTCGGGAGACCTTTGGGGCGATCTGTGTGTCTGTGATATATATATAGAGTGAAAGGTGTAGAAAGAAGAAGGAAGATAAAAAAAAAGGCTGTTGCAATGGGCAGCCAACTCGTGTGGCGCCACCGGTCCGGTGGAACCGGAACCGGAAAAATATACCCAGCTACAGACAATACATGCACAGCAGTAAGCATGGACATTTGCATCAGAGTACAGAGCAGGAAGGCATGAACATTTGAATTTGAGTCATACAAAACAATAGCAGGATTACTGGCCGGGATTCCTCTCCACCTATTGTTATCAGTCCAAACATCTCACTGTTCTGCTAATTGCTCCAGCTGAGTGCTCTGCTTGTCCTTAGGCTGTGGGGGTGACCCACACACTCCCCCCCAGAGGGCTCAGCAGGGGGCTGAGGCCTCGATCGTCCGGCTTTAGTGGCGAGCTGCGGTGAAAGTTTTGTGCCGGAGGAGGGGGAGGGAGGAGGGTGGGAGTAGCAAGTGCCGGCCCGGGACAGCGAAGTTGTCCGGGCTGTGCAAAAACTGCATGTGGATCCACAATGTTGAGGGGCTGTCCCGTTGAACGTGGCGGAGGTCCACAGCAGCTGTGAGAAGAAAAAAATAGTCTCTGACTCCTCTCGCGGCTATGAAGAAAAACAGGAGCTGCAGCTGTGAGGGACTTGGCGTGTTGGCTTTAGGTGCGCGCGCAGCCCTAAAGCCCTCGGGAACAGCTGACGGCTGAATTCCCATTGTGCGCCGTGGCTGAGACCCATACAAAATCCTGTGTGCGGGCTGCGTGTGTGCTTCAGGTGTGTGAGCAGCCCTGAAGGTTCCGATGTGCAGCGGCGGAGGACGGTGGCGGTCTGTCCACAATATCAGAGTTTCATTCAATGTATTCTGTGTTTTGTACGTATGTGATCAGGACCATTTGTACGTTTAGCATTGTTTTCCGTTTGTGTTCTATTATGTAATGAACGGAGATGGAAGAAGTGCAGCTGTGAGTGAATCAGCAGAAAAGTTAGTTGCAGCCATCCTCAGTAATGCAGAGCTGGTGAACACCCTGGCAAATGTATGTAGTCGCCAAAATTCTACCGATGAAGAAATGTATTCAGTGTGTTCCACCGTGGGGGATACTTCAGTAAAGGTGGCAAGATTCATAGATTCGGACTTTGCGCATCAATAATTCGTGAACAAAACGCTGTTAAAACACAAACCACACCAATCTAATGCATTGGTAAAGTGGACAATGAGCTACAACCTCATTTTCATTAAACAGAGAGTCCTCTGAGCTCCAGCAGTTACACTGGCGTCTATGAGCTGCGATTGGGAAGACGAATGTTCAGGGACCGTCTGCAAATTGCAACTCCGAGGAAAAACAAAACAAACAAAAAAAAAACAACCCTTAAAATTAAGTACTGTCATGATCAACAGGTGTAACGTCACCAGAATCAGTTCATACGTCGATTGTGTCATTTTGTTCAGACTAAAACGCTTAGTCTGCATAAATTTTATTTTTCATAGTTTGGGGAAATATTTATTTAAAAAATATCCAATAACTTGAAAATTACAAAGTGTGGTTTCACCAAAATCACCTCATATGCAATCCATCTTCTTCTAGTCAGACTACAACACGTAGTTTGGATTAAAGAAATGTTTTCATAGCTTTGGGAATATTTATTAGGATTAAATTTCAGCATCATCAAGGTTAGTGCCACTAAATGCTGCCCAGCCACCAGGGTCTCCTATTAGGAACACTTGTTAGTTGGACCAAAAAAAAAAATCATAGGTTGGGAAATATTTATTAGAAATGATAGTTAAAAACTTCTAAATAACTGAGTGCAGCTTCACCAAAATGACCTCACATATCATCCTTCATCTGATGATCTTATTATATCATTTAGTTTGGGTAGAAAACATGTTTTCATATTTTTTGGAAATATTTATTTGAAATAAAATTCAGTACCTTCTCAGGTATTAAGTGCAGCTTCATCAAAATCGCCTCACACATCATCTATCACCTGACTATGAAACACAGAGTGAGGAAACTCAAACTCTAAAAATATGCCACTATGCTGAACATAAACCACAAGAGATGGAGAATGATACTGATCCTGATAACCACTTTTTCAATAATATTCATAACCACTGTGAATATTACACTGAAAAGCAATTCAAAAGTCAAGTGCAATTAGATGGTAAACTGTCAATAATACACTTCAATAGCAGAAGTCTTAACAAAAACTTCTCACAGATTCAGGACTATTTAAAACAGCTAAACAGAAAATTCACAGCTATAGCAGTCTCTGAAACCTGGCTTAATGCAGACCAGGCTCCCCTGATGGCAATAGAGGGATATCAGATGTTTAACATTAACAGATCTCAAAAAAAGGGTGGTGGTGTTGCACTGTATATTGATGACCTATATAGATGTAAGCTTGTAAATGAAATGTCCTCAGCACTACCAGGGATTCTGGAATGTGTTACTGTTGAGATTGACCTAGACAAAACAAAAAATCTAATCATAAGCTGCATATACAGAACGCCAGGAACTTGCATTGAGGCATTCAGAGATAAATTAGTCGAGCTGTACAATAATATTACTAGTAAGAAAATGGTAGCAATTTGTGGAGATTTCAATATTGATCTACTTAATCCACATCAACAAAATGTAGTTACAGAGTTCATGAACTCTATGTACAGCATGAGTCTATATCCCACAATAACACATCCCAGTAGAATCACAGCTCACTCTGCTACGCTTATTGACAACCTGTTTGTCAATGTTCTCGACAAGAAAATAGAAAGTGGATTATTGATAAATGATATAAGCGACCACTTGCCAATCTTTGCACTTATCCATGGCCACACGGGGCCCAACCCAGAAAAAATCTCAAAATCGTTCAGACACAAATCACCAAACGCAATCAGTTCTTTTAAAGAGGACTTGCTGAAGCAAGACTGGACAGAAGTCTATGTATCAGATGTAAATGAAGCCTATGACACATTTACAAACATTGTAACCACTCTTTATGAAAAAAACTGCCCATTAGTTAAAAAAAAGCTTAAACACAAATTTACTGACAAACCATGGCTAACCAAAGGACTACAAAAGGCTTGTAAAAAGAAAAATTTATTATATAAAGCTTTCATAAAGAAAAGGACAAAAGAAGCAGAGCAGCGGTATAAAACATACAAAAATAAGTTAACATATATAATAAGATGTAGTAAAAGAGACTATTACAGTAAAGAACTGGAAAAAAACAAAGACAATATTAAAAATACATGGACAATAATCAACAGTATCCTTGGAAATAAAAGCAGAAATACCAGCTACCCAACTAACATTCCAAAAAATAATAAATCGACTCCGAATGTGAATATAGCTTCACCTGCAGATGAATTTAATAATTTTTTTGTTAACATTGGACCTAAACTGGCCCGAGAAATACCCACTACGGTGCCAACAGGTGATTCAATATGCAATAACACTGCTGTAAAAGACACCATCTTCATAAAGAACACAGACGAAAGAGAGGTCATTGAAATTGTTAAATCGTTCAAAAGTAAAACATCTACTGACTGCGATGGTATTGATATGCTACTAGTCAAAACTGTTATCGAATGCATAGTGAAACCACTGACGTATATCTGTAACCTGTCTCTCCAATCAGGTATATTTCCCAATGCAATGAAAATAGCTAAAGTAATTCCGATTTACAAGACAGGCGACAGAGGGGAACTCTCCAACTACAGACCAATTTCACTATTACCGCAATTTTCCAAGATACTTGAAAAAATATTCTATGAGAGAATTGACAACTTCATACTGAAGAATGATTTATTGTGTGAGCAGCAATATGGGTTCAGACACAAAAGGACAACAGCATATGCCTTAATGGAATTTACAGTAAAAAATATCAACAGCCATTGAAAATAAAGAGTATTCAGTTGGAGTATTCCTGGATCTTAAAAAAGCATTTGATACAGTAGATCACAATCTATTATTAAAGAAACTACAAAATTGTGGTATTAGAGGGGTAGCACTGTCCTGGTTAAGAAGTTACTTAAAGAATAGATATCAGTTTGTATGTGTTAACAACAAAAACTCAGAGCTACTGAAGGTCACCTGTGGAGTCCCACAGGGTTCAGTTTTGGGACCATTATTATTCAATATGTATATAAATGATATATGTAAAGTTTCAGAAAAAATGGACTTAATATTGTTTGCTGATGACACTAACCTGCTATGCAGTGGAAACAATTTGGAACAACTTCTGGATACACTCGGAAAGGAATTAGGAAAGCTGAAACTGTGGTTTGATTCAAACAAATTAACGCTCAATTTAAGCAAGACAAAATTTATAGTCTTTAACAACCATCACAACTACCCAGTACCCAAACTCAGTGTAAATGGTGCAGAGATTGAAAGGGTATCCGAAACTAAATTCCTTGGAGTAATAATTGATAACAAACTGTGTTGGAAGCCACATATTAATTATATAAAAGGTAAAGTATCCAAATCAATTGCAATATTACACAGAGTGAAAAATTTGCTGAATCAACCCACACTATACACCTTGTATCATTCATTAATACTCCCATACATGACATATTGTAATGAAGTATGGGGAAATACATATAAAACAAACATATATCCACTCTTTATGCTTCAAAAGAGAGCTATTAGAATAATCAACAAAGCAGCTTACAGGGAACCAACAAACCCACTTTTTCTTAAACAAAAAACTCTCAAGTTGAAAGATCTGATCGACTTTAAAACCGCAATAATAATGTTCAAAGTGAAGAATCTATCACTGCCCGCAAATATCCAAAAGTTGTTCCAAACAAGGGAGAAACGATATCACTTCAGAGGAACATGTATATTTCAAAAGCCTACAGTGAGAACAACTACCAAGCAACACTGTATTTCAGTGCAAGGTGTCAGATTATGGAACGATTTTGGACCTGAATTAAAATCATGTACAAAGCTTGGACAATTTAAACAAAAACTAAAGGAAGAAATACTCCAAACATATTTACAAGACGACATGTAAACTCACATAAGGATTGACATTTCCAGCCTGTGTTGTGTTATAGCTTAGTTTTTCTTTTTTCTCTGTGACACTATGTCTTAGATTTGTTTTTGAATAGTAACCGCTTAACTTAGACTAGCTCAGTTTTCTTTTTCTCTCAGTCATATTTTGTCTTAGCCTTGTTTTAAATTGTAATCGCTCTTGTCTTGTTTTCTCTTTTTTCTCCTTTGAATTCTTGGATGGAATATGGGTGGGCAATATAAGCTGCGGCTTCAGCCATCACCCATTTCGGATAACTCACGTGGAATTGTATAGTAGAAGGAGTCTTTGTCTAATTTGACCTTGTTGTTATATTATACAGTTTCTTTTAACCTGTAATGTACTATCCGAAATAAATAAATTCATTCATTCATTCATTCATTCATTCATCATCTACTAGTCAGACTACATCAGTAGACCATTTATTGACACAGAAAATCACTGATTTCTTATAGGACTGACTCCTGCACTGACAAATAAATCACCAGGATTAATTTTAGCCTGACTTAGCTTGCTCTGGACCAGGCTAGCTGTAGAGAATAAGTCTCAGTAGCAACTTGACTGGGCTGAATTTATCCTACTTTTATACAACCAAGTCAAGTATTGATTAAGCACGAATTATTTGAAAATCCTGTCTTAATCCTTTATCTTGGTTTCATGAGATATGCATCTGAGGTGACCTAACTAATCTGCTGCAGATAGAGCAGTCCTAACACTTTCAACCAATCAAATAGCTAAGGCATGGGGCTGGTGACAAAGTCACTAGCCAATCAGCAGACATTTCCAATTAGTCCTCCCTGCAGCTGTGGTTTTGGTCTCCAAAACGATTCTCATGTTGAAGATTACTGGATGTGTTCATTGTCATATCTGGACAAAGTTTCCAACCATGTCCACATTTTCTGTTGGTTTTGAACTGTTGCGTCTTTATTTTGTTATTATTAGTTTGTTGGGTTATGCTCAGGTTCTTAGTTCAGTTATGCTTTCTCCCGGATTTGGCTTATTTATGATTATTGTTTGCATTATTTGTCGTCTCTGTTCTCCAGTGTCTTCTTTCTGCACAACTCTGCCCATTCTGTTTGTAGCTGCTCCCCTGTTATCTCTTAAGTAGTACAAGCTGTCTCATGCTAGTACAATTATCTCTCACCTACAGTGGTGTGAAAAAGTGTTTGCCCCCGTCCTCATTTTTCATTTTTTTTCTATGGCTGTCACACTTAAATGTTTCAGATCATCAAACAAATTTAAATATTAGACAAAGATAACACAAGTAAACACAAACTACAGTTTTTAAATACAGGTGTTTATTATTAAGGGTAAAAAAAATCCAAACCCACATGGCCCTGTGTAAAAAAAAAAAAAAAAAAGCTCTCCCGCCCTATTAAAAAATAAATTAACTGTGGTTTATCACATCTTTGGAAAGCTGAGTTCCATTTCTCTAGCCACACCCAAGCCTGATTACTGCCACACCTGTTCTCAATCAAGAAATCACTTTAATTGGACCTGCCTGACACAGTGAAGTAGACCAAAATATCCTCAAAATATCCTCATCATGCTGCGATCCAAAGAAATTCAGGAACAAATGAGAAACAAAGTAATTGAGATCTATCAGTCTGGAAGAGGTTATAAAGCCATTTCTAAAGCTTTGGGACTCCAGTGAACCACAGTGAGAGCCATTATCCACAAATGGCGAAAACATGGAGCAGTGGTGAACCTTCCCAGGAGTGGCCAGATGACCAAAATTACCCCAAGAGTGCAGCAACAACTCATCCAAGAGGTCACAAAAGACCCTGCAACAACATCCAAAGAACTGCAGGCCTCACTTGCCTCAGTGAAGGTCAGTGTTCATGACTCCACCATCAGAAAGAGACTGGGCAAAAATGGCCTGCATGGCAGAGTTCAAAGACGAAAACCACTGCTGAGCAAAAAGAACATAAAGGCTCGTCTAAGTTTTGCCAAAAAAAAAAACATCTTGAGGATCCCCAAGACTTTTAGGAAAATACTCTGTGGACTGACGAGACAAAAGTTGAGCTTTTTTGGAAGGTGTGTGTCCCATTACATCCATGGTAAAAGTAACACAGCATTTCAGAAAAGGGACATCATACAAACAGTAAAATATGGTTGTGGTAGTGTGATGGTCTGGGGCTGTTTTACTGCTTCAGGACCTGGAAGACTTACTGTGGTAAATGGAACCATGAATTCTGCTGTCTACCAAAAAATCCTGAAGGAGAATGGCCGCACTTGGGTTCTGCAGCAGGACAATGATCCAAAACACACCAGCCAGTCCAGCTTTGAATGGCTTAAGTAAAACAATTTAAGACTTTTGAGTGGCCTACTCAAAGATCTGCCCTAAATCCAATTGAGATGCTGTGGCATGACCTTAAAAAATTGGTTCATGCTCAAAACCCTCTAATGTGGCTGAATTACAACAATTCTGCAAAGATGAGTGGGCTAAAATTTCTCCACAGTGCTGTAAAAGACTCATTGCAAGTTATCGCAAATGCTTGATTGCAGTTGTTGCTGCTACAGGTGGTCCAACCAGTTATTAGGTTTAGGGGGCAATCACTTTTTCACACAGGGCCATGTTGGTTTGGATTTTTTTCCCCTTAATAATAAACACCTTCATTTAAAAACTGCATTTTGTGTTTACTTGTGTTATCTTTATATATTTAAATCAACATATAAAGAAATGATTTTGGAGCAATATAAAAATAAAGAACACTAATATTACAAAGTGTCTTCAATGAAGAAAGGTTGTTATTGTTGTATATATGCTGAGTACTATTATTATTGATATCATTATTACTAGAATATTACAACAGTATTGTAGTATTAGGATTGTTGTTAGGATGGAATTATTTGAAGTATTATATAGGCCAGGTGGTATTATTATTATTATTATTATTATTATTATTATTATTATTATTATTATTATTATTATTATTATTATTGTAACTACTATATGGCTACCGATTATTATGGTTATTATTATTATATGGTTACTTATTGTGCCTAGGTATTGTAAGGCATGTGGGGGTATATGGTGGTATATATGGTGATTATGATGATGACAACATCATCTATGATTATATTAAACATACCAGAAGTATTTATTTATTAATATTACAATTATTATTAGATGTTGGTATTATTGTCAATATAAACTATCATTATTGCATCATTTCTATTGCATCATTTAATTATAAGATGTATTATATATTATGGTATTGTATAATGAATGTAATTGTGGGATGAATAATGACTAAAATGATATTATAATTTATTGGGTATCGAGAAGGGGTGGGACTATATAAGTGGTGGCTTCTTCCCACTCCTGTTGAACAAGGCATTTTTTCTTTTTTAATTTAATTTTTTTGGTTTTGATTTTTCTTTTCTTTTTTTTTTTTTTTTTGGATGTTCAAATAAAATAAATCAATCAGTCTATTAATCAATCAATCAATCAATCAATCAATCAATCAATCAATCAATCTTTGTTTAATATTTCAATTTGTTTGATGATCTGAAACATTTAACTGTGACAAACATACCAAAAAAATGAGAAACCAGGAAGGGGGCAAGAACTTTTTCACACCACTGTATTCTGAAGTTCATTCAATATATTTCAAAGTTCCTTCAATATATTCCCAGTTTCCATCCATCCATCCATCCATCTTCTACCGCTTTTCCGGAGGTCCGGGTCGCGGAGGCAGCAGTTCAAGCAGAGAAGCCCAGACTTCCCTCTCCCCAGCCACCTGCTCCAGCTCTTCAGAGGGGATACCAAGGCGTTCCCAGACCAGCTGGGAGACATAGTCTCTCCACCGAGTCCTGGGTCTGCCCCGGGGTCTCCTCCCAGTGGGACGTGCCTGAAACACCTCAAGTAGGAGGCGTCCAGGAGGCATCCTAATCAGATGCCCATACCACCTCAACTGACTCCTTTCAATGTGGAGGAGCAGCAGTTCTACTCTGAGCCTCTCCCGGATGACTGAGCTCCTCACCCTATCTCTGAGGGTGAGTCCAGCAATCCTACGGAGAAAGCTCATTTCAGCCGCTTGTATCTGCGATCTCGTTCTTTCGGTCATTACCCAAAGCTCATGACCATAGGTGAGAGTAGGAACGTAGATTGACTGGTAAATCGACAGCTTTGCCTTAGAACTAAGCTCCCTCTTCACCACAACAGACCGGTACAACGTCCGCATCACTGCAGATGCTGCTCCAATCCGTCTGTCAATCTCTCGCTCCATTTTCCCCTCACTCGTGAACAAGACCCCAAGATACTTAAACTCCTCCACTTGGGGCAGGAGCCTGTCCCCAACCTGGAGAGGACAATCCACCTTTTTCCGGCTGAGGACCATGGACAAGGACTTGGAGGTGCTGATTCTCATCCCAGCCGCTTCACACTCAGTGGCAAACCGTCCCAGCAAGAGCTGTAGGTCATTGCTGGATGAAGCCAACAGGACAACATCATCTGCAAACAACAGAGATGAGATCCTGTGGTCACCAAGCATGACACCCTCCATTCCCTGGCTGCTCCTAGAAATCCTGTCCATAAAAATTATGAACAGGATCGGTGACAAAGGGCAGCCCTGGCGGAGTCCAACTCTCACTGGGAATGACTCCGACCGAGTGTTGGCAATACTAACTAAACTCTCACAACGGTCGTACAGAGACCGAATAGCTCGTAACAACAAGCCCGATACCCTATACTCCCGAAGCACCCCCCACAAAAATCCACGAGGGACATGGTCAAATGCCTTCTCCAAGTCCACAAAACACATGTAAACTGGTTGGGCAAACTCCCACGAACCCTCAAGAATTCTCGAGAGGGTAGAGAGCTGGTCCGATGTGCCACGGCCAGGACGAAAACCACATTGCTCCTCCTGAATCCGAGGTTCGACCAGCGGCCGGACTCTCCTCTCCAGTACCTTGGCATAGACCTTCCCAGGGAGGCTGAGGAGTGTGATCCCTCTAAAGTTGGAGCACACCCTCCGGTCCCCTTTTTTGAAGAGAGGAACCACCACCCCGGTTTGCCATGCCAAAGGCACTGCCCCCCGACCTCCACGCAATGTTGCAGAGGCGTGTCAACCATGACAACCCAACAACATCCAGGGCCTTGAGGTACTCGGGGCGAATCTCGTCCACCCCCGGGGCCCGGCCACCAAGGAGATTTTTTAACCACCTTGGCGACCTCAGCCCCTGTGATAGGCGAGTCATCCCCCTCATCCCCAAACCCTGTTTCCTCTGTGGAAGGCGTATCAGTGGGATTGAGGAGATCCTCGAAGTATTCCTTCCACCGCCCGATGATATCCCCAGTTGAAGTCAACAGTGTCCCATCCGCACCATACACAGTGTGGACGGGGAGCTGCTTTCCCCTCCTGAGCCGCCGAACAGTTTGCCAGAATCTCTTTGAAGCCGACCGAAAGTCTTGTTCCATGGCCTCACCGAACTCCTCCCATACCGGGGTTTTTGCTTCAGCAACCACCCGAGCTGCACTCCGCTTGGCCTGCCGGTACACCTCAGCTGCTTCAGGAGTCCCACAAGCCAACCAAGCTTGATAGGACTCCTTCTTCAGCTTAATGGCCCCCCTCACCACTGGTATCCACCACTTGGTTCGGGGGTTGCCACCACAAGATGCACCGACCACCTTGCGGCCGCAGCTCTGGGCCGCCGCTTCAACAACAGAGGTGGAGAACATGGCCCATTCAGACTCCATGTCTCCAGACTCCCTGTGAATGTGGTTGAAGTTCTTCCGGAGGTGGGAGTTGAAGACCTCCCGGACAGGGGCCTCAGCCAGACGCTCCCAGCACACCCTCACTATACGTTTGGGTCTACCAGGTCTGAATGGCTTCCTCCCCTGCCATCGGATCCAACTCACCACCAGGTGGTGATCAGTTGACAGCTCTGCACCTCTCTTTACTCGGGTGTCCAAGACATACGGTCGCAGGTCTGATGATACGATAACAAAATTGATCATCGACCTGCGACCTAGGGTGTCCTGGTGCCAGGTGCACATATGGACACCCTTATGCTTGAACATGGTGTTCGTTATGGACAGACTGTGGTTAGCACAGAAGTCGAATAACTGAACACCACTCGGGTTCAGATCGGGCAGGCCGTTCCTCCCAATCACCCCCTCCAGGTTTCACTGTTGTTGCCCACGTGCGCATTGAAGTCCCCCAGTAGGACAATGGAGTCTCCAGGAGGAGCACCCTCCAGCACCCCAGTCACAGACTCCAAAAAAGGTGGGTACTCTGAAACATCATTTGGTGCATAGGCACAAATGATGGTCAGGACCCGTTTCCCAACCCGAAGGCGCAGGGAAGCAACCCTTTCGTCCACTGGGGAAAACTCCAATATAGAGGCAGCAAGGTGGGGCGATACAAGAATACCCACCCCTGCTCGTCGCCTCTCGCCCGGGGCAACTCCAGAAAAGGCAAAGCTCCAGCCCCTCTCCAGGAGACTGGTTCCGGAACCGGAGCTGTGTGTTGAGGTGAGGCCGACTATATGTAGCCGGTATCGCTCAACCTCGTACACCAGCTCAGGCTCCTTCCCCACCAGAGAGGTGACATTCCACGTACCAAAAGCCAGTTTAGAAAGCTTGGGATCAGTCCGCCAAGGTCTCCGCCTTTGACCGCCACCTAATCCACATAGCACCGGACCCCCATGATCCCTCCTGCAGGTGGTGAACCCACTGGAGGGCGGACCCATGTAACTCTTTTGGGCTGAGCCCGGCCGGGTCCCATGGGTGGAAACCCGGCCACCAGACGCTAGCCTTCGAGCCCCTCCCCCAGACCTGGCTCCAGGGTGGGGCCCCGGTAACCCCATACCGGGCGGGTTACACTGAATCCTTGATATACAATTTATCATGAGAGTCTGTTGGATCGTTCTTAGTCTGGCCCTTCACCCAGGACCAGTTTGTCTTGGAAGACCCTATCAGAGGCAAATTGCCCCGGACAACATAGCTCCTGGGATCACTGGGGCATGCAACCCCCCCCCCCCCCACCACCACGATAAGGTGACGATCCATGAGGAGGATTCCCAGTTTCATTCAATATATTCTGAAGTTCATTCAATATATTCCCATTTTCATTCAATATATTCCCAGTTTCATTCAATATATTCGGAAGTTCATTCAATATATTCAGAAGTTCATCCAATATATTCAGAAGTTCATTCAATATATTCCCAGTTTCATTCAATATATTTGGAAGTTCATTCAATATATTCCAAGTTTCATTCAATATGTTCGGAAGTTTGTTCAATATATTCCAAAGTTCATTCAATACATTCCCACTTTCATTCAATATATTCGGAAGTTTATTCAATATATTCCAAAGTTCATTCAATATATTCCCAGTTTCATTCAATATATTCAGACGTTCATTCAATATATTCCAAGTTTCATTCAATATATTCGGAAGTTCATTCAATATATTCCAGAGTTCATTCAATATATTCCCAGTTTCATTCAATATATTCGGAAGTCCATTCAATATATTCAGAAGTTCATTCAATATATTCCCAGTTTCATTCAATATATTTGGAAGTTCATTCAATATATCCCAAGTTTCATTCAATATATTTGGAAGTTCATTCAATATGTTCGGAAGTTCATTCAATATATTCCTAGTTTCATTCAATATATTCGGAAGTTCATTCAATATATTCCAAACTTTTCTTTGCAATATATATATATATATATATATATATATATATATATATATATATAGAGAGAGAGAGAGAGAGAGAGAGAGAGTTTATTGCACAGCTTAACTATAAGTCTGGGTAATAGGTGGTGAACAGGTCAATCAAGGTTAGTTAGTTAGTTAATCCCTTCACACCTGAAGGTGTATATGTGCGGCGCCTATCTCCATTTCTCTGACCCTAGGCCACACAGCTACTGTAAGTAGTGAAAGCTACAGCAGGGGATCAGTCCTCTGGTAGCTCTATGTGTAACTTTACTTTCCCCATTCCATTATGCGGAGCACCACGCTAGAAGGCAGAAAGCACCTGTGTCGTAATCATTATTGGAACCAATATGTTGTAGGGGCTATGGAGAATTCATTACAGTTTCAAGGGCTGTGGTTCCTAGTCATAATGAAGTGTAATATTTCTATTACTATGGGTCATGACAGCTGCTGCACATAAATCATATTAATGGTATTTAACTTTAATTTGCTGCTGATTTCTTACATATACAATGGGGACTTTATTATTATTATTATTATTATTATTATTATTATTATTATTATTATTATTATTATTATTATTATTATTATTTGAAAGAACTATTTTGTGTGATTCCACAAGTCATATTATTTATATGTACTATGCAATATTATAGCAAGGTATTTCTTCATGGCATAGCCTACTCATGTGTGTGAAATTTGTTTATAGATATGTTATATCACTATTATGGGTGACTAGAGAGTGAAGGCAATAGAAGGTTAAAAGATCATAGCTTTGCATAACACAAGCAAATCATTTGAAGAAGCTGACTGATATGTGTAACCTTGCCATCCTGATGCATCTTCACCTGAAAATATCAAGATAAAGATGTTAATTCATGAAAATGTCTGTTATTTATCAGTTATGAATATGCATATTTATTCAATGAATGTATATAGTTAGAGTAAAATGAAACAGAAATAACATTGATTTTGCTGTTTATTTACCTTCCAGTTCCACCATTCAGGCAAAAATGAACATATTTCATTTTAAAAAATGTTTTTCAACTTTTTATATTAACAAGGTCAGATTTTTTTAAATTTCATTATTATTTTTATTGACTTAAAGATTCCCCTAATTGTTCTTCAATGGTTGCATAACATTATAAAAAAGTTAATTGACACTTTGAAAGAAACCTTTCCGTTGGGTCATCTTGCTTCTAAAAGAAAGTGACATGAAGGCCCCTTTCAGGGCATTAATGAGGCTCCAGATGCCAGTAGTAAGTTTGCTTGTTTATTTAACAGAAGGACAAAACGACAAAGTAAAAAGCCACATGGGGCAAAACACATACACGAACTAGGATACAAAATAAAGAACTCACACAACAATAGTAAGAACGTAGCGAGGGTGGAACCTGATGCTAATGAACACACACTTACTCGTGCTGGAGCAAAGACGGATCAACATACATAGGAAAGGCTGGAGCCGGGGTTTGGGACTCCAGCCCTGGTACACGGTTGTAGATTGCAGCGAGGAGTGAGTCTCAGCTGCTTCCTTAAATACTGAACATGAACCAAACAGGCAAGGGGAATGTAATTAACAAAATCACAAACAGCTGTCACGGCACGGGCTCGGGTTTGACAGCCAAAAGTTCAGCCGTGACACTGTCACAATAAAAGCCGTGGAAAGGCACAAATAACAAAACCCGAAAAAATATGGAAGAAAAGGGAAAATACTGAGCAACCCGAGCGCAGATAGGATCAGTGCTCAGATCAACACAGAAAGATTTCATCTTACCATGGTCAAGAAAATTCAATCATAAATTAAACATGTCTGTTGAATGTGTGTCCTTTTAACAGTCACTAACCTAATACTTGATAAATGAGTAAATCTTGTTACATCCAAACCTCTTTTCAATTATGGAAACTGAGTTGACCAGAATTTGTGCTAGCTTCATGTTGCACTTGATTAATCTCTGTAACCTTAAGCTTTTTACATGAGTACAGCCACAGTTGTTAAAGGAGCTTCAGCCATAAGTGACAGTATCTAGTATGATATAGATTGACTTTTTTTTTTAATAGAGGTACTTTGTACTTATTATAAGCTTTATTTTGTGACCACAGTAAACGTTTTCAAGCAGAAGTGACCCTTCCTTTATACTGATGAGTTAACCTGTTCTAGTTACAACTTTCTGGTTGTAAACCAACATGTGCTTCTTTGTAGTTGCTGAACTCGATCATTTGGGAGCATGTTAGACTGAAGATCTAAAGGTGGATTCACACTACAATGTTTGGACTGACTTTTACTGAGGTTTTGGCAAATGTCTGGCTCTGCTGGCAAAAGTTTGTTATAGTTTGTGTTTATTGGCAAACGCTGGTGAAAGTTGGGTTCTTTGAAAATTTTCAGCATGCTGAAAATTTGTCGACGTTTGGAAGTACACATTGGTGAAAGTTGTGCTCAGTTTGTAAAAGTTCCTGAGCGCTGGGATAAGTTATGCAGAGTATACCTTAGTCGGCCTAAATTAAAGCTGGATTCACACTATAGTGTTTGGACTGACTTTTACAGACATTTTGAAAAAATAAGAGAAATTAGTTCAAATGCTGGTGAAATTACGTTCGTGAGCAGGTTTGTTTAAATCCACACCAACACCAACTTTTACAAACTTTTTCTAGCATTTGCCAGCATTGCATTCAGCATTGGCAAACTTTTGCCAATGTAGGCTAGTGTATGTGTAGCTGTTCCCAACTTAGGTTAACTTAAGCAAACAAATACACAGTGCAGGGCAGCTGACATCAGTGTCAGGTGACATTCATATAAAGATCAGCATTGTGGAGGCTTCCTGCCATTCTGGACCTGGTTTCGGAGTGAAAACATCTCCCTTGAGCATACGTTTCAGTATTTATTTTCATTTTATATTCCTATGTAGTTACTTTTGCATACTCTTTTCCTCTGTTCATTCATTCATTCATTCATTCATTCATTCATTCATTCCTCTAAAAAAATAATACAATAATGTCTAGACTCCAACAGTAAGTCCACAATTAAAATGTGGCTGTGGATGGAATAAAAAACCAATTAGTGAATCATCATATAAATAAAATGACGGGTGATTATATTTTGACTGTTACAACTCTTTCCATTAAAATAACATAAAATCCCATTAAATGTCATTTACTTTTTGACACCACATCAGCGCTGTTTGATTCCCCGTAATGGAAGCTGAACCAATAAATCCTGGAGAATGATTATGCACAGAGCAGAAAATTAAGAACAGTAAATTTCTCAATGAGATTTTTTTTTCTTTTGTGCTGTCACGTTTTTGAGAGATTTTGTATATATACACTACCGTTCAAAAGTTTGGGGTCACTTAGAAATTTCCTTATTTTTGAAAGAAAAGCACTTTTTTTCAATGAAGATAACTTTAAACTAATCAGAAATACACTTTATACATTGCTAATGTGGTAAATCACTATTCTAGCTGCAAATGTCTGGTTTTTGGTGCAATATCTACATAGGTGTATAGAGGCCCATTTCCAGCAACTATCACTCCAGTGTTCTAATGGTACAATGTGTTTGCTCATTGCGTCAGAAGGCTAATGGATGATTAGAAAACCCTTGTGCAATCATGTTATGTCTGCAATGCTGTAATTGCTGCAAATGGAGGATTCTTTGACGAAAGCAAAGTTTGAAGGAAAAAATTATTATTTCAAATATAAATCATTATTTCTAACCTTGTCAATGTCTTGACTATATGTTCTATTCATTTTACAACTCATGGTGGTAAATAAGTGTGACTTTTCATGGAAAACACAAAATAATCGTCTGGGTGACCCCAAACTTTTGAACGGTAATGTACAGTATATATATATATATATATATATATATATATATATATATATATATATATATAGTGTGTGTGTGTGTGTGTGTGTGTGTGTGTGTGTGTGTGTGTGTGTGTGTGTTTACAAACATCGGTAAATTTTCAGCATGCTGAAAATTTTCAAGGAACACAACTCTCCCCAGCATTTGCGAACAAACACCAACCATTATTAACTTTTATCAGCTTTTGCCAGCAGAGCCAGACCTTTGTCAAAACATCAGTAACAGTTAGTCCAAACATTGTAGTGTGAATCCACCCAAAAAAGCAGGTCCAGAATGGAAGGAAGCCTCCACAAACGCTGATCTTTATATGAGTGTCGCCTGACACTGATGTCAGCTGACCTGCACCAATTATTCGTTTGCTTAAGCTAGCCTAAGTTGGCAACAACTACACAAACACTAGCCTAAGTTGGCAAAACTTCACCAACACTCAATGTAGCACTGGCAAATGCCAGCAAAAGTTTGTAAAAGTTTGTGTGTGCTGGATTAAAAAAAACCTGCTCACGAATGTAATTTCACCAACGTTTGAACTATTTTCCCTGATTTTTCAAAACGTCTGTAAAAGTCGTTCCAAACCCTATGTTGAAACTAGTGTGAAACCAGTTTAAAAGACCCTGGTTCATTCCTGGATGTTGACATCAATTGCACCATAATCAGTGTTTTCAATCAGAAGTTACCATTCTTTCGTAGAAGTCATTTCTTCAGGGTTTTGTTGTTGTGACTCTGAGGCATTAAACAAGCAAACTGTTTTGTGCAGAGGCTGAAATAGCACAATTGGGAGAGTGTTAGAATGAAGATCCAGAGGACAGTGTTTCAACCCTGGATTTTGGCATCAGATGTGAAATATTTCTTTGACCTCACAAACCCACAAGTGCAATTTAGCTTGGGTCATGTTGACTTTAAGAAAAAAAAAAGTGCTATGATGACTTAACAGGGTGTATTGAGGGTGTCTGAGTTTATTAGACACCAACCAAATACTAATCTATATGATATCCTTTTTGTAGTTATTTTGTATTTTTCATATTTATCTGAAACTTTATATCTGTGACCATGTTGAATGTTTTCAAGCGGAAGTGACTCTTCTGTTGTACTAGTGAGTTCATTAGTCACCTGTTCTTTTTTAGATGCAAATTCCTGATTGTAAATCACCATCTAGTTCTGTGTAGTTGTTGAAATAGCTCAGTTGGGAGAGTGTTGAGGTGCGTTCAGACCAAACACCAATGGGTGGCACAAATACATACAAAGTCAGTGGAAAGAGGTGAGCACATGCAAATCTCGCACATTTGCATGTTCACGTCAGTCAGATAGAGCTAGCCCTGAGATTCTGCCATCACCAGAGTAAAAGTATCAGCAGTGGAGAGTAAACTAATTTGAAAATGACACTGACAATCTCCAGGAGACAGTAGGACTGGGAGCTCTGCAGCTGAATGAGAGTGTTGTTTTTTTTTTTAATCTATGGACTCCTTCCACAGATATACTAACAAGGCTAGCAGGCTAGCAGTGTAAACAACCCATCATCCAGGTGAAATTTTGGAAACAAGGACAATTTTTTCAGGTGCGACTCTGTCGGATAATGTAAACCTAGGCATGATGGTGTATTGAGGATTTCCACAGTAGGTTGAACACTGCTGCACAAGTTATAAAGGCAATGCCGCCAATCTGCAACTCACTCAGAGGGTGAATTCATGTCTATTCCCGTCTTTACGTTGAGTTAAAATGTAATCATGCAGTGCAAAAAAATTTCCCATTCGCGTTTGGTCTGAACACACCTTTAAACTTGAGATCTGAAAGACCCTGACTCAATTCTAGGTTCTGGCATCTGATGTGAATTTTTTCTTGGACTCCAGAAACACATTTTTATACAGTTTACCTTGGGTCATTTTTTTTTTTTTTTTTGTCTTTCAGCTGCTCCCTTTCGGGGTTGCCACAGCGCATAATCACCTTATATTGCAATTATCTACATGTTGATTTGGCAAGGATTTTTTTTTTTTTTTTTTTTTTTATGCCGGTTGCCCTCCTGACCCAACCTTTCCCATTTATCCAGATTTGGGACTGGTTCAGGGACTACACTGGCTTGTGCACCAAATTTTCCTTCCTCCATTCTCTTTTTGCTAAGCACCAAGCTAGGAGGCAGCAAGTACCATTTTTATATGATCTTTGGCATGACCCAGCCGGGACTTGAACCCACGACCTCCCGGTTGTGGGGTGGATGCTCTACCTCTAGGCCATGTTGACTCTAAAAGAAAGATCAAAAAAGTGCTATGACTACTTAAAGAGATGTATTGAAGGTATCTGAGTTTTCCTCCATCCATCTTCTTCCGCTTAATCTTTTCGGGTCGCGGGGGCTGGAGCCTATCCCAGCATCTTTGGGCAAGAGGCAGGGTACACCCTGGACAGATCGCCAGTCCATCACAGAGAGACAGACAACCATTCACTCTCACAGTCATACCTAAGGACAATATAGAATCCCCAGTTTGATGCCAATTAACCTAACTTGCATGTTTTTGGCATGTGGGAGGAAACCGGAAAAATCCTGTAGTAAACCCACGCAGACACAGGGAGAACATGCAAACTCCACATAGATCACTGTTGGTCGGGGGCTGGGAACGAACCCACAATCCCCCAGCCAAGGGTGAGTTGCTGTGCTGCCGCAGTGCTAACCACTCCGTCACCACGCTGCCTGGTATCTGAGTATAAAAGACATAAACCAAGTACTTGATAAATTATTAAAACCTGCAACATCCAAAGCTCTTTTCAAATGATGAAGATGTGTGGTTACCAATGTGTCCAGAGGTACAGAAAACACATTGGAGGGTGAGTAGCATGTTTGCTATCTACCGGTCTGTGCTAACAACAAGACAGAGGCACATCATGTAAAGTTATTTAGTTCACTGGGAAACGGAGCAGTGGGATATCAGACTTAGCCGGACCAAATGTAGAGGAGGTAACACTAGCACCACCTGCTGCTACAGTGCTGACTTTCTGCAGCATAAACAAAAGTATAGAAATATGCATTAGCATCATTTCAGTGCAGAACTTCATCTGATATTTTCTAAAAGGTTTTGGAGGCATTGTTTGCCTCACCCCCCCCCCCCCCCCCAAAAAAAGGACAAAAAAGACCCAAATGCTGATGTGAAATTCAATGTTTTCTTTTCAACAATTCACCCCTAACTGCAATTCATGCACTTAAATAATTCATCATTTAAGCCAGATCTGTTAAAATTCTACCACAAGAATTTTAACAGCCAAGACTCTCCTCTAATCAAAGCCTGGCTTCAACCTTGAAGTCATATTTGATGGCAACCTGGGATCTTGTTAGCAACTCCCTTCTTTCCTTGAGATCGTTTATGCTTGCATACTATGAAGTCAGCTTAGTTCTACTGAATCTATTATTTCAGCTTCAAACATCACTGGTTAAAGAGCTGCACAAATTCAGAGATGAGTTATCAAACATCACGGTCAAAATGAATGACGAGAATAACATATTATCATGCATAAAATATTACAATCATCTTCAAACATCACGGTCCACAGAGACTCCTGCCTGACCTTGTCTGTCAGCCCATCCATCACCGTGGCGAAAAAGAAGGGGCTCAATGCCAATCCTTTCTGTAACCCCACCCCTGCCTTGAATCCATCTGTCACTCCTACAGCGCACCTCACCACTGACTTGCTACATTCCTACATGTCCTACACCACTCTCACATACGTCTGTGCCACTCCTGACTTCCCTATAGAATACCATTATTTACAGTGGAGAATATAAGTATTGAACATGTAAACATTTTTCTCATTAAACATATTTCTTATGGAGACACTGGACTGAAATTTTTACCAGATATCAGGAACAATCTAAGTAATGCATACATACAAAAAAATCAAGCAAACAACATTCACATTATATTTAATAAAGTGGAATGGCACAGGAAATAAGTATTGAACATGCCTGGTAAAATTCATTTAATATTTATTAGAAAAGCCTTTGTTGGTAATAACAGCTTCCAGACACACCCTGTATGGAGAAACTAGGTGCAGGCATTGCTCAGGAGTGAATTTAGACCATTCTTTCACACCAACTGTCAAATCTTGAAGGCTCGGTGGGTGTCTTCTATGAACTCTTATCTTCAGTTTGTTCCATAAATTTTCAATTGGATTCAGGTCAGCTATTTTGCTTCTCTGAAGCCAGTTTAGAGTTTCTTTGGCCGTGAGTTTGGGATTCAGTTCAATTCAATTCAATTCAATTCAATTCTAAGATTTTATTTGTCAATACTACTATACATACAGGACATACAGGACAATTGAAATGCCCTTCCCCTCTCTTCAGTGGTGTGCACAATATAAAAAAAAAGTAACAAGGCTGGAAAAACAACAACAGCAGTCTATGTACAGTAATGATTGCCTTGGTTCATTATCTTGCTGAAATGTCCACCCTTGTTTCATCTTCGACATCTTGGCAGATGGCAACAGGTTCTTATCAAGGATGTCTCTGTACATTTGTCCATTCAGCTTTCCTTCAATTATGTGAAGTCTGCCTGTACCATATGCTGAAAAACACCCCACACCATGATGGGATGTGCAGTGCCATTTCTCCTCCAAACATGCTGTGTGTTGTGGCATCCAAAAAGTTCAATTTGGTCTCATCTGACCATACAATATTGTCCCAGTATTTTACTGGCTTGCCCAAATGTTGTGCAGCAAACTTTAAACAAGCTTCAACATGCTTTTTCTTCAGCAATGGAGTCTTGCGAGGTGAGTGGGAATACAGCCATTGTTGGTTGAATGCATTACTTATTGTTTTCCTTGAAACAGCAGTATCTGCTAACTCCAGGTCTTTCTGGAGCTCTCCACAAGTGGGCTTTGGCTGTTGGATAACTCAACTGATAATTTTTTTGACTCTTCTGTCAGAAAAGTCAGCTGGGAGTGGTTGTGGCACAGGTGTAGTGCAGCCGGCTACTGATCGGAGGGTCAGGGATTTGATTTGCACTCTGTCTGCAGTCTGCATGTCGAAGTGTCCTTGAGCAAAACACTGAACCCCCAGTTGCTCCTGGTGGGTAAGGCCAGTGTCGGTGCATGGCGGCTCTGCCGCCATCAGTGTGTGAATGGGTTCATAGCAGGATCTGTAAAGCGCTTTGGTCATCTAGAGATGAGAAAAAGCACTATATAAGTGAATGACATTTACCATTTACCATAGAAATCTTGTAAGGAGCTCCTGGTTGTGGTCCAGTTTAAGGAAAGATGTTCATTCGACTTCCAAATGATTGGTCCAACAGTGCTCACTGGAACATTCAGCAGTTTAGAAATGCACCTGTAACAAACACCATTAATATGTTTTTAAACAATAAGGTTTCGAAGGTCTAGAGCAGGGGTGGGCAATGATTTTTTTCCATGGGGCCACATGAGAAACAAAAAATATTGTGGAGGGCCGGACCAAAAGGCTGAACTCAATTCTTCATAATATTAATTGTATTTCTTTTTTAAAAAGCAGCACATAGCATTGTTTTGACAAGCTGGGAAGACTGGTAAGAGCATATGTTATGATTAAGCAATGAAAAAGTGAAGTTGCCTTACAAAAAATGTCATTTATTCAATGAATTTTCACAAAACGATGGTAAACAAAATGTGAACATTTTTACCATTGTGAATCATTATATTAGTGATCATTTCAGTCGCATTCACCCCAAAACACATTTTGAGTGTCATATACTGTTGGAAAGAGGTTTTTAGCTTTCTAAAGACATCACAATATTGTCTTTGTACTCCAAATATTAAGCAAGATGCATCATATTATAGTAATGATTGTCACTGAACTGTGATTTTGAGAAAAAGGCCTCCAAAGAAAGTGTCCCAATTCACTAGTTGGCGCATTTACATGCCTACATTTGTAGTCTAACCACCTCACTTGGTGTTTTTCAGTTCTTTTTTCTTGTTCAGTGAGAGAAATCTAGTCTCTGCTGGGCTTTAACGAGTGCATCAAAGTCAGGTTGAATGTCTGAGGTGGAGATGCGAAGCACAGCTGACAGATGATCATCAATGAGAGAGGATCTATACCTGGATTTGGTAAACTTCATCACTGAGAATGTTTGTTCACATACGTATGTAGGTAGAGCCAACCAACATCTTCTGAGCATGTCTCCTCATGTTTGGAATGTTTTCTTCCTTGAGAGAAGAGTAAAAATCCAGCAGTGATCCTGACTTAAAGCGCTCTGCCAGCATCGCATCAGACTGCAGGTCAATTAATTTCAGCTGAACATCACTGGGTGAATTATCCACACTGCAGGTAAAGGGAGAGGAAATCATGTGCATTTCATCCTTGATTGTTCTGAGATCTTCACATCACCTTGAAAACTCACCATGCAGAGCTACTAACATGAATGAGTACCTGCGGAGGTGATCAGCTGATGCTGTGACTTCTTTCAGGGTTTGCATGTGAGTGAGAGTGTTGCTTTCCAGTTGGCTTGAAAGAAACTGTAGCTTTCTCATGAAAGCCTTCACCAGGCTGTGCATTTCATAAACAAAAAGGCCATTGCCTTGCAGTTTGGTGTTCAGTTCATTCATCAGTGCAGTCACATCACAGCAAATGCAAAATCTGCCATCCAGTCCTCATCTGAGAGCTCTGGGATGCCTTTGCCTTCCTTCTCACAAAACTCTCAAATCTCTGCTTTCGGGTCCCAAACTCTTTTTAGCACTTTGCCCAGGCTGAGCCATCTGACAGCTGTGTGGTGACATAATGATGGGCTCAGGAAACACACACACAGGCTCGGGAAAGATTTAAGGCTTTATTCAACAACTAGTGGTGTTTGGATGCGTGAGAGGAAGTGTGGATGTGGTGTGGGTGAACAGGGTGCCTCAAGAGCAGAACAGCTCGCCGTGCAGCCAGGCAACCCTAAGGGCAGAGCAGAGCAGGGAATTAGCTACAGTCAGATGCCCTGTGGGGAATAACCACAATGTACTGCTTACGTGCAGATGAGATGGTGACTGGTGTTGGCGGCGCTGATGCTGCCTGGAGGACAGCGCCTCTGCACGCTCCCAATGTGCTGGAGAGAGGTTTGACAGGGAGAGGTGAGGATGAGGAAGTCCGCCGCCCTGCAGATCCACCTGTGCACAGGGGAGAAGCTGGAGAGAAGGTAAGAGGAATTATGCAGCTTATGTGGTTGAAGAAAGGTGCGCTGGCAGGGACGAAACAGTCGAGCGCTGGAGGTTTGGGAGCGTAGACAAGCAGATGACTCCAGGCCGAAGCAGAGGGCAGAGGGAGTTATATAGGTGAAGGCTGATGAGGCGCAGGTGTGCGCGCCGCTGGCGCTGATGACAGGCGAGAGCGAGTTGTAACAGTACTCCCCCTCCCGAGCAGCGCCTCCCGGCGCTGGCTTACCTGGGTGCACCCAGTGGAACTCCGTGATGAGACTCTTATCCAGCGCCCAGGACAGGGGCACCCAGGACCTGCACTCAGGGCCATATCCTTCCCAGTCCACCAGATACTGGAGACCGCGACCATGGCGGCGGGAATCCAGGATGGCCATGACCCCCATGCCGGATCGCCGTCGATCATCCTGGGGGGAGGAGGGGCTCTGGGAGGAGGACAGAGAGGGTCAGAAACAACAGGTTTAATATGGGAAACGTGAAACATTGGACAGGCCCGGAGGGAGGGGGGGAGAGCCAATCACACAGCCACCGGATTAATTATCTTAGTTATGGGATAGGGTCCGATGAAGCGCTGTGCCAGCTTTCTCCTCTCAGCCTTCAACATAATATCCCGGGTAGACAACCATACCTGTTGGCCCACCTGATAGTTGGGAGCGGCCCTCCTGTGGCGATTGGCGACTTGGGAATTGTGCTCCGCAATGCTTAAAAGCGCCTGGCGCGTCTTGGTCCAAATACGCCGGCAGCGCCTCAGATGTGCCTGGACAGAGGGAACCGCCACCTCACCTTCCTCTTCGGGGAACAAGGGCGGGTCATACCCCAGGGACGCCTGGAAGGGAGACATTCCGATGGCCGATGACAGGGTCAAATTGTGGGCGTACTCAACCCAGGGTAGGCAGGTGCTCCAGGAAGAGGGGCTAGAAGAGGTGACGCAGTGCAAAGCTGCCTCCAGCTCCTGGTTAGTGCGCTCACACTGTCAGTTCGATTGAGGGTGGTGACCGGAAGACAGACTCACCGTGGCCCCCAGTGCGTTGCAGAAGGACTTCCAAACCCCGGAAACAAACTGAGGCCCCGATCCGAGACCACATCCGCCGGGATCCCGTGCAACCTGACCACATGTTGGATTATTAAGTTGGATTATTAAGTGACCATCGTCGACCGATTCTCCAAGGGTCGACGATGGTCAGGATGGTGTCATAGGAATTAGACTTGGGGAGACCGGTGACAAAGTCCAGAGCCACGTGAGACCAGGGCCTACCGGGGACCTGCAGTGGGTAGAGGAGACCAGCTGGTGGAGAGGTGGAGGTTTTACCCGTTGCACACTGGGGACAGGCATGGACATAGTTGGTGACATCCCTCCTAAGACCAGGCCACGAAAAGGATCGCTGGAGGAGCTCCACCAGCCGGGAGATGCCAGGGTGACAGGGGAACTTGGCCGTATGAGCCCAGTGGATGATGTCGCCTCGGACCGATGATGGAACGAACAGTCTCCTGACTGGACCGCCGCCAGGATCAGGCTCCGCCTCCTGTGCCTTCCGGACCTTGGCCTTAATCCCCCACGAGATGGCCCCCACAACGCACGAGGTGGGCAGGATGGTGTGGTCCCGATCCTCCGGGTCTTCGGGGGCGAATTGTCTGGACAGCACATCCGGTTTGCCGTTCTTGGAACCGGGGCGATAGGTGATGGTAAACTTGAAGCGTCCGAAGAAGAGTGACCAACGCACCTGGCGGGCATTCAGACGCTTGGCCGTCCCCAGGTACTCCAAGTTCTTGTGATCGGTCCAGACCACAAACGGCTGAGCTCCTCCCTTCAACCAATGACGCCACTCCTGAAGTGCGAGCTTCACCGCCAGGAGCTCCCTGTCACCGACGTCGTAATTTCGTTCAGCAGGGGAAAGGCACCGGGAGAAGAAGGCGCAGGGGTGTACCTGCCCATCCGCCGGTGAACGCTGGGACAGCACTGCCCCAACCTCCATGTCGGATGCGTCCACCTCGACCAGGCACTGGAGTGTCGGGTCAACCTGGGTGAGGACCCGGGAGCAGGCGAACTCCGTCTTCAGGGTCTCGAAGGCCGATGCTGCATCCTCGGTCCACTGGAACGGCACCTTGGGGGAGGTGAGGCGGGTCAGGGGAGTGGCGATGGCGCTGTACTTCGGCACGAAGCAGCGGTAGAAATTGGCAAACCCGAGAAATTGTTGCACCTGTTTCCTGGAGGAAGGGGCAGGCCATTCCACCACCACCTTGACCTTAGCCGGGTCGGGGAGAACCTGGTTGTGAGCAACGACGAACCCCAGGAAGGAAGTTTGGTTGGTGTAGAACTCACACTTTTCTGCTTTAACATACAGCCTGTTCTCCAGAAGACGCTGAAGGACCCGCCACACGTGGACCTGATGCTCCTCACGGGTCCGGGAGAAGATCAGGATGTCGTCCAGATAAACAAAGACGAAGACCCCCAGGAAGTCCTGAAGAACGTCATTGATGAGGCGTTGGAAGACGGCCGGAGCGTTGGTGAGCCCAAACAGCATGACCAGATACTCAAAATGGCCGCTGGGCGTCCAGAATCCAGTCTTCCATTCATCACCCTCCCGGATCCGAATGAGGTGGTACGCAATGCGCAGGTCCAGCTTGGTAAACCAGGAGGCCCCCTGGAGGGAGTTGAAGGCCGAGTCCATCAGGGGCAGTGTGTACTTGTCCCTTATCGTAATGTCATTGAGAGCTCGGAAGTCGATACACAGCCGCAGGGACCCCTCCTTCTTGCCAACGAAGAAGAAACCGGCTCCAACCGGGGATGAGGAGGGCCGGATGATGCCTGCACTGGGTGACTCCTTAATATAAGCATCTATAGCCTCACGCTCCGGGGCTGACAGGCTATAGAGGCAGCCAGACGGCAGGGGCGCCCCCGGGCAGAGGTTAATGGTGCAGTCGTAGGGACGGTGGGGGGGAAGAGACAGTGCTTTGGACTTACTGAAGACCAGACCCAGGTCATGGAACTCCGGAGGCACCAGGGAGAGGTCCGGCGGTGGTGAGTCAGAAGCAGGAAGCGGCACCGACGGGGCACAGGCAGCGGACTGGAGGCAGGGGCTCATGCAACAGGTGCTCCAGGAGAGGACGCTGCCGGACTGCCAGTCGAATGTGGGGTTGTGAAGACGCAGCCAGCGATAACCCAGGATGACCGGTGAAGCCGAGGTGGGTAATACGAAGATGCTGAGACCCTCCCTATGATTGCCGGAGACGGTGACTGGGACCGGTTTAGTCCTGTGAGTGACTTTCTCGAGAGGTGTACGGGCAAGAGTGACCAGGTTAATGGCAGCTGGCAGTGCTTGGCAGGGGATGTCCAAACGGGTTACCAGGCTTTGAGAAATGAAATTCCTTTCCGCCCCCGAGTCCACCAGTGCATGTGTGACGTGGCCCGTCGTGTTATGACAGAACCTAACCTGGAGGAGGCATTTAGTGAGGGGATTATAATGGGACGCGTCCGCGAGGCCCCCTACAGTGACTCGTGGACGTCCCCTTTTGGCCAAATCGGACAGTCTTCCACAGAGTGCTGGTCTCCCCCGCAATACATTCAGATGCCCAACTCTCTGTGGCGCTGTTTCTCCGCAGGTGGAAGCTGAGCCCGTCCGATCAGCATTGCCTCGGTGTCGTCGGCGGACCCCGGAGCGGGTAACGCCAGGAGGCAAGACTGAGGGGCGCGGGCGGAAGCTCCACTCGAGCGACTAGATGCCCTCCGCTCGGCGGCCCGCTCCCTCAGCCTATTATCTAAATTAATTGCGAGGGAGATTAAATCTGATAACCAGTCCGGTATATCCCGGGAGGCCAGCGCGTCCTGTAAGGATGAGTTCAAGCTGTGGGTGAAGATGCTGCAGCGCGCAGCTTCGCCCCACCCGACTTCCGTCGCTACCACCCGGAAGTCGACAGCGTAGTCGGCGGCCGACCAGCTACCCTGGCAAAGATTTAGTAGCTGGGTGGTTAGGACGTTATCTCGGTCCGAATTGTCAAAAACTTCCTTAAAATCATGCACGAATTGGGCATAGGTCAGGTTCGCGTAGCTGGGACTTGCCATGATGGCGTAGGCCCAAGCTAGCGCTTGCCCTTCCAAAAGGTTAGCCACATACCCAATTCGGCAATGATCTGAAGGAAAGTCCCCGGGGACGCGCTGAAACACCGACTCACATTGCAGGAGAAACCCACGTGCCTCACCGAGTTTCCCGCTGAAGCGCGCGGGGGTCAGAATGGGAGTGAGTTGGGTTAGCGGTCCCGAGCTAGCTGAGCTAGCCGGGGAAGGGACTGGAGCTGGCCCGCCGACCGGAACCGGAGGGAAGGCCTGTGGAGGAACCAGGCGATCTAACTGTTGGATAATTTGGGTGAGTTGATTGAAAATCACTTGTTGCTGATGAGCGATTAAATTCACCTGAGCCTCGAGGGTGGAAAGTCGGCGTGCGAGCCTGCTGTCCGCTGAGCCACTTTGCTGGAGTCGTATTGACATAATGATGAGCTCAGGAAACACACACACACAGGCTCGGGAAAGATTTGAGGCTTTATTCAACAACTAGTGGTGTTTGGATGCGTGAGAGGAAGTGTGGATGTGGTGTGGGTGAACAGGGTGCGTCGAGAGCAGAACAGTTCGCCGTGCAGCCAGGCAACCCTGGGCAACCCGGGCAGAGCAGAGCAGGAAATTACCTACAGTCAGACGCCCCATGGGGAATAACCACAATGTACTGCTTACGTGCAGATGAGATGGGGACTGGCGTTGGCGACGCTGATGCTACCTGGAGGACAGCGCCTCTGCTCGCTCCCGACGTGCTGGAGAGAGGTTTGACAGGGAGAGGCGAGGATGAGGAAGTCCGCCACCCTGGAGAGCCACCTGTGCACAGGGGAGAAGCTGGAGAGAAGGTAAGAGGAATTATGCAGCTTACGTGCTTGAAGAAAGGTGCGCTGGCCAGGACGAAACAGTTGAGCGCTGGAGGTTTGGGAGCGTAGATGAGCAGACGACTCCAGGCCGAAGCAGAGGGCAGAGGGAGTTATATAGGTGGAGGCTGATGAGGCGCAGGTGTGCGTGCCGCTGGCGCTGATGACAGGCGAGAGCGAGTTGTAACATGTGGTAGCTGATGTCACTATGTTTAGTCTCATGCTCCTCCAAAAGTGCAACAAGCTGTCTGTCATTCAATGCTTATGCCCTGATGAAGTTAACTATTTTAGTAACAACATCAATAACATGGTTAATTTTCAGCACTGACTTGCACAACACATGCTGATGTACAGTATAATACAAAGCAAAAATACCAAGTCACTTTATTTTGCATATGTTTCAAAAGTCCAACATTTTTCCCCGTCAGATTTGGACGACCGTCCATTGTGACACCTACCAGTCTGTCCCATTTCAGCCCCAGCGTGTCCATGCATGAATTTACCTCTGTGATCAAATCGCTCCCTGCCGTCGTCCCTTTCATTGACCACATTGCTGCCAGCTCCTCCATAATTTTGAAGTCCGTTATCCCACGAGCAAATACGAGTAACTGGGGGTTTAATAAACTAAACGTGACTTTACCTCTGACTTCAGTAAACAAATACTTAACAGTCCACGTTTTGTTGAAAACCCTGCAATTGGCATCTACCTTTCTTTTTTTAGTGTGCGCGGGCATTTTTGAAGGCTAAAGTCGTCTGCTTGTGAAAAGGCAGATTCAATCATGCGCAGTATTGATTTATGTATTGCGTCATTATGCACGTGAATAAAAAACAACCTCAAAATAAAAGCAGTGCAGCTTTAGTCCATGCATTAGGTAAAATTAGAAAATGTGTTTATTTTGAAATTTACACTTAACCTCATGCGGGCCAGTCGGAGTCAACCAAAGGGCCATATGCGGCCCGGGGGCCATACAATGCCCAAGTCTGGTCTAGAGAGAGTTCTTTACTTCTACCTATCATGATTTCTTTGTGGTGTGACAATCTGATATTCACAGACATTTTTAAAGGCTATTAGTCAGGACATAACCAGCTGAAATTAATTTCCACTGATGGGGGATGGGATGGCTTCCTAAATTCTGATGGATTTCAGCTGGTTTATTGACTTTCTATGAATTTTCACACCTCTTTTTCTTCATTTGTTCAATACTTATTGTCTGTGTCATTGCACTTTATGAAAAATAACTTGTTTTGTGAACACAGTTGCCTTGATTTGTATGTACATACTGTATGTATGGATTACTCTGGTTGTTAGTGCTATCTGATGAAAATCACAGGTCAATGGCTCCATAAGAAATTCAACTCAATTCAATTTTCAATTAAACTCTATTTATATAGCGCCATATACCTATGCCAGACACCTACTCCAGACTCCTGTACATTGATTTCAGTTCAGCATTCAACACCATTATTCTCCAGAGACTGATGGAGAAATTATTTCTTCTTGGTCGGAACACTGCCACATGTCTCTGGATCCTGGATTTCCTGACTGAGAGACCTCAGTCTGCCGGGTTGGAAATAACATCTCCAACTCTATCACGCTGAGCACCAGATCCCCTCAAGGCTGCGTACTCAGTCCACTGTTGTTTACACTTCTAACACATGACTGTGTATCCAGACACGAGGGGAACCAGATTATTAAGTTTGCAGACGACACCACTGTGGTGGGACTTATTCAGAGGGATGAGGAATCAATGTACAGGGAAGAAATGAAAGACCTGGAGGGCTGGTGCAGGGAGAACAATCTGGTGCTCAACATGGACAAAACTAAGGAGATGATTATCGACTTCCGGCAGTCACAGCCTGAACGCGTCCCTCTCATCATCCGCGGCCGTTTAGTGGAGAGAGTGGAGAGAGTGGAGAACATCAAGTTCCTCGGAGTGCAGATCTCGCAGGACCTGACCTGGAGCAAGAATTCCTTGGGGATTAGGAAGCGGGCCCAGCATAGACTGCACTTCTTGAGGAAACTCAAACAGGCCTCTCTCCCCATCTGCATCCTCAGGACCTTCTACAGAATAGATAGATAGATTAGTTTATTTGACAGGGACAGTGCAATAAACATAGACAATTAATCAAAGACAATCAATCTGATGTGTTGCACATAGAGTGTATAGCTATTAGCTAATTTGCAACTCTTGTCCCTGGATGGGCTTTAGAAAAGAGAATCAAGTAAAGAAAAAAAAAATACACAATAACCACATACATCAATGCAGAAAGATTATAAATACACAATTATAAATATTATAAATATTATAAATACACAAATATAACAGCCTGACTCACATTTAACATAAATATTATAAATATTATAAATACACAAATATAACAGCCTGACTCACATTTAACACATATAACACAACTCACATTTGCCTATTTCAGGCCTCCCTCCCTTCGTCACTCACTATAAACAAACACATTTATTCCTTCCCTTCATTCGCTCTCACTTTGCAGACAATTAATTCATACATGAGTACATTCTTGTTTATTTTTCAGCCAGTTTTTAACCTTTTTAGTGAATGTTTTAAAGTCCGTTATTATTTTAATTACATTTGGCATTGTGTTCCAGATGTGACTGCCCTTTATAGAGAAAGCTGTTTGTCCAAATGTGGTTCTGCGGTGGAATATTTTACAGTTATTGTTAACAGAACTCCTGGTGGCTCTGCTGCTGTCCTGTCTTTGGACGAAACCAGCAAGTGGCTCGGGTGCTGATTTATGGAAACATTTGAACATTAATTTCAGAAAACAGAGGTCAATGAAGCTCTCAAAACTCAATAGGTTGTATTTTTTTAAAACATTACAGTGATGCCACCTAATGGGCTTTTTGTCCAAGATTTTTAGGGTTTGATTATATAATGAACCTACAGTATATGTCTTATTGTGGAAGGGGCTGCTTGAGCCCAGACTGTCAAACAGTATGATATATGAGAAAAAACCATAGAATGCATATACAGTGCAGCTGCTTCGTAAGGAATGTAATATCTAATTAATTTAAAGCAGTTCAGATTTTTTTTTTACTGTTTTTGAAATTTTCTTTATATGAAGATTAAATTTGAGTTGAGGATCTAGTACAATGCCAAGGTATTTGAATTCTGTAGCTAAACTGATGTCATGATCATGTATATTAACTTTAAAACGTTGCAGGTTACATTTTTTGATTGAAAAGCACATTGAGACTGTTTTCTGAAGGTTCAGCAATAGATGGTTCTTGAGGAGCCACTCTTGGACATCAACCATACTTGTAGACAGTACATCTGCAGCCTGTGCTGGAGTCTTGGCAGCTGTGTAAATAACTGCATCATCTGCATAAAGTTGGCATGTTGCAGCTGAGCAGTGTAACGGCAAGTCATTAATAAAAATGCTGAAAAGTAAAGGACCAAGAATGGACCCTTGTGGGATACCCATGCGGTTGTTTAAAAATGAGGATTTATCCTGGTGAACTTTTACACACTGTTCTCTATTCTGGAGATAAGATGCAAACCATTCTAATAAGTGTGGTGGAGAGTGTTCTGACGTACAGCATTGCAACATGGTACTCCAGCTGCAGTATGTCAGACAAAAAAAGGCCTGCAGAGGATAGTTAAGGGAGCTGAGATGGTAATTGGAGTCTCCCTCCCCTCTGTCCAAGAACTTTTTCAGAACCATTGTAGGAGCAGGGCACTGAACATTGTCAAGGACCGTTCTCACCTTCTGCATAAACACTTTGAACTTCTGCCATCTGGCAAACGATTCTGGAGCATCAGAGGCAGAACCACCAGACTGATTAACAGCTTCCTTCCACAAGCTGTTAGGATGCTGAACAGTTGATCCGGAATCTCTCATACATATTATTGCACCTATGGACATTATGTATATTATTTGTATATTATAGTTCTGGTTAGTTTTCAAGTATGTCTCAGGGAAGTGTGAATGGCTGTGTTGGGGTGGGGAGTGAGGGTGTGGGTGAGTGTGTCTTAAGTTATGTTCTTTTTACTTATGTGGATGCCGAGAGAAACGCAATTTTATCTTGCCTGCACTACACTTGTATGTACAGCAATATGACAATAAAGGTGATTTGATTTGATTTGATATCACAACAACAGTTATTTCATAGCACTTTCAAATGTAGGGAAAACACCACATTTGCAGAAAGACCCCAGCAATCAGATGATCCCCTGTGAGCAAGCACTGAGCGATGGTGGAGAGGAAAAACTCCCATTTAACAGGAAGAAACCTCTAGCAGAACCAGGCTCAGGGAGGGGCAGTCATCTGCTGTGACTGGCTGGGGGTGAGGGAATAGAGAAGATGAAAAGAACAGACATAAAGAGAGCAAACATTAACGGAGAGAAGCCAAGTACAATAGTGGAGGTCACCCGGCAGTCTAAATCTATTAACAGCAAAACAAAGGGGGGTGGGGGGTTAAGAGACACAAGATCCCTCCCTAATCATAGGCTATATTGAAGAGGAAGGTTTTTACCCTATTCTTAAAAACAGAGATTGAGTCTGACTCCTGAACCCAGACTGGTAACTGGTTCCACAGGAAAGGAGCTTGATAGAAGAAGTCTCTGCCTCCCGTTGTACTTTTGGAGATTCTAGGTATTACAAGTAATCCAGCTTATTAAGTGCTTTCTAAGTGAGAAGAAGGATTATAAACTTAATTCTAAACTCTATGGGAAGCCAATGAAGGGAGGCCAGAACCGGAGAGATCTGATCTCTCTTTCTAGAACCAGTTAAAACTCTTGCAGCAGCATTTTGGATCAATTGAAGACTTTTTAAAGATATTTTAGGACAACCTGATAATAACGAGTTACAATAATATAATCTAGAGCTAACAAAAGCATGGATCAGTTTCTCAGCATCATTCAGAGACAAGCTGCTCCTAATCTTGGCAATATTGCGCAGATGATAGAAGGCAGTCATAGAAACAAATTTAATATGTGAATTAAAAAAACAGATCTTGATCAAAAATAACTCCAAGGTTCCTCACAGAACTATTCAGAGTAAGAGTAGCGGCATCCAAATTAAGAGTTTGATTTGGAAAGGTATTTCTAAGGTTTTTTGGACCAACAATAATGACTTCAGTCTTATCTGGGTTTAATAGCAGAATGTTACAAGTCATCCAAGCTTTGATTTCCTTAAGACAGGCATCTAACTTGGCTAATTGATTGCAATCAATGGGCTTCATTGACATATATAATTGTGTGTCATCTGCGTAACAATGAAAATGTATACAGTGCTTTCTAATGACGTTGCCTAACGGAAGCATATATAAACTAAAAAGAGTAGGGCCTAACACAGATCCCTGTGGAACTCCATGACTGAGCTTAGAGTTGGAAGAAAACCCATCATTGATATGAACAAACTGTGATGACTTGCTCTGGGACATTATCATCCACAGCTGTGCGCACACCGGCTCCTCATCAAGCCAGGGCTATTTAATCTCACTCTGCCTGCAGGCCTGCACGGAGCCATCTGTTCTCCCAGGCTGAATGAAGCTCTCCCTACGACTTCCCAGCCAAACCTCTACACGATCATCCACCTCGCCACCTTGGCATCAACACTTGGAGGAAATCCTCTCCCAACCAAGTAATCCTCACCTTTACTCACCTGTTCTCTGCTACTCCCCTGTGCACAGGCGGAATCTCCCGGCGGTGGAATTGTCCCTCTCGGCGGCAGTCTCTGCTCTCTCCTCTCCACCCTCTACATGGCTACAGTGACACTGGGACAGCGGGCGCTGTCTTCCTGGCCAACAGGTGCTCACCATCTGCCTGGAACATCCATCCATCCATCTTCTACCGCTTTTCCGGAGGTCCGGGTCGCGGAGGCAGCAGTTCAAGCAGAGAAGGCCAAACTTCCCTCTCCCCAGCCATCTGTTCCAGCTCTTCAGAGAGGATACCGAGGCGTTCCCAGACCAGCTGGGAGACATAGTCTCTCCACCGAGTCCTGGGTCTGCCCACATCTGCCTGGAACAGTAAGCTACAATTATTACCTGAGTGGAGTTATTTTTGATCAGGATTTGTCCTTCAATTCACATATTAAATTTGTTTCTAAGACTGCCTTCTATCATTTGCGTAATATTGCCAAGATTAGGAGCATCTTGTCTCAGAGTGATGCTGAGAAGCTGATCCACGCTTTTGTTAGCTCGAGATTAGATTATTGTAATTCTTTATTATCAGGTTGTCCTAAAACATCTTTAAAAAGTCTTCAGCTGATCCAAAATGCTGCAGCAAGAGTTTTAACAGGTACTAGAAAGAGAGATCATATCTCTCCGGTTCTGGCCTCCCTTCATTGGCTTCCCATAGAGTTTAGAATTAAGTTTAAAATCCTTCTTCTTACTTACAAAGCTCTAAACAATCAGGCTCCTTTTTATTTAAAAGATCTGATACTACCGTATCATCCTAACAGAGCACTACGCTCCCAAAATGCAGGTTTACTTGTAATACCTAGAATCTCCAAAAGTACAATGGGAGGCAGAGCCTTCAGTTATCAAGCTCCTCTCCTGTGGAATCAGCTGCCAATCTGGATTCGGGAGTCAGACTCGATCTCTGTTTTTAAGAATAGGGCTAAAACCTACCTTTTTGATATAGCCTACAATTAGGGAGGGATCATGTGTTTTCTGAACCCTCCCTTAGTTATGCTGCTAATAGGTTTAGTCAGCCGGGGGACCTCCAGTAATGCACTGGGCCTCACTCCTTTCCTCACTCTCTATGAAATATTTTTTTTTTGCTGGTCATTAACATTTGTTTGTTCTCTCCCATAGATTGAGTCCCCATCGTGCTGTTTGCTCTCTACATGTCTGTTCTTTTCTTCTTCTCTATCCCCTCACCCCCCAGCCAGTCGCAGCAGATGACTGCCCCTCCCTGAGCCTGGTTCTGCTGGAGGTTTCTTCCTGTTAAAAGGGAGTTTTTCCTCTCCACCGTCGCCAAGTGCTTGCTCACAGGGGATCGCCTGATTGCTGGGGTCTTTCTGCAACTGTGGGGGTCCTCCCTACAGTTGATAGTGCTATGAGATGACTGTTGTTGTGAAATGGCGCTATATAAATAAAGTTGAATTGAATTGAATTGAATTGATAACCCATCTCGCTCCTAGCTAATTGTGTGCCTTTGCTCCATCCATAGGGTTGCCAGGCTTCACGGTGCTCTGCTCTCTCCCAGCTGCTCGGAGTCTCCAGCCCGCACTCACGTACATGACACAACACATTCACGCACTCACACACAAACACTGGTTCAATAAAGATAATTGCATCCATTTCTGAGTCCGCGTCTGTTCCCTGGGTCACCCATTATGTCAGTACGGCTCCGTTAGAATGGCCCAGCGAACAGCGCGTTAGTGCAACAATTTAACAACTTAGAGGCTCGAGTGGATCAGATTTCTAACCAACAACAGGTTATCTTGAATCAGCTGACTCAAATTAACAGTCGGTTGGATCGCCTGGCAGGGCAGCCGACGTTTCCACCAGCGTCAAGTGGTGCTACAGCTCCTGCTAGCTCCTCCACGAGCCAGGTTAGTCAAGCTACCCCAACCCGACTCACTCCTGTTCCCACGCCCTCCTGCTTTAGCAGAAAGCTAGGGGAGGCTCGTGAGTTCCTCCTCCAGTGTGAGATAGTCTTCCAGCGGGTTCCGGGGGATTTCCCAACTGAACATAGCTGGATAGGTTATGTTACAAACCTATTGGATGGGTGAGCACTAGCTTGGGCATACGCTGTGATGGCTAGGGCAAGCTATGCTAACTTAACCTACAGCCAGTTTGTTAGCGAGTTCTACGAGGTATTCGACCACTCCGACCGGGACAATGTGCTCACGACCCAGCTGTTTAATTTTCGACAGGGGGGCAGGTCCGTGGCGGACTATGTTGTCAACTTCCTGGTGGTGGTGGCGGAGGTGTGGTGGGAAGATACCTCGTTGTGTAGTATTTTCTTCAGGAGCTTGAGCCCTAGCTTGCGGGATGAGTTAACCTGCTTGGAAAAGCCAGAGAAGCTAACGGCACTTATTTCTCTTGCCATTAATCTTGATAATAGGCTGAGGGAGCGGGCATCTGAGCAGAGAACTTCTGGTCGCTCGGGCGCCCAGGCCTTGCGCTCCTCCCAGACCCCGTTACTGCCCTTGCCTTCCCTAGAGTCAGCCGCACACAGGAATCTATGGCCATGGGGCGAACTAAGCTTTCCCTAGCTGAGAGACAGCGTTGTAGGGAGCTAGGTTTGTGCATGTACTGTGGTAGTGAGGAGCACGAGTTAGAAGCCTGCCCCGTTCGGCCAAAAGAGGGGGTCCGTGCGTTGCAGTAGGGGGACTCACGGACTCACCTTGGCTGAATCCCCTCTCCAAATGTATGATTCCCATCAGATTCATACACAATAAAACTGAACATTGCACACACGCCCTGGTTGACTCGGGAGCTGAGCAGAGCTTCATCTCAGGGGAACTGGCAACCCGACTGGGGCTTCCCTGCCGTCCTTTGAGGACTCCCCTACGGCCCATTGCAGATGACAATCCTAACTGACAAGCCAACTGGCTACTGACTTCAATAGCCACGATGAGGAAAACAGGTGCCTCAGAAATGTTGGGAAAGAACAAAGCTGTGAAGTTGTGGAGTTGAACATATACATTTTTTTTGCAGGCAATTTTGGAGAGAGGAGAAGGTCTAATGACTATAAAGCGGCATCTGAGCACAGAACTGCCTGAATTTAAAAACCAGCAGGGAAAACGGAAAAAAGACGAGTTGAACAAGATATGCTGTCACTACCAAAACGTTTGATATGACGTTTACAGACGCTGGCACATGCGCCCAAGAGATAATACGTTTAATGAGAAAAATGATGTGTTCAATACTTACTGTATTTTTCCATTCTAATATCTACAAATAAATTAAAAATATACAACAAGAGTGAAAGGGTGGCTCTTTCAGATGTACTTCTGAAATATTATGACAGGTGGGTCTCACAGATATTAAAAGCGTTTGGTCATTTCATAATACTCCCTTTACACAGGGGGTGGACATCACTGAGAGACTGCTGATTGAGTACAAGAAAAAGGCCATATCTCCATTCAGTCTTTCAACAATCTTTGATCTGCAGTTGTCTCCATGATCTTCAAAGTTTTGACTCATTCTAAAACAATCTTACACTGCTCACCAAAAGTAAGTTATCGCTCATCAATTTATCAGTGAGTCCTCAACAATTATTTCTCACCAATCTTTCAATGAACTCCATTGGTCTTTCATCAAACGCTCAGCAATCCCTCACTGATCTCCCAGTCACCTCCACCTTCAGGGAGGAAAAAAGATTTCTTCATTGAAAGATCACTGAGAGATCATTGGGAGATTGATAAGATCGTTAAATGTTCCTTGAGCTGCCCTTGACCGCTCAGCAATCTCACCTGAGCATCTAGACTGAATAGCGCTGGCTCCATTGGTAGTAACTGATCGTTGAATACTTGAGTTTTGCTTGTTTGTTTGTTTGTATGTTTGTGTGTGCATGTGTGTGTGTTTGGTGTTTGTTGAATATAGCAATCCAAAGCATTTGTAGGTTTCATTGATAATATTCATAACTTTTTAAGCAGAAAACAGAACCACATCATCGGCCTACAGAATCCATTTGAAGGCATTTATTCCCGTCATATGCCACAAATAAACGCACATAATGCCATTTTCAGACTGCATGAATGCACGTAGTGCTGTTTTTCAGAGTGTGAAAATTATGTACAATACATTTGAGAACATTGTTTTCTGACCGTGCTCAATACTCATGTCATGTACCTACTGTAATTTCAACTAATGGCACAGCAGTCCTGAGGGAAATATGATGTTATGTGTCAGGAAAAAAAAAACAAACAAAAAAAAATATTATATACAATGCTTATAAAAATTCCACAAAAAAATAATGTCAATACATGACTCAGAGTGTGATGATTTTATATGTATGAAGACATTTTGAGACAATAATCCCAGGTCTCTATGTAATCCATCCACTCGTTGCATCAAAAATCCAGCTGCTTTAGTTTTGTGAGAAACTTGCATGTTATGCCGAAAGCCTTGGAGACTGCACTCCCAATGAACATGTCCATTCCAAATTTCCACACAGGCAGATCTAAGCCTCTGATCTACGATACCTCCAGGCACTCAAATTTAAATGCTAATGCCTTTAGTTCCAAGCCAGCAGATGACAATCCTAACTGACAAGCCAACTGACTACTGACTGCAATAGCCACGGTGAGGAAAACAGGTGCCTCAGAAATGTTGGGAAAGAACAAAGCTGTGAAGTTGTGGAGTTGAATATATACATTTTTTTGCAGGCAATTTTGGAGAGAGGAGAAGGTCTAATGACTATAAAGCAGCCTCTGAGCACAGAACTGCCTGAATTTAAAAACCAGCAGGGAAAACGGAGAAAAGACGAGTTGAACAAGATATGCTGTCACTACCAACAAGAAGCTATTGAGCAAGGCACACCTTCAGTTGAGTAAGGAGTGTGATCAACAGAAAAAGCAACATACAGACATTGTCTTGGATTTTCTTTATATTAATAAATGTCCCTTGTTGATCTGGGGAATAAATAAAGTGCAGAGTCAAAGATGCCGTTTCTGGGTATTTATTTACATCTTGGCCAAGAACGGAAAATGTTATATAGCACCGCCCGCAGGCCGTGCAGAGGAAAATGTTCAAAGTCTCAGAACAGAGCAGAGCGTTTTAATATAGTAGACCAAACAGATAAGCATTGTTTAGAGAATGCTGAATCAGCAGTCTCTCAGAGCTATGCCCAAATGTTCTGTTACAATGTTCCAGGCTGCATTGGATCCTCACTGTCTCATGGGAAACTTACTGAGTCTAATTTCATTAATGATTACAGAAGACAGAATGAACGGACAATAATGGAAAAAAAAAATCCATCACAATGTCCTTCCATTGGGTTTCAGATGGGTCTGCCTAGCTACAGACGTGAACAAAATTGTTGGTACCCCTCTGTTAATGAAAGAAAAACCCACAATGGTCACAGAAATAACTTGAATCTGACTAAAGTGGTAATAAATAAAAATTCTATGAAAATTAACCAATGAAAATCAGACAATGCTTTTGAATTGTGGTTCAACAGATTTATTTTAAAAAACAAACTCATGAAACAGGCCTGGACAAAAATAATGGTACTCTTAACTTAATATTTTGTTGCACAACCTTTTGAGCCAATCATTGCAATCAAACGATTTCTGTAACTGTCAGTGAGACTTCTGCGCCTCTCAGCAGGTATTTTGGCCCACTCCTCATGAGCAGACTGCTCCAGTTGTCTCAGGTTTGAAGGGTGCCTTCTCCAGACGGCATGTTTCAGCTCCTTCCACAGATGTTCAATAGGATTTAGATCAGGGCTCATAGAAGGCCACTTTAGAATAGTCCAATGTTTCGCTCTTAGTCATTCTTGGGTGTTTTTAGCTGTGTGTTTTGGGTCATTATCCTGTTGCAAGATCCATGACCTGCGACTGAGACCAAGCTGTCTGACACTGGGCAGCACATTTCTCTCTAGAATACCTTGACAGTCTTGAGATTTCATTGTACCCTGCACACATTCAAGACACCCTGTGCCAGATGCAGCAAAGCAGCCCCACAACATAACAGAACCTCCTTCATGTTTCACAGTAGGGACCGTGTTCTTTTCTTGGTATGCTTCATTTTTGCGTCTGTGAACATAGAGCAGATGTGCCTTGCCAAAAAGTTCCAGTTTTGAATAGGACATTCTCCCAGAAGCTTTGTGGCTTGTCTACATGCAGTTTGGCAAATTCCAGTCTGGCTTTTTTATGATTTATTTTCAACAGTGGTGTCCTCCTTGGTCGTCTCCCATGAAGTCTGATTTTCATTGGTTAATTTTCATAGAATTTTTATTTATTACCACTTTTGTCAGATTCAAGTTATTTCTGTGACCATTGTGGGTTTTCTTTCATTAACAGAGGGGTACCAACAATTTTGTTCACGTCTGTATATGGAGTCGCAAAGTAAAACACATAAAACTGACATCTTTGGATGCAAATGTCTAAATCTCATGTGGTAAGCTACCATGACATTTGAGCCCTTGGAAACACTTTCAATATCATAGTGAAAGTTAAAAATAAACAACTGATTTTAATTGATTCATTACTATTGTTTTATTTATTCCAGTGTCCTGCAGGATCGATCTTAAGGTTCTTCTGCTGGTCTATAAATGTCTGCATGGTCTTGGGCCTTTTTATTTATCAGAACTACTTTTGACATATGCCCCCACCCCCACCCCCACACACATTGAGGTCCTCTAACACCGGCCTTTTAATTATTCCTTCTCTGACAACACCCACCCATGGTGAGGCTGCTTTTAGTTGCTATGGACCACGACTGTGGAACAGCCTTTGAACCTAGCTCTTGATTAGTCTCCTATTTTAACTAGTTTAATTTCTCCTTTCAAACTTACAGTGGACATAAAAAAGTCTACAAACTCCTGTTCAAATGCCAGGTTCTTGTGATTTAAAAAATGAGTCCAAGATAAATCATTTCAAAACTTGTTTCCACCATTAATGTGACCTATAACCTCTACAACTCAATTGAAAAACAAACTGAAATATTTTAAAGGGAAAAATTAAAAAAAAAACTA
This sequence comes from Pholidichthys leucotaenia, assembly GCA_020510985.1. NCBI lineage: Eukaryota > Metazoa > Chordata > Actinopteri > Cichliformes > Pholidichthyidae > Pholidichthys > Pholidichthys leucotaenia. The sequence goes on along the minus strand of CM035841.1, from coordinate 410,497,169 downwards.
CAACAACCTGGTTGCATAAATAGAGCACATCTTTAAACTAATACCTTCTTGCAGCACCTTTGGCTTTTATTACAGCAGTCAGTGTTTGTGGGTAGGAGTCTATCAGCGTTGCAAATCTTGATGTGGCAATATTTGCCTACCTTTTGGAATTTTGACCAAAAAGTTTAACCTTGGATGTTATGATCTGGACATTCTGTCCATGCTTTCTGTTATGTTTTGAACTATTCAACTTTCAACTTTATTTATAAAGCACTTTAACCTCTTGCACTCCGTTGTACCGCGGGCGGGCAAGTCTCTGCATCCCAGAGCGCACAAGAGCGCACAAGGGCGCTCTCGTGTGCCCTCGTGCGCTCTAGGACGCACGAGGGTGCTGCCTCCAAGCGCACACTGAAAAAAAAAAAAGTTCTTCCACTACAGACACATCCGCGAACAGATCAGATATGATTGACCTCTCATTCGACTAATAAGAGCCTTGAATTGGGTTTCTGAAACCTTGAAGAACCAATGACTGAAAACCTAGCAAGAAGGACCCGCCTACCAACGCTGTGAATGCAGCCAGCCAATTGAAGCACAGAAGTTCGGGCTGGGTGAAGAGAGACTGACTGCTGCAGCAGATGAAAAAAAGGACCCGCAGGAAGAACCTGCTACAGACCCAGCAGCACGGAGACCACCCACAAGTGCGACCTGCACTCATTCCAGCAGAATAGACGTTTAGGATTCTCTTCCATGGTCATCATAGACCGACGGAGGCCGACGACAAAGGTCATAAATCATTCGCCAAAACCGCAATAATGGAATTATGTTTTGACCGGGAACCACGAGCGGACCAGCGTCGCGTTCGTCTGACAATGAGGAAGAGAAGTTCGCCAGGACAATGCTGCTGTGAAGAGGTAAGTGTTATAAGCGAAATTATTCTTTATCCCTGAAAATTGTAATCAAAAAATGACTTTTGACTGATCGGTAAATTACAACTGTGCGGCGCACAAAGTCTGAAGTGCGTGCGCCGCGATACACGGTTCATTCGCCGCGTCTGGACCGTAAACGCCCCCACCCCCCCGCTACTCTTCTGTAGCGAGGGGGGGGGAGAGCCGCGGTGACTGCGCCGCGGTCGCCACATAGCCACATGAGTCTATTCCGTCATGGAGCGATGGCCAATGTCCGTCCTCTGTAGCGAGGGGGGGGGGGGGCTCTAATGAAAGGTGACACACACACAGCCCTGAGTGTCACCTTTCATTAGAGCCCTAGATGAAGCTTCTATATTGAATCATTCAAAAGTTACAGACGTTTTTCCAAACTGTGCCATTTGGCACAATTTGGCACAGTTCAAAAACGCCTGGGAACTACCTGAGGAAAAAGCTGTGTAATATATTAATTTTTTGTGGTATTGTTACACAATTTTGACCTCAGCTGGATAACACTTGGTTCTACATTTCTGTTACATTTTGCAGCCCGGATCTGAAGCTGTGTGTTATTTGCAAGCATTTGTATCCAAAAAAACACCCAGGCCAAATTTATTTTCTTCAAGTTCAGTATGTTTAGATGACTATAACTCAGTGGCCGGAGCACTTAGAGAGATTATGACTGTTTTACCAAAAAAATTCAAAGTGTTTTCTTTTAAATGAGACCAACCCCATGAAGATGCTGCAAAGGGTTGAAGAACAGCTATCGATTTACTTTGGGCATGTTATTTTTTGGCGTTTTTAGGGAAATTGACCGGAGTGCAAGGGGTTAAAAGCAACACTCACTACACAAAGTGCTGTACAGCAAGAGAACATAAAAGCAGGGCACTAACACAAAGGGCGCTAACACAAGAAAAACAAAAAAAGTAAAATACAGTAAATAAAAATCCATTTCATTCAATAAAATCAATGTCTTATACTGGGTCGAAGGCCAGGGAGTAAAAATGTGTTTTAAGACGTGTTTTAAAAATGGACAGTTAAGATGCATGTCTAATGTCCAAGGGTAAATCATTCCATAACCTGGGGGCCATGATCGAAAAGGCTCTGTCCCCTCTGAGCTTGCGCCTCGCCTTTGGTACCTCCAAAAGCAGCTGTTCAGCTGACCTAAGGGACCGGGTGGGAGCATAGGGATGCAGAAGCTCAGAGAGGTAAGGTGGAGCAAGATCATTCAAGGATTTAAAAACAAATAAAATAATTTTAAAATGAACACTAAAATACACGGGCAGCCAGTGGAGTGAAGCTAAGATGGGTGTGATGTGATCTCTTCCACGTGTACCTGTTAAAAGACGAGCAGCGGCGTTTTGAACAAGCTGCAAACGGGAAAGAGATGACTGGCTGACACCGGTGTAAAGTGTGTTACAGTAATCCAGCTGAGATGAAATAAAGTCATGGATTACTGTTTCCAAGTGTGGTCTAGAGAGAATGGGTTTTACTTTTGCTAAACGCCTTAGATGGAAGAAGCTGGATTTTACCACAGAGCAAATCTACGTGTCTAATTTAAAATCATTGTCCATGATAAAACCAAGGTTCCTAGCTGTGGATTTAACATAAGGAGTAAGAGGGCCCAAGTATACAGGAAGGGACTCACAAGGGCGACTAGCTCCAAACACTGTCACTTCGGTCTTCTTATCATTAAAATTTAGGAAGTGTAGGGCCATCCAAGACTTTATGTCTTCAATGCACGCCAGGAGTGAGTTTACTGATGAGGCAGCTTTTTGTTTTAGAGGGACATAAATCTGGCAGTCATCAGCATACAGGTGAAAAGAGATACCTAACTAACTGTGGTTAGCGCAGAAGTCCAATAACTGAACACCACTTGGGTACAGATCGGGCAAGCCGTTTCTCCCAATCATCCCCTTCAAGGTTTCGCTGTTGTTACCCACGTGTGCATTGAAGTCCCCCAGTAGGACAATGGAGTCTCCAAGAGAAGCACTCTCCAGCACCCCAGACAGATACTCCAAAAAGGGTGGGTACTCTGAACCATCATTTGGTGCATAGGCACAAATGATGGTCAGGACCTGTTTCCCAACCCGAAGGCACAGGGAAACAACCCCTTCGTCCACTGGGGAAAACTCCAATATAGAAGCAGTTAGTTGGGGGGATACAAGAATACCCACCCTTGCCCGTCGCCTCTTGCCCAGGGCAACACCAGAGTAGGCCAAGCTCCAGCCCCTCTCCAGGAGACTGGTTCCAGAACTGGAGCTGTGTGTTGAGGTGAGGCCGACTATATCTAGCCAGTATCTCTCAACCTCATGCACCAGCTGAGGCTCCTTCCCCACCAGAGAGGTGACATTCGATGTCCCAGAAGCCACTTTAGGAACCTTGGGATCACACCGCCAGGGTCTCTGCCTTTTACCGCCACCTGATCCTCATAGCACCAGATCCCCATGATCCCTCCTGCAAGTGGTGAGCCTACTGGAGGGCGGGCCCATTTAACTCCTTCTGGCTGAGCCCGGCCGGGTCCCATTGGTGGAAACCCAGCCACCAGACGCTAGTCATTGAGCCCCTCCCCCAGGCCTTGCTCCAGGGTGGTGCCCCGATAACCCCATATCGCGCGGGGTACACTGAATCTTTGTTCTAAGTCTTTATCATGAGAGTCTGTTGGATCGTTCTTAGTCTGGCCCTTCACCCAGGACCAATTTGTCTTGGGTGACCCTACAAGAGGCAAATTGTCCAGGCCAACCTAGCTCCTGGAATCACTAGGGCACGTGAAACCCCCACCACCATAAGGTGACAGACAGACAGACAGACAGACAGACAAACAGACAGACAGACAGACAGATAGATAGATAGATAGATAGATAGATAGATAGATAGATAGATAGATCCCATACATTAAAAAAAATTAAAAAAACATGTTATACACACCATGTTGTAACCAAATACTGTATATTGTCTTCTTACATATATATTTTCTTTTTTTTAAAACTCCCCCTTCCCTCTATTTCTCTATCGTTCCTGCATGTCTGAACCGAGTTTTGATCTAAAAACATTTGTTTTCACCAACATTTCAGTCAACATTTGCCAATGGAGCCTAACTTAGGCTGACTTAGGCAAACTCTGCGTAACAAGAACAACTGGCACCAACGTTTACTTCCAAACTTCAGCTAATTTTCAGCATGTTGAAAATTCTCAACGAATACAGCTTTCACCAGCATTTGCCAACAAACCCCAACTTTCATCAACTTTTTCCAGCAGAGCCAGACGTTTGCAAAAACTTTAGTAAAAGTTGGTCCAAAAGTTGTAGTGTGAATCCAACCAAAAAAGCAGGTCCAGAATGGCAGGAAGCCTCCACAAACGCTGATCTTTATGAGTGTCACCTGATGCTGATGTCAGCTCAACTACGCTGAGTGTTCATTTGCTTAAGTTAACCTAAGTTGGCAACTGCCACACACATGCTAGCCTATGTTGGCAAAAGTTTGACAACGCTGAATGCAACGCTGGCAAATGCTAGCAAAAGTTTGTAAAAGTTTGTAAAAGTTGGTGTGTTCTCACCAACGTAATTTCACCAACGTTTGGGCTGATTTCTTTGATTTTTCAAAATGTCAGTAAAAGTCGGTCCAAACATTATAGTGGGAACACAGTTTAAGTTTCTTATTTCAGGTATTGTTTTCTAGTCTCTCTCTTCATTCTTCCATTCCTCCAGCCACTCATATGTGTTTTCTCTTGACTAATAAGTTACTCAGGTGTCCCGTGCTAGTTAACCTCTTGCACTCCGGTGTACCGCAGGCGGGCACATCTCTGCGTCCTAGAGCACACGAGGGCGCACGAGGGCGCTGCGTCCTAGAGCGCACTGAAAAAAAAAAGCTGCATTTCCGTTCTTCCACTACAAACACAGCCGTGAACAGAAAGCCAAAGGAGTGCTTTGATTGGTTTAGATGTGATTGACCTGTCATTCGACTAATAAGAGCCTTGAATTGGGTTTCTGAAACCTTGAAGAACCAGTGACTGAAAACCTAGCAAGAAGGACCCGCCTACCAACGGCTGCGAATACAGCCAGCCAATTGAAGCACAGAAGTTCGAAAGCTGTTTTGTGTAAGGCTGGGTGACACACAGGCGTTCGCCAGTCTTTTTTCTTACTACTGTTTTTATTTGTTTTGAAAAATCGTTCGCCAAAACCGCAATCATGGAAGCGCAAAACCACAATAATGGAATTATGGTTTGACCGGGTCGTGTGACCAGAACCACAAGTCGGTAACAAGCGGACCAGCTTCATGTTCGTCTGACAATGAGGAAGAGAAGTTCGCCAGCTACGCTGCTGTTGTGGACAGGTAAGTGTTATAAGCTAAATTATTCTTTATCCCTGAAAATTGTAATCCAAATGACTTTTGACCAATCGGTAAATTACAACGGTGCGTTAACAGCCCCTGGTCATGTTGTGAACGCCCCCCCCCTCCCCCGCTACTCTTCTGTAGCGGATTGCAGATATATCGCAGATATTTTAGTCCAACTGTGCGTAGTAGACCACGGCGCACCGTCACCGCTTTCCGTCATGTAGCAATGTGCGATGTCCATCCTCTGTAGCGGGGGTGAGCAGTGGGGGTGGGAGTTCTTATCTTCTACATTACAGATATTCTAGTATAATTTTTAGTGCACTGTAGGTTATTTTTTCTTGTAAAAAAAAGCCACACATTTTTTACGTGGCATGCTTCTTTGTGTGTGGGGGGTTGTTTGTTCATTCATTCATGAATGAATGAATAAACAACCCCCCCCACACACACACACACAGCCCTGAGTGTCACCTTTCATTAGAGCCCAAGATTGTCACGACCTGAACGCTATCTTCAGGTTGTCCAGTTTCGCTCCTGCTCCGGGGTAGTCCGTGCCGGGTCTTCCATGGCCCGCTCTTTGACAGCGCCCAGCTGATTGCCAGCTGTCTAGTTCAGCTGCGCTGGGACAGCTGTCTCCTATTCCCAATCATCTCCCTCATTTAAGCGAGCAGCCGAGAGTTACTCGTCGCTGCGACCTCGCTATGGGAAGACGTTCCTTGTGTTTCCCACGACTGTTAGCTCCTACGACTAGCTTCAGTCCGCCGTTACCTCGGCGCTTCACCCAAAGTAAGTGTTGCGACTCGGCGTGTATTTTTCCCTCGCCGCCTCTCTAGCCTTTCTCCCTGGGTGGTATGTTACCCTTAGTTCTGTGTGTGTTTTAGCCCCACGTGGCTCTTTACTTTTCTGTTCGTTATTTAGTGTAGTGTGTGCTTTGTTAATAAACTACACTAACTCACTGGTCGCCCTCGTATCTCCTTTCCTGGCTCGTGAGAGCCAGAGTTATGACAGTAGGTCGCAGCCATAGTGAGACGGCCGCGACCGTGAGTTGGCTGTAAGGACTCAACGCCTTTTTTTCTCTTCCTCTGGGTACGGGCGAGCCAGTATCATGTCTCCCTCCAAGAGACTCATGCGGCACCCAGGCCACGATCTCTCGGAGACTCTGGACCTTGTGGACGGAACGTTGTTCACCACGGACCTCTACGATGCCCCCAGCGAGATATGCTGGCGCCTGGAGCTCGCCGAGGGTATGCTTAACTGCTTTTCTCGCTACTCCCTTCTCCCCGAGGTTAAGGCAAGGAGGGCAGACATCTCTGTGGCCTGGGAGAGGCTCCGTAGGCTGGAGGAGAACTCCGGCAGGAAGCCGAGGACAGGACACCTTCGCTCCTCGCTTCGGAATCCCACTCCTGCCGCCGATCCAGTCCAGGAGTTCGCCTCACCCAGGGGTGATCCCCAGGATAGAGTGACGTCAACCGGGTTTCCCCCGGAGAAGATGAGAGTGACAGCGATGCGCATTGCGGATCGAGTGGCAGCCGCTTCTTCCGCCGCCGTTCCCCCCGTAGCCATGAAGAACGTGATTGCGGCGGTCAGGCTGGTCGAGAAGAACCCGGAGCTGAACGATTATCCGGAATACGCTGACCTGTTGGCTTCGCTCATCGCACAGGAGCGGCGTTTTCCCGACCTCACGTTCAGAAGACGTCGCTCCCAAATTCCCCACTCATCTCAGCGAGAGTCCCGTCCGGATCCCGCTCCAGGAAACCACACGAATTCCGCCTCCCAGCCTGCTGTTGCTCCCGTGTCTCACCGAAGAAGTGAATCAGCTGCTCCCGCTCCTGGGCCCGCTCTCCCCGCTGTCCCGTCAGCTTTGGGCCCCCAGCTCTCCTCAGCTGTTTCACCCCCCTCTTCGTCATTCACTCCGGCCGCTGGGAGAAGCGCAAATTCATCTCCAGGTGTTCCAGGTCCCGATCCGGTGCGGGTAGCACCGCCTCATCTGTCCGGGGGGTTCCCCACTTCTATCCGGTTGGGAGAAGAGAGACTCGAGTCCCTTGTAGCGGGTTCCACCGGCCCTCCGGGAATCAGGCAAGTGTCCTTTCATTCTCCTCCCATTATGAGTGAATTGCCTTGTTTGATTCCTGGGGGAGGAGTTCAGGGTTCACAGTCCCCTGAGCTCTCTCCTCCCGCTGCAAAAACTGAATATGAACCTGCGTCCTCTGTGTCTCTTCCCCTTGAGTGTGCCCCGGTGCCAGGTGTACACCGCTGCGCGAGGAGGAGGCGGCCTGCGGCCCTGGAGGGTTTTGCCCCAGCCCCGCAGCCACGTTATGGGCAGAGGAGAAGGTCGAACTGCCTGTTGGAGCCAGCGCCGACGATTAAGCGTCCCCGGGTCTCCACGGAGGAATGGTTCGGCCCAGCAGAGTCCAGATCTCCTGCCCCCACGCCAGGTGGGCTGTCGACGCGGTCTTCGGCATTTGGAGGTCGTTTGACTGTGGAAACCATCATGCCGGCTGCGGAGCCATTCGCAGTCGAGTTGGAGCCGGAGGACGGAGTCCTGCACGCTGAGCCCGGAGCATCGAAGTCCTGGATGGCGGTAGAACCCGAGATCAGGCAAGTGCTCTATTTTGTTTTTCTCTTCTCTATTCTGGAGCATTATTGCCTGTCTCTCGGGGGGGCGGGCCAGGTGTAGCCGTCTGCTGCGCTCGAGCCTGTTCCGCCGGGCTCTGCCGCTGCCGGTGATCCTGATCCCGGTTCCTTTTGTCCCTCTGAGCCTCTCCCCAGGGCCACCGGGAGTGCTGTCTCGGTCCAGCTGGAGTCCACCGGGAGTGTTTCGCCGGTCCAGCTGGAGTCCACCGGGATTGTTTCGCCGGTCCAGCTGGAGTCCACCGGGAGTGTTTCGCCGGTCCAGCTGGAGTCCACCGGGAGTGTTTCGCCGGCCCGATCGGGGTCCACCGGGGGTGCTGCGCCGGTCCGGGTAACGGTTAGTGTGGGAGCTGGAGGATTGTGTTCGCCTGACGTCAGGCTGACTTCGTCCCTTGCCTCCATCATTTCTCCTCCTGCCGCTGTTGGGGTTCCTCTCACCCGGGCCAGTTTCCCCCTACCCTTGTTGCCATTAGATGGCAGGCTAACTTTGCCCCTGGCCTCCATCTCTTCTCCCCCTACTACTGTGGGGGTTTTTCTCACCTGGGTCAGTTTCCTCCTGCCTTTTCCCTCAGGGAGGAAGCTGCACCAAGACTTCTCCCTCAGCTCTCCGTGGTCTGAGGTCACGGGACGACCGCCTGGGAAGCCATCTGGCTGGTTCGGTGATCTGGGTCGGCCTCCGGAGAAACTGTGTCTCCTAGCCTGGGACTCGGGTAGGCCACCCGAACTGGTGTTGTGGTTCCTGGCCTGGTGGAGTTCGGGCCGCCCGCCGGACAAGCTGTCATCGCCTGCCCCGCTCCACCTGCTGACGTCCTGGAAGAATTGACTGACTGTTTGTTGCCTTGCGTTTGATTGTCCTCCCTAATTTAATACTTTTCAGGACATCAAAGAACTCTCTGCCCTAGAGTCCTTATTGTGGGGTTATCCCAGTTAAAATTTCCTTGGACTATTTTCTTTGTTTTATAATCCCAGTATGATCCTATTCTAATTTCTCCCTTAAGTAGCATTTGCTTCACATTGCCTGGCCTCATTCCGAGTAGTCTTGTTTTTCTGTATTTATATCCTCCTCCAGACTGTTTAGTGACACTTTTGTGCTAATATGTGTTTGAGGAGTTGTTCCTTTTGTATTTTTATCTTCATGCCAATTTGCAGTTCCAGGCTCTATTTTTGGATCTTATGCCCGGTTTGCATCCTTTGTATATTCTGTTTTGGTCGGGGTTTACTTGTGTAAGTCTATTTTAACCATATGTTCAGAGTTTTGTAGTTTTGGCCTTCGGGACATGATTTTTTTTTTATTGTCCTCACCCTAAGTTATTGTGAACTTTTTCCATGACTGTGTCGCTATGTTTCTGCATTTTGGTTCTTGTCGTTTCTCCCCACCTCCTGTGGTCACCTGCACAGACCGTCTGGCCTCTGCAGGGGAGGGGGTGATGGTTTTTTTGGGGGGGGGGTTTAAGATTATTATGGTATCTGACCCTATACTGTATCTAGGTTTTTTTTTTTTTTTTTTTTTTTTTTTCTTCCCTGCCTCCTTTTTCTGGTCCCTCCCTTTCTCCCAGATCTGGCCCCCACCGCCCTCCCTGGTCTTCCCTCGGGGGGGGGGGTTTAGGCCGCTCCAGGAGGCGCGGCTCGGGGGAGGAGTACTGTCACGACCTGAACGCTATCTTCAGGTTGTCCAGTTTCGCTCCTGCTCCGGGGTAGTCCGTGCCGGGTCTTCCATGGCCCGCTCTTTGACAGCGCCCAGCTGATTGGCAGCTGTCTAGTTCAGCTGCGCTGGGACAGCTGTCTCCTATTCCCAATCATCTCCCCCATTTAAGCGAGCAGCCGAGAGTTACTCGTCGCTGCGACCTCGCTATGGGAAGACGTTCCTTGTGTTTCCCACGACTGTTAGCTCCTACGACTAGCTTCAGTCCGCCGTTACCTCGGCGCTTCACCCAAAGTAAGTGTTGCGACTCGGCGTGTATTTTTCCCTCGCCGCCTCTCTAGCCTTTCTCCCTGGGTGGTATGTTACCCTTAGTTCTGTGTGTGTTTTAGCCCCACGTGGCTCTTTACTTTTCTGTTCGTTATTTAGTGTAGTGTGTGCTTTGTTAATAAACTACGCTAACTCACTGGTCGCCCTTGTATCTCCTTTCCTGGCTCGTGAGAGCCAGAGTTATGACAAAGATGAAGCTTCTATATTGAATCATTCAAAAGTTACAGACATTTTTCCAAACTGTGCCATTTGGCACAGTTCAAAAACGCCTGGGAACAACCTAAGAAAAAAGCTGTGTAATATATTCATTTTTTGTGATATTGTTACAAAATTTGGACCTCAGCTGGATAACACTTGGTTCTACATTTCTGTTGCATTTTCCAGCCAGTATCTGAAGCTGTGTGTTATTTGCAAGCATTTGTATCCAAAAAAACACCCAGGCGAAATTTATTTTCTTCAAGTTCAGTATGTTTAGATGACTGTTACTCAGTGGCCGGAGCACTTAGAGAGATTATGACTGTTTTGCCAAAAAATTCAAAGTGTTTTCTTTTAAATGAGACCAACCCCATGAAGATGCTGCAAAAGGGTTGAAGAACAGCTTTTGATTTACTCTGGGCACATTATTTTTTGGCGTTTTTAGGGAAATTGGCCAGAGTGCAAGGGGTTAATTTCTGTGTACCTATATATACCCGCTGTTTTCACTTCTCCCTGTAGCATCATTACAGGGATATCCCTTCGGTTTGTTCATCACTTTTGTGAACTATTTGACACGCTGTTGTTGCGAGTTCTCAGTCGTTTGGGGTCTCTTCATTTTCACAGCCCCTGTGCTGCATTTATTTTTTTGTACTTAAAAAATCATTCTTGCACCTGAAGTCTTACCCCCCTGAAGGAATCATCCCTTCCTGTTTTTCCGAGGTTGTTTTCTGACAGAATGATGCCACCACAAGACTCTGCGGGTCTGGACTTCAGTGTGTACGGCCTGGACGAGGGGGAGTGTTGGGCTGCAGGATTAGTGGAGGACTTTTTCTCAGATGCTCACACTTCCCACACTCCCGAGGCAGCTCTGAGGATTCTGGATGGCGTGGTGGGGCAATAAAGGCATTCTCCAGCCTGCCGAGCTATCCAGGACTCATGGATCTCCTCATCGCTGTTCCCAACCTCCAGCAAATGCTCTGCAGGCTGGTGAGAAGCTCTCCCCTGTCTGTACCTGTGCCAACAAAGAAGTGTCCCCTTGTTTAGACTCCTTCAGCTTCTCGCCGCTCGCCAGCTCCGGGATCATTTCCACGCCACCCTAAAGCTCCAGTATCTCCATTCAACCTTCTGCCAGCTCAAGCCTCCATTCCTCGCTGTTTCCCAACGCCAGTTCCTTGCCACCTCCCAGCTATTCCAAGCCAGATGAACTCCACCACAACATGAAGCATTTCACCTGGTTTTCCCGTGGCAGTGCCACCGGCAGCGGCAACATCAATGGCAGCAGATCAGAGCAGCGGAGCAGAGTAGCCTCCTCTTCATTCCAGAGTTTTTCATAATCGGTTGTCCCATCACCTCCTTCTTCCTTCCTCTCTGTTGCTGCTGTCCTCCTCTCCTCCACGGCATCAGTGCCCACTGCTGAGCTTAAAACCGCTTCATCTGCTCTTTCATCTGTCATCACGCTTGCAGTGCCGGCTCCCACATCTCCAACTTGGGTGCCCTCTCCCACTGCTGTCTGTCAGAGCGCCTTGTCCGCAGACCCTCCAGTATTCCCAGAGGGGAGGGTCACCTCTTCAAGCAGTGGAGTCACCAGGGTCCTAGCTGTTGATGGAGCGGGAGTTAAGGCAAGTACTTTTTTTTTTTTTTTTTTTTTGTATTTTTAACATCTATACTTAAAGAGTCCATCTTTACTCCTGACAGGGGAACCTACTTGCAGCCCCCATCTACTTCTGGCCTTCCTTCGCTGGGTTCCATTGCTGGTGCCTGTTTTGACCTGACATCCTCCTGTTTGTTTTCCTCCCTGTCTGAAGTGGCTGCATCGGGGATGGAATTCCAGGCTTCCAAGCATGCCGCTCATAAGCCGCCCTCATAATCATCATCATCTGGGTTCGCCACACCATGTTCATCTGAACAGTCCACTTCACCTGGTCCATTAGAGCAGTCTGCTCCACCTTCGCCGCCTGGGACCGTCGCTCCTCAGCTGTTGTTGGCCTCTGTGCGGAAGGTCCCGCAGGTACTATCTTCTAAACAAAAGGCTCGTATATTGTTATTTTTGGAGCAGAAAGCTCCCGTGTTGTTGTCTTCAGAGCAAAAAACTCCAATGTTATTTTCAGAGCAAAAGGCTCCCATATTGTTATCGTCAGAGCAAAAAAGCTCCTGTGTTGTTTTCCTCTGAGCAAAAAGCTCCCATGTTGCCGTTTTCAGAGCAAAAAGCTCCAATGCTGTTATTTTCAGAACCAAAAGCTCCTATTTTATTTTCAAAGCCAAAGCTTCCATGTTATTTTCAGAGACAAAAGCTCCCATGTCACCTCCTGAGGTTAAAGGGTTTATGTTGTCATCTTCTGAGTTTGAAGGGTCTATGCTGTCACCACCTGAGTTCCTATGTTATTACCTCCCGAGGTAATTCCTATGTTAAGTTCTGTGCTAAGAGCTTCTGATTTCAGTGCACTCACAGCACTCTGGTCATCTGTTTGGTGGCCCTTGGACTGTGGTAAGCCACTTGACGCACCATGCTCATCTCTCTGGTGGTCTGTGGAATGGGGGAGGCCACCGGACTCACTGTGTTATATGGTCTGGGGACTCATGGACTCTGTGTGACCCCCTTACCCATCCTGCTTCTCCATCTGGTGGTCTTTGGACTTTGGTAGGCCACTCGAAACACCATGTTTCTCTGTCTGGGGTCCATGGACTTTCATAGGCCACCAGATGCGTCTTATTCCTCCTGATGGTGGTCTTGGGACTTTGGCCAACAACCTGATGATCATTTTTTTCTTTTTGTGTCCTTGTTTTTGCCCCACCATGCCTTGGTCCCCCTCCTCCTGCTCGATTGGGGTGTTTTTTGTTTTGTTTTTGGGCATCTGGAATCCACCCTTAAGAGAGGGCACTGTTATCATCTGGACATCCTGTCCATGTTTTCTCTTAATTTTTGAACTTTTGGCACAGTTTTGTTACCATTAGTAGCTTTTGTATCTTTAGTTTCTTAGTTAAGCTATTGTTTTCTAGTCTCTCCCGTCATCCTCCCATTCCTCCAGCCTTTCATATGTGTTTTCACTTGACCCTAATTAGTTATCCAGCTGTCCTGTCTTAGATAATTTTTTGTGTCCCTACATATACCCACTGTTTTCATTTCTCCCCGTCTTTCCACCTTATCCCATAGCCCAGACATATGAAGAAGATGGGACATTGTTGTCACATGTACTAAACAGCCAGTACTTTCCAGAAATTCTTGCAACTCCTTCTTTTGCTGTCGGCCTCCTGGCAATTTTGGAGGGACGTCCAGTTCCTGGTAATGTCACTGTTGTGCCATATTTTCTCCACTTGATGATGACTGTCTTCATTGTGTTCAATGGTATATTTAATTCCTTGGAAATTCTTTTGTACCCTTGTCCTGGTTGATACTTTTGAACAGTGAGATCCATCTGATTCTTTGGAAGCTCTTTGCGGGCCATGGCTTTTGCTGTAAGATGTGATTACAAAAAATGTCAGGAAAAGCCTACTAGAACAGCTGAACTTTATTTGGGGTTAATCAGAGGTACTTTAATTGGTGCCAGGTGTGTGCTGACTCCCATTAACATGAGTTTGAATGTGATTGGTTAATGTTGAACGCAGCCACATCACCAGTTATAACAGGGTGTGCAACCAAGTTATTGTAATTTTTTTTTAATTTATTTTTTTATTGTTCCCCTTAAAATATTTCAGTTTGTTCTTCAATTGTGTTGTAGAGGTTATAGGTCACATTAATGGTGAAAAAAGTTTTGAAATGATTTAACTTGGCCTATTTTTTTTTTTTACGTCACAAAGACCTGTCATTTGAACAGGGGTGTGCAGACTTTCTATATCTAATGTATTTCATGGTGTTCTTGTCAAAATTGTTTTAGTGCGAGGAATTGATATTTTTTTAAACTATCACATACATTGTGAAAGAAAACAAAAACAAATAATCCCCAAATAATTTTGATTAATTTTGATTAGTTTATTTTAAACTAATTGTTATCTAAATAAAATTTTTAAAATAAAATCACGATTAATCAAAATTATTTCTTGAAAATGGATGTGAATAATCACAGGCTGGGTAAAAAAAAAAAAATCAAATCATGATAAATTTTTAACAAATTATTATTTAAATAATGTGGTTTAAAAAAAATCAAATCACAATTAATCAAGTTTTTTTTTCCTAAAAATGAATGTGATTAATTATAGACCCAGCAAATAAATAAATAAATAAATAAATAAATAAATAAAAATAAAAATAAAATCATGATTAATTTTCACAAAATATTATCTAAATAATTTGATTTTTAAAAAAATATCAAATCACAAATAATTGAGTTTTTTTTTTCTTGAAAATAGATGTGAATAATCATAGGCCCAGCAAAAAAACAGTCAGCTCAAGATTCATTTTTAACAAATTATTATCTACATTTTTTTTAAATCAAATCATGATTAATCAAGTTTTTGTTTTTTTGTTTTTTCTCTGCCTTTAAAATGGATAAGATTAATCATAGGCCCGGAAAAAAAAAACAAAAAAAAAAAAAAACAAAACTCAAATTATGATTAATTTTGAGCTAATTATTATCTAAATAATTTTGTTTAAAAATATCAAATTGTGATTAATCAAGATTTTTTTTCTTGAAAATGGATGTGATTAACCTCAGGCTGGGCATAAAATTTAATTTTAAAACAATCAATTGGTGATTAATTGAGATCAGTCCATCATCTAATGCTTAGCTGGGGACCCAGGTCATGGGGGTATCAGTACTGGCAGTGCAGCCCAGACTTCTGTCCGGTTCACATAGCACCATGACCCCCATAACCCCCTCCTGCAGGTGGTTAGCCCACTGGCGAGTGGACCCCTGTGGCTCCTTTCACTGGGTCCTTGATGTAACATTTTTCATGAAGATCCACTGGACTGCTCTTAATGTGGCACTTCACCGAGGACCAGTTTGCCTTGGGAGACCCTACCAGGGGCAAGTTACCCCTGACAACATAGCTCCTGGGAGCATGATTAATTGAAAACTGATCTGATTGCCCAGATTCACTGGATAACTTGGACTGGAGTTGGGCTGTCACAGTGGTGCTGTCCCTGGTGTGGCTGTGGACTTGGCACTCCCTGGTGTTGATGGTTCGCTAGGATGGTGCTTCCACGTCCTCGGTGCTCAGTCGTGTCTACATGTGCTAAAACATTTTGGAAGAAAGTGCTATATAAATAAAGTTTTAATTGATTGATCGATTGATTGATTGATTGATTGAGGGTGGAGAACAATTTGTAGAACCTAAAGAAACTCTACCCTGACAGAGCTACTCCTGAACAACGGTTTGCTTTTCTCTCAATGCAGCAGTAAAACAGTTTGATCACCACCAGTTTTCAAGGTCTGGCAGAGTTGAGAAACGACAGCAAAACAAGATGTGACAAACTCTGACAGGACACCGTACAGCTCTGACTGGCATGAGCAACTCAGTGAACAAATGCACAGAGACACCCAGTCAGGATGTGTGGACTCTTCTGACTGTCTTGGCCATTTTTTTGTCTTCGCACCACTTCTCCCTGACTTTCTCTTTCTGCCTTCTTTTCTCACATTTTCAAAGAAAGTCCCACATTACCGGACTGTCGGAGAGTACAGATGCTGTCCTTTAAAATTTGTCCCCCTGTCATTTCTTTCTATCGTTTCCTGCTCGCAAAAGGCATGTTCTGTCTTTTCCTGTCGCCTGCTTTCTACTCAGCCATTTTCTTCCTCTTTTTTCCTCTCTAAATGAAGCAGGAATGGTATATAGATAATGCTCTTAAACACACAGTTATGGCACTTCAGTTCACTTGTTTTCCATGCTACATTACACTCTTGGTCTTTATGTAAATCGCTACATTTAACTCTGACATTATAGCAGTGATATGGGGGGGGGATGGAATCACACACACACTCACACGCAAACACAGCCTATCATTTACCATCTGCTATGGAATTTAAAGGGTCATTACACTGTTTTGAAATGCAACAAATAATAGCCTGTTGTTTAGCCGGTGGGGGGTGAGTATACAGACACAGCAAGATGTCAGGTAATCATAACCCAGCTCTGTAAAACTATACATTTTTCCTAATAGTCATCCTATTATTTAGCCTCTGTTCCTTCTCATAATTTAAACATTAAATGTTAAATATTAGATCTGTAACTCCCATGTGTGTGTTAGTCCATGATCTGTTAATTGACCATCAGATTGATTTACTGTCCCTTACAGAGACTTGGTTAGGGCATGTTTGTTTAAATCAGCGGTCAGGAACCTGTACTCCACAAAGAGCTGCTCTGAGTGATAATTGTCTAAAAGAAAATCTACATGGAGACAAAAATATCTAACTAACTAACTAACTAACCTGCACTTATATAGCGCTTTTCTAGTCACAAAGACCACTCAAAGCGCTTTCACTAGTACTAACCCTCTACTCTAAGGGCCTATAGGAAACAGATGTCTAGGGACAATTTAGAACAACCAATTAACCTAACATGCATGTCTTTGGATTGTGGGAGGAAACCGGAGCCCCCGGAGTAAACCCACGCAGCACAGGGAGAACATGCAAACTCCATACAGAAAGGTTCCACCCCCTGCCAGCCTGGGGATTTGAGCCTAAAACCTAGAAATATGATTACAGTCTGGTCTGACAACATCCGGATGAAGAGTTGTTTCTTAAAAATTTGCAACTTTTTATTCTAAATATGTTAACTGTTTCTCTTAAAATTGTTGCTTGAGCAATCAGAATGAGTTAATATAAAATATGTAAGGGATGGCCGCCAGGAAGTAGACGTGTCTTGGTGCAGCTCCGAGAAAATATTATTTCAATAATTTTTACTTGCTAACCCTTGCTCATATACAGTATGGTCCTGGGCATTTAACAATTTTACTACAACTCTTCAGTGTCATTTATTCCATCTACTCTGACATAAAATGTCAAATTCTCGACTTAAACAGGAATCCTCAAGAGGAGGCAGCAAAGCATCACCACCTGCTGAGCCAGCTACACCTGCTCCTGTCTCACAGAGTCTGCCTTATTCTGATGAGATCACCCTAGACGCTGCGTTGTTTCAAGCCATGATTGACGCTCTAAAAAATGATATATGTGGTAAAATTGATGCTCTGTATAAGAGTCTGCACTCTGAAATAATATCTGTGAGACAAGAACTGAAGAATTCAATTGAACCACTTGAACGCAAGCTCGAGGCGACTGACTCGCTTGTGGGAGAATTGGAGTGAGTGGCCACGGATAATGGCACTCAGGTAAGCGAGCTAGAAGCTACAGTTAGCATGCTAACAAGATAAGTCAAGCACTTGGATGAACGGTATGAAGATCTGGAGGCCAGATCTCGAAGAAATAATAAACGTGTGCTTGGCATAGCGGAAGGGCTGGAGGGACCCTGACCGAGTGACTTTGTTGCCCAATTTCTTCAAGATCTGCTTGGCTTGGAGGAGAAACCCTTACTCGATCGTGCACATCGGGCCCTGCGGGAAAAGCCCAGAGATGGAGACCCACCTTGTCCTCTTATTGCAAGAGTGCATTATTTCCACGTCCAAAATCTACTGCTGCAGCAGGCCGTGGAGAACTGCTTTCTCCGTTATAAAGGCAAGAGAATTTCCATAACCCCTGACTACATGTCCTCTGTCGCCAAGAAGCGGGCCTCGTTCATCATGGTGAAACGGACTCTTGGCTCCTACCCAGGGCTGAAATTTGGTCTTCTCTACCCGGCAATTCTGAGAGTGACTACGCCAGATGGAACGACACACAGGTTTGATGATCCTACGACTGCTAGAGATTTCATAAACAAAATCTCTAAGTGAGTAACTTTCTGAACAAACCTATCCTGTTTTCTGGAATGACTGAATGAGAGAATTAGTACTGAAGAGTTTTTTTTTTTCTTTTTTTTTCCTCCCTTTTTTCTTATTTCATATTATTGGACCATTTGTACAGGTGCCTTTGTCAGTCCTACTGACTGTGTTTTTTTTTTTTTTTTTCTCTTTTATTCACATATTTTACCCTTAAGTGTCCCCTTTATAGCTATAGCATTATTTAAGCTTTACAGTAGGCTACTTTTGGCAGTTCTATTAAGCTTTTTTGTCTGAGAGAATTTTTTGAGCTTGAAAGTTTTTTGGTTTTTTATACATTGACTTATACGCTTGCATATAGTTATGTGTGTTTCTTTTCTCTTTTTTCTTTTTCTGTCCTGAAATGCTTGTTAAAAGCCACATGTTAATCTTGTAAGTAAATGGATCACATCCTTTGGTGCTTTGCTTAATTTACCTGATTAATGTTTTTTCTTTTTTTTACTGCGCCACAGATCACTTTTATCCAAGTACATATTTATTAAGTACGTAAAAGCTAAGTGTAAATAAGTCATAGGCACCTGGTAAAATCACACTGCATTTATAGGGTCATATTCATCTCAAGTAGCTGTAGTTGGGTGCTTTTTTTTTTTTTTTTGCATTTTTATGACTCTTATAAAGCTTCCTGGACTTCGAGAGTTTGGGGTTTTTTGCACATGTCTCGTTTGGGGAGATGCTAGTGCAGGGATTGGTGGGGGGATTGTACTTTGTCTTCTTTTTTCTTTTATTATGTTAGATTTGGGAGTTCTGTTTTGTTTTGTTTTGTTAGTGTTTGTATTATGCCTGCCTGCTCAAATCATATTTACTTCGATATTCTTCACATTAGATTTAAATGGCCCAATCTGGATTGAACCAACACCAGAGGGGAAATTCACTTTAGTTTGTAACTTGAAACTGTAAAGGTTGTAATTCCCCAATAAAACGCAATAAGGTCCTACATCACCTTCAGCAACTAAAAGCTCATGTAGTTTACTTACAGGAAACACACCTGAAACCCTCCATAACTCTTAGGACTAATTGTGGATCGATTGGGCAAGATTATTATTCTTCATTTTATAAAAAATCCAGAGTGATGGCAATTTTGATTTATAAATCTGTCTCGTTCACGTGCACTGATGTGCTTTCAGATCCTAATGGTAGATACTTAATCATCACTGGTACAATGTGTGGGGCTCCTGTTATTATGATGAATGTGTACGCTCCTAACTGGGATAATGTAGATTTTTTTTAAACATTTATTTTCTAAGCTTCCTGATGTGTCTTCTCATTCCCTTATTTTTTTTTTTTTTTTGGGGGGGGGGACTTTAACTGCTGGTTAAACTCAGAACTGGATCGATCCTCTACAAAATCTGCTTCATCCTCACAATCAGCCAGGATAATTAAAGCGTTCATGAGTGAGTTCTCAATTTCAGATCCTTGGCATGTTCATAATCTGATGGGTAAGGCTTATTCTTTTTTCTCACAGGTGCATCATACATATACGCGCATAGATTACTTCTTAGTTGATAGCAGAATTTTTCCCTCTGTGGAATCGTGCTCTTATGAGCCAATTGTAATCACTGACCACACACCTGTCGTAATGAGCATACGGATGGTTAGTCCTCTCAACTTACACACCCCTTGGCGTTTTTGATACACGTCTCCTCTCAGACGTAAAATTTTTTGAAATGATTAGTAATCAAATTGGCAGATTCTTGGGTATTAACAGGACTCCTGATGTTTCAGTGTCCACCTTTTGGGAAACACTCAAAGCTTATCTATGAGGGCAGAACATAGCCTATGTAAGTTTTCAGAAACAACCAACCCCGAACATGTATAAAGAACGTCTTTTACTACAGTCGGAGATCAATGTACTAACAGCAGATCATGCTGCAGAACTTCTGACTAAATCCGGAAGTACCTATTACGAACATGGTGATAAGGCTGGCAGATTACTGGCTCATCAACTTTTGACAAACCTCATACTCTCATCAGATATAACAAATACAAACATCTTAGGGTATCGCTATGGATCCTAAGGAAATGAATAAAGAATTTCAGTATTTTTATTCTCAGTTATATACCTCAGAAAACTCTTCAACCATTCAAGACATAAATAATTTCTTTGACAGACTCAAAATCCCCACTGTAAGACTTGAAATGGTTGATGAACTGGAGAGGCTACTGGCAGTTTCTGAAATATTAGCAGATATTTCCTTAACACAGAGTGGCAAATGCCCAGGCCCAGACAGCTATCCTATTGAGTTTTATAGGAAATTTCAACATAAATTAGTCCCTCTCTGGCTGGATGTGTTCAATGAATCCTTTAAGCTAAGTAACTTAACGCCAACACTCTACCAAGCATCTATTTCTCTGATATTGAAGAAAGATAAGGACCCTCTTAGCTGCTCTTCCTACCATCCAAATAGCCTGTTAAATGTGGATGTTAACCCCTTGCACTCTGGTCAATTTCCCTAAAAACGCCAAAAAATAACGTACCCAAAGTAAATCAAAAGCTGTTCTTCAACCCTTTGCAGCATCTTCATGGGGTTGGTCTCATTTAAAAGAAAACACTTTGGATTTTTTGGCAAAACAGTCATAATCTCTCTAAGTGCTCCTGCCACTGAGTAACAGTCATCTAAACATACTGAACTTGAAGAAAATAAATTTTGCCTGGATGTTTTTTTGGATACAAATGCTTGCAAATAACACACAGCTTCAGATACTGGCTGGAAAATGCAATAGAAATGTAGAACCAAGTGATATCCAGCTGAGGTCAAAATTGTGTAACAATACCACAAAAATTAATATATTACACAGCTTTTATCTTAGGTTGTTCCCAGGCGTTTTTGAACTGTGCCAAATTGTGCCAAATGGCTCAGTTTGGAAAAACGTCTATAACTTTTGAATGATTCAATATAGAAGCTTCATCGTGGGCTCTAATGAAAGGTGAAGGGCTGTGTGTGTGTGTGTGGGGGGGTTGTTTATTCATTAATGAATGAATGAATGAACAAACAAGCCCCCACACACAAAGAAGCATACCACGTAAAAAATGTGTGGCTTTTTTTTACAAGAAAAAATAACCTGCAGTGCACTAAAAATTATACTAAAATATTTGTAATGTAGAAGATAACAACTCCCACCCCCACCCCCTGCTACAGAGGACAGACATCGCCCATCGCTACATGACGGAAAGCGCGCCGCGGTCTACTACGCACAGCTGGACTAAAATATCTGCAATATATCTGCAATCCGCTACAGAAGAGTAGCGGGGGGAGGGGGGGGGGGTTCGCAACATGACGGACCCGACCCATGACAGTTGTAATTTACCGATCGGTCAAAAGTCATTTGGATTAAAAATTTTCAGGGATAAAGAATAATTTAGCTTATAACACTTACCTGTCCACAACAGCAATGTCGCTGGCGAACTTCTCTTCCTCATTGTCAGACGAACATGACGCTGGTCCGCTTGTTACGGACTCGTGGTTCTGGTCATGTGACCCGGTCAAACCATAATTCCATTATTGCGGTTTTGCACTTCCATGATTGCGGTTTTGGCGAAGGATTTTTCAAAACAAATAAGAACAGTAGTAAGAAAAAAAGACTGGCAAATGCCTGTGTGTCACCCAGCTTTACACAAAACAGCTTTCGAACTTCTGTGCTTCAATTGGCTGGCTGTATTCGCATCCGTTGGTAGACGGGTCCTTCTTGCTAGGTTTTCAGTCATTGGTTTTTCAAGGTTTCAAAAACCCAATTCAAGGCTCTTATTAGTCAAATGAGAGGTCAATCACATCTAAACCAATCAAAGCACTCCTTTGGCTTTCTGTTCGGGGCTGTGTCTGTAGTGGAAGAACGGAAATGCAGCTTTTTTTTTTTCTTCAGTGCGCCCTAGGACGCACAGTGTGCGTACTAGGGAGCCCTCGTGCGCACTAGGATGCAGAGACGTGTCCGCCCGCGGTACACCGGAGTGCAAGAGGTTAAATTATTGTCTAAAATACTGACCTTACGTCTGCAGACTGTATTGCCATTAATTATTTCCCCCGACCAAACAGGATTCATTAAAAATAGGCACTCCTTTTTTTTTAACTTAAGACAACTGTTTAACATTATTTATCACCCTTCCCAAACATCCAGTCCACAGGCTATAATCTCTCTGGATGCCGAAAAGGCCGTCGACCGTGTGGAGTGGCGGCATCTTTTCTACACGTTGGATAAGTTTGGATTCCGTAAAAAATTTTATTTCATCAATTAAAATACTTTACACATCCCCACAAGCTGCAATTAGAATCAAAAATAATTATTCATCATATTTCTGTCTTTACTGCTCCACTCGACAGGGTTGCCCTTTAAGTCCGCTTCTATTTGTAAATGCCATTGAACCACTTTCCATTGCACTTCATAACGATCCCTCTATTATGGGGATTCTAAGATGTGGAACGGAACATTGAATATCTCTGAATGCAGATGACCTTCTGTTGTACATCTCTGATTTTTCAACTTCTATTCCTAGAGCTCTTAATATCTTGATCTCCTTTGGTGCTATTTCGGGTTATAAACTAAATTTGAATAAAAGCGAATTCTTTCCTCTAAATAAAGCAGCAGAAAAATATCCATTGCACACTCTACCCTTCAGGATAGCACAACACAGCTTTACTTACTTAAGGGTGGAGGTAACTCACAAATTCAATGAGCAAATCTGTCTTGCCTCCTCACCCGTATACAAGAAGATTTTGATTGTTGGTCTGTGTTGAATTTGTCTTTAGTCGGCTGTGTCAATGCGATTAAAATGAACACTTTGCCTAAACTCTTATATATATTTCATTCTATACCAATCTTTCTTCCTCTAAGTTTTTTTAAATTTTTTTTTATAAAATTGACACTACGGTTAAGGAATTTATTTGGAATAAAAAACTCCACGGATCAGACAACAGTTATTACAGAGACCTAAAGAAACTGGAGGCATGGGCTTAACAAATATAATTATTTTTTATTGGGAGGCTAATTTAAGAATCATTCAATTCTGGCTGCACTCTGAACTTTTCCAAACTCCGCCTGTTTGGCTTACAATGGAATCTGCCTCCTGTGGCCCAGTATCTCTGTCAGCTTTGGCTCACTCCATTAAAACTCCCTCTTCTGATTATACAAGAAATATTATTGTTATGACCTCACTGAGAATCTGGAATCAATTTAAACATAATTTCCATCTTCAAACATATTCAATCTCTGCTCCTATAACTGCTAACCATTTGTTCCCTCCATCCTTAGTGGACGATGCATTTAAAACCTGGTTCAACCTGGGTATTAAATCATTTAAAGCTCTATATATTAATAATTTATCAGAATCAGAATCAGAATGAGATTTATTGCCATTTTTCATGTAGTACACAAACTAGGAATTTGTCTCGGTGCAATGCTGCAACATTAAACATGGAGTAGCACTAAAGATAAAAATAAAAAACTATGCATGCAATAAAATGTAGAATATGAATGAGTAATACTAATCTATGCAATTTTTAAATATATTAACAAGCAGCAGATATTGTGGAGTTCCACATAGTGCAGTCGGTAGTGCAAAAGAAAACAGTGATAATTATCATGAGTCCGGTTGAGCTGCTGTACATAGTGCACGAGAGTCTAATAAGTCACTTAGTGTTCAGCAGTCTGATGGCAGAGGGGAAGAAGCTGTTCATGTAGTGGGAGGTTTTAGTCTGAATGGACCGAAGTCTTCTACCTGAGGGGAGGGGGCAAACAGTGCATGTCCAGGGTGTGAAGGGTCGGCTATGATCCGACCTGCACGCCTCCGGGTCCTGGAGATGTACAGGTCCTGGAGGGATGGGAGCTTGCAGCCGATCACCTTCTCAGCAGCGCGCACAACGTGCTGCAGTCTTAGTCTGTCCCTGGCAGTGGCTCCTGCGTACCACATGGTGATGGAGGTGGTGAGGATGGACTCGATGATGGCCGTGTAGAACTGCACCAACATCTTGGTGGGTAGCTTGAGCTTCCTCAGCTGCCGCAGGAAGAACATCCTCTGCTAGGCCTTTTTGATGAGGGAGCTGATGGTCGGCTCCGACTTGAGGTCCCAGGTGATGGTGGTGCCCAGGAAGCGGAAGGAATCCGCAGTGGTGATGGGAGAGTCTGTGAGGGTAAGGGGGGGCAGAGCAGCTGTGACTTTTCTGAAGTCCACGATCATCTCCACTGTCTTCAGAGCGTTCAGCTGCAGGTTGTTGTGGCTGCACCAGGACGCCAGCTGGGCCACCTCTCTCCTGTAGACGGACTCGTCGCCGTTGGAGATGAGCCCGATGAGGGTGGTGTTGTCCGCAAACTTGATCAGCTTGACAGACTGGTGGCTGGAGGTGCAGGAGTTGGTGTACAGGGAGAAGAGCAGGGGGGAAAGTACACAGCCCTGGGGTGATCCGGTGCTGATGCTAACAGAGTCTGAGACAGTCTTTCCCAGCCGCACATGCTGCCTCCGGTCCATCAGGAAGTCGGTGATCCACCTGCAGAGGGAGTCAGGCACGTTGAGCAGGGACAGCTTGTCCTGGAGCAGAGCGGGGCGGATGGTATTGAATGCAGAGCTGAAGTCCACAAACAGGATCCTGGCGTAGGTTCCCGGGGAGTCCAGGTGCTGCAGGATGGAGTGGAGGGCCAGGTTGACTGCGTCGTCCACAGACCTGTTGGCTCGGTAGGCAAACTGCAGCGGGTCCAGGAGGGGAGTGGTGATGGTCTTGAGGTGGGGCAGGACCAGGCGCTCAAAGGACTTCATGACTACAGAGGTGAGCGCTACAGATCTGTAGTCGTTAAGTCCAGTGATCCGTGGCTTCTTGGGGACAGGGAAAATGGTAGAGGTTTTGAGGCAGGTCGGCACGTGGCATGACTTCAGGGATGTGTTAAAAATGTCTGTGAAGACAGGAGTCAGCTCTTCCGCACAGTGTCTCAGGGTGGAGGGAGACACGCCGTCCGGACTGGGGGCCTTGCGCGGGTTCAGTCTGGAGAACTGTCTGTGCACGTCCTGCTCACTGATGACAAGGGCAGGGGGGGAGGAGGGGGGGCGCCTTTGATGAAGTGGGGACCATGGAGGCAGTGGCACTGGGGGGAGGGGGGGAGTTGGACACAGCTGACGAGGTGTCAAAACGGGCATAGTGTTGGGACAGTCTTTGACAAAGGGCTTTGTCATCCAGACCCTTAGAAGCCTGAGGCCAATAGATGGTGATTTGCCTCAGTCCTCTCCACACAGAAGCAGAGTCGTTAGCAGTGAACTGTTGCTGGAGTCTCTCAGAATACACAGATTTAGCTCTCCTCAGCTCTCTGCTAAACCGGTATTTGACCTCCCTGTAGTGGTCCCTGTCTCCACTTTTCAACGCTGCTTCCTCCTCCTGTCACGCCGCGCCGTTCATCAGCGGCGCCACCTGCTCACACACCTGATCCTCATCAGCGGCGAAGGAGAAAAGCCGCCTCGCCCGGAGGCTCGGCCTGAAGCCGTCAGACTTCGTTCCTCACCGTTGTGAGTCATCTACTATCTTCAGCGCAATTATTTGGGTAAGAAGCCTTACCTTCTCTCTCCAGTCTGCTCCCCTGTGCACAGGTGGATTTCCCGGCGGCGGCGGACGTCTTCTCTCCAACGCCCATTCCTCGCTGTTGCACCGAGCTCTCCAGGTGGCTGACTCCCGGGTTTCGTCCCTTGCTGTGCCAGCTGACCTGTCATCCAAGTAAGTCCTTCTCTTGCCATCATCCCTCCTGTGTTGGTGTATGCCTGTCACCCTCTCCCTGTGTCTTCTCCATAGGGTTGCCCGGCTGTACGGTCACCTGCCTCTGTGTCTGAAGCGGACACCGCCACCAACACATCTACACCCCGCAGACACGCACTCATTCACGCCCGTTGTTAATAAACTATTTGAACTACTCTGAGCCTGTGTGGGTGCGTCTCCTGAGCCGTGCGTTATGTCAGTACGGCTTCAGCAGAGCGGCTCGGCAGACGGCGGGCTCGCACACCGTCTTACCACTCTCGAGGTTCGAGTAGATCAGATCGCTTATCAACAACAGGTGATCCTGAACCAATTAGTAGCTATAACAAACCGATTGGACCGTCTGGACCCCCAGCAGCCGTTCCCCCCGGCTCCCCAGGGTGGCGCAGCTCCTGCTGTTCCTGCGGCCGTTCAGCCAGCTCCAGTGGCACCGGCCCGTCTCACACCAATTCCGACCCCCGCTCGCTTTAGCGGAAAGCTCGGCGGAGCGCGGGGGTTTGTGATGCAGTGTGAGTCCGTGTTCGACCGTGTGCCCGGGGACTTTCCCTCAGATCACAGCCGAATCGGCTACATAGGTAACCTTCTGGAGGGGCGCGCTTTAACCTGGGCCTACGCTATAATGGCGAGACCCAGTTATGCCACCCTCACCTATGCCGAGTTCGTGAGGCGCTTCCTGGAGGTGTTCGACCATTCTCGCACCGAGACGGTCCAGGTCGATCGGCTTCTCGCTCTCCAGCAGGGAAGCCGGTCAGCCGCGGACTATGCTATCGACTACCGGGTAGCAGCGGAGGAATTGGGCTGGGACGAACGTTCCCTCTGTGGCCTGTTCCTCCGCAGCCTCAATGACGATCTGAGGGATGAACTGGCTGGACGGGATGTCCCCGGAACGCTAGCGGAGCTAACCTCACTAGCCATTAGCTTGGACAACAGGCTGCGCGAGCGCTCCTCAGGACGGAAGTCGTCTACTTCTCGCCCTCGGGGAGCCTCGCTGCGCCTGCCCCAAGTTCGCCCCCTGGCGACGCCGCCACCATCGCGCCCCGAGGAGTCGGAGCCGATGGTGACGGGCTGGACAAGGCTCTCCCCGGCAGAGAGACAACGCCGCCGTGAGTTGGGTCTCTGCATGTATTGCGGAGACAATCAGCACACGGTGGAGCTTTGTCCGCTGAAGCCAAACGGCGGGGTCCGCGAGTCACTGTAGGGGGCCTCACGGACGTCAATCGGCCAAATCCCCTCACCCAATTGAAGCTGCCCATCCGTTTCTGCCACAACCCCACTGGGCATCTCACCCACGCACTGGTGGATTCGGGCGCAGAAGGCAGCTTCATTTCACAAGGCCTGGCAACCCGATTGGGCATCCGCTGTCAGGCACTGAGAAACCCCATCTCCCTGGTCAATCTCTCTCGTGCCTCCCTTGGGAGAGTCTCACATCAGACCGTCCCCGTCCCGGTCATCATCTCAGGGAACCACCGGGAGGAGATGGTTTTCTACGTCCTGCCCAACTCTGTGTCGCCCGTCATCCTGGGGTATCCCTGGCTACGCCTCCACAACCCTGTCCTGGACTGGAAGTCAGCTGGGGTAGCGGCATGGAGCACGTTTTGTATGGGCACCTGCCTTCAGTCCGCTGCCTGCTCCCCGTCCGCTTCCCCCCCTGTGGCGGACGCAGCACCCCCGGACCTGTCTCTGGTGCCTCCGGAATTTCACGACCTGGGTATGGTGTTCAGCAAGGCGAAAGCTATGTCTCTTCCCCCTCATCGGCCCTATGACTGTGCCATCAACCTCCGCCAGGGGGCCCCCTTACCTTCTGGTCGGCTCTACAGCCTGTCTGCGCCAGAGAAGGAGACAATGAACACCTACCTGAGGGAATCACTGAGCGCTGGGATAATTCGCCCATCGTCGTCACCCGTGGGGGCAGGGTTCTTCTTCGTCGGGAAAAAGGACGGGTCCCTCCGCCCCTGCATAGACTACCGTGCGCTCAACGACATCACTGAGAGGGACCGTTACACCCTGCCCCTCATGGACACTGCCTTCCACTCCCTCCAGGGGGCGACCTGGTTTACCAAGCTGGATCTACGCAGCGCTTACCACCTCGTCAGGATCCGGGAGGGAGATGAATGGAAGACAGCCTTCCGTACCCCGAACGGCCACTTTGAATACCTAGTCATGCCGTTCGGGTTAACCAACGCTCCTGCCGTCTTTCAGCGCCTCATCAACGATGTCCTCCGGGATTTCATCGGCCTCTTCGTGTTCGTCTACCTGGACGACATCCTTATCTTCTCCAGGTCCAGGGACGAGCACCAGGTCCATGTGAGGCGGGTCCTCCAAAGACTGCTGGAGAATCGGCTCTACGTGAAGGCTGAGAAGTGCGAATTCTACGCTAGGACCACATCCTTCCTGGGATTTATCATCTCTCAAGACCAGGTGCTTCCAGACCCAGAGAAGGTGAAGGCGGTGGTGGAGTGGCCTACTCCCGCATCCCGGAAGCAGGTGCAACAATTTGTTGGCTTCGCCAATTTCTACCGCCGCTTTGTGCCCAACTTCAGCTCGATCGTCGGACCACTGACCCGCCTCACGTCCCCGAAGGTCCCTTTCCGGTGGACAGAGGAGGTCGCTGCTGCCTTTAAGGCGCTGAAGGCGGAATTCTCCTCCTCCCGGGTTCTTCGCCAGGTCGACCCCGCGCTGCAGTGCATAGTGGAGGTGGATGCCTCGGACACGGGAGTGGGAGCAGTTCTATCCCAGCGGTCACCGGACGATGGCGCCAAACGACCCTGTGCCTTCTTCTCCCAGCGCTTGTCCCCGGCGGAGAGGAACTACGATGTGGGGGACAGAGAGCTCCTGGCCATCAAACTCGCCTTACAGGAGTGGCGCCACTGGCTAGAGGGGGCGGACCTGCCGTTCGTGGTCCTGACGGACCACAAGAACTTAGAATATTTACGATCTGCCAAGCGCCTGAACGCCCGCCAGGCGCGCTGGTCTTTGTTCTTCGCCAGGTTCCATTTTACCATCACCTTCAGGCCAGGCTCCAAGAACGGCCTGCCTGATGCCCTCTCTAGGCAGTTTACCCCCGTGGGGGCTGAGGAGACGCCCCACACCATCCTGCCCAGGTCGTGCGTCGTGGGTGCCATCTCTTGGGACATCAAGAGCAAGATCCGGAAGGCGCAGGAGGTGGAACCTGATCCTGGCGGCGGACCGGAGGGAAGACTGTTCGTGCCATCTGCGGTCCGAGGAGAGGTCATCCACTGGCTCCACACCTCCCGGCTCACCTGTCATCCCGGCACCTCCCGGATGATCAACCTCCTCCAACGGTCCTTTTGGTGGCCAGGCCTGCGGAGGGATGCAGCCCGCTACGCCCGGGCTTGCCCTATCTGTGCCACCTGCAAGTCGGGAAACGCCCCTCCAGCGGGTCTGCTCCAGCCCCTGCCCGTTCCTGGCAGGCCCTGGTCGCACATCGCGTTGGATTTCGTCACCGGTCTCCCCGTTTCCAACTCCTTTGACTCCATCCTGACCATCGTGGACCGTTTCTCCAAGGCGGCGCACTTCGTCCCCCTGCGAGGTCTCCCTACTGCCCTGGAGACGGCGGATCTCCTCGTCCAACAAGTGGTCAGGCTGCACGGGATTCCGGTGGACGTGGTCTCGGACCGGGGTCCCCAATTTTCGTCCGAGGTTTGGAGGTCGTTCTGTAACGCCATCGGAGCCAAGGTGAGCCTCTCCTCCGGCCATCACCCCCAGTCTAACGGGCAGTGTGAGCGGACCAACCAGGAGCTGGAGGCTGCGCTCCGCTGTGTGACCTCATCTAACCCAACGTCCTGGAGCAACCATCTCGCCTGGGTCGAGTATGCTCATAATACCGCTCGCTCTTCTGCTACGGGGATGTCTCCATTCAAGGCGTCCCTGGGTTACGACCCCCCGCTGTTTCCAGAGCAGGAGAGTGAGGTGACCGTCCCCTCGGTTAGAGCACGTCTCAGGCAGTTCCGCTCCATCTGGGCTGCCGCGCGCAAGGCGCTTTTACGCACAGCGGAGCGCAACAGGACTGTGGCGGACCGGCATAGAAGACCTGCCCCGGCGTACAGAGTTGGGCAACGTGTTTACGTTTCCACCCAGGACGTCACCCTAAAAGGTGAGAGGAGGAAGCTGGCACAGCGCTTCATGGGTCCCTATCCCATCACCCGGATCATCAACCCGGTGGCTGTGCGCGTGGCTATTCCCCCCTCCCTCCGCATCCATCCCACCTTCCACGTGTCGAAGGTGAAGCTGGCAGTCACCGACCCCCTTTGCCCCCCTCCTGCTGCGCAACCCGCGCCCCGGATGATTGATGGCCATCCGGCCTGGTCTGTCGCTTCCATCCTGGACTCTCGACGCCGGGGTCGTGGGTTGCAGTACTTGGTGGACTGGGAGGGCTATGGGCCCGAGCATCGACAGTGGGTACCCTCGTCGTTTGTGTTGGACCCATCGCTCATCGCGGACTTCCACCGAGCGCACCCGGATAAGCCATCGCCAGGAGGCGCTGCTAGAGGGGGGAGTACTGTCACGCCGCGCCGTTCATCAGCGGCGCCACCTGCTCACACACCTGATCCTCATCAGCGGCGAAGGAGAAAAGCCGCCTCGCCCGGAGGCTCGGCCTGAAGCCGTCAGACTTCGTTCCTCACCGTTGTGAGTCATCTACTATCTTCAGCGCAATTATTTGGGTAAGAAGCCTTACCTTCTCTCTCCAGTCTGCTCCCCTGTGCACAGGTGGATTTCCCGGCGGCGGCGGACGTCTTCTCTCCAACGCCCATTCCTCGCTGTTGCACCGAGCTCTCCAGGTGGCTGTCTCCCGGGTTTCGTCCCTTGCTGTGCCAGCTGACCTGTCATCCAAGTAAGTCCTTCTCTTGCCATCATCCCTCCTGTGTTGGTGTATGCCTGTCACCCTCTCCCTGTGTCTTCTCCATAGGGTTGCCCGGCTGTACGGTCACCTGCCTCTGTGTCTGAAGCGGACACCGCCACCAACACATCTACACCCCGCAGACACGCACTCATTCACGCCCGTTGTTAATAAACTATTTGAACTACTCTGAGCCTGTGTGTGTGCGTCTCCTGAGCCGTGCGTTATGTCACCTCCTTCCTGATCTGTCTGAGCTTAGCTGTGAACCAGGGCTTGTCGTTGGAGTAACTCACCCTGGTGCGCAATGGAAGAATGCTCTCCTCACAAAAGTGGATATATGAGGTCACAGTGTCCGTGTACTCATCCAGATCATTCGTGGCTCCTTTAAACATGCCCCAGTCAGTTATTTCCAAGCACATGCACAGCTCCTCCCCAGCTTCACTGGTCCATTTAGTTGCAATTTATTTGCCTCCTTTGGCAAATTGTCAGATAAATTTGAATTGCCCAAGCATCATTTCTGTAGATATTTACAATTCCGTACCTTTGTAACCAAAACATTCCTTCATTTTCCATGTCCACCTGATAATTCCCCTCTGGACATCTTCCTAGAGCCTATTAGTAAATTAAAAGGAATGATTTCTCGTATCTATTCCCTGATTCATTCCCTTTGTTTTGCCTCTCTGGATTCTATCAAAACTTCATGGGAAGCGGAATTGGGCGATAATGTTCCAGATGATTTTTGGAGAAATATTTTTATAGAGTACATAAATCATCTATTTGTGCAAAGCATGGATTAATTTAGTTTAAAATTGTACACCGTCTTCACTTCACTAAGGTTAAATTATCTAAAATTTTCAGAGACCCAGACCCAGTCTGCGACAGGTGTTGCCTAGCTCCAGCAAACCATGTCCACATGTTTTGGTCTTGCCCTACCTTGCGATCTCTCTGGGCAGAAATTTTCAAATCCCTTTCAAATGTTATTGGAAAACATATTGAGCCTAATGTTTTGATGGGTTTGTCTGGGATTGCCTCGACTGTATCGCTTACATCAACAGAATCAGATTTTATTGCTCTTGTTACTTTTTTGGCGAGACGTACAATTACTTAAGTGGAAATCTCCAACAGCTCCTTCACACACCCAGTGGATAAAAGAAATCCTCAACTGCCTCAACTTGGTGAAGATTCGACATGAAGCTCTAATGAGATGATGAGCTTCTCATTAGAAGCTCTAATGAGAAATTCTGTAGGACTTGGGACCCTTTTTTTTTAAAATATGTTAAACAGTTAGATTTTTCTAATATCTCTTACCTTACATGATCTGTTTGGGCATGGCAGGCTTTTTTTTTTTTTTTTGCTTTTCTTTTTTTTGCTTTGTCTTTTTTATTTTGTTTGACTGGCTGTCTTCTGTTTCTTAGTATTCAATGTTATTTCTAACTTAAATATGTAATGAGGGGGGAGGGTATTGTAATCTGATCTTTGTTCTCTGTAATCTACTTGATTTCAATAGGGCTGAGTTTTCCTATATTACTGAATGACTTAACTGCGTTTTACTCTGTTGATGATGCATTTAATACTTGCCCTAACCCCCTTGTATGAATTTAATTTGCTGCACTGAAAACTAATAGAGTTTTGAAAAAAAAAAAATTGTTGCTTTTCTTGTAATTTTTTTGATTATTTGCAAAGTTTGCATCTTTGTTTTCTTACAAAATTGGGTGGGTGTTTTCTTCATTAAACTGATTTTTTTCCCAAAAAAATTTGTTATATTTTGTCATAAATGCATTTTGCCCCCCCCCCCAAATTTGGCATAGTTTGCTTTGCAAAATTAATACCTTATAAAATTACAAAATTATATCTCCTAATAAAATGGAAAACTTTTTTCCATGCATGTTTGTGACATTGTTCCCCAATAAAGTTATTTTTTTCGTAAATTTTGATATTTACTGTGTGTTATAATGCTTTTCTCATAAGATTGGCTTATTTGATTGTTACCATTTTAAGGTAAATATGTTGTTTTCATATACATTTGAAGCCATTTTCAAATAAAACGGAAGCTTTTGGCGGTAAATTTGTGACTTTTTCTTGCTAAATTGTATATTTCCTCTCTTAAATTGCAACTTAAATGTTAAATTTCAAGATTTTTTTTTTATACATTTTCAGCTATTCTCATAAATTTAAAATATTTTTTCTGTGTAAATTACCTTTCATAGGCAAAACTGCAGTATTTCATAGAAGAATTTATTATATTTTTTCTCATAAAGCTCCAACTTTTTCCAGAAATTTTGTGACTTTCTATCTTAAAACGTTTGTCTTATTGTACGATATCCTTCAGTGCTCTGAAAGGTGCCTATAAATTTAATGTATTATTATTATTATTATTAAAAATTTGAGGGTATGTTTTCCTCAGAAAACTGCAAAAAAAAAAAAAATCCCTAAACTTGAGATTTTTTTTACATATGCTTTCAGGTTTTCTCATTTTCTGCCTTTTAAGAGATTTTTTTGTCATTAATGGGCATCCTTTTTCTTGTAAATTTATTGCTTGCTTTATTGGAAATGTATGAGGTTTTTGCTTGTTTTTGTTGTTGTTGTTGTTCCCCCCCCCCCCCCCCCCCCCCCCAAGACCTCAGATATGTCTTTTCCACCAAGACGGTTCCAGTGCTTAACTGGAGCCAGAGCCTGATTGGCACCAGTTCTTTGGTTTTCCACCGCCTGAAGCACCATTCCCAGGCTCTCAAAAGTGGGGCTATCGTGGCCCCAACTCCTACCTGGGCCAGCGGCAGCACCAGTTTACATTGGTTACGTCCACAGTCATGGGCGGGGTTATCTGACCAGCTTCAAAACATTACTGACCACCATGTTACATTCCAAACAGCAGAGCAAGCGATGGATTCCAAAACCAAACAGATTTGGAGCAAAGACGAGACACATTTCCTGGCTCTATGGACATGAGCAGAAGTATAAGATAAGCTGGAGGGGGCCACTCATCTGATGAACTGTTTTTGGGGATAGGCCAGCCAACCGGGACCACCAGTAACTGCCGTGGATTAGTCCGTACAACAAACTGCTCAAAACACACTGGTAAGTGTATTGTCTTTAAAATGCCAAAAGTTAACGAATATATATACATATATATCCGCTTGTATTGATATGTAACAGCCAAAGTGCAGATATACTGTATATGGTATACTAAAATACTATTGTGGAGAGTGCAAATAAAGGAACCAGACCTGCATGACAGACGACTTTATTTCTCTCTCTCACTTCATTCATACACAGAGAAAGACTTCCTTCATTACACCAGGGTCTCTCCTTTAATATCACTCCATTCCTTCCCCCTGTTGCCTGAAATCTTGCATCACAATACCTTCACACATTACAATACGTACTGTCCTCCATTTAATGCCCCACGCTCTGCCGGAAGAGGGAATATTCCCCTCCCCTCTGCTTCCAGTCTGAGATGATTATCCGAGCGTGGGTTCCCTACACCCCCCCCCACACACACACACACACCCAGAGTCTCAGACTGAGTTTCAACCCTCACGTCCTTTTGGCTTCAGTCTCCCCCCATATCTGCTGTAACGAGGGTCCTTCGACTCCACGGTGCTGCTGTGCCTGTTGGGGGCTCTTGGGGGTGTGTCTGTCTGTGGTGGGCAGTGGCGGGGGGGGGGGGGCATTCTACTTGCCCGTGTGGCTGCTCTGCTGAATCTTCTACCTGGGGAGTTCTCAGTGAGAGTCTTCCACGCCAAGGGGCCCGAGCCAACATCACTTCCTAGTCCACCACCACAAAAGCGGGCTTAAGTCTGTCTATACATATTTTCTCCAGACGACCCCCCAAATCTAACGAAAAATGTTTGTCCCCTGGTTCCAGCACTCTGAACGGGCCATCGTAGGGTGGATGCAATGGAGGGTGGTGGGCATTGTGCCTGACAAACACGAACGCCGCGTTCTTCAAAGTTTTTGGCACAAAGGCGCGTGGAAAACAGTGGTGGGCCGGGCCCAGTAGCGTGCCTGTATCTGCACTATGCTGCGAACACTGAGACAGATAGTTGTCCGGCGCGGGATTATCTGGTAAAAATTCCTCGGGGAGCCACAGTGGCTGAGACAAAACAAGCTCCACCGGGGAAGCCTCCAAATCCTCTTTTGGTGAGGAACGCAACCCTAACAGAACCCACGGCAACTGGTCTACTCAATTTGCATCCGTAAGCGAAGCCCTGAGAGTTGCTTTCAGTGACTAACTAACTAACTACTAACTAACCTGCACTTATATAGCGCTTTTCTAGTCACAAAGACCACTCAAAGCGCTTTCATTAATACTAACCCTCTATTCTAAGGGCCTATAGGAAACAGATATCTAGGGACAATTTAGAACAGCCAATTAACCTAACATGCATGTTTTTGGCATGTGGGAGGAAACCGGAGAAATCCCGGAGTAAACCCACGCAACATGGGGAGAACATGCAAACTCCACACAGATCACTGTTGGTCGGGGGCTGGGATCGAACCCACGATCCCACGATCCCCACAATCCCCCGGCCAAGGGTAAACTGTGCTGCCGCAGTGCTAACCACTGCGCCACCGTGCAGCCCATAGGTGACCTATGGAAATGCTCGCATAACCCATTGGCCTGTGGGTTGTACGCAGTTGTGCGATGAATTGCTACACCCAGGCTACGGGCCATCGCATGCCACAGGTCGGAAACAAACTGAGGACCCCTATTGGACGTGATGTCCGACGGGATGCCAAAACGTGCCACCCATGTTGTCAAAAAGGCGCGTGCCACGTCCACGGATGTGGTTGCCGCTAATGGGACTGCTTCTGGCCATCGTGTGGTGCGGTCCACCACTGTCAGCAGGTGCGTGAACCCCTGCGATGGTGGGAGGGGACCCACGAGGTCCATGTGCACATGGTCGAACCTCTTAGCCAGTATACGAAACATCTCCAAAGGGGCCTTCGTGTGTCTGTGTACTTTGGCTCGTTAGCATGCTACGCAGGCAGCAGCCCACTCTTTCACTTGTTTGGCAGGCCTGGCCATACAAACTTCGCTCCCACCATTTTGACTGACGCACACACTCCTGGGTGCGCCAGAGTGTGAACTGACTCAAACACTCGGCAGTGCCAAGCAACTGGGACCACCGGGCGCGGGTGTCCCGTGGAGACGTCACAGATTTGGGGGGTGGGGGGGGGGGGCTGCCGTCTTGCAGTACTCTGCTTTCCAGCCTTAACCCTGTTGGTCCAGACTGGAGCGTGCACATGTCCGCATCGCCAATCTGCTCTGCGGCCATGGCTGTATAATCTATCCCTACGCAGACTGGGGCCACTACTGCGCACGAGAGGCAGTCCGCCAACACATTCAGTTTACCGGCCAAATGCTGAATATCGGTCGTAAACTCCGAGATCGTGGCCAGCTGTCTCTGCTGCCGGCCCGACCATGGTTCCGAAACCTTGGCCATCGCGTACATTAGCGGCTTGTGGTCCACGAACGCAGTGAAGCTGCGCCCTTCCAGCCAGAACTGGAAGTGGCGTATGGCCAGGTGGAGAGCCAGCAACTCTCTGTCGAATGCACTGTATTTATGCTCACTGTCGCACAAAGCCCTGCTGAAAAAAGCGAGCGGCTGCCAAGAACTGGCGACGCGTTGCTCCACAACGGCCCCTATGGCCACGTCCGAGGCGTCGGTAGTGAGCGCTATCCGGGCCGCCAGGTCCGGGTGCGTCAACAGTGCAGCATTTGCCAGGGCTGTTTTAACCTCAGAGAATGCCTGCTCCCTGCTCCAGAGTCCATTCGACTCTGTCTGCCGGCTTCCGTTTCTTGAGTGTGGCGTACAATGACTGCATGAGATGAGCTGTGCGGGGGAGGAACCGGTTATAAAATTTAGCCATCCCCAAAAACTCTTGCAGCTCCCTGACCATCTGAGGCCGGGGAAAATTCGCCATGGCATGCACCTTGTCCAGCAAAGGTATCGCTCCCTCTGGTGAAGGGCATTCTTAAAAACTCAAACAAGCCAAACGGAGTTATTACCCCTGTTTTGGGTATGTCCTCTGCGCACACCAGAGCCTGATGGTAACCGCGGACCAGGTCTATTTTAGAAAAAATGCGTGCCCCAGTGAGGTGAATGGAAAAATCCTGAATATAGGGAATCGGGTAGTGGTCATGAGCTGTGGCGTTATTCAATCTGCGGAAATCTCCGCATGGTCGCCACAATCCCTCGGCCTTAGGAACCATATGTAGCGGGGATGCCCATGGGCTGTTTGAGCTTCTGATGATGCCCAGCCTTTCCAAGTTGGCAAACTCCTCTCGCGCTATGGCCAGTTTAGCTGCGTCCAGGCGCCGAGGTCATGCGAAAACGGGAGGCCCAGTGGTGGTGATAAAGTGTTCCACCCCGTGTTTAGTGATGGCTGCCGAAAATGTCGGGACCATGAGTGCTGGGAACTGAGTAAGCAGTGTGTGGAACTTATCGCCTGGAGCTGTGACGTTGGCTAGTGTTGTTGGCTCAGCCCCTCGAGCTGTACAGGGGAGACAATCAAAAGACATTGTATTAACCAGGCGTCTGTTAGCAACATCGACTAGCAACCCGTGTGCACACAGAAAATCAGCTCCCAAGATTGGGAAACTGCATGCCGCTATGACGAAAGTCCACTCGTACATATGGCCGTGCAGGGATACAGTCAGTGTCCTCTCACCAAAAGTCCTAATGTCCGAGCTGTTTGCGGCTATCAGCTTGGGGCTGCTAGCTCCCGCTAGCCGGTCGGCGTAGGACGGCAGGATGAGGCTCTTTTGGGAGCCGGTGTCTACGAGGAACCGTCTCCCCGAGCGTGAGTCCGTCACGTAGAGCACCTTGTTTTCTTCACCGGCGGTTACAGCTGCTACTGACTGCTGGCCTTGGCATTTTCCGAATGCTTTAATTGGCACGGTGGCACACAACTGCGTGCGTTCTCTCCAAAGCGGTGGTGGTACAAGCAGAGCGTGTCTCTCTGGCGCCTTCTGGCCCCTGCTGCCGCTACCATCGCCGGCTCCTTGCCTCTCGCTGGTCGTCTCGTTGGGTTCCGACGCCACTGCGTTGACCCTGAGGGCTCTGGTGGTGAGGATAATCCGATCTGCCTCCTGGGCTAGCGCATGGTAGTCGCGTGCGGCCAGCAACGGTGAGTTGGTCAGGACCACTCTTGCCTGTGTTGGGAGGTTCGGGAGGAAAAGGTGGGCAAACAGAAAATGCCCGTCGTCCATGCCCATCAACGCCAACATCTTCTCCATCAGTTCGATCGCTGACCCATCTCCTACCTCGGAGCGCCTCAGGAGCCTCTCCGCTCTCTCACAGTCTGAGAGTGTGTAGCGCCGGGTCAGCGCGGCCTTGAAAGCCCCGTATTTATCGTGGGCTGGAGGCTGTTGGAGCAGGCTCGCTAGTTGCTGAGACGTGCGAGCGTCCAGCGCTGCGACCACATAGTAATATCTGGTGTCATCTGCCGTTATTCCCCGGAGGGCGAACTGAGCCTCGGTGTGGTGGAACCAAGACCGCGGTCATGCAGCCAAAAGTCGGGTAGTTTGACCGAAACAGTGCACTCGTTGCTGGGGCTTCCCGTCCGGGCCATCTCTGGGATGTTTGCCGCGTTGCTGGGGCTTCCCGTCCGGGCTGACTCTGGGGTTCTTGCCTCGTGTTCCATAATTCATCAAGGGTCACCAGTGTGGAGAGTGCAAATAAAGGAACCAGACCTGCATGACAGATGACTTTATTTCTCTCTCTCACTTCATTCATACACTGAAAAAGACTTCCTTCAACACACCAGGGTCTCTCCTTTTATATCACTCCATTCCTTCCCCCTGTTGCCTGAAATTTTGCATCACAATACCTTCACACATTACAATACGTACTGTCCTCCATTTAATCCCCCACGCTGTGCCGGCAGAGGGAATATTCTCCTTCCCTTTGCTTCTAGTCTGAGATGATTATCCCAGCGTGGGTTCCCTACACCATAATATTTTCCGTTAGCTATGCTAATAAGCTAACAGTGCTTTTACTACGACCAAACGTTTCTCCTCACCATAAAGAAATGAACAGGCCGTCTCTGCTGACAAATGTATATCGCTTGTATTGATATGTATTGGCCAAAGTGCAGATATTTTTTACTCATTCTTGTGCCTATAGTATTGTCGGTTAGCTATGCTAACAAGCAAGCAGTGATTTTATCACAAACATTTCTCCTTGCCATAAAAAAATGCACGTTTGAGAAACTAGAACAAAAATCTTAGCACCTTACAGAATACTTTGTTCGATATCCAGTGCAAAATACGCTGCTTGTTTGTTCAGTCTCAATACTGTTTATTGTTGTCTCAAATGACATTATCGACATCGCCATATATCTTGAAATGCTTATTTGAGAGAAAACGAGAACAAAAATCTTAGCGTCTTACAGAATACTTTTTTTTATAAAGATATCTAGCGCAAAATACGCTTTTTGTGGTATCAATACTGTGTATGAATGGGTGCCTTGCGTTGTGTCATAGGAGATTTTTCTACCAAACACACTAGTGACGTTGTCCTTTTTACTATTTTGGTAATATTTCCATAATCTTGGGCCATTTTTTTTAAAATTTCACTCGTGTTTAATTGTGTGTTGTGTAACCGTATTTTATCTAATCCTTCTCTTACTTTATTGCTCAGTAGCCTGGTGGAGCACCTACAATGTCATTGTACTGTACAACTGTACAGTAACTGTACATGTAAGCTTTGCTAATATTGATATTGAATAAAATTGCCTTCTATGTCTGCACATTTAATGGAAGGCTTAAGTTGGACACTGCACAAACTAAAACACTTTTTTTGTATTTACAGATTTATCACTGCTGAATGATGAGGGAGAACCATCCAGACCGGTGGTATCCAGCTCACCTTCACCAGCACCAAGCTTGTCCTCCTCCTGCTCTTCCTGTTCTCATCAGACCAGATTAGGTAATACTGTATATGTTCAGGTCATGACCCATTCACACAAAGGAGGGAGTGAATTAAACCAATTATCCACCTGAATTGAATGTTGTGATGCCAATAACAGTAAATGGATGTTGAATAGACACATTCAATCTTGGATTGACAATTCCTGCATTTTTCAGTATGTGGTTATTTTATATTGCTTCTTATTTTTTTTACTTTAAAACAGGGAAACGAAAGCGGGACACAAACATGGACCTCCTTCTTGACTACCTGGAGAAGTCAGATGAGAGACAGCAGGAGCAGAGCAGGAGGGAGGAGCAGCTGACCTCCGCTTTGCTGCAAAGCATCCAGAAGATGGAGGACACGACCAACACCCTTGTTGGACTGACGGGACACGCTGTGTCTGTGCTTGAGGGACTGCAAACAAAGTAACTATCACAGCATTGATATTTTTGGCTGTGTGTACATAATGTTACAAATGTAGCAGTCTTAAGTTTTTGCACATTTTGTAAATAAAAGCTTTCTTTCCTTAAGTGTTTTTTTCTGCTTCTACATTAGGACAAACAATGCAAATGACTTTAACATTGTAGTGGTGGGAAGTGAAAGTACAAGTACTGAATTATTGCACTTAAGTTCATTTTTTCAGGTATTGGACAATATATCTGGTATTTGTGGACTTTACTCATATTTTTGACAACTTTTTTTTCACATTTTCTAAAGAACAAGCACCAACAAACTTTAAATCTATGCACTTTTTTTCTGTGGAAAATGTTCCAAGATGCCAGCTTTAAAAATGATAATGAGTTTATATTGTTTTGACAAGAAACCACATGACATCCTGTCATCTCTGGACAAGATCATTTCTGGAGAAAGTACTTTTAACTTTTACACTTTACAGTCTGTCTCTTGTTCCCCCTACATGAATAAAAACTTGAATCAGTACTTTTATCAGAATAGATGACATACAAGTACAGAAGGTGTATACCTTTAACAACTCTGTAAAAGTGCCTTTAAAATATATAAATACACCATAAATACTTTAAAACAGAGTACACTGAGGACCGATTGTCAGCTGAATGTTTTATTCATTAATGATTTTGAACTACTTCACATACATTACATTTTGTAAATGATATGGCAGGCATTAAACAGGTTATTGCTCCCCACTGTTAAAATACTCCATTAAAGCTGCCCTAATGTCATTCTACACCGGCATGGTCAGCTAGTGGTTGAACTGGAGGCTGACTGTGATCAGGTGCGTCTGGGAGTCCAAAATTGTCACCATGTTCCTCACAAATATTGTCAAGTATGCAGCAGGTGAGCATCATTTTCTTATTCAGCTCCATTTTGCAGTCATTCCTTGTCAGGAGGGACCTCCATCATCCTTTCAAGCCTCCAAAAACCATTTCCACAACTGAACGTGCACGGCTCATCCAGTAGTTGTAGTTACGTTGTTCAGGGGTAAGTCTGCCTGTGTCCGAAAAGGGTTTCATCAGCCACTTCTGCATGGGATCGATCGGCTGGGTGGTGAAATCCGGTGTCGTACTAAAAAGTGATCACCGTCTACAGGAGCCAGGAGCGCCCGCTTGTTAAAGGTATACTGCCTGGTCTCAGCCCACCTACAATGTGTCTAAATGTTTTGAGGTTTTATCACAACTGAAAAATTATAGCGTTGGCCAAAGTGTTGCAGTTTGGAAAACAACGTATAGAATTTATCAGATTGCAATTGATTGCAATATTTATGTGCAAAAACATTGTTGTTTGGAGGTGCATAGAATATACGTATATTGATACAGTATCTTCATGTATATATGCAGTAAATCTATGCATTTTTCCATGTTACCTTATGACTGCATTATTTTAATTGCTTTTAATCCTAGATCAATTTTGTTTCGGGTTCAAAATGCATCATAAGTGTTAAATATATCTTATTATACCTAACTAAGTACTGTTTATCTGTTGAAATATATATTTCACGGCTAATTTAAACCCATAACAATATGGCCCCTGGCGATCATTTTTTGGGCAGCTGATCACTTTTTGGCATAACAGGCCACCACTGTCTCGTAATGCACCGTAACACCACCTACAGTATTACAGAATTGACATAAATATTACATTTAAAAGTGTAGTCAATGCTCGCTAATTGAGCTACAGACTTGATCTAACAACGGCTGATAACTGAAATATTGATAATTACCGGTCTCCTTAAACATAGCCGCCGTTCTCTGCCATTAAGAATAAAACTGTTTTTGGATAGTAATACAGGTTTGGAACAATAAAAGCAGCGCCCCCAAAGAGACAACAAACTCCTACATGTTGACAAGCTGTTGACAAGCTAGCACTGCTACTTCTTCTTCTGTGGTGTTCTGCGGGGTTGCATAAAGGTGCTTCACACTACGTAATGACGTAGCCCTGACGTAATCCCCGACTAGCTCCATATCGGTGGAAAACCAACTGGTTCTTATGAGGCACTACAGTTGAACTGGTTAAGTACTGGCACCAGCCCCAGAACTGAACTAGCACTGGCTCTTATTTTGATGGAAATGAGGCAAGAGAGTCACTATCTATAGGCAAAAGAGCCACATGGGGCCCCTGAGCTGCAGGTTGCAGACACGTGGTTTAAATGAATC
Organism: Pholidichthys leucotaenia; assembly: GCA_020510985.1. Taxonomy (NCBI): domain Eukaryota; kingdom Metazoa; phylum Chordata; class Actinopteri; order Cichliformes; family Pholidichthyidae; genus Pholidichthys; species Pholidichthys leucotaenia. Next base: position 410,455,159 of record CM035841.1, on the reverse strand, counting down.
GACTGGTTATGTAAACTGTCAAAGTCCTAGAAGTATTGGCCGTGGAGGACGAGTAGCAGCAATTTACCATTCCAAATAACTAGTTAATATAAAGGTAAAAAAACATTATTCCCTTGAGAGCCTGGTCCTCAGTATTGGGCATTTTAGCAATTTTAGGTTAAAACCAATTTAATTTGCTGTAGTTTACTAGTTTATTCAGAATTCTTATCATACTTTACAGAGTTTTTTTTTTTTTTAATCTGATTTAGTGCTTAAATTGGATAGAGTAATTATAGTAGGAGACTACACAAAATGACTCTTGTGAAATGTTGCTATAAATTAAGTTGAATATTATTTATTGGTAATCCTTTATTCCCTGGGTCACTGTCATTTTCCTTCCTTTGTTAAGGAGCAATGATGAGAAATCTGGAGACAAGGGAAAAAGAAGGAAGAAGTAGAGGGAAGCTAGTAGAGAAGACAGATTTTGAGGAGAGAATTTTCTGCAGGTGTCAAGAAGCTCCTCTTAAAAATGTGGTTTGACTGCTAATGACTTTGTGTCATGTCTGCACCTGAGGCAATGCAGAATAAGATGGGGGAGTAAAGGCTGCCATTTTTCACCATTTTACAGTACTGAGCACACGTGTTGAAATCTTCATCTCTCAGCTTGTTGCTGTGGATCAACATGTCTGCATAGTTTTTCTTCTCACATCACCCTCTGATAAAAGTTGAAGAAGAAAAATGAAAAGTGCATTTGATGATCTTGGTAAGTGTGTGGCTGGTTTTGTTTATCAGTCCCTGTCTGGCATACTATTGTGGATTTTCCTGTCTTTTTTAAGTAAATAACAGAGACAGATAGACAGTCGTGTTATCTGACTGTTTAAAGAGCCCCTATTATGCTCCATTTACGCATGAGAGGATGCCAACATAATGTCTGTAACATGCTTTGATCAGAATATCACAGGATTTAATTTCTTCAGTACCATTGTACATGCGGGGAAGGAGCTTTACTTAGAACAGGCTGTTTTAGAGTGTTTTGCTTTAAGTGCTAATGAGCTCTAGAGCATGCCTTCCTACCTCTTTTGTCATCTCTCTGAGATCTCTGTTTTGATGGCATTGACATATTTGAGGCGTAAGATATTAATGTTAGAATTTAAAGGCCTAAAGAAAGCATTATCAGAGATAGGAGCGTATGGTTAAAGTGATCAATAGCATTTGACCAGTATCTGGGGAGTAATAAGCACAGAAACAACCCTGAAAGAGTGAATTGTTAATTCTTCTTCTTGCTGCTCATCGCCTGGTAAAAACAGTTCCAAATCTGCATAAAAAAAGTTGCAAATTTACATGAAAAAAGTTGCAAATTTATGAGAAAAAAATCTGCAAATTTATGAGTGTCATGGTCTGCTCTGTGATTGATTGCCAGCAGCTGGGCGCACACCTGCTTCCCATCAGGCCTGGGCCTATTTAGACGGCTCTACCCAGGCTTCTGGGCAGAGATGTCTCACTGCGCTCCAGTCGAGCTTCATCTGCCTATCCTCTCATCCTTGCCAGAGTCTACAGTCCCTTGCTACCCAAGCCAGCTGCCCTAATGCCCGAGGGACATCGTCCACAGCTCACGTAAGCTACTATTCCTCAACTCACTTTGTCTTCCAGTCCCCTGTGCACAGTTGGAGCACCTTGGCGGCGGACCCTTTCCTCCTCTGTGGCGGCAGACTCCTATTTTCTCTCTCAGCACACCACTCCTCCACGTCTACACACCAGCAGGAGCCACAGCACCCGACAGCGGACACTGTCTCCCTGGCCGCAGCCGCCGAGCTGAACCTGAGCCTCCCACCATCTGCACACCCAGTAAACCTCTGACTAATTATACAACACCAATTGTCTTCTCCACTAACTGTCACGCTTCTGTGTGTTTCCAGGGTTGCCAGGCCAAACGGGGTCCTGCTCTGTCCCCTGCTGTTCCTGTACACACTCACACGCACACATTCACACACACATTTACATTAATAAATCTAATCAAATCTATTCTTAAGTCTGTGTGTGGTCACTGGGTCATAAAACCATGTCAATGAGAAATAAAGCTGAAAATTTAAATGAAAAGTTGCAAAAGTTGCTCTACCACTAGACCACCACTCCAGTAAGTGGAAGGTTTAGTCTACCCACTGCTAACTGTAGTATTCCAGGTTTGTGCACACCCTCACTGCCAGTCATCTCATTATCACCATGCACCAATTACTGCTTGACTCTCTCCAGCTGCACTGATTATCTCCACCTGCACCTCATCTGCCTCCACCTTTACACAGGAGCTCAGTCATCAGCTTCCTTGCAGGAGTGTTGGACTTCCCTCCTCACCATGAGCAGAAGCTGCTCTCACCTTCTCCCAGCGTGGCAATCAAGTAAGCCTATTAAAATTCCTCCCCACTGTATTTCCTCAACTACTGGTCTTTTCCCAGGGAAACCGACAAGGACTTCCTCCTGAGGCAAATTTAGGAATCCTGTTGGTGGACTTAACATTCTCCTTGGTGGATCACCATACCTGTCTAAAATCATCCTGCACCAAACTCTAAAACTCAAGGAAATCATTAATAATTTCTGACCTTAAGTCCCTGGGCCCGGGACAGTCACCTCTCCTCTTCATTCTTCAACTCACCACACACTCTCCATCTCAAGAAGCAGGTTGGTGCTCACATACCCCAGCAGATCACGGCTCCTGTCACAGTAAGGAGGTTCATTCTGAAGTTCATATTTATACTCACTACTCTCCCCTTTGTCTACACTGGGTTACTCTCTCCTCTTGACTATTTAATAATAAAATACTTGCCTTTTCCACTCTATTGTTGTCCATTCTGTGTCTACTAATTGGTTCCATTTTACATGAGATGTCACTAATCAAGGACACATCTGGTCCAGAGTATAATAAACTATAATAAGAAAACAAGCTATAATGTATAAGAATTAAACATATGATCAATCAAGCTTAGAAAATTGGTGTCTAGGGCGAATCAATGAAATACAGACAAAAAAGACATAAGCAGGATATCTACAGTAGCAGCAAGGCTAGTGGACTTCTCTCTCAATTAACACGCAGCAGGTAACCCACAAAGTCTGTCAGAAATCCGAGCCCCTGGCCACTCAGAGCAGCTAATGTTACCAACCCAATATGCCTAGCTGTCATGGACAAAATACAGAAAAATAAGATAAAATGTGAGATATAAAATTAAATGTGGCTTTATGAAAGAACTGGTCTAGTACACTGACTACAACACAGAGGCATAAAGCGTCATAAATTGCCCTTTCAGGGGCAGAACTGAGGACACCAAATGTTAACTGTAGGTTTGCACATTTAATAACAAAAAATACAAGTACACCAAAGGCAGAAATAACCAGGAAAAAGCACTGAAGAGAGGCACGGATTAGCATCTGGGTAGAGAACTGTGCTGCAATGGACTGCGCTGCAGCACAGCTTAAATAGGCACGGAATACATCCAGATGTGGGTGTAAGAGCAATAATTATTAACCTAACAGGTGACAGCTGTCAAAGCCCGCGAACAGACTTTGACAGGAGGAAGTAAACAATGACTGTCAAAATAAAAATGCCAACCATGAAGAAAGAAAATCAGGAACAAATACATGAACAATAATACACTAAGACCACCAAGAATAATAACTAAATGCAGACCGGATAAAAGTAACAAATACACTAAAGGAGAAAACTGAGGAAAGCTAATAATACAAACTAATAAATACTGAGACTACAAAATGGTCCCCTCCGGTATACAACTAGGAAAATACCGGTCGCTATGGAGGGTGAGAATATGTATGGGTACATAATCATACCATGTAGGATAACTAAGTAGACAGTTGTGCTGTTTCATTCCATCTAGCTAGTTGTGTGTGTGTGTGTATATATCCCATTTACACAGGGTGCGTGTGAAGCTCCTAGTGCAGTAGTATAGTAACGTAGAGATGTTTGTAGATAGTGCATGTTGCATGGCATATGTTGCATGTTGCTTTCTGCTTGCTGCTCTGCTTACAGCTACCGCCACCAGCTAGCCCCCATCGGGGGTGAAAAGAGGAGCAGAGTGCGTAAGTCTCCTCCTGCTGGTACATAGCCTCTCCACCACCAAGACCCCTGCAGTGCCTCCTCGTGGCCACACATGGTAACTGGGTACCCTGCGGTCCCAGGCTAAACTGGAGGGGATCTCGGAGCAGCAGGGGGCCCCAGAGACGCGGCGTATAGGCCCACCCTGTGTGGACACGACCTGGCGCCCGTCAACCCCTGCCCCAACTATGGGTAAATAGCCCCACTGCCTTGTGGGTAATCTATTAAGGTGAAGGCTAAGGGAGCAACCCCTGACAGAAAAGCAATGTGCTGGTGGTGCGCAAAACGCGGGACTTAAAAGACCAAGGACCCGGCAGCCTCCTGCAGCCATGTTGAGGGACTGGTCATCATGGGCTTACCCACGCCACCGGATTTACCTCATCATCGTGAAGACAGTGCTATTGGGAAGAGCACGCCCCCTACAGCACTCTAAATAATTCAATGCGCAGGTGTCCACCTCTGACCATGGTGGGCCTTACCTTCCTGGACATCTGGTTGAAGTCTGGCAGAGACAGGGTGTGTGGCGATGGGAGCAGGTATGAATGTTACTGGGAGCTCCTAGCTATAACCCTGCACATCAGCAGCACAGGGCTATTGTGGTCGCTAACAGCTGGGGTGGCAGCTGTTTTCGGCAGACCCCTGTATGATTGAGCAGCACTATTTAGGACAGCACTGCTCACCCCAACTGGGGAGGGGCCTAGAAAAGGTGGCCTAAAAATTGCCCACCCATCTTTCGCCTGAACAGGTTACTGCGCCTGTTGGGTCATTCCACCTCTGCGGTCGAAATAATAAAAAGAAAACATGCAACCTAAAACTGGCAACATGGAATGTAAGGACACTCCTGGATCGAGGTTCTGATAGACCCCATAGTAGAACAGCTCTGGTTGCTGCTGAACTGAGTCGCTACAACATTGATATTGCTGCACTGAGCGAGACCAGGCTCCTAGATGAGGGCTCTTTAACAGAGGAAGGGATGGGCTACACATTCTTCTGGAGGGGTTACCCCTCAGGAGAATAACATCTGCATGGTGTAGGACTGACCATCAAAAACACCCTTCTACCAAGACTCAGTGAAACACCTGTTGGCATTAGTGAGAGACTGATGACACTCCGTATCCCCCGGTTAAGAATCGCTTTGCTACACTTCTTAGTGCCTATGCACCGACCCTGCCATCGGAGAGTGAGGCCAAGGATTCCTTCTACCAGTTACTGGATGAAACTCTTCGCCGGATCCCCAAGAATGACAAGATCTTCTTACTTGGAGATTTTAACGCCAGAGTGGGTCAGAACAATCAGATATGGAGTGGAGTGCTTGGCAGACACGGAGTTGGCCAAGTTAACGCAAATGGAGTGAGATTGCTCACTCTCTGCTCTGAGCATAACCTGACCATAACCAACACCATCTTCCAGCAAAAGGCCAAATGCAAAACATCATGGATGCACCCTCGCTCTAAACACTGGCACTTGATTGATTACATCATTGTGAGGCGCAGTGACATCAGAGATGTCCACATCACCCGCGCCATGAGAGGTGCAGAATGCTGGACAGATCACCGGTTGATCGTGGCCAAGGTCCACATGCAAGTGCGCCCTCCCCTTGCGACTACAAGGGCCAAAAAGGAGGAAACTTGATTGCTCCCGTCTGGCAAATCTGGATGTAAGAAATGACTTTCATCGCTCCCTGGTTGAGAAACTAGGGGGTGTGGAGTATTTCCTGAGTCTGCCTGAGAAGACCATGGACCAGAAGTGGGACTTCATCAGCTCGGCTCTTTGTGAGGCAGCAGCCCAAACGATTGGCTATAAGAGAAAGAACCACCAAGACTGGTTTGATGACAACTCTGACACCATCCACGACTTGTTGGAGGACAAGCACAGAGCACATCAGGCAACCTTAAGGAACCCCTCATCCATTATCATCATGCATCAGTGGCAGAGAGCTCGGCGGGAGGTACAAAGGGCTACTCGGACAATGCAGAACGAGTGGTGGACAAAAAATGCACATGAAATCCAGGCCTTTGCCGATAAAAATGACATGCATAATTTTTATAATGCTGTCAAGAAGATTTATGGCCCAACAAATCGTTGCATCACTCCCCTGAAAACAGCAGATGGGCTGAGAATCCTAAAGGATCAGCCTAACATCTTGCTGAGATGGGCTGAACACTTTAGTACCCTACTTAACCAGGACTCAGATGCAGACCCCACTGTTCTCGACGACTTGCCTACTCTTCCTCCGATGCAAGGCCTGGATCAGCCCCCAACCTTCCTGGAGGTTCTATCAGCTACATGCTCTCTCAAAAACAACAAGTCCCCTGGTAATGACAACATCCCCGCTGAGCTGTTGAAACAAGGAGGCTACTTGTGTACAAAAACCCTGCACAAGAACATCACCAAGGTCTGGGCCAATGATAACATCCCACAACAATGGAGAGACGCCACAATTGTCACCATTTATAAAAACAAGGGTGACAAGGCTGTCTGCGGCAACAGCAGGGGTATTTCGCTCCTTGCTGTTGCTGGGAAGGTCCTGGCGAAGGTGATGCTTCACAGGCTGATCAATAACATCACAGAATCAGTGCTGCCTGAATCGCAATGTGGTTTCAGGAAAGGCAGGAGCTCGGTGGACATGATTTTCACAGCTCGGCAGCTGCAGGAGAAATGTCGGGAGCAACACCAGGACCTATTCATGGCCTTTGTCGATCTCTCCAAAGCTTTCGACACTGTCCATAGAGAACTCCTATGGGAAGTTCTTCTTAAGTTTGGCTGCCCCAGTAAGTTTGTCAATATCCTCCGCCAATTTCATGATGGTATGACTGCTTGGGTGACTATAGGTGGACAGGAATCTCCTTCCTTCCCCGTTTGTACAGGGGTTAGGCAGGGGTGTGTATTAGCACCAGTACTTTTTAACATCTTCCTGCTCTGTGTCACCCAACTTCTCCACAAGGAGATTGAGGACAGCAGCGGTGTAACAGTGAACTTCCGTCTAGATGGCAACCTTTTTAATATAAGGAGGCTCCAGGCAACCACCAAACTGCAAAGGGTGAGAGTCATTGAGCTACAGTATGCAGATGACTGTGCTCTGGTATCTCATAGCCCACAAGATCTCCAGTCTGTTCTTACTGCTGCGGTGAGAGCATACAGCAGGATGGGACTGACGGTGAACACCATCAAAACAGAGGTCGTCTGCCAATGGAGCACCAATATCCCATCTACTCCACCTACCTTCACTGTTGCTGGTGAACAGCTGTCTGTTGTTCCATCTTTCAAGTACCTGGGGAGCATCCTCTCTGTAGACAACACCATTGACAGTGAGGTCCAGAACAGGATCAGGCAGGCATCAGCTTCTTTTGGGAGACTCCGGCGTCGGGTCTTCCAGAACAAGAACCTCCATCTCCAAACAAAGATCTCTGTTTACCAGGCAGTCTGTGTCACTACTCTCCTTTACAGCTGTGAATCCTGGGTGACTTACAGCTGCCACATTAGGGATCTAGAGTGGTTCCATATACGCTGCCTTCAGCGCATCCTGGGAATCACCTGGCGTGACCATGTGCCTCATTCTGAGATACTCTTTAAGACCAGCTGTAGGAGTATTGAGGCAACGATCACCCAGCACCAGCTACGCTGGCTGGGACATGTGGTGAGGATGCCCCCAAACCGGTTGCCTCACAGGGTGTTATATGGCCAGCTACACCATGGTCGACGCTCTGCTGGAGGGCAGAAGAAGCGCTACAAGGACCAGCTAAAGATGGCCTTAAATAAGTGCAGGATCAGACCTGAGGCTCTGGAGGAGGCTGCTGCTGACCGGAACACCTGACAACAGCAGTGCCTTGTGGGGACCCGTATGATGGAGGAGGACAGGACAACCAGGAGACAGGAGAGAAGACTGAGGAGGAATGCACCTGCAGCCCCTGCTGCCACTACTACAACTTTTACATGCCCTGCCTGCAACAGGACATGTGGGTCCAGGATAGGACTACACAGCCATCAAAGGACTCACCGATAGAAGTGGACGTCATCATCGGACTCGATGGACAACCGCAAGCAAGCAAGCAAAGCTACAATGCTCCACACTGTGTGTGTTTATATATTTATATATTTATTCCATCTAGCTACAATGCTCCGCACTGTGTGTTTATATATTTATATTTTTATTCCATCTATCTACAATGCTCCGCACTGTGTGTTTATATATTTATATATTTATTCCATCTAGCTACAATGCTCCATGCTGTGTTTATATATTTACATATTTATTCCATCTAGCTACAATGCTCTGCACTGTGTGTGTTTATATATTTACATATTTATTCCATCTAGCTACAATGCTCCGCACTGTGTGTTTATTACCTCCTCCAGGAGGTTATGTTTTTGCCGGGGTTTGTCTGTCTGTCTGTCTGTTGGTTAGCAAGATAACTCAAAAACTTTTGGACGGATTTCGATGAAACTTCCAGGCGTTGTTGGAAATGGTACAAGGAAGAACTGATTAAATTTTGGGGATGATCCGGATCACCGTCCAGAAGAAAACCGCCATTACGGAAAATGCCATTTTCGTGAATAACTATGAACCACTAATCCTATCATTGTCAATCCAATTGCTAGTCATATGTTTTCATGGTCAAGGAATCTGAAAACTTACACACAAACACTGTATGGGGGGAACTGTGGCCGCCATTACGGAAAATGTCATTTTCGTGAATAACTGCTCAACCACTAATCCTATCATTGTCAATCCAATTGCTAGTCATATGTTTTCATGGTCAAGGAATCTGAAAACATACACACAAACACTGTATGGGGGGAACTGTGGCCGCCATTACGGAAAATGTCATTTTCGTGAATAACTGCTCAACCACTAATCCTATCATTGTCAATCCAATTGCTAGTCATATGTTTTCATGGTCAAGGAATCTGAAAACCTACACACAAACACTGTATGGGGGGGAATTGTGGCCGCCATTACGGAAAATGCCATTTTCGTGAATAACCACTGAACCACTAATCCTATCATTGTCAATCCAATTGCTAGTCATATGTTTTCATGGTCAAGGAATCTGAAAACCTACACACAAACACTGTATGGGGGGAACTGTGGCCGCCATTACGGAAAATGTCATTCTCGTGAATAACTGCTCAACCACTAATCCTATCATTGTCAATCCAATTGCTAGTCATATGTTTTCATGGTCAAGGAATCTGAAAACATACACACAAACACTGTATGGGGGGAACTGTAGCCACCATTACGGAAAATGTCATTTTCGTGAATAACTGCTCAACCACTAATCCTATCATTGTCAATCCAATTGCTAGTCATATGTTTTCATGGTCAAGGAATCTGAAAACGTACACACAAACACTGTATGGGGGGAACTGTGGCCGCCATTACGGAAAATGTCATTTTCGTGAATAACTGCTCAACCACTAATCCTATCATTGTCAATCCAATTGCTAGTCATATGTTTTCATGGTCAAGAAATCTGAAAACGTACACACAAACACTGTATGGGGGGGAACTGTGGCCGCCATTACGGAAAATGTCATTTTCGTGAATAACTGCTCAACCACTAATCCTATCATTGTCAATCCAATTGCTAGTCATATGTTTTCATGGTCAAGGAAACTGAAAACGTACACACAAACACTGTATGGGGGAACTGTGGCGCTTGGCGGAGGTCTGCGCTCTCCAAGTGCTTTTCTAGTATATTTGTATTTTTATTCCATCTAGCAACAATGCTCCACACTGTGTGTTTATATATTTACATATTTATTCCATCTAGCTACAATGCTCCGCACTGTGTGTTTATATTGTAGAGGATGCCTTTCACAGACGAGACTGAGTTTATTTCTCAGGGTTGGTTTATTGAGAGGTCACATCCTCTAACAACCACAGAATCTCAGAAAAGAGGAAGAGCAATCGTCTCACACAGTTCTTATATTCTTCCAAGTCACAAATCCCCCAACATCAAATCACACACCCCCAACCCACAGTCCTTTAGTAAACATCCAGCCCCCGAGGCTCCTTGGCGTCTCCATTGTCTCTTATCCTTCTAGCCTCCGGGGCTCCTGCTGGGACATTCTCTCCAACTTCCCATCTCCTGCAAGGCCAACTTCACACCTCCCGTAGGTCCCTGCAGGGTCAGGTCCTCTTTGTCCATTAAGACGTGAAGCTTCTAGAATATGCACCGTCATGCCTACTAGGTATATGTGGGGAAAATGGATACCATATATGCGCCCTAAATATGCGCCATATAACCCCCCCCCCAAACGTCTAAATAAGGACAAAGTACACCCCAATATGCATAGAATCATGTCATAACACACAGAACAGCAAAAAGGCACAACATATCACACTTCCTACTGCTTGGGCTTCAATCTCCTGCCATATCTGCTGTAAGCAGGTTTCGATCTGCCTGTAGCCGTTTCTTGCATCTGTGGATTAGAGTCGTTAGTACATCCCTGTGAAAGCTTAGCAGAGCGTCTCCCCAGCGGCCTGCCGCGGCGGGGGGCCCTGGCTAACTGCACTTGTTCATCAGCCAACACAAAAGCGGGTTTGAGTCTGTTAATGCAGACTAATTCCCTCCTGTCACCCAAATCGAGCAAAAAATGTTTTTCCCCAGTTTCCAACATTCTGAACGGTCCCTCATAAGGTGGTCTTAAACCTGGCCTCTGAGCGTCGTGTCTGACAAAGACAAATTCTGCGCTCTTTAAGGCTTTAGGCACAAAAACGCGTGGGAAACTGTGATGAACTGGGCCGGGGAGGGTGTTTGATCCCGCGTCGCTCTGCAGCAGCTGAGCGGGGGGGGCGATTTGGTGTGGGGTTCTCTGGAAGGAATTCGCCCGGTAGCCGGAGGGGTTGGGCAAAAACTAGCTCAGCCAGAGAGGCTTGCAAATCTTCCTTAGGTGCTGAACGCAACCCTAATAAAACCCATGGAAGTTTATCAACCCAATTTGTGTCCGTGAGAGCCGCTCTGAGGGCTGCTTTCAATGACCGGTGAAAGCGTTCACACAAACCGTTGGCCTGGGGGTTATATGCGGTTGTGCGGTGAATTTTCACCCCCAGACTGAGTGCCATGGATGACCAGAGCTCGGAAACGAATTGGGGTCCTCTGTCAGACGTTATGTCAGACGGGACTCCAAAACGCGCGACCCAAGCCGTTAAAAATGCGCGCGCAACGTCTGCTGCTGTAGTTGACGCCAGGGGGACCACTTCTGGCTAGTGCGTGGTGCGGTCCACCATGGTTAGAAGGTGTGTGAACCCCTGCGACAGCTGGAGGGGTCCCACCAAGTCGATATGCACGTGGTGGAAGCGTTTGGCCGGGATGTGAAAAGGTTCTAGAGGGGCCCGCGTGTGCTTGTGTATCTTTACGCTGCGCAGGCTGCGGCCCATTCTTTGACCTGTTTACGCAGCCCCGGCCAAACGAATCTTTCTCCCACCATTTTGATCGATGCGCGAATGCCCGGATGTGCCAGCGAATGGATTAAGTCTCCACGGGGCACCCCCGCCCCGTGGAGACATCGCAGATTAGAGGGGGCATACCTTGGCCCAGACTGAAGCACGCGCACATCCGCATCGTTAACCTGCTCAGCGGCCATGGCTGCGTAATCTAAGCCCACGCAGACCGGGGCTGCGAATGCTTCCGTGCCGCAAGCCTGGCCCGTGTCCACAACCACCGTGTCTGCCCCCTGGGGGCCTGGTGTTGCAACTGCGCACGAGAGACAATCTGCCACTACATTGTGTTTGCCCACCACGTGTTGAATGTCGGTGGTAAACTCCGAAATCGCGGCCAGCTGTCTCTGCTGTCGGCCCGACCAAAGCTCTGAAATCTTAGCCATTGCAAATGTTAATGGTTTGTGGTCTACAAACGTGGTGAAACGGTGCCCTTCCAGCCAGAACTGGAAGTGGCGGATGGCCAAATGCAGGGCTAAAAGCTCCCTATCGAACGCGCTGTATTTCCGCTCGTTATCGCGCAATGTTTTGCTGAAAAACGCAAGTGGTTGCCAGCTCCCTGCTACCAGTTGCTCGACAACCGCCCCAACTGCTACGTCAGAAGCGTCTGTGGTTAGCGCCATGCGAGCTGCTGGCACCGGGTGTGCCAACAACACAGCGTTCGCGAGGGCCGACTTGACCTGGGAGAAAGCGCGCTCCCGTTCCGGGGACCACTCGACCTTATTTGCAGGTTTTTGTTTCTTTAGTGCCTCGTACAGTGGGTGCATGAGCTGTGCCGCGCTGGGGAGGAAACAGTTATAAAAATTGACCATCCCCAAAAATTCTTGCAATGCTTTAACTGTCTGCGCTTGGGGAAACTCCATTATCGTGCGTACCTTATCGGGCAGCGGGACCACTCCTTCTGGAGAAACGCGGTGCCCCAAAAAATCGATTTGCACTACCCCGAATTGGCATTTCGATGGGTTAATTATCAGCCCATGCTCTGTCAGCCTCTGAAAAACCGCTGTGAGGTGGCGTTCGTGTTCGACTTCGGATGCACTGGCTACCAAAATATCATCCAAATAGGCGAACACGAAAGGGATGCCACGCAACACAGCATCCATCATGCGTTGGAACATCTGTGCGGCGCCCTTGAGGCCAAAAGGCATGCGCAAAAACTCGAAAAGCCCAAAGGGGGTTATTACTGCCATTTTGGGTATGTCTTGAGCGCGGACTGGGACTTGGTGATAACCGCGCACCAAATCTATTTTGGAAAAGATGCGCACCCCCGCCAAATGTGCCGAAAAATCCTGGATGTGCGGAATCGGGTAGCGGTCGTGTGCTGAAGCATTATTTAACCTGCGGAAATCACCGTAAGGCCGCCACGAGCCGTCAGCCTTGGGGACCATATGCAGGGGTGACGACCAAGGGCTGTTAGAGCGTCTAACAATGCCCAGTTTTTCCAAGTTGGTGAATTCCTCGCGCGCGATGGCCAGTTTAGCTGGGTCCAAGCGCCGAGCTTTTGCAAAAACAGGGGGGCCAGAGGTAGTTATGAAGTGCTCGACCCCGTGTTTGGCTACTGACGCTGAAAATGTTGGGACCGTGAGTGCTGGGAACTGATTGAGTAGTGCATGAAACTTACCACCTGCAGCTGTGACATTGGGATGTGCAGAAGGCAGAGCCACCCGAGCTGTACAGGAGATAGAGTGGAAAGACAGTGCATTTACCATACGTCTGTTAGTAAGATCAACTAATAAACTGTTTGAGCATAAAAAATCAGCACCTAGCATGTTGTTGCTAACTGCAGCTACGACGAAAGTCCACTCAAAGGTGCGACCGTGGAAGGATAGGAGGAGCGTCTTCTCCCCATAGGTTTTGATCGTCGAGCCATTTGCCGCTAGCACCAGGGGTCCGCTGGAAGGCGCCAGCAGGTCCGCGTAGGAAGGCTTGACAAAACTCAGCTGGGAGCCTGTGTCCACCAGGAAATCCTTCCCTGAATCCGCGTCCGTCACGAAAAGCAGCTTGTTCTTCGTGCCGAGAGCAGCAGCTGCTACCGACTCTCGGTCTTGGCGTTTCCCTGGTGCTTGTATCGGCACGGTGGGATGCATCTGCATCTGCGCGCCCTCTCGGCGAAACGTCGATGGTAAAAGCAGAGAGTGCCATCCGCTCCGCTTCTCCTGGTCTCTGCCGCTGCTGACGTCAGTGGGTCCGGTGCTGCGGCCTCTGGTCTCCCCTCGTCTCGCAGGGGTGCGTTCAGCTCCGTTGCCGCCTTCGTGGCTGCGTGTCGTCTATGGGCGTCGATGAGCCGCTGCGCCTCCTGGCCCAGCCAGTGGTAGTCACGGTCGTTGAGCAGCTGTGAGCTGGTCAGGGTGACTCTCACTTCTGGCGGTAGTGTTCTGAGAAAGAGGTGGACGAAGACAAAACTGTCGTCATCTTTGCCTCTCAGGTTCATCATCCTCGCCATCAGATCTGCCGGCCTGTCTGCTTCCCCTTCCGTTAGCGCCAGAAGTCTCTCTGCTCGCTCTCCCTGCGAGGGAGTGAAAGCTCGAATGAGGGCGGCTTTCAGTGCGCCATACTTGTCGTCCTGGGGCGGGTGGTTGGTCAGGATCTCCACCCGCTGCACTGTGAGGCTGTCCAGCTTCGCGACGACATGGTAGAACCTCGTTGCGTCCGCTGAGATTCCCCGAAGGTGGAACTGCGCCTCCACAGTGGTAAACCAGGAGTGCGGGTTATGTTGCCAGAAATCGGGCAGCTGTAGTGTGGTAGCTGCGTTAACCCGGTTGGCTCCTGAAGAATCCGGTGCGGGAAGATCGTCACCACCGGCCATAGTTTGTCGTAGGTCACCAGTGTAGAGGATGCCTTTCACAGACGAGACTGAGTTTATTTCTCAGGGTTGGTTTATTGAGAGGTCATATCCTCTAACAACCACAGAATCTCAGCAAAGAGGAAGAGCAATCGTCTCACACAGTTCTTATATTCTCCCAAGTCACAAATCCCCCAACATCAAATCACACACCCCCAACCCACAGTCCTTTAGTAAACATCCAGCCCCCGAGGCTCCTTGGCGTCTCCATTGTCTCTTATCCTTCTAGCCTCCGGGGTTCCTGCTGGGACATTCTCTCCAACTTCCCATCTCCTGCAAGGCCAACTTCACACCTCCCGTAGGTCCCTGCAGGGTCAGGTCCTCTTTGTCCATTAAGACGGGAAGCTTCTAGAATATGCACCATCATGCCTACTAGGTATTTGTGGGGAAAATGGATACCATATATGCACCCTAAATATGCGCCATAATATATTTATATATTCATTCCATCTAGCTACAATGCTCCGCACTGTGTGTGTTTATATATTTACATATTCATTCCATCTAGCTACAATACTCCGCACTGTGTGTTTATATATTTATATATTTATTCCATCTAGCTACAATGCTCCGCACTGTGTGTCTATATATATATATATATATATATATATATATATATATATATATATATATCAGTCCATCTGCGATGGACTGGCGATCCTGCGATGGACTGGCGATCTGCGATGGACTGGCGATCTGTCCAGGGTGTACCCTGCCTCTCGCCCAAAGATGCTGGGATAGGCTCCAGCCCCCCCGCGACCCGAAAAGGATTAAGCGGAAGAAGATGAATGAATGAATGAATATATATATATATATATATATATATATATATATATATATATATATATATATATATATATATATATATTTATATGTACATATGTAAACTCGCTGCTCTTGTTTTTCTCTTGTCTTCTGATTGTTGCTCTGAGTGTTGCTATCCCTGTGCTGTTGCAATCCTGGAATTTCCCCATTGTTGGACTAATAAAGGCTTATCTTATCTTTTCTTAATTTAAAAGGAGAACTAAGACATGGGCAAATTATAACACAGGGAAATAAAATTGGTAAACAAGATAATACAGAAATACATAAACAACCACACTAATACAAAACAAACAGAGATGTAGAAATACAAAAAAATGACTTAACCCAACTAGAGGCTGAGCACACTCTCACCTGTACTCAGAATCATGACATAAAATTCCTGATCACACTAATTCATGTCACAAAGCTAGCAATGATAATGGTCCATGTCCCATGTAATAGTGGGAAAATATGGCAAAATCAACCAGAATAACATGAGATTGTCATAACTCTGGCTCTCACGAGCCAGGAAAGGAGATACAAGGGCGACCAGTGAGTTAGCGTAGTTTATTAACAAAGCACACACTACACTAAATAACGAACAGAAAAGTAAAGAGCCACGTGGGGCTAAAACACACACAGAACTAAGGGTAACATACCACCCAGGGAGAAAGGCTAGAGAGGCGGCGAGGGAAAAATACACGCCGAGTCGCAACACTTACTTTGGGTGAAGTGCCGAGGTAACGGCGGACTGAAGCTAGTCGTAGGAGCTAACAGTCGTGGGAAACACAAGGAACGTCTTCCCATAGCGAGGTCGCAGCGACGAGTAACTCTCGGCTGCTCGCTTAAATGGGGGAGATGATTGGGAATGGGAGACAGCTGTCCCAGCGCAGTTGAACAGACAGCTGGCAATCAGCTGGGCGCTGTCAAAGAGCGGGCCATGGAAGACCCGGCACGGACTACCCCGGAGCAGGAACGACACTGGACAACCTGAACGCAGAGAAAGAGCGTTCAGGGCGTGACAGTACTCCTCCCCCGAGCCGCGCCTCCTGGAGCGGGCTAACCCCCCCCCCCCCTCCGAGGGAAGACCAGGGAGGGCGGTGGGGGCCAGATCTGGGAGAAAGGGAGGGACCAGACAAAGGAGGCAGGGAAGGAAAAAAAAAACCTAGATACAGTATAGGGTCAGATACCACAATAATTTCAAACACAAAAGAAAACCATCACCCCCTCCTCTGCAGAGGCCAGACGGTCTGTGCAGGTGACCACAGGAGGTGGGGAGAACAACCTGCAGAAAAACAACAACATAATCATGGAGAAAAAAAAAAAGGTTCACAACAACTCAGGGCGAGGACAATGCAAAACTCATGTCCCGGCGACCAAAAAGACTACAAAACTCAGTAAACATAAAGTTGCAGAAGACTACACATGTAACCCCGGCCAAAAACAGAAAGTATTAAGGGACAAACCGGGCACAAGACCTAAAAACAAAGCCTGAGGCCGCTAACTGGTATAAGGATACAAAAAAAAAAAAAATCAACTCCTCAAACATGAATTAACGCAACACAGAAAATCAAACAGTCTGGAGGAGGATATAAATGCAGAAGAACAAAATATTCTGAATAAGGCCAGGCAATGTGAGGCGGAAGCAACTTAAAGGACAGATTAAAATAAGGATCCATACAGGGACCGTAAAACATAGAAAATTGTCTAAGGAAAAATTCTTCGTTGAAATGACATCACAATAAGGACTCTAGCAAAGAAAGTTCCTTGATGTCCTGAATGAAACTAAATAATGGAGGGCATACAAAATACAAGGCTATATACAGTCAGACAATGTCAGGAACGACAGCAGGTGGAGCAGGCGATGAGAGCTTGTCCGGCGGGCGGCCCGAACTCCACCAGGCCAGGAACCACCACACCAGTTCGGGTGGCCTACCCGAGTCCCAGGCTAGGAGACACAGTTTCTCCGGAGGCCGACCCAGATCACCGAACCAGCCAGATGGCTTCCCAGGCAGTCGTCCCGTGACCTCAGACCACGGAGAGCTGAGGGAGAAGTCTTGGTGCAGCTTCCTCCCTGAGGGAAAAGGCAGGAGGAAACTGACCCAGGTGAGAAAAACCCCCACAGTAGTAGGGGGAGAAGAGATGGAGGCCAGGGGCAAAGTTAGCCTGCCATCTAATGGCAACAAGGGTAGGGGGAAACTGGCCCGGGTGAGAGGAACCCCAACAGCGGCAGGAGGAGAAATGATGGAGGCAAGGGACGAAGTCAGCCTGATGTCAGGCGAACACAATCCTCCAGCTCCCACACTAACTGTTACCCGGACCGGCGCAGCACCCCCGGTGGACCCCGATCGGGCCGGCGCAGCACCCCCGGTGGACCCCGATCGGGCCGGCGCAGCACCCCCGGTGGACTCCAGCTGGACCGGCGAAACACTCCCGGTGGACTCCAGCTGGACCGGCGAAACACTCCCGGTGGACTCCAGCTGGACCGAGACAGCACTCCCGATGGCCCTGGGGAGAGGCTCAGAGGGACAAAAGGAACCGGGATCAGGATCACCGGCAGCGGCAGAGCCCGGCGGAACAGGCTCGAGCGCAGCAGACGGCTGCACCCGGCCCGCCCCCCCGAGAGACAGGCAATAATGCTCCAGAATAGAGAAGAGAAAAACAAAATAGAGCACTTGCCTGATCTCGGGTTCTACCGCCATCCAGGACTTCGATGCTCCGGGCTCAGCGTGCAGGACTCCGTCCTCCGGCTCCAACTCGACTGCGAATGGCTCCGCAGCCGGCATGATGGTTTCCACAGTCAAACGACCTCCAAACGCCGAAGACCGCGTCGACAGCCCACCTGGCGTGGAGGCAGGAGATCTGGACTCTGCTGGGCCGAACCATTCCTCCGTGGAGACCCGGGGACGCTTAATCGTCGGCGCTGACTCCAACAGGCAGTTTGACCTTCTCCTCTGCCCATAACGTGGCTGCGGGGCTGGGGCAAAACCCTCCAGGGCCGCAGGCCGCCTCCTCCTCGCGCAGCTGTGTACACCTGGCACCGGGGCACACTCAAGGGGAAGAGACACAGAGGACGCAGGTTCATATTCAGTTTTTGCAGCGGGAGGAGAGAGCTCAGGGGACTGTGAACCCTGAACTCCTCCCCCAGGAATCAAACAAGGCAATTCACTCATAATGGGAGGAGAATGAAAGGACACTTGCCTGATTCCCGGAGGGCCGGTGGAACCCGCTACAAGGGACTCGAGTCTCTCTTCTCCCAACCGGATAGAAGTGGGGAACCCCCCGGACAGATGAGGCGGTGTTACCCGCACCGGATCGGGACCTGGAACACCTGGAGATGAATTTGCGCTTCTCCCAGCGGCCGGAGTGAATGACGAAGAGGGGGGTGAAACAGCTGAGGAGAGCTGGGGGCCCAAAGCTGACGGGACAGCAGGGAGAGCGGGCCCAGGAGCGGGAGCAGCTGATTCACTTCTTCGGCGAGACACGGGAGCAACAGCAGGCTGGGAGGCGGAATTCGTGTGGTTTCCTGGAGCGGGATCCAGACGGGACTCTTGCTGAGATGAGTGGGGAATTTGGGAGCGACGTCTTCTGAACGTGAGGTCGGGAAAACGCCGCTCCTGTGCGATGAGCGAAGCCAACAGGTCAGCGTATTCCGGATAATCGTTCAGCTCCGGGTTCTTCTCGAACAGCCTGACCGCCGCAATCACGTTCTTCATGGCTACGGGGGGAACGGCGGCGGAAGAAGCGGCTGCCACTCGATCCGCAATGCGCATCGCTGTCACTCTCATCTTCTCCGGGGGAAACCCGGTTGACGTCACTCTATCCTGGGGATCACCCCTGGGTGAGGCGAACTCCTGGACTGGATCGGCGGCAGGAGCGGGATTCCGAAGCGAGGAGCGAAGGCGTCCTGTCCTCGGCTTCCTGCCGGAGTTCTCCTCCAGCCTACGGAGCCTCTCCCAGGCCACAGAGATGTCTGCCCTCCTCGCCTTAACCTCGGGGAGAAGGAAGTAGCGAGAAAAGCAGTTAAGCATACCCTCGGCGAGCTCCAGGCGCCAGCGTATCTCGCTGGGGGCATCGTAGAGGTCCGTGGTGAACAACGTTCCGTCCACAAGGTCCAGAGTCTCCGAGAGATCGTGGCCTGGGTGCCGCATGAGTCTCTTGGAGGGAGACATGATACTGGCTCGCCCGTACCCAGAGGAAGAGAAAAAAAGGCGTCGAGTCCTTACAGCCAACTCACGGTCGCGGCCGTCTCACTATGGCTGCGACCTACTGTCATAACTCTGGCTCTCACGAGCCAGGAAAGGAGATACGAGGGCGACCAGTGAGTTAGCGTAGTTTATTAACAAAGCACACACTACACTAAATAACGAACAGAAAAGTAAAGAGCCACGTGGTGCTAAAACACACACAGAACTAAGGGTAACATACCACCCAGGGAGAAAGGCTAGAGAGGCGGCGAGGGAAAAATACACGCCGAGTCGCAACACTTACTTTGGGTGAAGCGCCGAGGTAACGGCAGACTGAAGCTAGTCGTAGGAGCTAACAGTCGTGGGAAACACAAGGGACGTCTTCCCATAGCGAGGTCGCAGCGACGAGTAACTCTCGGCTGCTCGCTTAAATGGGGGAGATGATTGGGAATGGGAGACAGCTGTCCCAGCGCAGCTGAACTAGACAGCTGGCAATCAGCTGGGCGCTGTCAAAGAGCGGGCCATGGAAGACCCGGCACGGACTACCCCGGAGCAGGAGCGACACTGGACAACCTGAACGCAGAGAAAGAGCGTTCAGGGCGTGACAGAGATATATTATTGGATGTAGATTAATGAATGAGCTGACTACCTGACAGGAAGGCCACAGTTTTTCCTTCTGGGCATTGTCGTCTGATGTGGTGGTTAGTGATACAGGAGTGCCACAGGGCACTTTGCTTTCTCCTTTTCTCTTCACCTTATACACCACTGACTTTCAGTACAACTCGGAGTAATGCCACCTAAAGAAATTCTGTGATGACTCGGCAGTTGTTGAGTATATCAGAGGGGGAGAGGAGGGTTAGTACAGGGCACTGGTGGATTGAACTGAGCAGAATCACCTGAGGCTGAATGTCACCAAGACCAGAGAGATGGTGCTTGACTTCAGGAAGAAGAGGACCCCTTCACAGTCATTGCGGATTAGGGAGGAGGTTGTGGGGGTAGTGTAGGACTACAATTACCTACAGTAGGTGTCATGATCAGCAAGGGACTGGACTGGAAATCTAACACCGATGCTGTGTACAAGAAGGGGATGAGCAGACTCTTCTTCCTGAGGAAACTGAGATCCTTTGTTGTGTGCAGTGAGATGCTGGAGCTTTTCTTCCAGACTGCTTTGCTGCTGTTTGCTGGGGTAGCAGTATCAGAGCCAGTGACACCAACATACCTGACAAGATTATCAAGAAGGCTTGCTCTGTGATTGGGCTGGAGACCTTTGAGACAGTGGTGGAAAGGAGGACACAAAATAAACTGTTATCCATCATGGAAAATCCTGATCACCCCCTCCACCACACACTGGACAGATAGCGGAGCACTTTCTCCAGCAGACTGCTACAGCTTTGCTGCCGAACGGTTAGGTACAGGAAATCTTTTCTGCCACATGCCATTTCACTGTACAATAACTCACTTTAATGTTGAATTTTGGTCATAACAGTGCTACCATATTGCACTTCACAGTATAATTGGTACCTCGTATTTCACCCTGCTCTTATAAACCTCCTTTGTACAGTCAGTACTATCCATAGGCTCATAAGAATCATCATCTATTTAACCTAGTAGCAGACTATGTAGTATATAAAGTAATCTAAACATTTTTTACTTGGGACACTAAAGGACATTCACAGAGTTGTCCTGAAGCCACTCCTCTGATATCTTGGCTGTGTGCTTAGAGCCGTTGTCCTGCTGAAAGATGAACTGTTTCTCCAGTCTGAGGTCAAGAGCGCTCTGGAGCAGGTTTTCATCCAGGATATCTCTGTACATTGTTACATTCATCTTCCAATCTATCCTGACTAGCCTTCCAGTTCCTGCCGCTGAATAAAACATCCCAACAGCATGATGCTGATACCACCACTGGCATGGTTATGACCGGTGTCTGGTTTCCTCCAAACATGGCACCTGGCATTCATGCCAAAGAGTTCAATCTTTGTCTCATCAGACCAGATAATTTTGTTTCTCATGGTCTGAAAGTCCTTTAGGTTCCTGATAGAAAAATTCCATATTATCCACATTATTATTGTTAATGTATTATTATACCTGAGAAGTATCATGCCATGTTTAATGTTTATATGCGCATTCCATGTAGGATAAGTTCATATATTCTTGGCATGTTTCTGTGAGCAATTATTGGCCTTCAGAGAATTCAGACTGAAGATCAGTTCATGCGTAAAGGATGATCTAAGCTACATAGATAATCTCTTTGACATGCCCTGTTCTCTTTGGTCCCAGGAATGCACAGGAACTTCTAGTTTGTGTAGATTATTTTATGACACTCTGTCTACGGAATGTCTGTAATGTTTCTTCATTTGCTCATCACCCCAGATAAGCTCTGCTTATCAGGACTGTCTCTCTCTGTCTCTCTCCCTTCCTCCTCTCATCCTCCCCCCTTTCTGTTGCCTATATATATATTAAACCTAAAGAATGTATCCCTTAGAGATTCTAAGTGTGTGCGGAAGGCCATGCTTTGTAATCTCTCCCCCAAATGGCCATGAGGAGACTTTTTAATTTCTCTTTTATTTTATTTTTATCACAAATGTACATAAATCCAATTTTCCACCTGATCTTTGACTTTGAATAATTTAAGCTCAGAATTAATCTAACAGTTCCTTTTGGCAAACTCCAGGCAGGCTGCCATGTGCCTTTTACTAAATTATGGTTTCCGTCTGGTCACTCTGCCATACACGTCTGATTGGTGGATTGCTGCAGAGATGGTTGTCCTTCTGGATGGTTCTCCTCTCTTCACAAAGGAACGCTGGAGGTCTGACAGAGTGACCATTGGGTCCTTTGTCACCTCCCTGACTAAGGCCTTCTCCCCCAATTGCTCAGTTTAGACGGCCGGACAGCTCTAAGAAGAGTCCCGGTGGCTCCGAACTTCTTCCCTGTATGGATGATGGAGGCCACTGTGTCAATTAGGACCTTCAAAGCAGCAGATTTTTTTTTCCTGTACCCTTCCCCAGATTTGTGCCTCGAGACAGTCCTGTCTCGGAGGTCTACAGACAATTCCTTTGACTTCATGCTTGATTTGTGCTCTGACATGCACTGTCAATTGTGGAACCTCATATAGACAGGTGTGTGCCTTTCCAAATTATGTCCAATCAACTGAATTTACCACAAGTGGACTCCAATTAAGCTGTAGAAACATCTCAAGGATGATCAGTGGAAATAGGATGCAGCTGAGCTCAATTCTGAGCTTCATGGTAAATGCTGTGAATACTTATGTACATGTGACTTCTTAGTTTTTTTTATTTTTAATAAATTTGCAAAAGTCTCAAAAAAATCATGTTGTCATTATGATGTATTGTATGTAGAATTTTGAGGAAAAATATTTTAATTCTTTTTGGAATAAGGCTGTAACATAACAAAATGTTGAAAAAGTGAAGCGCTGTGAATACTTTCCGTATGCACTCTATCTATCTATCTATCTATCTATCTATCTATCTATCTATCTATCTATCTATCTATCTATCTATCTATCTATCTATCTATCTACTAAAAACCACAGTTGGGCCACTCGCTAAGCGAGCTGCACTGTAGCTGCGAAAGCTCCTAATCTCAGTGGGAAATATCTTGTTCTCTTTCCAGAAGAGGGCTTTGTGGAAGATAATTCTTATTTTATCATATTAACATTACATTCTGAACATGGATACAGTAATTGTGTTTCTTTCTGTAGAAATAAGCTACAGAGACTGTAGCTTCATCAAGGTCAGGGCTGGTAGAAAGCTAAACTCTGTTCCCACAGAACGTACATGGTTTTCTTTGTTTGTTTCAAAGTATATAACCAGCTTGCACTATCGTAACTGTAAGCAATTCTGCTGGACTGCTGCATGAAACCTTCCTCTTGATCAAGAATAAGTAATACAGAAAGGCATCTTTGATTCTGCACTTTACTTCTTTACCATATTCACAAGGGACATTTATTCATTAAGGAGAAAATCCACAACAGCGTACTAGACCAATACAAGAACAGGCTTATTCCCATCCCTGTCACTGTGCAATCACCATTAAACCATTACAGTATGAAGGGAATTTGTTGTCTTTTGGGACCAACAAAACCACATCATCTGTGTAAAAGCACAAGCAAGATCATGAGACCAACAAAAAGGAGACATTCTGCTCCCAAGCAGAGTATAGAGCTTTTGTCCATGATTGAAAAAAAATGACAAAAAAGCAGCTCAGGCAGACGTTAACTTTTACTGGAATGCATTTGTTAGTGTTTACCACAAGCGCAGCTCCTGACATAGTCCAGCCAGCATTTCCATGTGGGCCCTGTCTTGTTAATCTGCATTGTCTTATTGGTCACATGTGGGTTTTTCTGCAGGTTCCATGTTGGCCCAAGCTGTATTTGCCCAAAAGGAATTTACCAGTTTATCTTTTTTCCAACCTACTTTATCATAAATTTGCAATTCTCTTGTAAATTTGTGACTTTTCCCATAAATTTGATACATTTGTCTTAACAATTTTAAATTTTCTAATAATTTTTCAGCTTTTTTTACTGTAAACTTGCAGCTTTTTCTCATAAATTTGTCATTTTGTTCTTGTCAATTTAGAGCTATTGTCTCATAAATTTGTTACTTTTTCCTTGTAAATTTGTGACTTTTTCACATAATTTTGTGACTTTTTTTGTAAATTTAGAACTTTTCAAAAGTTTTCAAGTTTTTACTGTACAGTTGCAACTTTTTTCTCATATGTGACTTCTTTCTCATAAATTTGTAATTTTTTCTTGTATTCTCTAAAAAAATTTTCAGTTTTTTTCTCATAAATCTGACTTTTTTAGTAAATATGTGACGTTTTTCTCATAAATTTTTAATTGTGTTCTCATAAATTTACAATTTTTTTTCTCATAATTTTTCTCTTTTTTGCATAAATTTGGCACCAATGTTACTGAAACCTGCTGACCTGCATTAAACCCAGGTGTGGCCCACATGGGTTTTAATGCAGGTAAACGGGTTAACCTGCTAACCTGTGCCACACATAAACTCCATGTGGGCAAACGCAGATGGGTCCAACATGGAACCTGCAGACAAACCCACATGGGATCCATGAGACCGCCCTTATTTAACCTTCAGTGGGGCCCATGTGGACATACTGGCTGGGGTTTTTACGGGGACAGTCTGAAAACACCACACATGACATACTGATAGATGCAGTCGGACGCGTTTTCCTGACTCACACAGTCCACATCCAAGTCCAAGCTAGCTTGTTCTATTTCAAAAAGCAAATTTTTTCCAAGTCAAGCTCTGTTTTTGAAGTAAAATCGCCACAAGGCAGAACCACACTCCAGAAAATTCCCTGAGCAGACAATGAGAGCCGTACATGCAATTTTGTGATAAGAAGGTGCTCACCTCCCACATGGCCTTAACATGTATGAGAACAGCGCTCTTATCTCCAAACCAGTGTTGCAGAGCTGCTGATGCAGGGATGAAGGTCGGGGCTGCTATTAGACTTTCACAGTCATACTGAGCCAGCTTTTGTGCCGTTTAATAAAGACTAAAGTGCGCTCTTGAGCACACTTGACCGCACGCACAAATGTGGAGTCATGAACGAAGCAGGAAACTTTTCATGGTGGTCGTTGAAACCAGAGCATGCTGTTTTAATGTGCTTCTTAACATGAAGAGAAGAGCACGCTGGGGAGAAAGGAGGGAAAAGGAATATTACAACACAACCAGAACACACAGAATGAATCCTTGTAATAAAACATTCAGAATAAAAACTCAGAAGTGGGGGCATGATCACATGTCACACCCCCACATTACAACTGCACCTGTTTGGTTTTGGGAATGAGTATTCTTCAAGTGTGAATAATTTTAGAATGTACAGCGTAGCACTTCTTTCCACTTTTAAAAATAAGATGATTTGGTAAAACTTTGTAATACCAAACATGAAGTACTATAAATTTACAGTCTAACTCTGGTAAGTAATGTGTCAACCAATGTAAGTACTGTGTAATAATCCATGTTTTTTTTTTTATTGTATAAGTACCCTGTTGTTTGTTATGATGGAGATTTTATTGTGGTATGCGGTGTGATGACGTCACCTTCCGGCTGCGTCATCACACCGGCATATATAAGGGAACATCTGACATTAGGGGCTCTCTTGCCCGGACGACTCCGCATGTGACTGCATGTAGTGTACTGTTAGCCGTTATGTAATAAAGCTCAGTTCCAGAGTAGCATCCTTGTCCGTCTCTTTAATGCCAGGTTTGTGGACAACACATTTGGGGACTGAGGATTAAATCATGGAGGTGTGCGTAACACCGCTGCAGCCTTTCCTTGAGCTCCTGGGAGAACCACCAGTTTAACGGCCAGGTTGGCTCTAAGGTTTCAAAATGTATGTTATAGAGTTGGACCTGGAAAAGCTAGACAAGGTGAGGGTGCGAGCACTGCTTGTCCACAACCTAAGCTTAGAGTGCCAAAGGATTCACCAGACGCCTGGGGCAACAGACTCGTATGAAAAAGTTGTAGAGCTGCTAGCTAACCATTTTGCTACGCAGGGCAGCATGACGGTACGATGGATTCGCTTTCGCCAGAGACGACAGAGAGTCGGTGAGCCAGTACAGCAGTTCGTCTCTCATCTGAGACAGTTGGTTAGTGTGTGCCGTTTTGGGCCGGTGAAAGATGAAATGGTGCAGGACCAACTGGCCGAACACACATGTAACGCTGGGCTACGAGCTAGGTTGCTAACGGCACCAACTGACTTGACACTAGCTAAAGCGGTTGAGCTAGCGTTCCAATTGGAAGCAGCAGAGGAGTTAGCCACAGAGCTAAATGGGCGCCAAACACAGAGACTACCCGGAAAGTCAAATCTAGCTAACACCGTGGACTTGGAGGATGACGAGAGCATGGCAGAAGAATATAAGGCTAATGAGGTGATCCAGAAGTCTTCTCCAAGAGGCCCCATCTGCTGGGTTTGTGGGTCCCTGACACACCAGAGCAAAGTGCAATTGTGCCTGGCGAGAGTAAAGCAGTGCATCAAGAGTGGGCGCATGAAGCATTTTGCAAGGGAATGCCGGTCTTCAAAGCTGTGGGGCCCGCCAGGAGAGCCCATCTTCCTGCCAACAATGACCATTCATTCAGTAAGCCGCAGCATCAGTGGTTATCCGTACAGCATGGTTGAATTAGATGGAGTTGCTGTACCACTTCTGCTCGACACAGGTGCGGTTGATGTTAAACTGGGCCACGGTAAAAAAGTTTTTTCCCCAACCACAGAATCATGGAGAACCCAATGTCACCATATGGATATGGTGGTCACAGACTATGCAATGTCGGAACAGTGGAAATTACTGTTTGCTTTAAAAAAATCCAAAATTGTGTACCACTTCACTTTCCAGGTGACAACTCTTGAAAAAGAGAGGCTGTCTGTCTGTGGAATTAACCTGTATAAATAAAGGTTAAATTAAAAAAAATAATAATAAAATAAAAAACGGACACATTTATTACAAAACGTGCTTTTAAGAACGCTCATCTTTTCAGAAGATCACAGCTGTCTCCAGACAGGCCAGGATCATTTACACACATGGACAAAATTGTTGGTACCCCTCTGTTAATGAAAGAAAAACCCACAATGGTCACAGAAATAACTTGAATCTGGCAAAAGTGGTAATAAATAAAAATTCTATGAAAATTAACCAATGAAAATCAGACAATGCTTTTGAATTGTGGTTCAACAGAATTATTTTAAAAAACAAATTCATGAAACAGGCCTGGACAAAAATGATGGTACCCTTAAAATAATATTTTGTTGCACAACCTATAGAGGCAATCACTGCAATCAAACAATTTCTCTAACTGTCAATGAGACTTCTGCACCTCTCAGCAGGTATTTTGGCCCACTCCTCATGAGCAAACTGCTCCAGTTGTCTCAGGTTTGAAGGGTGCCTTCTCCAGACGGCATGTTTCAGCTCCTTCCACAGATGTTCAATAGGATTTAGATCAGGGCTCATAGAAGGCCACTTTAGAATAGTCCAATGTTTCGCTCTTAGTCATTCTTGGGTGTTTTTAGCTGTGTGTTTTGGGTCATTATCCTGTTGCAAGATCCATGACCTGCGACTGAGACCAAGCTGTCTGACACTGGGCAGCACATTTCTCTCTAGAATACCTTGATAGTCTTGAGATTTCATTGTACCCTGCACACATTCAAGACAACCCTGTGCCAGATGCAGCAAAGCAGCCCCAGAACATAACAGAACCTCCTCCATGTTTCACAGTAGGGACAGTGTTCTTTTCTTGGTAAGATAAGATAAGATAAGATAAGCCTTTATTAGTCCCACAACGGGGAAATTCCAGGATTGCAACAGCACAGGGATAGCAACACTCAGAGCAACAATCAGAAGGCAAGAAAAAACAAGCAAGCAAGAGCAGCTAATATACATATGTACATATTACTATAAAATATATATATACACACACACACACACACACACAGACACACAGTGCAGAGCATTGTAGCTGGATGGAATAAATATATGAATATATGAACACACAGTGCAGAGCATTGTAGCTAGATGGAATAAATATGTAAATATATAAACACCCACAGTATGGAGCATTGCAGCTAGGTGGAATAAATATGCAAGTATATAAACACACACAGTGCGGAGCAATGTAGCTAGATGGAATAATATGTAGATATATAAAAACACAGTGCGGAGCATTGTAGCTAGATGGAATAAATATATAGACATATAAATATAAACACACCCAGTGCAGAGCATTGTAGCTAGATGGAATAAATATGTAAATATATAAACACACACAGTGCAGAGCATTGTTGCTAGATGGAATAAATATGTAAATATATAAACACACACAGTGCAGAGCATTGTTGCTAGGTGGGATGAAACAGCATAACCGTCTATTTAGTTATCCTACATGGTATGATTATGTGCCCATACATATTCTCACCCTCCATAGCGACCGGTATGTTCCTAGTTGTATGCCGGAGAGGACCATTGTGTAAGTCTATTGCATCTTTTGCATTCAAAAAAAAAAAAAAAAAAAAAAAAAGAAACTATTAGTTTGTTACGTCTTTTTGCTATCTCTGCGAGCAGCCCTGCTTAGGTTGTACAGTCTGACAGCCGTTGGTAGGAAGGACCTACGAAACCTCTCGGTTGTGCACCTGGGATGATGTAGTCTGCTGCTAAATGAGCTCCTCAGTGCATCCAGTATGTCCTGCATAGGGTGGAACTCGGACTCCAGCAGAGATGACAGTTTAGCCACCGTCCTTCTCTCTCCTATCTCCTCCATCGGATCAAGGCGTTGCCCCAGGACAGAGCTAGCTTTCTTAATCAGTTTGTTCAGTCTCTTCCTATCGGCTGCAGTAATGCCACTGCCCCAGCAGACCACTCCAAAAGTGATGGCTGATGCCACCACTGTGTCATAGAATGACTTCAGCAGCGCCCCTTGTACACCAAAAGACCTGAGTCTCCTCAGCAGGAACAACCTGCGCTGTCCCTTCTTGTAGAGTGCGTCAGTATTGTGTGACCAGTCTAGTTTATTGTTCAGATGAATACCCAGGTACTTGTAGGATGTCACCATCTCGATGTCTGTTCCCTGTATATTTACTGGTGCTGTGAAGGGCTGCCCATGCCTGCGGCAGTCCACCACCAGCTCCTTAGTTTTCCTCGCGTTGATCTGGAGGCAGTTCCGATGGCACCAGTCCACAAAGTCCTGGATAAGCCCTCTGTACTCAGCTTCATCTCCGCTGGAGATGAGACCAACGATCGCAGAGTCATCAGAGAACTTCTGTAGATGGCAATGTGTTGTGTTGTGTGAGAAGTCCGCAGTATAAAGAGTGAACAAGAAGGGAGCCAGCACCGTTCCCTGGGGGGCCCCCGTGCTACTGATGATCGTGTCGGAAACACAGTCCCGGGTTCTCACAAACTGAGGCCGGTTCGTGAGGTAGTCCAGGATCCATGATGACAGGTGCTGGTCCACCCCTGCGCGCAGCAGCTTGTCCTTCAGGATCATCGGTTGGATGGTGTTGAAAGCACTGGAGAAGTCAAAGAACATGATCCTCACCATATTCCCGGGCTTCTCCAGGTGGGACAGAGAACGGTGAAGGAGGAAGATCACCGCATCCTCCACCCCAATGCCATGCTGGTAGGCGAACTGGAGTGGATCCATCGCTGGTTCCACCAGGGGGCGGAGATGAGCAAGGAGCAGTCTCTCCAGGGTCTTCATCAAGTGGGACGTCAAGGCCACCGGTCTGAAGCTGTTCAGGTCTTTGGGGTGGGAAGTTTTTGGTACAGGTACCACACAAGATGTTTTCCACAGCTGTGGTACCCTCCCCAGTTTCAGGCTCATGTTGAAGATATACGTCACAATCCCACACAGCTGGTCTGCACAGGACTTGAGGAGCTTTGCGCTGATGCCGTCCGGTCCCGACGCCTTCCTCGCCTTGATCTTCCTCAGCTCCGTCCTCACCTGGGTCTTGGTCAGGGTCAGGATGGGGGGCTGTGTGTTGGGAGTGGGGGGGGTGTCGGTGGAGTGGGGAGTGGGTAGCAGGACTTGATTTCTTAGAGGCAGCAGTGGTTGTTGTGCAGACAGGGGGGAGGGCGGTTGGTCAAATCTATTGAAAAACAGATTCAGGTTGTTCGCCCACTCCCTGCCCCCCGTGGCCTGGGGGGAGGTATTCTGGAGCCCCGAGATGGTTTTGAGGTTTCTCCAGACCCCGCTGATGTCGCTCTGTTGCAGCTTGTCCTCCATCTTCTTCCTGAAGCTGTCCTTGCCTTCTCTGATCTTTCTCCTCAGCTCCCTCTGTACGGACTTCAGCATCTCCCTGTTCCCCGACCTGAAGATCCTATGCTTCATTTTTGCGTCTGTGAACATAGAGCTGATGTGCCTTGCCAAAAAATTCCAGTTTTGTCTTGTCTGTCCATCGGATAGCTTTGTGGCTTGTCAACATGCAGTTTAGCAAATTCCAGTCTGGCTTTTTTATGATTTGTTTTCAACAGTGGTGTCCTCTTTGGTCGTCTCCCATGAAGTCCACTTTGGCTCAAACAATGACAGATGGTGCGATCTGACACTGATTAAATTAAATTAAATTAAATCACCCTTATTGTCATTCAACCGTACAACCAATCATGTACAGCAGAACGAGATTGTGCTTTACCTATCTACAGTGTAAATCACACACACCCCAAGTATGATGTACCTTGACCTTGGAGTTCACCGTGAATGTGTTTAGAGGTTGTTCTGGGCTCTTTTGTTACCATCCGTATTATCCGTCTCCTCCTGGGGCCATGTCCAGGGAGGTTGGCTACAGTCCCGTGGATCTTAAATTTCTGAATAATATGTGCAACTGTAGTCACAGGAACATCAAGCTGCTTGGAGATGGTCTTATAGCCTTTACCTTTAACATGCTTGTCTATAATTTTCTTTCTAATCTCCTGAGACAACTGTCTCCTTTGCTTCCTCTGGTCCATGTTTAGTGTGGTACACACCATGTCACCAAACAGCACAGTGACTACTTTTCACCCTTTAAATAGGCCGACTGACTGATTACAAGTTTGTAGACACCTGTGATGTTAATTAGAGGACACATCTTGATTGAACATGTCCCTATGGTCACATTATTTTCATTCTTTTCTAGCGGTACCATCATTTTTGTCCAGGCCTGTTTCATGAGTTTGTTTTTTAAAATAATTCTGTTGAACCACAATTCAAAAGCATTGTCTGATTTTCACTGGTTCATTTTCATAGAATTTTTATTTATTACCACTTTTGTCAGATTCAAGTTATTTCTGTGACCATTCTGGGTTTTTCTTTCATTAAAAGAGGGGTACCAACAATTACGTCCACAGCCGTAACTTGCTTTCACACATTATTTTATTAAGCTCATGTTTTAGCTGCTTTTAGCTTTATATGAATTTTTAAACAAAATAAATAAATAAATAAATAAAATGAATTCTTTGTTCATTTTCAAACAAAACATAATATAAAATGTTGTAATACGTGAGAACACTCAATGTGTTTATTGACTCCAAATAAATAGGTCTAAAATTCTAAAATCTACAACTAAAATCCTAAAAATGTTTTACAGGAGAACACAAACTAAATTGCATTGTATTTAAAAAAAAAAAATAATAACATCCAAAAAACAAAATTTCACAAAAAGTCCACCTCTATACAATATTTTCAGTGCGGGAAAAAAAAAAAAGTTTCAAACTAAGACAAAGAAAATGGACACAAAATATAATTCCACACAACAGAATTCCTTGACATTTTTTTCAATCTCAACAGTAAACTCTGTTACAGCATGGATGGAGCTGTATCTCTATGGTTGCAGGGAGAGGGGAGGTAGACATTTTCATGTTCAGTAACACACAGAGCTTTTACAGAGTTTTTACATGTCGGCCTTGTGTGTGTGTGGAGCCACCCCCAGCGAACCTGATTTTTGCAACCCGCTGACTCTCTGGAGCGGTTGGAGCCACAGATTCTCTGCAGATAGTGGTGTTTGTGGGACAGTGAAGAGGGCAGCCTGCAGCAGGGTGTGCAGCAGGAGGAGAGTGCCCAAGGGCTTGTGCCATAATCTGTTGGGTGGTTGCCGATGCGGCAGTTCACTTCCAATTTTCCCGCTTTTTTCTACATCAAAATAAAACAGTCTCCCTTTTCCCCAAATTGTATCAAGAGGCTTTGGGGTCCATATGGAGGACTCTCAGGGTCCAGATCTGGACCGGAGTCCGCCAGTTGGTGACCCCTGCATTACACCCCATTGGTTTGGTTGCTCAGGGACTCTGGGAGACCACTAGACACATCATGTTCTCTGGTTTGGTGGCTCCAGGACGCTGGGAGGCCATCAGATTCATTGCACCATATGGTTTAGTTGCTCAGGCACTCTGGGAGACCACCCGATGCATCATGTTCTCTGGTTTGGTGGCTCAGGGATGCTGGTAGGCTATCTGATGCATTGTGCTCTATGGTTTGGTGGTTCAGGGACTCTGGGAGGCCATGTGACACATCGCACTCTTAGGTCTGGAGCGAAGGACTCTTGATTGCCCCAACTTACTGTTGTGTTCTTGTTTTGGGCTCTGTGTGTATGTGTGTGTGTGTGTGGGGGGGGGGGGATTCGTGGGTGTTGGTTGCAGGTCAATGATCAATTTTTTTATCGTGTCATCAGAGCTGCGAAAACATGTCTTCGACATTCGGGTAAAGAGAGGTGAAGGGCTGTCAACTGATCACCACCTGGTGGTGAGTTGGATCTGATGGCAGGGGAGGAGGCCATTCAGACCTGGTAGACCCAAATGTATAGCGAGGGTGTGCAGAGAATGTCTGGCTGAGACCCCTGTCTTCAAGTCTCACCTCCAGAAGAACTTCAACCACATTCAGAGGGTGTCTGGAGACAGGGGGTCTGAATTGGCCATTTTCTCCACCTCCATTGTTGAAGTGGCTCCCCAAAGCTGCTGCTGCAAAGTCGTCGGTGCATCTCGTGGTGGCAACTTCTAAACCAAGTGGTGGACACCAGTGGTGAGGGGGACTATCAAGATAAAGAAGGAGTCCTCTCAAGCTTTGTTGGCTTGTGGGACTCCCGAAGCAGCTGAGGTGTACCGGCAGGCTAAGTGCAGTGCAGCTCAGGTGGTTGTTGAAGCAAAAACTCAGATGTGGGAAAAGTTCGATGAGGCCATGGAACAAGATTTTCGATCGGCTTTGAAGAGATTCTTGCAAACTCTTCAGTGACTCAGGAGGGGGAAGCAGCTCCCTGTCCACACTGTGTATGGTGCGGATGGGGTACTGCTGAATTTGACAGGGGATATCAACGAGTGGTGAAAGGAATGTTTAGAGGATCTCCTCAATCCCACTGACATGCCTTCCACAGAGGAAGCAGGGCTTGTGGACGATGGGGAAAATTCACCCATCACAGGGGCTGAGATTCTTTCTAGCCCCTGCCGCCGATCTGGTTTATTGTTTGGCTCGGAAAGTGAGACGGCGGAAGAGAGGAAGACGAGCGGGCGCTCTCGTACGACTTCGCAGGAGAGGCTCGCGAACGGCGCTGCCTGGCATATTTCTGTCCAATACCAACTCTCTCTCTAACAAGGTGGATGAACTGAGACTGCTGATGCGTTTTAAGGACCTCGCCTCCTCAGCTGTCCTCTGCTTTACTGAGACCTGGCTCCGGGAAAATATACCGGACAGCGCGCTGCGCCTCGACGGCTTTCAGCTCTTCCGTGCTGATCGTGACACAGAGCTTTCCGGCAAGACCACAGGAGGCGGTGTCTGCTTCTACATCAACTGTAGCTGGTGCTCTGATGTAACGGTAATTTCCAAACACTGTTCTCCTGCCTTGGAATTTCTTGTTATCAATTGCAAGCCCTTCTATTCCCCGCGGGAGTTTGCTTCTTTCATAATGATCGCTGTGTACGCCCCTCCCGACGCGGACACGCGCGAAGCTCAGCGCGTGCTCGCGGATCACATTCAACACACAGAGCGGAGTTTTCCAGACTCGCTGATTATTGTGGCTGGCGACTTTAATCAGTGCAATCTGAGCCACGATCTCCCCCGCTACAAACAGTTTATTAAATGCCCCACCAGAGGATTAAACACACTGGATCACTGTTACACCACAGTGAAAGACGCATATCGCGCTGTCCCTCGAGCTGCGCTGGGATTATCTGATCACGTGATGGTTCACCTCATTCCCACATACAGACAGAGATTGAAGCTCACTAAACCTGTTGTGAGCACTACGAAGATACGGACCAGTGATGCTGAGGAGAAGCTGGAAACGTGCATGGAAATATCTGACTGGGGCATGCTTAAAGGAGCCACGCATGATCTGGATGAGTACACGGACACTGTAAACTCATATATCCACTTTTGTGAAGAGAACATTCTTCCATCACGCACCAGGGTGAGTTACTCTAATGACAAACCCTGGTTCACAGCTAAGCTCAGACAGATCAGGAAGGAGAAGGAAGCAGCGCTGAAAAGTGGAGACAGGGACTGCTACAGGGAGGTTAAATACCGGTTTAACAGAGAGCTGAAGAGGGCTAAATCTGTGTACTCAGAGAGACTCCAGCAGCAGTTCACTGCTAATGATTCGGCTTCCGTGTGGAGAGGACTGAGGCAAATCACCAACTATCGACCTAAGGCTTCTAAAGGTCAGGATGACAAAGCCCTTTGTCAGAGACTGTCCCAACACTATGCCCGTTTTGACACCTCGTCATCTGTGTCCAACTCCCCCCCTCCCTCCAGCTCCACAGCCTCCACATTCCCTACTTCATTTAAGGCACCCCCCCCCCCTCCCCCCCTCCCCTTATCATCAGTGAGCAGGATGTGCTCAAACAGTTCTCCAGACTGAACCCGCACAAGGCCCCCGGCCCAGACGGCGTGTCTCCCTCCACCCTGAGACTCTGTGCGAAACAGCTGGCTCCTGTATTCACAGACATTTTTAACACCTCCCTTAAGTTATGCCACGTGCCATCCTGCCTCAAATCCTCCACCATCATCCCTGTCCCCAAGAAGCCATGGATCACTGGACTTAATGACTACAGACCTGTAGCGCTCACCTCTGTAGTCATGAAGTCCTTTGAGCGCCTGGTCCTGTCCCACCTCAAGTCCATCACCACCCCTCTCCTGGACCCGCTGCAGTTTGCCTACCGAGCCAACAGGTCTGTAGACGATGCAGTCAACCTGGCCCTCCACTCCATCCTGCAGCACCTGGACTCCCCGGGAACCTACGCCAGGATCCTGTTTGTGGACTTCAGCTCCGCATTCAACACCATCCGCCCCGCTCTGCTCCGGGACAAGCTGTCCCTGCTCAACGTGCCTGACTCCCTCTGCAGGTGGATCATCGACTTCCTGACGGACCGGAGGCAGCATGTGCGGCTGGGAAAGACTGTCTCAGACTATACTAGCATCAGCACCGGATCACCCCAGGGCTGTGTACTTTCCCCCCTACTCTTCTCCCTTTACACCAACTCCTGCACCTCCAGCCACCAGTCTGTCAAGTTGATCAAGTTTGCGGACGACACCACCCTCATCGGGCTCATCTCCAACGGCGACGAGTCCGCCTACAGGAGAGAGGTGGCCCAGCTGGCGTCCTGGTGCAGCAATAACAACCTGCAGCTGAACGCTCTGAAGACAGTGGAGATGATTGTAGACTTCAGGAAAGTCACTACTCCTCTGCCCCCCCTCACCCTCTCAGGCTCTCCCATCACCACTGCTGATTCCTTCCGCTTCCTAGGCACTACCATCACCAGGGACCTCAAATGGGAGCTGACCATCAGCTCACTCATCAAAAAAGCCCAGCAGAGGATGTTCTTCCTACGGCAGCTGAGGAAGCTCAAGCTACCCACCAAGATGTTAGTGCAGTTCTACACAGCCATCATCGAGTCCATCTTCACCACCTCCATAACCGTGTGGTACGCAGGAGCCACTGCCAGGGACAGACTAGGGCTGCAGCGCGTCGTGCGCACTGCTGAGAAGGTGATCGGCTGCAAGCTCCCATCTCTCCAGGATCTGTACATCTCCAGGACCCGGAGGCGTGCTGGCCGGATCATAGCCGATCCCTCACACCCTGGTCACGTACTGTTTGCCCCCCTCCCCTCTGGTAGAAGACTTCGGTCCATCCAGACTAAAACCTCCCGTCACATGAACAGCTTCTTCCCCTCTGCCATTAGACTGCTGAACACTAAGTGACTCTCGTGCACCATGTACAGCAGCTCAACCAGACTCATGTCAATCATCACTGTTTTCTTCCTGCATTACCGACTGCACTATATAGTTCTCCACAGTATCTGCTGCTGGCTAATATATATTTTAACTGTTGACCAGTATCACTTAATCTTATCCTACACTTTATTACATGTATAGTTTATTTCTCTTATCTTATCATGTTTAATGTTGCAGCATTGTACCGAGACAAATTCCTAGTTTGTGTACTACATGAACAATGACAATAAACCTGATTCTGATTCTGATTCTGATTCTGATTCTGAGATTACCAAGATGGTTAAAAAAACTCTTCTGTGGCTGGGCCCTGGGAGTGGACGAGATTCGCCCTGAGTAGCTCAAGGACCTGGATGTTGTTGTGCTGTCATGGTTGACATGCCTCTGCAACATTGCGTGGCGGTCAGGAACAGTGCCTTTGCCATGGCAAACAAGGGTAGTGGTTCCTCTCTTCAAGAAGGAGGACGGGAGGGTGTGTTCCAACTTTAGAGGGATCACACTCTTCAGCCTCCCTGGGAAGGTCTATGCCAAGGTAATGGTCAAACCAATGTACCTTGTCATATAGAGACCAATAGAATACAATAAGAAGCAGAGTAGGATCATGAATAAAAATAGATAGAGTAATAATACAAATGCAAAATGTAATGCAAAACTGAGTTAATATCTTAAAACATAACAATATATAAATAAGTAGAATAACTAAGTATATAAACATGAATGACAAAATTAATTAAATGCTAAACTATAAAGGTGAGTCTTCAGCCTCCGTTTAAAAATATCAATGCTCTCTTCAGCCCTGAGGTCCTCTGGCAGGCCGTTCCACAGACGTGGGCCAAAAAACTCAAACGATGCCTCACCATGGGTTTTTATCTTAACTTTAGATATCATTAAAAGGCCAGAACCAGAGGACCTCAGGGTCCATGAGGGTCAATAAGGTAAAAGCAGATCAAATAAATACAGTTAGAAGGACCGAGACCATTAAGAGTTTTATAAAGTAAAAGAACCTTAAAATCGATTGTAAAATACATAGGGAGCCAATGCAGCGATTCCAAAACTGGCATAATAAGCTTTCTCTTTCTTGTCTTTGTCAGCACATGGGCTGCTGAATTCTGTAATAGTTGTAAGTTACTGATTGTTTATTTAGGAAGACCAGGAAGGAGAGCACTGCAGCAATCAATACGACTGAACAAAAGCATACATTAGCGTCTCTATGTTTTTTCGAGAGAGAAATGGGCTATATTCTTTTGATGATAAAAACTGTTTTGTTTTTTTAAATATTATTAAGGCCTGTAATTTTTACAATATTATTAAAGCCTGTAATTTCCCAGTTTGGCATCAATAGAGTACATCTATCTATCTATCTATCTATCTATCTATCTATCTATTAACATGTGGAATAAAATTAAGTCCAGAGTCAAAAATAATGCCTAGGTTTTTAACTTGTTTTGATGGAATAACAGACAATGTTTGGCTGCTGGCTGCATGGTGGCGCAGTGGTTTAGCACTGTGGCAGCACAGTTTTACCCTCGGCCGGGGGACTGCGGGGATCATGAGATCGTGGGTTCGATCCCAGCCCCCGACCAACAGTGAGCTGAGTTTGCTTGTTCTCCCCGTGTTGCACGGGTTTACTCCGGGATTTCTCCGGATTCCTCCCGCACACCAAAAGCATGTAGGTTTAGGGCGCTCGCGCACGCAGCGACCAGCAGCCGGTGGCTTGTCACCAGACTGCAAACCCAGTCTACCTACGGGTACAAATAAGTAACAAAAAAAAAAAAAATGTTTGTATTTTTGGTAAAAGTTTCTCTCTCTGAGCTTCTGGACCGATAAGTAAAATGTCAGTTTTGTCCTTGCTGAGCTATAGGAAATTCTCTGACATTAAGGACTTGATGTCTAAAATGCAGTAAAAAAGGACATCAGTTGGTGCTGGGTCATCAGGGGACACGGAAATGTAAAGCTGGATATCATTAGCATAACTGTGAAAACTAATTCCATGTCTCCTCATGACATTGCCTAGTGGCCGCATGTACAAATTAAAAAGGATTGGACTTAAAATTGAACCCTGGGGCACACCCCATTCCATGTTGTCTCTCCTTGATAATCAGTGTTCACCCAGGGTGACATAAACTTTTCTGCCAGTGAGGGAGGATTTAAACCAATTAAAGACAGTACCTGAGAGGTCTATTGTATTATGCAATCTGTTTAAAAGAATACCGTGTTCTACTGTGTCAAATGCTGCGCTTAAATCCAATAAGACCAGGACAAAAAGCTTGATCTTGTCCATGATAACTCTAAGATCATTTAAAACTGTTATCAGGGGTGTCTCAGTACTTTGATTTGACTGAAAACCAGATTGAAATGTTTCATACAAATCCTGAGTTTTCATAAAACCATTTAACTTTTTAAAAACTACTTTCTCCAAAATTTTACTTGAAAATGGCAGGTTGGTCACTGGTCTGTCATTGTTCAATACTTCAGTGTCTAAATTATTTTTCTTCAGAACAGGCTTGACAATGGCTTAAAGGCAGGAGGAAAAATTCCTGACAAGAATAATTTAAAATTTTAAGAACGTCACAAAATGAAATTCAATGAAATTCAATTCAATTGCTGAGAGGACACAGTCCAAGGACGGATAATTTTTTCACGCATATGGAGTTGTTTAGAACTCCTTATAAGAACTCCTTAAACAAAGATATAGAGTGATGATATACAAGTCAGTGGCAGTAATGCACCTTTAAGCTGGTTGCCAACTGCCAAACAAATCTAAAAGAACAAAAGAAGAATTCAACTATTTATATAGTGCCATTTCACAACAACAGTCATCTCATAGCACTTTCAACTGTAGGGGAAACCCCCACAATTGCAGAAGGACCCCAGCAATCAGGCAATCCTGTCATGTGCTCCCCGTGCACTTCTCCATAGCGCACGGTGAGGGGAGAAAAAGGATGAGAATTTACTCACTGGGTACACCAACACACATTTATTAATACACAAGTGATTATACATGAGGACGTGAGCAGCTCAAGTACACTCGAGAATCCTCCAGGGCGCCCAACACACACTGGAGGAACATACTGGGCAAGAGCCAAAGTGTAGTGGCACAAGGGCGAACAGAAATGCTAACAGTACTCACAGTGAGGAGGCAGTCCGAGTACTCCCAGTGCAGACCACGAGCAAACACAGCAATAGTCCTTACAGTGACGCGGTGGTTAGACGGCAGAGCACAGCCATCTAATACGTACAATGATCCAGCGGCGTTTGTCTAGCAAAGAGCTGCTCTTGTACAAACGCCGCTGGCGTGCAAATTGGGAACACCTGGGCAAGCACGGGAAAGATGATTACTAGGGCTGGGACAGCTGGTGGAATATGGAGAGCGAGGGAGCGTGGTACGACCGACAGACTGTCAGCAGTGTGGGAAAAAGCTCAGAGGCTTACTAACAGCTGCCGGTCAGGCTGTGGCTAAGATGATGGAAAAAATACACAAAAAGCACATAAACAATGAAGCCAAAACCCACAAAGAGCTCAGGGCCGAGCCGGGGAAAACCAAGCCGGCTTGACTCATGGCAGATCCCCTTTGAGCAAGCACTTGGCGATGGTGGAGAGGAAAAACTCTCTTTTAGCAGGAACAAACTTCCGTCAGAACCAGGCTTAGGGAGGGGAAGTCATCTGCTGCAACTGGCTGGGGGATGAGGGCATAGATAAGAAGAAGAAAAGAACAGACATGTAGAGAGCAAACAGCACGACAGGGACTCAATCTATGGGAGAGAACAAACAGATGTTTATGACCAGCAAAAATATTTCATTGACAGTGAGGAAAGGAGTGAATCCCATTGCATTGTTGGAGGTCCACCGGCTGTCTAAACCTATTAGCAGCATAACTAAGGGAGGATTCAGGGGCACCTGATCCCACCCTTATTATAGGCTAAATCTAAAAGGAGGGTTTTAACCCAATTCTTAAAAACGGAGATCGAGTCTGATTCCCAGATCCAGATTGGCAGCTGGTTCCAAAGAGGAGGAGCTTGATAACTGAAGGCTCTTCCTCCCATTGTACTTTTTGAGATTCTACTGTAGGTATTACAAGTAATCCTGCATTTTGGGAGCATAGTGCTCTGTTAGGGTGATAGAGTAGTATCAGATCTTTTAAACAAAAGGGTTAGCGCTGCTCCTCCACATTGAAAGGAGTCAGTTGAGGTGGTATGGGCATCTGATTAGGATGCCTCCTGGACGCCTCCCATTTGAGGTGTTTCAGGCATGTCCCACTGGGAGGAGACCCCGGGGCAGACCCAGGACTCGATGGAGAGACTATGTCTCCCAGCTGGTCTGGGAACGCCTTGGTATCCTCTCTGAAGAGCTGGAGCAGGTGGCTGGGGAGAGGGAAGTCTGGGCTTCTCTGCTTGATCTGCTGCCTCCGCGACCCGGACCTCCGGAAAAGCGGTAGAAGATGGATGGATGGATGGATGGATGGATGGATGGGTTAGCACTGCGACAGCACAGCAACTCATCCTTGGCTGGGGGATCCTGGGATCGATCCCAGCCCCCGACCAACAGTGATCTGTGTGGAGTTTTCATGTTCTCCCCGTGTCTGCATGGGTTTACTCCAGGATTTCTCTGGTTTCCTCCCACATGCCAAAAACATGCAAGTTAGGTCAATTGGCATCAAACTGGGGATTCTAAATTGTCCTTAGGTATGACTGTGAGAGTGAATGGTTGTCTGTCTCTCTGTGTTAGCCCTGCGACGGACTGGTAATCTGTCCAGTGTGTACCCTGCCTCTCGCCCATAGATGTTGGAATAGGCTCCAGCTCCCCATAACCCGAAAAGGATTAAGTGGGAGAAGGTGGATGGATGGATGGATGGATGGATGGGGCCTGATTATTTAGAGCTTTCTAAGTGAGAAGAAGGATTTTAAATGAAAGTGTCCAGACAATTGTTGTGGGGTTTGTTTGGGATTTTTTTAGTTAAAATACAATAATTTTGCATTCAGCAGAGCAGGAAACATTAATGGACCTCAGGCCCGTCATCTGCGGGAGGAGGGGGTCAATCTTCCAATGTTTCACGTAGGAGTATAGTACTGTGGGTGTCCTGTGAGCTGATGGAATTTTTTACAACCCTCTCAAAATCATGGACAAAGACTGACATTACCTCTGAATTGTATAGCTCTCATTCATGCACAATTATGATTACGTCCCCCCAGTGTGAGCAGGTCGGTGGACCAGGAGGTTAAAAAATCTCGTTATAAGCGGTTCGGTTTGAACGGCCCTTAAAAGCATTTTCATGCTTCCATATTTTGAACAAGCATGCA
The DNA here is from genome assembly GCA_020510985.1 of Pholidichthys leucotaenia. Lineage (NCBI taxonomy): Eukaryota > Metazoa > Chordata > Actinopteri > Cichliformes > Pholidichthyidae > Pholidichthys > Pholidichthys leucotaenia. The sequence continues at coordinate 410,413,792 of CM035841.1, read as the reverse complement.
CTGTCATCAGTGCAAAATGGATTGCTCCTCGCATTTAAATGCTGTTATGTTGGAGTCTCACCTTGGATCTCGCGGCAATGATGGTAATTGGTTAATTTCATATTATGCCCAAAACATGCCTCTGAATAATTAAGAGCATTAGGAGAGCCTCATCCTGCTTTCTGCCCAGTGCAAAATATGTTTTTTGCACTGCTGTAATAGCAAAATGGACTTGGACATACCACATAAATGCACTCTGTGACTAAAACAACGCATGTGATCCCTGAAATAGGGCCCTATGTGTTCATTTAAAGGCTGACCACACAATTGTTAAAACCTGGATGCGTCAGTTAATAACATATCACTTCATTCTCTTCTATCACTATCTTTTAAGTGCATCTCTGCATGGAAAAATGATCTGAAAATACCTCAGAAATGAGTCTTGCCTTGTAATTGTTGCAGAACGCCCAAGTCATTATTATATTTTCAAAGTACACCCATGCCATTTTCCTCAGAGTTTTCCCCAAATTGCTTTGCTTTTCTTCTTTGTTTTTTTAGATGTGCGACAGCAAAATTAGAAAGCTGCCCCAGACAAGCTCTCTGCTAAGACTCCTAAGACTCATAGAAAGTTACTGTACTGCGCCAACTAGATCAAGATGTTAAAGCTGTTTGTTAGGCTGCTGGTGACCAAGAGAGATGAAGACACAGGAGAAATTTGTGCTCCTGTTTTTGTCTCTACATATCCAGAGGGCGATGCCACCATATCGTTCTAAAAACACGCTGTTGTCCTCAGGAAAAAAAGTAAAAAAGAGCCTTAAACTCCTACCTGAAGATTAAGATGGGATAAGTATGATAATTTAAGGAATTACCACAGAATGCTGTGGTTCAGCAAGCAGAATATATGTGTTAATATCCATGCTTCTCTATTGATGTGTGCATCTTCATGTCTGTTGTTTTCTTGCAGTGACTGAAAACTATGACAAAAAACTAACATTTGAAATAAATTTTAAATTAAATTCTAAGTTATTTAGAGGATCAACATCAGTAAGCTCTGTCATCACGCACAGAAAACAGCTGCAGGACAGGTGGGTTTTGTCCAAAACTGGGAAAGATTCAACATTTCTTCTTCCTTCTACAGCCTCTCAGAGGCCAAACGGAGTCTGATGGTGATTTCTTTTACTTTTCTTATTTCTCTAATGGAGCAATTTCTATTCAGCTTGCGAAGCTGCTACTCCAGCTCATTTAGCATAGAGGATGTGCTGCTCATGGAATCATTTCGAGACAGTTACTTGGAGATCACGCTGCTCTCGGTTTATCGGGCATCTGAAGTTTGCAAAGGGGTCTGTAAATTATTTTCATCACAAATTTGCAAGTCGTTGCCTGGTGTCCCAAGAATTACGGAAAATGAACAAACTGTTTATTGATTTGTTTATTATTGTTAGCTTATTGTGACACATTATAGATTTGAACATGGATTTGAATGTTTTTAATCAGAATCTTCTTGTGGAAGCCGACTGTTCCCTCTGAACTTATTCTCTCATATTCATCACATGCTTAACTGGTGATTCACTTCTGCATCAATCCCAAACAACTCATTAAAACTTCTGTTCATTGAAGTAGAGAGAGAAAAGAAGCTGGAGAAGATTGTTAGTGCTAGAAGATGGATGGATGATGGAAGGAAAAATGGTTTTATGTTTACAAATTGTAACAAAGCTACTGCACTCAGTGACTAGTTAGCGAATGATGGTGTGACTCAGCAGCTAGTTGTTGGTTCCTCTGGTCTCATCCTCCACATGCTGACCCCCCCGTCCCCCGACTTTCAGGTCTTTCTCAGTTAACCTCTCACCTGGCACGGTTACCTCCAACCAGTTCAGTATTTCACTCAGTTGTAGGAGTGTAGGAAAAGGTCAAAACGGTGTAATACTGCAATGCTTGGCACTCGTGATGACACAGCAATCCGTAAATGAATGTATCGTTAGGTTAGTACGTTAATTCTCTTCCCCAGCATGTGAGACACCATGTGGTGTATGGGGCGGCGCCTATCTCTGTTTCTCCGACCCTAGGTCACACAGCTACAGTAAGTAGTGAAAGCTACAATCGGAGGTCAGTCCACTGGTAGCTCTGTGCATTAACTTTCCTTTCCCTGCTCTGTTATGCTGAGCACCAAGCTAAAAGGTGAAAAGTGCAATTTTTATATGGTCTTTGTGTTATGTCCACAAACCTGGTGATGAAGGAGGCTGACAGAGATGTAGCACTGAACACTGCCTTATTGAAGGTAGAGAACACAGCATATGAGGTATTGTAGCGGAGTCATCCAGGGCAAGAGGAAGCCCTCATGGCAGATGCCCCTTAAAATAGGGCGGTATGAGGACACAACAGGAAAGCGGCGTCATCACAATGCACTTCACAATAAAACCCAATATAACATCCCCCCCCCTTTAAAAAGTACAAAAGACACACCGTATTAAACCCACCCTAACTTGGAAACATAAACACAAATTGCACACCAAAATAAAATGGTCAAAGTAAGAGCAGGGAACACAACATATTAAAAAAACAAAAGTGGGACTGGTGGGTTGACTACCACGTGGCCCGCTTGGCACAATGGGTTATTCTGCCACTTTTCCGTTTTCTTTATTTCAAACGAACCAAAAATAGCCATGTTCCTAACTAACACAACACAAGAACTATGGGACAACATGGAGTCTTTTCAGCACAGTCCTCCATGTAAACGGTAGGTGAGGTGGTGGGGGGGGGGGAGGCTGGCAGCGCCGCAGTAGACGAGTCCCTGGGGGCGGCAGTCGCCCTGGGTGAGGACCAGTCTTCGAGATGCAGGAGCCTGAATCCCAAACCACTGGGTGGCGGGTGGTGAGGCTGACTCCTGTTCAGCCTCGCCACCTGGAGCACCCGTCCGGACGTGCCCAGCTGGTTAGCATGCCTCATTGAACCGTCTGACAGCAGGAACCACGCCGCTCCTAACTTTGCCAAAATCCTCAGCGGTGCCCGATGCTTCGTCGGCTGCAGTCCAGCCCAACGTCACCCAGGTTTTTTGTAAACCTGAACCCAGTCCGTGACCTGGAGTGGGACCTTACTCTGCCTGATGTGCTGCTGAGCATGTGGTAACACCATGCTCCAAAGTGGTCTTGCACCCTTATCTTCTACTAGTGATGCAGCGGTCACCGTCATGGCACCAGACCTCTCACCTAACTGCGGCCGAGTACTGAAGGTGTCCGGTGGCCCCTTGGTGTCGCTCGTGGGAATGGGCGCAACACCCTCACTCTCGGCCCCCCTGTCTATCTCCCGCTCCAAACAACGTCATTGTCAATCACTGGAGCCTGTGAGCCCCAGCGACCACAGCCGGACCATTTGTTCCCAGCGCTGTCTCTGATGGCAAAACCCAGTCTGTAGAATAGGTCACACCCCATGATGTTATCGCCACGTGCCACCACTTGGAATGTGAAGTTGTGCACCGCTTCAGACTTGTAGCAATCAGTCAACTCCACAGTCCTGACATTGCACAGTCTGTTACTTCCGTAGCCGTACAATGACGCTAGGTTATTCCTAATCCTGTGGTAGGGGAAAAACTTCTTCACCGTGGATCAATTCAGCATCAACCGCACTGCTGCCATGTCAAGCAGTAATGGTACATTAACACCGTCCAATTCCACTGTACAATATGAATACCCATTGGTGTTGGGACTCACAGAATGGATGGTTGTTACAGGTGGGTGGGAAGATTTCTTCGGTGGGCTTCAGATAAACGGCACACCCTGGTGAAATAATTCAAGAGTCCACACTTGCTGCACTGTTTCCCTCTTGCCGGGCACACTCTCGCTTTGAAGCGGTACATTGAAGACCCACAACACCCACAACCGGAGTTTCCAGGGGGCAGACCTTTGGCTCGTAGCATTGGCCTCGCAGGATTCATCTATGCTATCCTTATCATCCGGGTCCATACCATCTGCTGACATGGGTGGCTCCAGCAGGCTGGCGTCAGCTTAGCTCTGAAACTAGCTTATCAGTGGCCTCAAACTGGAGAGGTAGTTCTACAGCCCTAGGTAACGTCAAGTCATTAGGCACCCCTTAATAGCCTAGCATGTAGCCCAGCATTGCACTTATGCTCAGCCAATTGGTCTCGCACCATCTTGTCTTCCAGCAGCCCAAAACAACACTCGCTATGTAGCTGCCTAAGATTAGCAACATACTGGTGAAATGGCTCACCGACTCTTTGGCATCTCTGGCAAAAGCAAATTCTCCATACCATCACACTGTCAAGGGTGGTGAAATGGTTAGCCAGCAGCTCCATGATGTCCTCGTACGAGTCCATCCTGCCGAGCGTCTGCAGAATCCTCTGGCTCTCAATAACCAGGTTGTGGACAAGGAGGGCACATGCTCTCACCTTCTCAAGCCTTCGGAGGTCCAGTGCTGCCATGTACATTTGGAAAGCCTCTATCCAGTGAGGCAACGGCACTGACGGCTCTCCGGGAAGCTCTAGGAAAGGCCGGAGTGGTGTACACCTCCATCCGTTAATCCTCTGTCGCCAAATGTTATGTCCACAAACCTGGTGATAAACGAGGCTGACAGAGATGTAGCACTGAACACTGCTTTATTGAAGGGAAAGAACACACAGCAAACAAGGCACCATAGTGGAGTCATCCAGGGCAAGAGGAAGCCCTCATGGCGGATGCCAATTAATATAGGGCGGTGGGATGATGCAACAGAAAGGTGGCATCATCACACCGCACTTCACAATAAAACAATATAATAATATAACAATATAACACTTTGGTATGACCCGGCCTTGAACAAACAACCTCCCAGTAGTGGGATGGATGATCTACATGTCATGAATCACCATGCACTTTTACACAGCGTAGAATCAGAATCAGAATCAGAATCAGGTTTATTGCCATTGTTCATGTAGTACACAAACTAGGAATTTGTCTCGGTGCAATGCTGCAACATTAAACATGATAAGATAAAAGAAATAAACTATACATGCAATAAAGTGTAGAATAAGAGTAAGTGATACTGGTCAGCAGTTAAAATATATTAGCGAGCAGCAGATACTGTGGAGAACTATATAGTGCAGTCGGTAATGCAGGAAGAAAACAGTGATGATTGACATGAGTCTGGTTGAGCTGCTGTACCTAGTGTACGAGAGTCAATAAGTCACTTAGTGTTCAGCAATCTGATGGCAGAGGGGAAGAAGCTGTTCATGTGACGGGAGGTTTTAGTCTGGATGGACCGAAGTCTTCTACCAGAGGGGAGGGGGGCAAACAGTACGTGACCAGGGTGTGAGGGATCGGCTATGATCCGGCCAGCACGCCTCCGGGTCCTGGAGATGTACAGATCCTGGAGAGATGGGAGCTTGCAGCCGATCACCTTCTCAGCAGTGCGCACGACGCGCTGCAGCCTTAGTCTGTCCCTGGCAGTGGCTCCTGCGTACCACACGGTTATGGAGGTGGTGAGGATGGACTCGATGATGGCTGTGTAGAACTGCACTAACATCTTGGTGGGTAGCTTGAGCTTCCTCAGCTGCCGCAGGAAGAACATCCTCTGCTGGGCTTTTTTGATGAGTGAGCTGATGGTCGGCTCCCATTTGAGGTCCCTGGTGATGGTAGTGCCTAGGAAGCGGAAGGAATCAGCAGTGGTGATGGGAGAGCCTGAGAGGGTGAGGGGGGGCAGAGGGGTAGTGACTTTCCTGAAGTCTACAATCATCTCCACTGTCTTCAGAGCGTTCAGCTGCAGGTTGTTATTGTTGCACCAGGACGCCAGCTGGGCCACCTCTCTCCTGTAGGCGGACTCGTCGCCGTTGGAGATGAGCCCGATGAGGGTGGTGTCGTCCGCAAACTTGATCAACTTGACAGACTGGTGGCTGGAGGTGCAGGAGTTGGTGTAAAGGGAGAAGAGTAGGGGGGAAAGTACACAGCCCTGGGGTGATCCGGTGCTGATGCTAGTAGAGTCTGAGACAGTCTTTCCTAGCCGCACATGCTAGGCTCCTTTTTATTTAAAAGATCTGATACTACCGTATCATCCTAACAGAGCACTACGCTCCCAAAATGCAGGTTTACTTGTAATACCTAGAATCTCCAAAAGTACAATGGGAGGCAGAGCCTTCAGTTATCAAGCTCCTCTCCTGTGGAATCAGCTGCCAATCTGGATTCGGGAGTCAGACTCGATCTCTGTTTTTAAGAATAGGGCTAAAACCTACCTTTTTGATATAGCCTACAATTAGGGAGGGATCATGTGTTTTCTGAACCCTCCCTTAGTTATGCTGCTAATAGGTTTAGTCAGCCGGGGGACCTCCAGTAATGCACTGGGCCTCACTCCTTTCCTCACTCTCTATGAAATATTTTTTTTTTGCTGGTCATTAACATTTGTTTGTTCTCTCCCATAGATTGAGTCCCCATCGTGCTGTTTGCTCTCTACATGTCTGTTCTTTTCTTCTTCTCTATCCCCTCACCCCCCAGCCAGTCGCAGCAGATGACTGCCCCTCCCTGAGCCTGGTTCTGCTGGAGGTTTCTTCCTGTTAAAAGGGAGTTTTTCCTCTCCACCGTCGCCAAGTGCTTGCTCACAGGGGATCGCCTGATTGCTGGGGTCTTTCTGCAACTGTGGGGGTCCTCCCTACAGTTGATAGTGCTATGAGATGACTGTTGTTGTGAAATGGCGCTATATAAATAAAGTTGAATTGAATTGAATTGAACATGCTGCCTCCGGTCCGTCAGGAAGTCGGTGATCCACCTGCAGAGGGAGTCAGGCACGTTGAGCAGGGACAGCTTGTCCCGGAGCAGAGCGGGGCGGATGGTGTTGAATGCGGAGCTGAAGTCCACAAACAGGATCCTGGCGTAGGTTCCCGGGGAGTCCAGGTGCTGCAGGATGGAGTGGAGGGCCAGGTTGACTGCGTCGTCTACAGACCTGTTGGCTCGGTAGGCAAACTGCAGCGGGTCCAGGAGAGGGGTGGTGATGGACTTGAGGTGGGGCAGGACCAGGCGCTCAAAGGACTTCATGACTACAGAGGTGAGCGCTACAGGTCTGTAGTCATTAAGTCCAGTGATCCGTGGCTTCTTGGGGACAGGGATGATGGTGGAGGATTTGAGGCAGGACGGCACGTGGCATAACTTAAGGGAGGTGTTAAAAATGTCTGTGAAGACAGGAGCCAGCTGTTTCGCACAGTGTCTCAGGGTGGAGGGAGACACGCCGTCCGGGCCGGGGGCCTTGCGCGGGTTCAGTCTGGAGAACTGTTTGAGCACATCCTGCTCACTGATGATAAGGGCAGGGGGGGAGGAGGGGGGGTGCCTTTAATGAAGTAGGGATTGTGGAGGCTGTGGAGCTGGAGGGAGGGGGAGAGTTGGACACAGATGACGAGGTGTCAAAACGGGCATAGTGTTGGGACAGTCTTTGACAAAGGGCTTTGTCATCCTGACCTTTAGGAGCCTGAGGCCGATAGTTGGTGATTTGCCTCAGTCCTCTCCACACGGAAGCCGAATCATTAGCAGTGAACTGCTGCTGGAGTCTCTCTGAATACACAGATTTAGCCCTCTTCAGCTCTCTGTTAAACCGGTATTTAACCTCCCTGTAGCAGTCCCTGTCTCCACTTTTCAGCGCTGCTTCCTTCTCCTTCCTGATCTGTCTGAGCTTAGCTGTGAACCAGGGTTTGTCATTAGAGTAACTCACCCTGGTGCGTGATGGAAGAATGTTCTCTTCACAAAAGTGGATATATGAGTTCACAGTGTCCGTGTACTCATCCAGATCATGCGTGGCTCCTTTAAACATGCCCCAGTCAGATATTTCCATGCACGTTTCCAGCTCCTCCGTACGGAGGAGGAGAGACAGATTCCTGTGCAGGTTACACCATGGACAATTTAGTAACATAAAGACTCACAGTTCCCAAAAAGTGCAAACATACAAAAATGGCAAACAGGATACACTTACAGAAGAACATGACGTAACGTGTTGTGAGCAGACCACAGCGTAATGTGGTGAGACAGGAACACTATGGCGTAACATGGCAGAGACAGAAACAATAATCCAGCAATGAAACAAAGGACAAGAACTGGCTAAATACACAAACTAATGAACCAGTGATAGGGATCACCTAGCGTGGGAGCAAGGCAATAATCACAGACAAGGAACAGCTGAGTGTCAAGAGACGGGGGGGGCTTGGTCTGGATGGCAGAGTGACAGGCGACACCCACACCAAGTGCAGACTACCACGAGCTGCCTGACAGCCTGTCAGTCAGAACCCAAAACAACACAACAACACAGAAAGGAATGCAAAATAACACAAGATCTGACAAAGGTAAACTAGACAATACACTGATGATAAAATAGGACACACAAAGGAGAATCATGGAACCGAGCCAGGAGGACAAGCTGGCCCGTTTCACGACACTACCTCTCAGCCACCAATCCAGTTAATACATGTATCGATCTTTTATTTATTATATACATTTACATGATGGTGAGGGTTTTATAAAGGATGGTAATGAATAATCAAGATACATAAATGCAGATGGGACGTTTTCAGATTAGATGAAATGTGTGCATTTATGTTGCATCCTCGAACTCCTCCTCCACTCAGTTTCTCTTAATTTCATGTCCATAATTGTACTCATTGTGTATACATGGAGACCAACAGAGTGGCAGTTATGCCCGCCATGCTGCCTTTATTCGTCATTTAAGCTGAGAGCGCCACTTGACCAATGCCAATTGTGCAGAAGCTTCGATTAAGTGAGGACAAATGCTTCCGCCTCCATCCGAACTCGAACTCAAAAGCGCACACAGGCATACACCTGAGAATTAAAGGGGGGGGGGAAACAGATGCTACAATTCTGACAGCCCTGTAGCTAATCACCTGGATGACAGAAACTACACACAAGGACGCACACCTTGCACATGTTTGGCATTATTAGAGTGCTGCCTTTTGACAAGGAGTAGTATTACGAAAAGGTTTTACCTCCCACACGCTCATACAGGCAAGGGCAGAAGTGTGCTTGAGAGCTCTTGTACCTGTGAAGTCATTGTGTGTGTTTGCATTTACACTTTAAATTTTGAACAAGGGTGCATGCGTCTCTAACGGTGTGCAAGTGTAGGTGGGAACCATAGATGCTGTTTGATGGTGCAGACAAAAGAAAAAAGTTTTGTTGAAGCTTTATTCACAACTATAGTGTATTGTATTCTGACATTTTTTAACAATAAAGAGGTGGATTTGACAGTCTTCTTAGCATATTCCCACTCAAATACCAATTATCTGGCACAGCAATATTTTTAAGCTTGTGCTGTTAACATACGGCCTAAATAAAAAAGTACAAGAAAAACAATTGTGCTTAACAAGCTGTGAAACAACAAAAGGGCTTAAGTGTTGCTGGTTATACATGCATAACTTCCCATAGACAACTTACAGCTTTCTAGAAATAATAAATGCCAAGAACTCCTGACCTTCGACATTGACCTTGACACCCAGCACATCCTGGAAGCAGAAAAAACCTGAGGATCAATGTGAGCGAGTTTGGGGACCATGGGGATATTGTCTAGGAGGAGCAGCGATGGACGGATGGATGTTGCACCATCACATTAGGTCCTTTTAATTTTGCCGGTGTAGGTCACAGATGTGCTCGGGTTCTCAAATCAGCTCAGGTCCTGTGCCTTTTCAAAATGTCAAACAATATGGTTGGCTGTTAATAATAATAATTAAACATTTTTATTTGTCTCTGTATAATCACCGGAACCTGTTTTGTTTCCATCTCTTTGTGTCTTTTAATAATCAAACCAATTAAAATATATATAAAACCACAATTAAAACATCAGACATGTCCTTTCACTCACATTCACTCAGTACTCAGTATATGAGCATTTTTATTGTGATTAATATGGTAAATTAATCACTGACTTGCTAATATTTTAAACAGTTTTTAAGGAAAATATATGAAATTTGCAGCCTGTGCAGTCAATATCGAATATGTGAAAGATTATCTTTTTGAAATATATTGTAAAAAACATCTAAACTTTTTTCCACAATATTCTATCATACTGAGATTTAAGATAAGATAAGATAAGATAAGATAAGATAAGATAAGATAAGATAAGATAAGATAAGCCTTTATTAGTCCCACAATGGGGAAATTCCAGGATTGCAACAGCACAGGGATAACAACACTCAGAGCAACAATCAGAGGGCAAGAAAAAACAAGAGCAGCTAGTATACATATGTACATATTACTATAAATATGTATATATATACTGTATATATATATATGTATATATATAGACACACAGTGCGGAGCATTGTGGTTGGTGGATGTGCAACAGGAAGTCTAAGCTCTCTCTCCGCGGATGCGGTGGGCCAGCTGGATGTCTTTGGGCATGATGGTGACCCTCTTGGTGTGGATGGCGCATAGGTTGGTGTCCTCGAAGAGACCCACCAGGTAGGCCTCGCTGGCCTCCTGCAGAGCCATGACGGCGGAGCTCTGGAAGTGCAGGTCAGTCTTGAAGTCCTGAGCGATCTCCCTCACCAGGCGCTGGAAGGGCAGCTTACGGATGAGCAGCTCTGTGGATTTCTGGTAGCGACGGATCTCTCTCAGAGCCACGGTACCGGGCCTGTAACGGTGGCCAGCTGCTTCCTGGGGGGCTTTTCCTCCAGTAGATTTACGGGCGGTCTGCTTGGTTCTTGCCATCGCTCTTTATTATTCTGTCTTATATTTCTTGCACGCCGCCTAAACTTCAGCACCCGCGTCGTTTTCGCTTTAGTTCCCCGGTATGTCGAGTTTCTCCGTTAGCACCGGGTGGCGGTTGAGCGCTAGCTAGCTCTTCCTTCTGTATCGTCTCCTGCTGTAAACAGAGGCTCCGTCCGCCGACTCGGGAGACCTTTGGGGCGATCTGTGTGTCGGTGATATATATAGAGTGAAAGGTGTGCCGGATCAGAAAGTTATCACCAAATCAGAAAGAAGAAGGAAGATAAAAAGACTCAGAATTGAGCCGCTGTTGCAAAAGGCAGCCAACTCGTGTGGCGCTGGAACCAGAAACCATGGTTCCTGTTTTTACATGTTTTTACATGGTTTTTACATGTTTACTAGTAAACATGTAAAAAGTCCTGTTAACAAAGCTAAAATAGCAAGACAACCTTGCCCAATGCTTTCCATGGGAACACCCGATGACAACTAGTTATCCAGTGTGTAAACGTCATTGCAGAAGTAAGTGCAAGTCTTCACCTTAGCACTTTTTCAAAAAGTCATTTTTAGGGCTCAAAAAAAGTATGACTAAAATGTGAAAACCAAGTATAAAAAGCTATGTTTATTTAAATGCATGTATATGTGAGGATAAGGCCATAGACAGAAAAATAATCACCTTTTTTTTTTAGAAAAAGATGAAAACACCAAAAGTTCTGGTCATAGAGAGACAAAAAATGTTTTGAACACAACGATTTTTTTTTTTTAATACAACTACAAATATGGACACTTAGACAAGCGGACAACCAATCAGAATGTGCTAGGTCATCAAAACAACGTTACAGCCAATCATATTGGGTGATGTTATGAAAAGGCGCAAGAAAAAAAAAACTGATAAAACTGATTGTATGAATGAATGAATACAGAATTAAACTGCTTATTTAACCTAAAATATGTATCAGTGTTTATTGAAGTTTCTTCAGTTTTTAGCTCACTCCGACAAAGCCAACAAGAACTGTTTGTTCATCGGACTGTCAGCATTTCACAGGAATTGCTACTCCTCCTAGACAATTACCCCAATCACCACCAAATTCATGCACAATAATCCTCAGGGGCTGCATCCAGGTTGAGTTCAAATTTTATTTTTACAACATTCCACAGGTGCTATTATTGCACTGAATCCAAATAAAAACAAATACACTGTACCACTGCAATCCACATGAAACAATCTTCATTTCCATTTTACATCGAAGGACTTATTTATACTGGCTGTTTAACCTCCACTTTAAAGTGCTGATGACACACTTTTGACATTTTTTAGCATGTTGTGTAAACCCAAAAGTCATTGTCTATGATCAATACAATATTTACAACATATACTGAAGTATTTTTTTCCGACATTTTATAGGGTCTGGATATTGCCACCCCGCCATCCCCCATCCCAATCCTAACAATGGCCCTGACTACAATAATACTGGTAGTGCCCCCCTCAATATTGACTCTGGGGAAAATGTTCTGTTTAGCGTCCCCAACAGTGAAATGAAATATCCACCCATGGTTTCAACAGTACATATGAAAGTGCACGCGTGTGTGTTAAATCCACTTATGAATGAGTGATTTTAGTACATTTTTTCTTTTTCTTTTTGTGTCTATGTTTTTGCTCCAATAGAACCCTCAAAGCCAACAATACAAGAACTCAAACTCACACTTTAAACACCCTCACACATCATTCAACAAGGTGAGAAGTGTGATCACGGCATGCACTTGTTGGATTCCTCCTTCAACTGAGAGCCTACAGAGGCTGTTTATAAAAAGTCATGTCTGTACATGTGTGAACATCACCAAATAAGGTGACAGACTTTACAGGTATAGTCAAACAGTTTGATGCATTTAGAAACGTTTTTATTGGAACTGGAAATTAGGTACAGTATACCCTGTACAAGACATCTACACAAACCAATAAGAATCAATTTGAGCCTTAAAGTGCTGATGACATGTTTTTGACTTCCTCTAATTTTTCAACACATAATACAATATGACAAAATAGGTTGGTCTGTCCAGTTCTAAGTCAAACAGGCTTTTTTTTTCACAAGAATATCCAATGTTTTCATGAGCGCCACGTCACCCATTGCATCAGTGACTGGAAAACCCCCCGGCCATGTTGTAACTGTCACGCCGCGCCGTTCATCAGCGGCGCCACCTGCTCACGCACCTGACAATCATCAGCGGCGAGGGATAAAGGCCGTCTCGCCCGGAGGCTCGGCCTGAAGCCGTCAGACTTCGTCCCTCACCGTTGTGAGCATACTTCCCTTCAGCGTCACCATTTTGGTAAGAAGATCGCTTACCTCTTTTCTTCAGTCTTCTCCCCTGTGCACAGGTGGATTCCCCAGCGGCGGACATCTCCTCTCCATCGCCCAATCCTCGCTGCTGTACGGAGCTCTCCAGGTGGCTGTCTTCCGGGCTTCGCCCCCTTGTTGTGCCAGCTGTCCTGACCCACCAAGTAAGTCCTTCTCTCGCCATAAATCACTCCTGTGTTGGTGTATGCCCGTCACCCTCTCCCTGTGCTCTCTCCATAGGGTTGCTCGGCTGTACGGTCACCTGCCTCTGTGCCTGGAGCAGACACCATCACCAACACATTTACATCCCGCAGACACGCACTCATTCACTCCTGCTGTTAATAAACTCTTTGAACTACTCTAAGCCTGTGTGTGTGCGTCTCCTGAGCCGTGCGTTATGTCAGTACGGCTTCAGCAGAGCGGCTCGGCGGACGGCGGGCTCGCACACCGGTTTACCACTCTCGAGGCTAGAGTGGATCAGATTGCTTATCAACAGCAGGTTATCCTGAATCAATTATTAAACTTAACTAACTGGTTGGGCCGCTTAGATCCTCAACAGCCGTTCCCCCCGGCTCGTCAGGGTGGCGCGGCTCCTGCTGTTCCAGTGGCCGTCCAGCCGGCTCCAGTGGCACCGGTTCGGCTCACACCGATTACGACCCCCGCCCACTTTAGCGGTAAGCTCGGCGGAGCGCGGGGGTTCATTATGCAGTGTGAGTCCATGTTCCACCGTGTGCCCGGAGATTTTCCCTCGGATCACAGTCGGATTGGTTACATAGGGAATCTTCTGGAGGGGCGTGCGTTAACTTGGACCTACGCCGTAATGGCGAGGCCCAGTTATGCCACCCTCACCTATGACCAGTTCGTGAGGCGCTTTCTGGAGGTCTTTGACCATTCTCAAACCGAGACGGTCCAGGTCGATCGGCTTCTCGCTCTCCAGCAGGGAGGCCGGTCGGCAGCGGACTACTCGGTCGACTTCCGGGTAGCGGCGGAGGAATTGGGCTGGGAGGAACGCTCCCTCTGTGGCCTGTTCCTCCGCAGCCTCAATAGTGATCTGAGGGATGAACTGGCTGGACGGGATATCCCTGGGACGCTAGCGGAGCTGACATCCTTAGCGATAAGTTTGGATAACAGGTTGCGCGAGCGCTCCTCGGGGCGGAAGTCTTCTTCTTCTCGCCCTCGTGGAGTCTCGCCGCACCTGTTCCAAGCTCGCCCCCTGGCGGCGCCGCCAGCATCGTGCCCCGAGGAGTCGGAGCCGATGGTGACGGGCTGGACCAAGCTTTCCCCTGTGGAGAAACAACGCCGCCGTGAGTTGGGCCTCTGCATGTATTGCGGAGGTGACCAACACACTGTGGAGCGTTGCCCACGGAAAGCCAGTCGGCAGGGTCCGCGAATCGCTGTAGGGAGCCTCACGGATCCCAACCGGTTAGACACTCTCACTCAATTAAAGCTGCCCATCCGTTTTTGCCACAATCCCACTGGGCACCTCACCCACGCACTGGTGGATTCGGGCGCAGAGGGCAGCTTCATTTCACAAGGCCTGGCAACCCGATTGGGCATCCGCTGTCAGGCATTAAAACACCCCATCTCCCTGGTCCATCTCTCCCGTGCCTCCCTTGGGAGAGTTTCTCACCAAACCATGCCTGTCCCAGTCATCATCTCAGGGAACCACCGGGAGGAGATGGTATTTTACGTCCTGCCCAACTCTGTGTCGCCCGTCATCCTGGGGTATCCCTGGCTACGCCTCCACAACCCTGTCCTGGACTGGAGGTCCGCTGGGGTATCGGCATGGAGTACCTTCTGTATGGGCACCTGCCTTCAGTCCGCTGCCTGCTCCCCATCCGCGGCTCCCCCTGTGGCGGATACAGCACCTCCGGACCTGTCACTGGTGCCTCCAGAATTTCACGACCTGGGTATGGTATTTAGCAAATCGAAAGCTATGTCTCTTCCCCCGCATCGACCATATGACTGTGCCATCAACCTCCGCCAGGGGGCTCCCCTGCCATCTGGTCGGCTCTACAGCCTGTCGGCGCCGGAGAAGGAGACCATGAATACATACCTGAAGGAATCACTGAGCGCTGGGATTATTTGCCCATTGTCGTCACCCGTGGGGGCAGGGTTTTTCTTTGTCGGGAAAAAGGACGGATCCCTCCGCCCCTGCATAGACTACCGAGCGCTAAATGACATCACTGAGAGGGACCGTTACACCCTGCCCCTCATGGACACTGCCTTTCACTCCCTCCAGGGGGCGACCTGGTTTACCAAGCTGGATTTACGCAGCGCTTACCACCTCGTCCGGATCCGGGAGGGAGATGAATGGAAGACAGCCTTCCGTACCCCGAACGGCCACTTTGAGTATCTCGTCATGCCGTTCGGGCTGACCAACGCTCCTGCCGTCTTTCAGCGCCTCATTAATGACGTCCTCCGGGATTTCATCGGCCTTTTTGTGTTCGTCTACCTGGATGACATCCTTATCTTCTCCAGGTCCAGGGACGAGCACCAGGTCCATGTGAGGCGGGTCCTCCAAAGACTGCTGGAGAATCGTCTGTACGTGAAGGCTGAGAAATGCGAATTCTACGCTAGGACCACATCCTTCCTGGGATTCATCATCGCTCAAGATCAGGTGCTCCCAGACCCAGAGAAGGTGAAGGCGGTGGTGGAGTGGCCTACTCCCGCATCCCGGAAGCAGATGCAACAGTTTGTTGGCTTTGCCAATTTTTACCGCCGCTTTGTCCCAAATTTCAGCTCGATCGTCGGACCGCTGACCCGCCTCACGTCCCCGAAGGTCCCGTTCCGGTGGACTGAAGAGGTCGCTGCTGCCTTTAGGGTGCTGAAGGCGGAGTTCTCCTCCTCCCGGGTCCTTCGCCAGGTCGACCCCGCGCTGCAGTGCATTGTGGAGGTGGACGCATCGGACACGGGAGTGGGAGCAGTGTTATCCCAGCGGTCACCTGACGATGGCGCCAAACGGCCGTGCGCCTTCTTCTCCCGGCGCCTGTCCCCGGCGGAGAGGAACTACGATGTGGGGGACAGAGAGCTCCTGGCCATTAAACTCGCCTTACAGGAGTGGCGCCACTGGCTAGAGGGGGTGGACCTGCCGTTTGTGGTCCTGACGGACCACAAGAACTTAGAGTACTTACGATCTGCTAAGCGCCTGAATGCCCGCCAGGCGCGCTGGTCTTTGTTCTTCGCCAGGTTCCGCTTCTCAATCACCTTCAGGCCGGGCTCCAAAAACGGCCTGCCTGACGCCCTCTCTAGGCAGTTCACCCCCGTGGAGGCTGAGGAGACGCCCCACACTATCCTGCCCAGGTCGTGCGTCCTCGGTGCCATCTCTTGGGACATTGAAGACAAGATCCGGAAGGCGCAGGAGGTGGAACCTGATCCTGGCGGCAGACCGGAGGGAAGACTGTTCGTCCCATCTGCGGTCCGAGGAGAGGTCATCCACTGGCTCCACACCTCCCGGCTCACCTGTCATCCCGGCACCTCTCGGATGATCAGCCTCCTCCAACGGTCCTTTTGGTGGCCAGGCCTGCGGAGGGATGCAGCCCGCTACGCCCGGGCTTGCCCAATCTGTGCCACCAGCAAGTCGGGAAATGCCCCCCCCCAGCGGGTCTGCTCCAGCCTCTGCCCGTCCCCGGCAGGCCCTGGTCGCACATCGCACTGGACTTCGTCACCGGACTCCCCGTTTCCAACTCCTTTGACACCGTCCTGACCATCGTGGACCGTTTCTCCAAGGCGGCGCACTTCATCCCCCTGCGAGGTCTCCCTACTGCCCTGGAGACGGCGGGCCTCCTCGTCCAACACGTGGTCAGGCTGCATGGGATTCCGGTGGACGTGGTCTCGGACCGGGGTCCCCAATTTTCATCCGAGGTTTGGAGATCCTTTTGTAACGCCATCGGAGCCAAGGTGAGCCTCTCCTCCGGCCATCACCCCCAGTCTAACGGGCAGTGTGAGAGGACCAATCAGGAGCTGGAGGCTGTGCTCCGCTGTGTTACTAGATCCAAGCCAACGTCCTGGAGCAACCATCTCGCCTGGGTGGAGTATGCCCACAACACCGCCCGCTCTTCTGCAACGGGGATGTCCCCCTTCAAGGCGTCCCTGGGTTACGACCCCCCGCTGTTTCCAGCGCAGGAGAACGAGGTAACTGTCCCCTCTGTTAGGGCGCACCTTAGGCAGTTCTGCTCCACCTGGGCTGCCGCGCGTCATGCGCTTTTACGCACAGCGGAGCGCAACAGGACCGTGGCGGACCGGCACAGAAGACCTGCCCCGGCGTACAGAGTTGGGCAACTCGTGTATGTGTCTACCCAGGACGTCACATTAAAAGGCGAGAGGAGGAAGCTGGCACAGCGATTCATGGGTCCCTTTCCCATCACCCGGATCATCAACCCGGTGGCTGTGCGCGTGGCTATTCCCCCCTCCCTCCGCATCCATTCCACTTTCCATGTGTCGAAGGTGAAACTGGCAGTCACTGACCCCCTTTGCCCTCCTCCTGCAGCGCAACCCGCGCCCCGGATGATTGGTGGCCATCCGGCCTGGTCCGTCTCCTCCATCCTGGACTCCCGGTGCCGAGGTCGTGGGTTGCAATACCTGGTGGACTGGGAGGGCTATGGGCCCGAGCATCGACAATGGGTGCCCCCGTCGTTTGTGTTGGACCCATCGCTCATCGCGGACTTCCACCGAGCGCACCCGGATAAGCCATCGCCGGGAGGCGCTGCTAGAGGGGGGAGTACTGTCACGCCGCGCCGTTCATCAGCGGCGCCACCTGCTCATGCACCTGACAATCATCAGCGGCGAGGGATAAAGGCCGTCTCGCCCGGAGGCTCGGCCTGAAGCCGTCAGACTTCGTCCCTCACCGTTGTGAGCATACTTCCCTTCAGCGTCACCATTTTGGTAAGAAGATCGCTTACCTCTTTTCTTCAGTCTTCTCCCCTGTGCACAGGTGGATTCCCCAGCGGCGGACATCTCCTCTCCATCGCCCAATCCTCGCTGCTGTACGGAGCTCTCCAGGTGGCTGTCTTCCGGGCTTCGCCCCCTTGTTGTGCCAGCTGTCCTGACCCACCAAGTAAGTCCTTCTCTCGCCATAAATCCCTCCTGTGTTGGTGTATGCCCGTCACCCTCTCCCTGTGCTCTCTCCATAGGGTTGCTCGGCTGTACGGTCACCTGCCTCTGTGCCTGGAGCAGACACCATCACCAACACATTTACATCCCGCAGACACGCACTCATTCACTCCTGCTGTTAATAAACTCTTTGAACTACTCTAAGCCTGTGTGTGTGCGTCTCCTGAGCCGTGCGTTATGTCAGTAACGTCATTGATGGAACACAGCGCTTGGCTGCCCTTTGTACACACAGGATGGAAGCGGTTGAAAACATCAACGATGGTTCCAGCACATGTAGTCTGGAATTTGTTTGTGTTGTCCAATCTTCAGACGATTAGAGTTCCGAATAATGGGATGACAATGAAGAATCTGGGGGCATCAGACCGTATAGGTTTGAGCCGTGCCAAGTGGGCATCGTGCCTAGCGAGTCAGACTCAGTAACAGTCAGCTGTTCATGTTTTGTGTACATCATCTGCCGTATTGTCTACGAGCCAATATTGCCAACACTATCGCAATGTGTTAGCCACTCCACACAGCCGTGGTTCTGTTGCATCCATTATAGCGATGTCGGCTCTGGGGCGCAACCGTGGTTAACACGTCTCCTCTCCATGTTTGCTGGGCAATGTCGGCCCCGAACGCCAACTGTTTGTGTTTCTGTGTATTTTTGTAAGTCTTCACCTTTTGGGATCAGTCTTTATGTTCAATACATGTGTTGTGGTGAATCCTGCACGTAAATCCTCCCTCTCCATGTGCTCTTACACAGGGCACAGAGAGGAAGCATGAGATAACAAGGATTTACGTGCAGGGTTCACCACAGCACATTTAATATAGAATGACAGACAATTCCCAAAAAAGTGAAGATGTACAAAAAACACAAACACACTTACTGATGGCGTTCGGGGGCCAGCATCGCTCAGAGAACGAATGAGAGGAGACGTGTTGGCCACAGGTTTGCCCCAGAGCCGATATCGCTTCAAGGACGCACGAGAACCAAGGTGAACATGGAGTGACTAACGTCATGAGAGTGCTGAAAATACTGGCAGACTAACAGCACAGATAACAATACTACTGACCAGCAGTGCATTACTGGCAAACAGCCACTAATATGTACACGCACTGCTGGTGATGGTGTGATGAGAAGCACCTGGGCGAGGACCGGGAAACATGATCAGCGGGAGTTTGAATCAACTAATGATAATGACAGAGGGGACATGGCCAGACCAGTGAGATGTCAGTATGGGATCACAGAAAGTAGGTCAAAGCTGTGCGTAAATCCATTAATCCTTCCCCTCCTCATGTACTCCTTCTGCTTAAAAGTGCACGAGAAGCACACGAGGAGGCTTATGACAGTTGGAGCTGAAGCGTGTGATGTGGTCTTTCATCGCATGCTGTTTATCTAAACCTACGACACAAAGCAAAGGCATAGCCGTAAAATTAAAACAAGAAACCAGAGAAACTGTGAGCTACAAAGCTGCTGTCATTCTAGTTAACAACACCGGAGTCCGTTCTCCTTCTTACGTCATTGGGGTGTCACCCTTAATTTGGTGGGCGGCACCACAGTGCAGTCAGCGGCTGTGTTTTTTTTGATGATAACTAGTTTATGCAGGCGCTACATAGATATATAACTTAAATAAAATAAAATGGGGTCATGCTCAAGACAAACATAAAAAAAATATACATATAAAAGTTTAACCGGCAGGAATGTTCTGAAACTTATTAGAAAAAAAGTCACAAATTTAGAAGAAAAAGTGGCAAGTTAACAAGAAAAATGTCCAAAATTGTAGTAAAATAAGAAAAAAAAAAAAGCAAATTAATGAGAACAAAGTTGCAGAGTAACGAGAAAAAAGTTAGAAATTTACATGAAAGAAGATGCAGATTAATGAGAAAAAAAGTTCTAAATTCAAAAGAGAAAATGTGCAAATTTATGAGAAAAAGTCAGATATATAAATTTAAAAAGTTGCAAATTTAAATGAAAAAAGCTGAAAATTTACATGAAAAAATTTGCAGATTAACAAGAAAAAAGCTGCAAATTTTGCATGAAGAAAGTTTCAGGATATTGAGGATAAAAAGTTGCAAATTTATGAGAAAGTTGCAAATTTTAATGAAAAAGTTTCAAATTCATTCATTCATTCATCCTCAACTGCTTAATCATGTTCGGGTTACAGGGGATGGTGGAGTCTATCCCAGCATCTTTGGCCTACAAACTTACATGAAAACAGTTGCAGATTAATGAGAAAAAAGTTGCAAATTTACTTGAAAAAGATACAAATTAATGAGAAAAAAGTTGAAAAAAGTTTCAGATAAGTCTGAAACTGTCTCTCTCTCTCTCTCTCTCTCTCTCTCTCTCTCTCTCTCTCTCTCTCTATATATATATATATATATATATATATATATATATATATATATATATATATATATATATATATATATATATATATATAGTAATATGTACATATGTTTACTAGCTGTTCTGGTTTTTTCTTGCCTTCTGATTGTTGCTCTGAGTGTTGCTATCCCTGTGCTGTTGCAATCCTGGAATTTCCCCATTGTGGGACTAATAAAGGCTTATCTTATCTTATCTTATCTTGGATAAATGAAAAAAAAAAGTTGCAGATTTATTGAGAAAAAGTTGCAAACTTAAGAAAAACGTTGCAGATTTAGGAGAAAGCCACAAATTTAAATGGAAAAAAGTTGCAAATTAACACGAAAAAAGTTTAAAAAAAAGTTGCAAATTAATCAGAAAAAGTTGCAAAATCAAATGAAAAAGTTACAAATTTACATGAAAAAAGTTGTAAATTAATGAGAAATGTTACAAGTTACTTTGACTTTGCCTTTACCTGCTTTACCTTTTATGATTATTTAACCTCTTAGTCTGATTTTTCACACCTGTGTTTCCTTCTGTTTCCATTTTACAATCTATCATCTACAACTACAACTTTACAGCATGGTAAAAACGGTGGCGCAGTGGTTAGCACTGTTGCCTTACAGCTAGAAGGTTCCTGGTTCGAATCCCCAGGTTGGCAGGGGTTGGAACCTTTCTGTGTGGAGTTTGCATGTTCTCCCTGTGCTGCGTGGGTTTACTCCGGGGGCTCCGGTTTCCTCCCACAATCCAAAGACATGCATGTTAGGTTAATTGGCTGTTCTAAATTGTCCCTAGATATCTGTTTCCTATAGGCCCTTAGAATAGAGGGTTAGTATTAGTGAAAGCGCTTTGAGTGGTCTTTGTGACTAGAAAAAGCGCTATATAAGTGCAGGTTAGTTAGTTAGTAGTTAGTTAGTAATAATGATGAAATAGCATGGTAATAAGAACATAATAATATTGTAATATAAAATAATTACTATATTGTTAATTTGTAACTATTTTGATATTTTGGAGTAATTACTTGGTAATAGTTATGAAATAGCATGTTATAAGAACATAGCAACATAGTAATATGAAACAATTACTATGTAATTGAATAGCAACTCTTTTAATTTTATTTTGCAATATTAATGGAAATATGCACATTAATTTAAGGAACAAATGTCATAACACTGAATTTATTTTGTTATGTCCTTGTGACTTGCTAACTGGAAACATTTGAAGTAGTTTCCTAATAACCATAAACAAGTGCTGCAAAATGCAAATGTGACAGCTTTGTTTCATAGCAATATTACATTAATCATGCATCAGGATGCATTGAGATTACCTCAAGACACTTGTAGTCATTTCTTAGTAATAACCATGAATCAGTTTCTGGTTAAAGCATCTCTTGCTCCAAGGCTTTCCATCTGTCACCTCAGCTTTCAATAGCTTAGCATTAATGGCTGACGCTAACAGGAAACTGTCCTGTGCTCTGCCCAGTTCTGGGACTGAACCATGGTCTCCACAGATTGGAAAATCGATTACCAATTACAGGAGAAATTCCCTAAGAAGTACACTTACTGGTGTAACCATAGAAAGTGCATCACAGTATCCAACTGGTCAGGCCCCACAAACAAGAGTGCACAGAAGCGTGAAGAGAATTCAGCGTGTTTGCACACACATGCCAGCCCCACAAAAAGGTCCTCCTCACACATGCACGTGCACACTCTGCGGAGTTCCGATGTGGCAGTAATCCACACTGCGTACATGCGCGAGTGGGTGTCCTTGCGTGTGAGCTAGTGGAGGTGTTGTCGGGGAGATGTGGTCTTGGAACCACGATGAAAATATGGAGATGTATGCAAGGATCAATTTATCATTCTGAAGTAGAGAGATGGAAGAAGAGAAAGAACAAAAAAAGAGGAGAGGAAGAGGCTCACTGACCGAGACCAACAGCTGTCCTGTACAGCGAGAGAATTAAGAAACTAATGTCAAATTAAAACCACACATATAACATCAGTTATTAGGCACATGATTTTTGTGCTTTATGCTCCCTGAATGTGTCTATGCTGGACATACTGTAGTCTTTTTTTTTATTCTAAAGCTTGTAACAAATACATAATTATATTGACTTTATTTAATTATGTCCAGTAGGTGATTTGAAGGGTGATGGGGGGGGGATCCCCCTTGTTAGTAAAATCATCCCCCTTCTTAACCTGTATCCCATCATCCCCATTCTCATTTCATAGGCGTTATTCATGGGGGGACAGTGGGAAATCGTCCCCCCAACCTGAAGAAAGAGAGAATTGTCCCCCCAGTAGCTTCATAACCCTCTCTTATGTAAACCATGTTACATAACTGAATGAAATTCATTTGAAGCCCCTATTCTAAGCAGAAATGCAAAAATGTTTTTAAAAAAATTCAGCTTTTTTTTTTCCATTTGCAACTTTTTTGCTGTAAATCTGCTACTTTTTTTTTCTCAAAAATGTTTTTTTTTTTCTCTCATGAATTTGCATTTTTTCTCCTGTAATTTTGTAATTTTTTTCTAAAAATAATTGCATCTATTTTTGGAAAAATTTGCACCTTTTTACTCTAAATTTGCATGTTTCTGCCTGTACATTTCAAACTATTTTCTTGAAGATTTGAAACTTCTTTTTCTTGAAAAGTTTTTTCTTTTAAATTTGTGATTCTTTTTTTCTTGTAAACTTTCAACTTTTTTCTTGTTCATTTGCAACATTCATCTGGATGCTGGTTACATTTTTATTCAAAACAATTAAATTGTGATTTTTTGAATTTTATAATTGGCATCTTTTATTATATTTGTGCACCTTTACCCTTCCAAATTGGAATCTAATTTAATTTATCAGTTTTTACCTTACGCTAGATTTATGAACACCCACCATCCCCCTTGTTAAAAAATAACAAATCACTCACAGAGTCTGGAGTAAGTACTTTGCAGGTGGAGTTGGGGGAAAGATCCGGTAACAACTAGTTCTTCTCACAGGTGAGTACTGAGGTACCCAGGGACCAGGGGTTTTCCTTTGCTGATATGATTAGGAATATTGCAATATTTAAATAATTGATCCTTACTTGTTTATTTCCTTCCAGGCTGAGGTGGACAGGGATTGACCGGCAACAGGAGGCACTGAGGAGAGGCACAGGGAAATCCAGGGAGGTGGTTATAATAATACTGATGCTGCATACTTTGGTGGGAACCCGAGGGGTTTTGTCTTTGGGAAGGTGAGCAGACACTGACAGGCACACAAGAGCTAGAGGTAAGAGAACCAGAGAGCAAAGCAAGCTGTAGAGTTGAGGCAATCCCACACAGAGCTGGTTCAAGCTGACGTCTATTTATACTTCAGCAGCAATCAGGTCACGTGCACTAATGAGAGCACCTGCAGGTAATCAGGTTAATCAACACTGATGGGAATGTGAATGGTGTGATCACCTATACACCAAAACAAAAACAGGCAAACTATTTGCATGAAGTCACAACACTAATTCTGGGTTGTGAATGTCACAATCTGAGCACGAGGGGTGGGGGGTGGGGGAGGCGGAGGTTCCACCGGGTTCAGTCTTTTTTGCCTTTTTTTGTATTTGTACAGTGTTGTCGTTTTAAGTTGCAATTCCTGTTATTTTATCCTTGGTTGATTTGTCACACATTCTGTATTGTTTCTTAGTATGATTTATTTTCCTGTTTATGTTCATTATATTTTGTAATTTACATCTTTGAGGTTACTTGTCTTTATTTCACCATCTCATATTTTTATTCTGTTGGGTTTCCCCTCTGGGTTGACAGCTGTCAGTGATGTTTCTGGGTTTTTGCTCCGTGTGGGCGGGGTCCCTGTCAGCTGTCAGCCCATTCTCTCCCCTCTCATTGCTCCCAGCTGGTCTAAATGGTATCTTTATTATTTCCTGCCCACTCATGTGACCCACACCTGCTATCACTTGTGTCATTTGTTTCTAGCCGTATTTAAGGGTTGTTATTTTCATTTCTTGTTGCCAGAGTCTCGAGTTTCTTCCCCTTTGTCCTCACCAGAACCCTACCCTTGTTATGGTGAGCTTAATTCGTAAGTTTGTTTGTTTGACAGTTTGGATTTTTGTGTTGGTGCACAGTTTGGACCTTGTGTTTATGTTTCTTAATAAATTTCACAAACTAGCAGTTAAGCAACTGAGTCTTTCTCTCTGCCCTGAGGGCCAACTTGTGACAGTGAAGGTCATCTCTTTTCAAACAGCACCTCACTGTGCACAAAACACAACCTCCATGGATCACCACCTTGCAGTGCGTACCCTAATAATCCCAGGAATTAAGCTCTCGGGGGCAACTTGCCCCTGGTAGGGTCTCCCAAGACAAACTGGTCCTGTGTGAAGTGCCAGAATAAGAGCGGTCCAGTAGAGCCCCACGAAGAAAATTACATGAAGGCCTTGGTGTACCCAAAGCAGCCACATGGGTCCACCCTTAAGTGGACTCACCACCTGCAGGAAGGATCATGGCACTGTGTGAAGTGAAGGGCAGTCCGGGCTGCTCTGCTTGGACTACTGCCTCTGCAACTGAGACTCCAGGATAAAAGACAGATGGATGCCCAGCCAGCATGTTTATGTGGGCCCCACCAAAGGATAAATCAGGGCTTTCTTAGAGGTCTCATGTTGGTTTGTCCATGGGTTCCATGTTGGCCCCATCTGTATTTGCCTACATGGACTTCACCTGTTTACCTATTTTGAACTTATTTTTTCATATATCTGCTACTTTCTTGTAAATTTGTGACTTTATTCCTATAAATGTGAAAATTTTTTTCATGAAAATCTGAAACTTTCTGATAAATTTGAAACTTTTTTAATTGTAACCTTGCAACTTTTTCTCATAAATTTGTGACATTTATCTTATTGTTCAATTTAAGATAAGATAAGATAAGATAAGATAAGCCTTTATTAGTCCCACAACGGGGAAATTCCAGGATTGCAACAGCACAGGGATAGCAACACTCAGAGCAACAATCAGAAGGCAAGAAAAAAAAACAAGCAAGCAAGAGCAGCTAATAAACATATGTACGTATTACTATAAAATATATATATATACACACACACACAGACACACAGTGCAGAGCATTGTAGCTGGATGGAATAAATATATGAATATATGAACACACAGTGCAGAGCATTGTAGCTAGATGGAATAAATATGTAAATATATAAACACCCACAGTACGGAGCATTGCAGCTAGGTGGAATAAATATGCAAGTATATAAACACACACAGTGCGGAGCAATGTAGCTAGATGGAATAATATGTAGATATATAAATATATAAACACACCCAGTGCTGAGCATTGTAGCTAGATGGAATAAATATGCAAATATATAAACACACACAGTGCAGAGCATTGTTGCTAGATGGAATGAAACAGCATAACCGTCTACTATTTAATTACTCATATACTTCCTACATTTTTGTTACTCGTCAACTTTTTCTAATTTTTTCCCCTTAATTTGCTTCTTTTTTTCTTGCAAATCTGTTTGCAAGTTTCTTGTAAATTTTCACTTTTTTTTCTCATAAATTTGCAAGTTTTTGCTTTAAATTTGAAACTTTTTTCTTGTAATTTTTCCTATGGTGCCAGTGCTACTGAAACCTGTTCACCCACATTAAACCCATTTGGGGCCCAGTTTAGCTTAAAACAAGCAAACAGATCACCTGCTCACCTGTACCACATGTAAAGTCCATGTGGGCAAAGACAAATGGGGCCAACATGGAACTTGCTGACAAACCTACACTGGACCAATAAAACTGCACAGTTTAAACCTATGGTGGGGCCCACATGGACATGCCGGCTGGGTGCACACATAATAAGCTGCAGTATCTGGCATGCCTGAGTTTGCACCGTGCACAGCTCAGCACAGTACCAAGTCAATCTCACATCACAAAACACAGATGTGATGTGATTTTTAAGCGTGCAGCGCAGACTGCACCGCATCTTGTGTGAAAGCAGCTTCAAACAGTCAGACAAGAAAATAAGATAAAAAAGAATTCCTTTAAGTCTGTCTTGTCTTTACCTTATACATCAAAGTCTAAAAAAAGTTACTTCATGTGTGAATTCAGACATTTTCAGTCTCGTATCAAAAAATCTATATGGTGTTGCTGTAATTCTGAGTTTGACACGGTAATTCATTTTCAGGTTTTTCATGATCAGCTTCCTCTGTGCTTTTAAACTTCATGGAAGTTGCTTGTTATTTCTATATTTGCTTTTATCCAAAAGAATGCTTTGCATCTTTTATCGACCCGCAACTCATTTAAGTATTCAGCCCTACTGTGCATGTCTGTCCCCCCATCCCTCAGTTGTTGTCCAGTCTTGTCTCCCTCATGTTGCCAATGCGTGCCCATGACATCCCATTGGATTTCTGACATCTGAATATGTTGGACTTGACTTTCTCATCCTGCACTTCACAGCACAGTTTCCTTTCCTTTCATATTGAAAATTAAGAAACTGGTTTTCTTACGCAATTCCGCCTCAGCTGTCGGCCACTGAATCCTCACCCGCTCACTGTGACTTCCGGGGCTTCAGTCCAACTTTTATACAAATTATGGATACATGCAAAGGAAAACTTGGATGGAGAATTGTGAAACTGACATTAACTTCTACTCTGACATTAAAACCTTAAGCATATACCAGAGGTGGAAACAGGATATGGCAGATGGAAACATTTTTTTTTTTTTCACAATGATGATATTGGAGCTTTGTGATGTATTAGATTTTTATTCTGGACGGCGACATAAACACCATTCAGTCTTTCACCAAAACCGGACGATGGTAATCAGTTCGCTAAACTACAGGCATGACTTAAAGGCATCAAAGCTGACACAGTTTGTAACATTTTACTGTCTTCAGACGTAGAAACTAGAACCCTTGTCTATACTTAAAGATTTCTAAATGCTCAGTCTCCTTGCCCTCTAAGTTCGATCCCAGCCCCCGACCAACAGTGATCTGTGTGGAGTTTGCATGTTCTCCCCGTGTTGCGTGGGTTTACTCCGGGATTTCTCCGGTTTCCTCCCACATGCCAAAGACATGCATGTTAGGTTAATTGGCTGTTCTAAATTGTCCCTAGATATCTGTTTCCTATAGGCCCTTAGAATAGAGGGTTAGTATTAATGAAAGCGCTTTGAGTGGTCTTTGTGACTAGAAAAGCGCTATATAAGTGCAGGTTAGTTAGTTAGTTAGTAATAGATCTTCTTGTTCCTATATTATCAACATAAAAGAGCACTGAGTCCTAAAATTTAGAATTTCTTGTAATGCCTAGAAGCTCTAAAAGTACATTGTTCAAAGATTTAAGGAGTTTTTATTGTCATTCTTGTCGACAAGAGAAAGTACGACATTAGTTTTGATGGTCCCAGTACTGTCAAAAGCAATAAAATGAGAACAGCAGTAAAGAAAATAAAAATATATTAAATTGAAAGCACCAAGGTGCTGTGCCTCGATGCCTGTGGCATGGTAGCATGGGGGGGGAAGTTATTACAATTTTTTTTTTTTTTTTTGCAGCGACACTGACAGAAATTGTGACTTAAATTTGTGTTTATTTATTTATTTTTTTTTAAAAAAGCTTTTTCTCAAAATTCTGGCAAATTAAAAGTTGAGAAAATCTGGCAATACAATGATACAAGCCTTTAGTTGCAATTAATTTTGACGGGGCGACCTGAAAAGCTGGTAACACACAGACACGCACACAACCACACACAGACACACTGAATGATTACTCTATGCCTCCGTTGCACCGAGGCATAATAAGGTAAAAATGAAAAGCAAATACAAGGCATTGGTTGCTTCTTGACCCCCCCCCCCCCCAATTCAAAAGTAGATAGACATTCTTCTTCTTCTTTCAGCTGCTCCCTTTAGGGGTCTCCACAGTGGATCATCTGCCTCCATCTCACCCTATCCCTTTATCCTCCTCTGTAACACCAACTCTCTCCATGTCCTCCTTCACTAAATCCATGAATCTTCTCTGCGGTCTTCCTTGTTTCCTCCTGCCTGGCAACGCAATCTTCGACATCCTTTGTCCAATATATCCACTATCCCTCCGCTGCCCATGTCCAAACCATCTCAGCCTTGCTTCTCTTACTTTGTCTCCAAACTGCTCAACCTGAGCTGTCCCTCTTACATACTCATTTCTAATGTTGTCCCTCCTAGTCACTCCCAGTGAAAATCATAGCATCTTCAACTCTGCTACCTCTAGCTCCACCTTTAGTGTTTTTGTCAGTGCCACCATCTCCAAGCCATACATCATAGAAGGTCTCACTACCATTTTGTAAATCTTCCCTTTCACTCTTGCTACAACCCTTCTGTCACACATCACCCTTGACACTCGTCTCTACCCACTCCACCCTGCCTACAATCTCTTCTTCTCTTCTCTTGTGCATTTTCCATTGCTTTGGATGGTTGTCCCCAGGTATTTAAACTCATCTACCTTCACTACAACTACTCCTTCCATCTTCATTGTGGCTCCTGCCTCCCTCTCATTCACACTCATGTATTCTGTCTTGCTTCTACTAACTTTCATTCCTCTTCTCGCCAGAGCATACCTCCACCTCTACAGGTTCTCTTCCACCTACTCCCTACTCTCACTACAGATCACAATGTCGTCTGCAAACATCATGGTCCACACAGACTCCTGCCTGACCTCATTGGTCAGCTTGTTCATCACCATGGCAAAGAAGAAGGGGCTCAGAGCAGATCCCTGATGTAATACCACCCCACCTTGAATCAATCCATCACTCCTACAGTGCACCTCACCATTGTCTCGCTGTCTTCATACATGTTCTTCACCACCCTCACATACTTCTCTGCCACTCCTGACTTTCTCATACAGTACCACACTTCCTCTCTTGGCACTCTATCATATGCTTTCTCTAGATCCACAAAGACACAGTGCAACTCCTGACCTTCTCTATACTTCTCCATCAGCACTCTTAGAGCAAACATTGCATCTCTAGTACTTTTTGTGGCATGAAACCATACTGCTGCTCACTGATTGTCACCTCTCCTCTTAACCTGGCTTCAACAACTCTTTCCCATATCTTCATATTGTGACTGATCAACTTTATGCCTCTGTAGTTACTACAGCTCTGAGCATCACCTTTGTTCTTGAAAACTGGTGCCAACACACTTTTTGTCAACTCCTCAGGCATCCTCTCACTCTCCAAGATTATGTTACGCAATCTGGTTAAAAAGTCCACTGCTATCTCTCCTTAACATCCTCATACCTCCACCGATATGTCATCTGGACCAACCGCCTTTCCATTCGTCTTCCTCTTCAAAGCTGCCCTGAATTCTCCCTTGCTAATCCTCAGGACTTCCTTTTTAACCATCTTTCCTTCTTTCATCCTCCTCTCATTTTCTTTATTCATCAACTCCTCAAAGTACTCCTTCCACCTTCTCAACACACTCTCGTCATTTGTTAGTACATTAACGTTTCTGTCCTTTATCAACCTAACCTGCTGTACATCCTTTCCAGCTTGATCTCTCTGTCTAGCCAATTGATACAAGTCCCTTTCTCCTTCCATAGTGTTTAGCCTCCCATACAACTCGCTATATATCTGTTCCTTTGCTTTTGCCACCTCTCTCTTTGCCATGTGCCTAAATTCCAAATACTCCTGTTGTGGAGAGAGGAATAACCAGGCAGAGAGGTCCAGATCATATCAGGCTTTATTCAACTCTCTCTAACATTTCTCTAGAAACACAAGCAACAAAAGAGTAACAGATCTCAGGCACCTCTGCTCTTAAATCATACCACTCGGTCAGCCTTCTCTGTGTGCTGCATTTACATCAAAGCCTTTGTAATTCCCATTCTCTTTGTCACTGTTCACATCAACACACCACCCCCGCATCCACACACAAACCCCCCATGACGATTCACTTTTTGTCTTTTAAGTCTGAGTGTAAATATACTGAGAGGGATTCCCACACCGCCCCCCTCTCCCAGACTCAAACTGAGCCTTGACCCTCATGTCCTTTGGGCTTCAGCTTACGTCCATAGCGGCTGTAACGTGGGGTCTGCGGCTTTGATATTGGGTGTGCATCCGTCTGTGGGGGGACATTCGGAAGGGGGAAAATATCATTAGCATGCCCTTGTGACTAATCTGACGAGTCATTTACCTGGGGAGTTCTCAGTGTGGGTCGTCCACGCCGAGGAGTTCGGGCCAACACCACTTGCTTGTGTGATAACACGAAAGTGGGCTTAAGCCTGTCTATACAGGCTGGTTCTCTGCGTCCCACCAAGTCTAAGACAATATGTTTCTCCCCGGTTCCAGCACTCTGAAAGGGCCATTGTAGGGCGGGCGCAAGGAGGTCCGATGGGCATCATGCCTGACAAATTCGAACGCCACGTCCATCAAGGTCTTTGGCACAAAAGCACTTGGAAAACAGTGGTGGATCGGACCGGGTACCGTCCCTGCCACTGCGCTACACGGTGAAAGCGGGGATGGATCGGTGTTCGGCATTGGGCTGTCCGGCAAAAATTCCCCTGGGAGCCGCATTGGCTGGTAAAAAACCAGCTCTGCTGGGGAGGCTGGCAAATCCTCCTTCAGTGCTGAACACAACCCTAATAGAACCCACGACAACCGGTCCACCCAATTTGCATCCTTAAGCGAAGCCCTGAGCACTGCTTTAAGCGATCTATGGAAACGCTCGCATAACCCATTGGTCTGTGGGTTGTTTGTGGTCGTGCAATGAAGTGAGATGCCCAGGCTCCGGGCCATGGTGGACCAGAGGTCGGAAACAAATTGCGGGCCCCGATTGGAGGTGATATCCGAAGGGGCGCCAAAATGTGCCACCCATGTCGTCAAAAAAGCACGTGCAACTTCTGCGGATGCGGTGGAAGCTAGCGGGACTGCTTCGGGCCAGCGCGTGGTGCGGTCCACCACTGTCAAGAGGTGCGTGAATCCTTGCGATGGCAGGAGGGGGCCCACGAGGTCCACGTTAACGTGGTCGAACTGCTTAGCCGGGATATGGAACAGCTCCAAGGGGACCTTTGTGTGCCTGTGCACTTTGGCCCGCTGGCCCCCTACGCAGGCTGCGGCCCCATCTTTCACCTGTTTGCGCAGGCTCGGTCAGACGAAGTTCGCTCCCACCATTTTGACTGATGCGCACACTCCTGGGTGTGCCAGGGAGTGAACCGACTCAAAAACGCCACGGCACCAAACGCATAGGACCACCGGGCGTGGGCGGCCCATGGAGACGTCATAGATTGGGGTGGCCCCCCGTCTTGCAGTGCTCTGGTCTCCAGCCTTAACCCTGTTGGTCCGGACTGGAGCGCGCAAACGTCTGCATCGCTGAGCTGCTCAGCGGCCATGGCCGTGTAATCTATCCCCACGTAGACTGGGGCCACTAATGCACGAGAGAGGCAGTCCGCCACCACATTGAGTTTACCGGCCATATGCTGAATGTTGGTTGTAAACTCTGAGATCGCGGCCAGCTGTCTGTGCTGCAGGCCCGACCATGGTACCGAAACCTTGGCCATTGCTAGTGGCTTGTGGTCTACGAACGCAGTGAAGGTGTGCCCTTCCAGCAAGAACTGGAAGTGACGCATGGCCAGGTGGAGAGCCAGTAACTCTCTGTCGAACGCGTTGTATTTACGCTCACTGTTGCGCAAAGACCTGCTAATAAAGGCGAGCAGCTGCCAATAACCAGCGACGTGCTGCTCCACGATGGCGCCTATGGCCACGTCGGAGGCGTCGGTAGTGAGTGCCATCCAAGCCGCCGGGTCCAGGTGCGCCAGCAGTGCGACATTCGCCAGAGCTGTTTTAACCTCGGAAAACGCCTGCTCCGTCTCAGGGGTCCAGTTGACTTTGTCCGCCGGCTTCCATTTCTTAAGCGCGGTGTACAACGGCTGCATGAGCTGGGCTGCGCGTGGGAGGAAACGACTGTAGAAGTTAACCATCCCCAAAAACTCCTGCAGCGCCCTGACCGTCTGAGGCCGGCGAAAATTCGGCACGGCACTCACCTTGTCAAGGGTATTGTGCCCTCCGGTGAGATGTGGTGGCCCAAAAAATCGATCCCCGCCAGATCATATCACGAATTGGCACTTCGCTGGGTTGATTATTAACCCGTGCTCCTCCAGCCTCTGGAAAACTGTCCTGAGGTGGGTTACGTGTTCGTCCTCGGACGCGCTGGCCAAGAGGATGTTGTCTAGGTAGACGAACACAAACGGCAGATCACATAACACCGTATCCGTCATGCATTGGAATGTCTGTGCCACGCCTTTTAATCCGAAAGGCATGCGTAAAAATTCAAACAGGCCAAACGGGGTTATAACTGCCGTCTTAGGTATGTCCTCAGCGCGCACTGGGACCTGGTGGTAACCGCAGACCAGGTCTATCTTGGAAAAATACGGGCCCCGGTGAGGTGAATGAAAGAATCCTGAATATGAGGGATGGGGTAGCGGTGGCGCACTGTGGCGTTGTTTAATCTGTGGAAATCTCCGCACGGTCGCCACGATCCCTCGGCCTTATAGGGACCATATGTAGCGGAGATGCCCATGGGCTGTTTGAGCGCCTGATGATGCCCAGCTTTTTCAAGTTGGCAAACTCCTCACGTGCTATGGCCAGTTTAGCTGCTTCCAGGCACCGAGGTCATGCGAAAACGGGTGGCCCCATGGTGGTAATGAAGTGCTCCACCCCGTGTTTAGTGACAGTCGCTGAAAACGTTGGGACCGTGAGTGCTGGAAACTGGGTGAGTAGTGTGTGGAACTTACCACCTGGAGCTGTAATGTTGGCTAGTGTTGTTGGCCCGGCTCCTCTAGCTGTACAGGGGAGATAATCAAAAGACATTGCGTTAATCAGGCATCTGTTAGCAACATCGACTAGTAGTCCGTGTGCACACAAAAAATCAGCGCCTAAGATGGGGAAGCCGCATGCCGCTATGACGAATGTCCACTGGTATGTACGGCCGTGCAAGGATACAGTCAGTGTCCTCTCACCTTTTCACACATTAAGACAAAGTCTTAATGTCTGAGCCGTTTGCGGCTGTCAGCTCGGGGCTGCTAGCTCCCGCCAGCCGGTCAGCATAGGATGGCAGGATGAGGCTCTTTTGGGAGCTGGAGTCCATGAGGAACCATCTCCCCGAGCGTGAGTCTGTCACACAGAGCAGCTTGCTTGCTTCACCGGCGGTCGCAGCTGCTATCTACTGCCGGTCCTGGCGTTTCCCGAACGCTTGAATTGGCATGGTGGCACGCATCGGCGTGCTTCCTCTCCAAAACGGCGGTGGTAGAAATAAAGCTTGTCTCTCCGGTGCTTCTTGGCCCCCGCTGCAGTCGCCATCGCTGGCTCCTCGCCTCCGCTGGCCTTCTCGCTGGGTTCCGACACCACTGCGTTCACTGTGAGGGGTCTGGTAGAGAGGATAATCAGATCTGCCTCCTGGGCTAGCACCTGGTAGTTGTGCATGGCCAGCAGCGAATTGGCAAGGACTGCTCTGGCCACCGTCGGGAGGTTCCGGAGAAAAAGGTGAGCAAAGGGGAAATGCCCGTCATCTGTGCCCATCAACGCCAACATCTTCTCCATCAATTCAACCGCCAACCCGTCTCCTAACTCGGAGCGCGTCAGGAGCCTGTCCAATTTCTCACAGTCCGTGTAGCGCCGGGTCAGCATGGTTTTGAGAGCATCGTATTTGTCACGGGCTGGGGGCTGTTGGAGCAGGCTCACCACCTGCTGAGTTGTGCGTGTATCCAGCACTGCGACCACATAATAGTATCTGGTGTCATCTGCCGTTACTGCCCGGAGCGCGAACTGGGCCTCGGTGTGGAGGAACCAAGACTTAGGGTCGTGTAGCCAAAAGTCTGGGAGTTTGACCGAAACGGCACACGTGTTGCTGGCACTTCTGTCAAGGTCATCTCCGGGGTGTTCGCCTCGCGTTCCATTGTGCGTCAAGGGTCACCAGTGTGAAGACAGGAATAACCAGGCAGAGAGGTCCAGATCATATCAGGCTTTATTCAACTCTCTCTAACATTTCTCTAGAAACACAAGCAACAAAAGCGTAACAGATCTCAGGCGCCTCTGCTCTTAAATCATACCACTCGGTCAGCCTTCTCTGTGTGCTGCATTAACATCAAAGCCTTTGTAATTCCCATTCTCTTTGTCAATGTTCACATCAACACACCACCCCTGCATCCACACACAAACCCCCCATGACAATTCCTTTTTGTCTTTTAAGTCTGAGGGATTCCCACAGTCTACTTCCTTCATCTCCTTGATTATCCCACTTTTTCTTTGCTAACCTCTTCCTTTGAATACATTCATGTACCTCTTCATTCCACCACCAAGTCTTCTTGTCTTCCTTCCTCTGCCCACTGGATACACCACATACCTTTCGAAACATTTCCCTCAATACTTTTGCTGTACTTTCCCAGTCATCTGGTAATTCTTCCCTACCACCCAGAGCCTGCATCAACTCCTTCCTGAGCTCTGTGCAACCTTCTTCTTTCTGTAACTTCCCCCACTTAATCTTTGGCTCTACCGTCACTCGCTTCCTCTTCTTGCTTTCCAAAGCAATCCTACACACTCCCATCCAATGCTGTCTAGCTATATTTTGCCCTTCCACCAAATTGCAGTCTCCTATCTCTTTCAGATTTCTCCTTCTGCATAAAATGTAGTCCTCCAGTGTGCACTTTCCTTCAGTCTTGTAAGTCACCCTATGTTCCTCTCTCTTCTTGAAGATACATAGTAAATGATATTTACACCATGGAAAGGATAACCTTCTCCCTCCATTTAAATAAAAAAAATATGTTTCTTAATCTGTAGAAAACATGGGTCTGTCAAACCCATAAGACTGGATTTTGTTGAGGTATTTAATGATTGACTTGCTTTATTTGATTTTATCTCAATATGTGAAGTGTGCACTTGCTCTCCCAATTTGTATAAAGTTTTCCATAATATGTAAAAGCTAACAGTTTGCAGTGCTGTGCTCATTGTGTCATTTGTACTTTTTTTTTTACACAAACTGCTGTCTGAAAATAAATAAAACAATAAAAACTAAGTTAAAAAGCACAGAATATGGTAGAAAAGAAAGGTATAAAATTGGATAAAAGTCCACAGTAAAACACACACACACACACACACACACACACACACACACACACACACACACACACACACACAGACACACACACACACACACACACACACACACATATATATCTGCAATTTGCAGTCAAGATTTAAAAAGAAAAAATCCACATTCAAAATTTATGAATGACTATGGCCCCTTTACACAGACAATCATTGAGTGACCACTGACAGTTCAAAAATTTTACCTTATCTCTCAATCATCTCCTAAAGCCTCAAAAAAGAAGTTTCTGTGTAAATGCTTTGGAGATCATTCTATGATTGTCATGGTGATCTTTAGAGATCTTTGAAAGATCCTTAAGAGATCATTGAGAGTCTGTTGGGCTGGTGGAGAGGTAAATATATTTGTGAGGTTTCTAGTGCTCTTCTACCCCATGTACACAGGGTGGAGATCGATGGGAGATCACTAAAAGATGAAAAATGGCCAGACCCCTCAATGATTTTTCAGCGATCTCTCAGAGATTGCCAACATATCTAAATGATCTTCCAATGATCTCCATGGTTGAGAGATTGTATTGACTCAGACCAATACAATCTGTCATTGATAACCAAAGGAAAGTGATAGATAGATAGATAGATAGATAGATAGATAGATAGATAGATAGATAGATAGATAGATAGATAGATAGATAGATACTTTATTTCTAACAAAAAGGTATAACAAAAACAAAACAAATGACAAATGCAATAAAATAACAGTATACAGTGTTCGGAAGGGAGAAGGAAGAAGTGAACACTTATTAATTTCATCTCCTCTTTTCCATAAATACACCCATGTGGATTATATAGAAATTACCACATTTAAGACCCCAAGTAAACAATTAACTGTATTTTGTAAATATCAACATTAACACCCATCCATCCTAACATACATTGATGTCCATACATCAAAACCAGCCTCAAACAACACAGATATACACAGTGTTGTCCCACCCACCATTCCATAGTGTCCCATAGTGTCCCAGACTGAGCATAGTGAATTGTACATATAAATACTACCTTTCTAACATATATCCTTTCAGCAAATAATGTTTATACCTCTTTTTGAATTGATTTCTGTTTGTACATAGTTTCAGTTTGGGCTCCAGACTGTTCCACAAATCCACCCCACAGACAGATATGCACATACTTTTCTTGGTTGTTCGTATCTTGGGTTTTGTAAAGTTTAAGTCTCCTCTCAAATTATGATCATTGTCTCTTTTTTTAAATATTTTTTGTATATTAGTTGGGAGTTGATTATTAATTGCCCTGTACATTATTTGTGCTGTCTTAAATTTAACTAAATCGATGAACTTTATGACATGTGACTTTAAAAAACAACGAATTGGTATGGTCTCTATATCCTACATTATTTATTATCCTTATAGCTCTTTTTTGTAATGTGCATATTGACTGTAGGTTGGTCTTGTAGGTGTTTCCCCAGACTTCTACACAGTAATTAAGATAAGGTAGAAACAGTGAATTGTACAGTAAGACCAGTGATTTATAGTCCAAAATGTGTCTTGTCTTCCCCAGTATGCCTATACATTTTGCTAACTTGGCCCGGATGTGACTGATGTGAGGTTTCCAGCAGATTTTATTGTCTAGCATCACCCCCAGAAACTTATTTTCCTGTACTGTTTCTATTCTGGTATCATTTATTGTTACCATTATTTCATGATTTATTTTATAATTTCCAAACGACATAATCTTTGTTTTTTGTTGAACCACTGCGTGAACTTTTTCATTTCAGTTGTGACCACCTCTAAAACCTGCTGCAAATTCTCACCAGTGCAAAGGATATTTGTGTCATCCGCAAACAAAATAAATTTCAGAATTTTTGATACTTGGCATATGTCATTTATATACAAAATAAAGGAGTTTTGGTCCCAAAACTGACCCCTGGGGCACACCACAAGTGATGTCCATGAAGGGTGATTTGTGTTCACCAAATTGTACAAATTGTTGTCTGTTACTTAAATAACTTTCCACCCAACTCAGTCTGACCCCTCTTATCCCATACCTTTCCAGTTTCCTTAGTAGTATTCTGTGGTCAATGGTGTCAAAAGCTTTCTTTAAATCTATAAATACTCCTACAGCAATCTTTTTTTTAATCTATACAACTAGTAATTTCTTCTATAAGTCCGATCAGTGCCAAAGATGTAGATTTATCTGCTCTACAACCATACCGGCTGTGTGTAAGGAGGTTGTGTTTTTCAATGAAATCATCCAGTCTCTTAGTGAAGATTTTTTCAAGTATTTTGGAGAATTGTGAGAGTAAAGAGACTGGCTTGTAATTTGTGAAACAATGACTGTCTCCTGTTTTGTATAGAGGTATTACTTTTGCTATTTTTATTTTGTTTGGAAATTTACCAGTTTGAAATGACAGGTTATGTGGGACACATATATGCACATACTGTATGTATATCATTGCATGATTCATACGTATACCACCTTAGGCTTACAGCAGATATGGGAGGCGACTGAGGCCCAAGCGACACGTGGACTGATGTGTAGTAATTTTACCATGACTTGCAGACTGTTATTACGTTGTTCCATCTTAGACGTTTGGGGGGGGGGTCATGTGGGACACATATATGCACATATGTATATCAATGCATGATTCATACGTATACCACCTTAGGTTTCACATCTGAGACGGAACAAAGGACTTAGGCGCTCTGGAGATAACACGAGGATGTGAAAGTTTAGTCTTTGGCATGCAAAGAGACAGCCGTGGGGGATTTCGCCCAGCGGCCAGAGACTGGAGGTGGGGGGTGTTAAGATCGGGAGGAAGTTACATTGTTACTGGGGATTAAGTACCATGTGACTGTGTGTTTTGATGTCCTGGGTAGAAAAGGGACAGATGTTGGGGGATTCGTCCTCTTTATGTTTTTGGATAATGTTGGAGAATGTGAATAAATCTGACTTGTGAAATAAACTCAGCCTCGTCCTTTCACATTCTCTACAGGTTACAGATGTGGGTGAGTGGCTTAACAATTCCTTTAATTACTTTTTTTCACTATTGTCATGACAATTTCATTCCAGTCCGTTGATTTTTTGTTCTTAAATTTACTCACAGTCTCTATAATTTCCTTT
Source organism: Pholidichthys leucotaenia (assembly GCA_020510985.1). Lineage (NCBI taxonomy): Eukaryota > Metazoa > Chordata > Actinopteri > Cichliformes > Pholidichthyidae > Pholidichthys > Pholidichthys leucotaenia. Next base: position 410,375,200 of record CM035841.1, on the reverse strand, counting down.
TCAGTAACTGCACCCAAAAAGATTGTGTTTGGATTTCTATCTTCTATTTCATTTACAGAACCACTGTTGTTTGTTTCTGGTGTCACTATTGATTTTGCTAATTCAGGACCAACGTTTATAAAAAAATTATTGAAACCACTGACCACATCCTCCATATTATTTATCAAATTGCCATTTTCAATAAAATATTCTGGACAATTAGCATTCTTAGGTCGATTACTAATAATCCCATTGAGTACTTGCCATATTCCTCTTAACCTCTTGCACTCCGGTGTACCGCGGACGGGCACGTCTCTGCGTCCTAGAGCGCACGAGGGCGCACGAGGGCGCTGCGTTCTAGAGCGCACTGAAAAAAAAAGCTGCATTTCCGTTCTTCCACTACAGACACAGCCACGAACAGATTAGATATGATTGACCTCTCATTCGACTAATAAGAGCCTTGAATTGGGTTTCTGAAACCTTGAAGAACCAATGACTGAAAACCTAGCAAGAAGGACCCGCCTACCAACGCTGCGAATGCAGCGAGCCAATTGAAGCACAGAAGTTCGAAAGCTGTTTTGTGTAAGGCTGGGTGAAGACAGACTGCTGCAGCACATGAAAAAAGGACCCGCAGGAAGAACCGCAACAGACCCAGCAGCACGGAGACCACCCACAAGTGCGACCTGTGTGACAGGGACTGCCATTCGCGCATCGGCCTGTTCAGCCACAGGCAGTGCTTTTTTTTTTTTATTCCAGCAGAATAGACGTTTAGGATTCTCTTCCATGGTCATCATAGACCGACGGAGGCCGACGACGAAGGCTGGGTGACACACACGCGTTCGCCAGTCTTTTTTAATTACTACTGTTATTTGTTTTGAAAAATTGTTCGCCAAAACCGCAATCATGGAAGCGCAAAACCACAATAATGGAATTATGTTTTGACCGGGTCTCAAGACCAGAACCACGAGTCCGTAACAAGCGGACCAGCGTTGCGTTCATCTGACAATGAGGAAGAGAAGTTCGCCAGCTACGCTGCTGCTGTGAACAGGTAAGTGTTATAAGCTAAATTATTCTTTATCCCTGAAAGTTGTAATCAAAAATGACTTTTGACCGATCGGTAAATTACAACTGTGCGGCGCACCAAGTCCGAAGTCCGTGCGCCGCGGTACACGGTTTGTGCGCCGCGTCCGGACCGTGAACGCCCCCCCCCCCGTTACTCTTCTGTAGCGAGGGGGGGGGCCGCGGCGCACAGTCACCGCGGTCACCACATCGCCACATGACTATTCCGTCATGTAGCGATGGCCGATGTCCGTCTTCTGTAGCGGGGGGGTGGGAGTTGTTATCTTCTACATTACAAATATTTTAGAATAATTTTTAGTGCACTGTAGGTTATTTTTTCTTGTAAAAAAAAAAAGCCACACATTTTTTACGTGGCATGCTTCTTTGTGTGTGGGGGCTTGTTTGTTCATTCATTCATGAATGAATGAATAAACAACCCCCCCTACACACACACACACACACACAGCCCTGAGTGTCACCTTTCATTAGAGCCCAAGTTGAAGCTTCTATATTGAATCATTCAAAAGTTACAGACGTTTTTCCAAACTGTGCCATTTGGCACAATTTGGCACAGTTCAAAAACGCCTGGGAACAACCTGAGAACAAAGCTGTGTAATATATTCATTTTTTGTGGTATTGTTACAAAATTTTGACCTCAGCTGGATGACACTTGGTTCTACATTTCTGTTGCATTTTCAAGCCCGGATCTGAAGCTGTGTGTTATTTGCAAGCATTTGTATCCAAAAAAAACACCCAGGCGAAATTAATTTTCTTCAAGTTCAGTATTTTTAGATGACTGTTACTCAGTGGCAGGAGCACTTAGACAGATTATGACTGTTTTGCCAAAAAATTCAAAGTGTTTTCTTTTAAATGAGACCAACCCCATGAAGATGCTGCAAAGGGTTGAAGAACAGCTTTTGATTTACTTTGGGCACGTTATTTTTTGGCGTTTTTAGGGAAATTGACCGGAGTGCAAGGGGTTAAGTTATTTTTATTATCCTCTAATATTCTGTTGTAATATTTTTTTTTCTTCAGGTCCTCATTATATTAGTAAGCTTATTTTTATATCTTTTATATTTGATCTCAGCCTCCACTGTTCTGCACTTAATGAATTGTTTATATAATGTATTCTTCTTTTTACATGCATTTATTAACCCCTTGGTGACCCAAGGAATATTTTTTTTGTTGTTGTTGTCTGTCATTGTATTGTTTTATAAGACAGTTTTTGTTGTACAATGATTGAAATACTTGTAAAAAAAATATCATATGCTTTATTTATATCATTTTCATCATAAGCTATCTTTCAATCTTGTATTAATAATTCCTTTGTCAGTAAATACATAGATTCTTCGGTTCTTATTCTTTTATATTTAATATTTTTGGTATACTTTTTCTTCCTATAATCACATTGATAGACAACAAAAATCATTCAATAAAAGCCCACTCCTGATATTATTTTCCATAATGTTTGTGAATATGTTATCTATTAGTGTGGCACTGGGTGACGTGATTCTGCTAGGTCCAGTGATCTCTAAACCAACTCCCAAAGACCTCTCAATGATCTCATCAGTATCCCAATCATCTTCCAGCAATCTTTTAACAAACTCTATTGTTCTTTCATTGAATGCTCAGTGATCCTAGCTTGATCTCTTAGCCATCTATACCTTCAGGATTAAGAAACTTGGCATTCGTTGAAAGATCATTGAGAGATTATTGTCAGATTGATTAGTCTGTTGAGTGGTTCAAGTAATGCTAAACAGTCTTATTAATCTCTCTGTGATCTTTCAATGAACACCAAATTTTCCCACCCCGAAGGTAGAGATTGCTGAGAGATCGCTTAGGGGTCATTGAGTGATCTTGGAGATCACTGGATTATCATTGAAAGATCCTTTGGAGACCTGGTCATTTTGTAATCACTCAGCAATCTCCACCCCTGTGTAAAGGAGGTATTACCAACTGCCCAGTTTTTTTTTTATTTCTTTTAAAGAACTTTTTTCCAGCCTGTGTATGAAAGATCAAAGTTTCACTGTATGATTCTCTCTGGGGCTGTATTTTTTAGGATCGGGTTTGACTCCAGCAAAATGTGATGATGATATTGAAGAATAAAGTGATATTTTATAGAATAAAGCACTTTGTGGAAACAGCTCAGGGATGGCAACAGCCCATAAATAGAAAGTTTCCCGTCTTTGGTGTGGAAGAATTTGACTGACTTGACCTTATCGTCTATCATCAGTGGCCAACTTCAGGAAAGCTCTTCTGGCTGAATGGGAGCAAATCCCCCGAAGCCAGGATCTAAAGGGGTGTAGAAAGGTGTCAGCAAGGGGAGGGGGCCCCTCAGTACAGCAGCATATTAATGCCCCAGAGTGTGGCAGTGACATTTTAAACAGTCACATACCGATGCAAAGTCTGGGTGCCTTCATCAAAAAAAAGTCTTTGTTTACCTTAGTCTGTTATGTAAGCGCGAACGACAGTAATAAGATGAAAATTCATGCAGCCATTTGCATGGAGAATATTTGTGTGAGGACAAGGTGACATATTTTTAAAATATGTTTTCAATGCTGCAGGATAACTGCTGTATTGCAAATGGAAATGGCAGCAATATTTACCTTCACCAAAGACCAGCTGATTAGATTTCAGGGCTGATGTTATCTGTTAGTCTGCTGAAATTTTTAAAGATTCCTAAAGGTAGCAGGTGATTTGAAAAGGGGGGACATCCCTCTTGTTAGCAAAATGACCCAAAATTATCCCCCTTGTTACCCTGCCGTCCCCTCATCTCCATTCACAGGCATAAATGATGGGGGGACAGGGGAGACAACCCCACCCCCACCCCAACCTGAAAAAAAAGCATTTTAGTGCGTTACATATCTGAATGAATAAAATAAATTTGAAGCACCAGTTCTAAGCAGAAATACAAAAAAAAAAAAATAAAAATAAATAAATAAAACATTTTCTATAAATTTGCAACTTTTTACCAATAAAAACAGGGCAGGCTGCGATGAAAAAGAAAGGTTTCCTCAGTGGAACTACCCTGTAAAAATAAAGGTTAAATATATAAAAATGTAAATTTTTCCTCTAAATTTTTATTTTTTTTCTTGTACATTTGCAAATTTTTTTCTCATTAATTTGTAACTATCAAAAAATGACACTTCAATAAATTTGCAACTTTTTTCTCAAAAATGTGTAACTTCTTTCCTATAAATTTGCATTTTTTTTCTCAGATGTGTAACTTTTTCATATGAATTTGCAACTATTTTCACAAATAGGGGCAGTGCAGTGGCGGAGTGGTTAGCACTGTGGCAGCACAGCAACTCACCCTTGGACTGGGGATCCTGGGTTCGATCCCAGCCCCCGACCAACAGTGATCTGTGTGGAGTTTGCATGTTCTCCCCGTGCCTGTGTAGGGTTTACTCCGGGATTTCTCCGGTTTCCTCCCACATGCCAAAAACATGCAAGTTAGGTTAATTGGCACCAAAACTGGGGATTCTAAATTGTCCTCAGGTATGACTGTGAGAGTGAATGGTTGTCTGTCTCTCTGTGTTGGCCCTGCGATGGACTGGCGATCTGTCCAGGATGTACCCTGCCTCTCGCCCAAAGATACTGGGATAGCCTCCAGCACCACCACCCCCCCACGACCCGAAAAGGATTAAGCGGAAGAAGATGAATGGATGGATGAAGTTTGGAATATTTTTTCCTATGAATTTTGAACTTTTTTGCACAAATTTGCAACTTTTTCCATGAATTTGAGCACACTAGAAACGTCTCAAATTTTTACATGCCTCTTTGGTCACAAAACAAACTCAGTGATTCCTCAACAATCTCTCCTGGTCTTTCATTGATCTCTCAAGCATCTTTCAAAGATCTCTATGGGTTGCCATGAAAATTTTACAACAGTCTCCCAAAGATTTAGACAGTGAAGGTTTTTTTTTTTTAAGGCTTTAGATCGCTGAGAGATCAGGTCAATGCATGATCTTTCAATGGTCACTAAATGATCTCCGTCTTTGTGAGGGGGCCATGAGGAATAAAAACAAAAAGTGCAACATGGACAGTGCCAATACTGGAAAACTTCACTAAAGGAATTCTTCACATCACTTACTAAACAGACACTTAATTATTGGTTTTACTTAAAAAGGACTCTGCCTTTTTTCAGTATATGGTTAATATGTTTCAAGTTGATATCTAAGGTCACAATAAAATACAATACAATAGAGTGTCATAACTTCCTCCGGTGGGCAGGTAAGAAGGACCCTTAATGCAGGCTGAACTCCAGTGTAACATGGTTTATTGACAAAAGATAACACCACATCACAGGGGCAGGAACCTTAACAAAATCAACTAGGCATAAACTAACTCAAAATAAACTGTACAGGGCATAGGAACACCGGCAGGGAACACAGACGACAATGCCATGAGGAACAGAGATTGACACAGACATAAATAAGGTGACTGATAATCACAAATGCAGGATAACTGGGAAACAATCAGGGGATAAGCAGTAACACATGAGAGAAAGTGGCTATAGATACAAAAATATGAGCTGGGAACAATAGCTAAACAAGCAATACCCAGAACAACACAAAGGACAGAAACAAGGGCAGGGAAACACAAAGACCACAATGATGAAATAAAGGCAAACAGGGAATGACACAACCGACTGGGGAAACACAGAAGACATTAACAGAGGATCCCCGGGAACACAGAAGGCAAATAATGCAACTAATTATTATAAACCCAAACAGGGGAAAACACTGAACAAAATGAACATAAAGCATGGACATGGTTCTAAGACAATGTCCAGATTATGACAGCACGCCCTCTCCGCTCAAGGGCGGATTCTAGACGCCTCCCAAACAAAACAAAGTACCCAATCAGGTGGGAGGAAGGGGACATAGGCTCCACAGGACAAAACAAGAACACAAAGAAAGTGTTCAAGTGGTTGGCTAAAGTCCCAAGACCACCAGCAGCAAGAACATGCCACACCTGGTTGCCAACCAAAGTCCATAAACCACCAGACAGATGATGTCGGGTGGCCTGCCACAGTCCATGGGCCTCCAGGAGGATAAATGTGGAGTGACTGGTGGCCGGCCAAAGTCCATGGGCCACCAGATGGAAAAGCACTACTGACCCATTGAAACAGGCTGAGAGGCGTGCACAGTCAGAAGACCAGACACTGCAGAAGACACTGCAAATCAGGTGCGGCAGAATCGCTGAGCTTGGTGACAGCAGCTGAAGAGCAGTGACCTTAAGCGGCGAAGGTGGAGCTGGCTGCTTGGACGACCCAGGTGGAGCAGACAGAGACTGGGAGTGCTGACCATTGAGAGCAGCTTCAACTGGGGAGCATCGATCACAGAGACAGCCAGAGCTGTGGCGTGTACCTCGGAGAAGGCTGGAGCTGAAGAATGCAACATCATCCCTGATGCAGGCACCTCGAATGGAGAAGGAGATACGCAGGTTTGTATGTGGTTCATACAGAAACCAGGTTTGGAGCTGGGCGGAGGAAGTCCAGCAGCAGATGGGAGCTGCAAATAGTTTCCCCGCAAGGAGTAAGAAAATAATTTAAGTACAGATGTTAAAAATACTAAAAAAAAAAGGTACTTGCCTTAACTCCTGTTCCACTGTCAGTGAGGACTCCGGTGACACTGCTGCTGGGATGGCCCCAGCCTCTGGAGACACTGCTGGAACAAGCCTTGCCTCTGGAGACAGTGGCAGAACAGCAGGTGAAACAGCAGCTGAAGCACCGGATGACAAGGCTGCTGGCATGGGGCGTAGAGCTGCGGCTGGACCTCGGGTCAATGAGAGGAGAGGAAAGGTACTGGAGGTTGTGGAAGCCAGGGGACCTTTCACCATCAGCACAGGCTTCCTTGGCGCCAGAGCAGATGGGCAGTGAGGAGCAAAGGCTGGAGAGGAGTGAGGAGGTGTCGGTGACGGAGCCAGGGGACGTTTCACCGTGGACTCAAGCTTCCGTGATGACAAAGTTGGAGGACGGTGTGAGGTGGTTGATGGAGCCAGGTGATGTTTTACCATTGGCACACACTCCGGGCTTTCCACCAGTCCACAGGGAGAATGTTGCAGATTTGGTACTGAGATTAATAGTCCAACTAGTCTGGGATAGCTCTGTAGGCTGGGGCAGTCCTCAGTCATTCCAGCCACAGTGACCAGGAACATCATTGCCCACTCCGGAGTGTGGCAAGACCAGGTATCCAAAATCAGGTCTTCGATTAACTGAGCTGCCCAGCACTCCTCGCTGTCCAAACCCAACACCCTGTACTCCGTACTGCAGAGCCCATGTTTGGTGGCGTTGTACTGTCATAACTTCCTCCGGTAGGCAGGTAAGAAAGTCCCTTAATGTAGGCAGAACTTCAGTGTAACATGGTTTACTGACAAAAGATAACGGAACATCACCGTGGGGGCTGGAACCTAAACAACGCCAACTAGGCATAAGCTAACTCACAACAAACTGTAGAGGACACAGGAACACCGGCAGAGAACACAGACAACAACGCCATGAGGACTAGAGACTGGCAGAGACATAACTCAGGTAAGTGATAATCACAAACGCAGAACAGCTGGGAAACAATCAGTGTCTAAACGGTAACACACGATTCAAAGTGGATGTTGTGACCCCAGTGGCTGACTAAGGTAAAAGGGAGTAACAAACCAGGTGACAAAATGATGAGACAGTTGATCAGTTTTAAATTGTTTATTGCAATAATAAAAGAAAGAAAAAATTACTTCAGGGAGAACCAAGGCAAAAACAACAAACAAAAATGCCCCAAAGCTAGAAACAAAAGATTGATACCTAAAACTTTTGTTAAAAGAAAGTACAAACCCTGAAATGCAACTCCCAGATTTGCAACATAAACAGGAGAACAAGGGTTGAAAGAAAATGATAACTTTCCCCTTCAGCTGTCTCTGGTAAAAATAAAGAACATAGGTTAACATGGTCTGTTTAACCAAAAGATAAATCAAGTTCACTACAGTGTACACAGGTGAACATGCAAAAAACAGATATACCAACAGCTTCAAACCTGTCACAGTCTGTAAAAACAGCACAGATTACAGAGCTGGTGGTGTGGTGGCAACCCAAGTCAAAGGTGGAAGGAAGAGCTTCTGCATCTCTGGCCTCTTATAGTCAGGGGACGAACACTGATTGGCCAACAGGATGCTAGTGTGGGCTGTGAAGAGCCAATGAGGGAGTCATGGGAATCAAGACCTGAGGGGAATCATAGGTTTCTCTTTCACCACTGGGAATGCAACATTCCTCCACCCATAAGAATGAAACTATTGGTTTTACTTTAAAATATAAATGGAAAAGGTTTTAGGCCCTGGAGAGGGCATCAGCCACCACATTATCACCTCTTTTCTTATGTTTAATTTGAATGTTGTTGTTCTGACAGATTAGAGCCACCCTCATTAGTTTTTGGTTGTTGCTGTACATGTGTGCCAGGAATAGGTATAGAATATATCAAAAGTGAATATGTGTGATGTGACCAAAAGTACATAGAAAATGATATGAAACAGCCTTAAAAACAGCCTTAAATTATATTGCGACCTTCAAAAACATCCTCAGGCTAGTATTGCCCCTCTCACCATCCTCATCATCATATTAAGGACTCACACAAGAAAAATCTGAGGTTATAAAAATCATTACCAAGTTTATGATGAGACTTCTCCATTAAGAGAAACACTAACTTCTATGAGTATCTGAGGTATTAATATGACCATTTGCATCATTTTCATGGATAGAAGTAATATAATAATCTTCTATAATAGGGCCTACACCCCTACGGGTGGTAATTAGTCAATCAAGGACCATTCAATCCTTTGTCATAATTTTGTAAATAATTGTAGTCTACAATTAAGTGTTTTAATCCCTAAGGTATTTTGTTTCTACTCTCACTCAAAGAAACAATGAACAAAACCTCACTCCTGTACTTTTCATCTGAAATTGCATTCATGCTTCATGAATGGCATCATGTAGTAGAAAAGCATCTCTCTTCATCCCGCCCACCTGCTCTGCCAACATGATGAGGGTACGGTCAGTTACCAAAACGGGGGTACACAGATCTGCCGAGTGTCCAGCCAGATGCGAATAAGCACAATGACTCAATTACCTTTGACAATGTAGATCCTTGGTATAACACTTGCACGCTTCGTTGGTCAAGCAGGGTAGCAGTACAGGGGAGAGACGCACTGTAAGCCATTGAATACTCAGAGAGTGGTAAACTGTTGAAAAGGGGACATCCCCACTTCAAAAAGAGGAGTTCCCTGATGAAATTAACCTTGCATTCGCAGAGTAAGGAGTGTCATCATGTTTCTAATCAGTGGAGTGATGTGTTGTGTCAGGTGTGATTCAAAATGAAGTTTGCTATGTTATTTCTGTATATAGCCTCTCTTAAAGGAAAAAAAAAAAAACAGCCTGTAGTAGCTTTATTATTTTAGCAATAAAGATATTTTGCCTAACTGTTAGTGTTATTAAGGAGCAAACATTCTCTACAATGTAAAAGCAATGGAACAGCTTACAGTAATAACCAATATTAAGCATTACTAGAGGATGATGAGGATAAGATAACAGCACTAAACCCACCTTTCCTTCCCTTGTATTTTTTTCCCTTGTCATGATAAACAAACAGCCTGCTTCTCTATTAGCAGAAGTTATTACTGGACACCAAGTCATCATCTGACACTTGCATAGAGAAACAGTTAGACAGCCATTTGTTGTTTTCCTTTTTTTTCCCCCCAAATAAGTATACTATATATATATATAAACCTCAGTTTTATTATTTTTTTTTGCCTTATGATCATTGCTATTTCTTAAAAGTCATAAACCAATACCCTTGTAAAAATCAGCATGTTGTATACATTTTGTTCACTAGATGGCCTGGTAGAAAAAATGAAGTCCCACATGAGGCCTCATCTATATGAGCTATTTTGATGAAAGGCCTCAAGTCCTCCAGAAAGCCTCATTTGGCCATCACTACCGAAATGGCAGCATAGATTACAGAGCTGGTGGTGTGGTGACAACCCAAGTCAACGTTGGAAGGGAGATCTTCTGCTTCTCTGGCCTCTTTTTAAGGCCCTTTTCCACTAGCCCCGCTCAGCCCCAATTTGAAAACCCGGCTCTACTCACTTCGGTTCGGTTCAGCCTCAGTTGCTTTTCAACTACTGCTGGCGCACCTGCTGGCACACCTGCTGTGGGTGGGATTTGTTGAACAGCAGGCGGCGCCACACCCTCATGACGTGAAACATGCGACGGAATCCTCCACAACAAACAAAATGGCTGATGATGAGGAGAGAAGGAAGAAGGAAGGAGAGAGGAATGATTGTGACATGAAACTGGTTAAATCTATGATGCTGACATGTTGTGCTCTGCACAATCTGTGTGAGAGTCATGGAGAGACGTTTGACACTACATTGGATGATGCAGTAGATGAACCAGTGGTGGCAGCGGCACAGAGAGCAGAGGAGCAGGGTGGTGATATTGTAGCGAACTCAATATAAGCACCCTACTTGGCTTGACAAGTGGATTGACCCTATTGGCGATACGAGTGTGGGACTCTGGAGCGGGAGGTGTGAGTTCAAACCTCCCGGTGGGACGTCGCCATGTCAAGCTGCACGTTACAATATAACACAAGATGCTGTGATGCAATACTTGTCTATTTTGTTCACATTTATGTGCATACATATTTCAAAAATGTTTTTTGTAAATAAAATGTTGTGCATGGTCCATCTACCTGTCCTCTTGTTCATAACGCTTATCTGTTAAGAAGGTGCGAAGCCATCAGCCTAATGATGAGTCCACACTTCTGATGTGATAATTGCTCACACTGAGCGCTCTGACAGCCCCGTACGCTGTGGGGGTCACACACGACGTGTTCCTCCCCACACTCTCAATTTTTTTTTCCCGTATATTTTTCTCTTTGGCGTACAGAAATGGCAATACGCCCATATTTGCTAAAATTGCATTTTCCCCGTATTAAAATACGGCGAAACCGTATCACTTGACAGATATGTAATTACATGCAGAAACACCGCACAGGCCATCTTCACAAAAATCCAGCTCGACAAGCCACTTTTGCTTAGGTGGAAATGCAAATTGAACTATAAATCATGTGCTGATACATGTCATATTTTCCCATGTAAAGGTCTCCCACTTTTACTTACAAATTGATTTTTAATTTTTGGGAAAAGGGAATATAAATTTTGCACTTGTTGGTAACAACAGTTGTGTGCAACAAAAACACAGTTGTGTATCCTTATCCGATTTGTCTACTGTTATTAGTGCCAAATTTTTGCTAGATTCCTTCTTAATTTATTAAATTTTGACTGGTGATGCAACATTCAACTTACACGTACTTACCTTTATCAGTGTCTACAAGTTCAAGTACACCTGTACAACTGCTTGTAACCTAAAAAATGTACCCGTTCAAGAGAAATGGATTCCGCATTGCAAATTTGTTTAAAATAAAAAAAAAACCTACCATTACGTTTCGTTGTGTTGTTAAAAATTAAATTACCATTAGAAGGCTATACACCTGACCTGATGAACAGCAGCATGTGGAGTGAACAGAGAATGGAATGTGTATGTAATTATTGGCTTTTCTCATACGGTGTCATAACAGATAAACCAGACTTTTGATGCAAACAATACAATTTTATTCCAGAAGCAAAATTTACAAACAAAAAAACAGACTGGGCGATGACATCTCTGCGAGCTCTTCCCTTCGTAATGCAGCGTCCTGCTCCAGGGCTTCACGCGCATCTGCCCTCACATCTGCGGCCACCTGTCGCAAATGCTGCATGTACTCCTGATTCTTGCCGCTGGTCATGTTGTCGTTCCAAGAGCCGCATCTCTTTGTCATGCATGTTGACCATCGCTAATGTAAGGTCAGCGATGGGAGTTGTCTGTTTTTGTCTTGCCTAGATGGAAAGACAGAAAGGCATGGTTGTTAAAGCTGGATCACTACATATATTATGGAATTACACAGGTGAAAGTCTGTGGTGGAATGTCACTATTATATTATGCTTCATTGCTGTATATAAGCTGAACTATCATGTTGCTGCCCCTCAGTAGAGCAGATTTTGCAACACGCAGTGTGCTGTCTTCGGCTGCAGCCCCCCTGCAAAACTAAAAAGGATAAGATTAAGAATATGGATGGATGGATGGGTAATGTTTAAACTAGTTGCTTGTAGTGTGGCCGCAGAAATCTGAATGGGTTAATACAGTCAGCTGACGCGAAGCATTTCAATGAAGCATGTTGATTTCAACGGCAGTTCATGAGCTTTAGTTGTTTTTATAAAACAGGAATTACAGCACTTCAATCACCACACCTAAAAATGGTTGTGGAACACCGATAAGTGAAGACCAAAGAATAACCTTTTTGTACATTTAAAAAGACATTTTCAATTAATTAATATGCAGCTACAGGAAATTGCATTAATCAATTTGGGACATAACTTGTTAGGCTCCAGCCCCCCCGCGACCTGTAAAGGATTAAGCGGTAGAAGATGGATGGATGGATGGATGGATGGATTTTCGACCCTGGTTTCTGCTGCTGGACCTGTTTCAACCAAAAAAAAAAATTGTGGTTATTGTGCCTTACCGGCACTTGAACGTGATCCAGATGGAGCTGGTGATGTGGAGTCGATCCAGCTGGCGCTCCGGCAGATGCACACGCAGACACAGCGCCAGGAGAGTCCGGTGTGTCAGTCATCTCCACTGAGGTGGACCCCTGTGATATGAAATGTGATTCTAGAAAGAAAATGCACGCAATTTAAAACTTAACACCAAAGTGCAACATGTACACAACACTCTCAAGTTTTTAACCGGAATACAATAAGCGTTTGTTCAGCGTTTTGTTCGCGCTAATACTTAACACAAAGCAAGCTTGAATCTGCAGTTGGCTGCAAAACAATAGGCAAGCCTCAGTAACAGCCATTACCCACAATCTAACAACCTTCCTATTTCTTAAAAACAGTGAGCTTGGCACAGAAAGGATCAAGTGGCGAACATATGCGCAATATCAAATAAACACTCACCATCCACGGTTTCCAAGGGCCGTGACCGTGACCGTGACAGTGACCGTGTCGAGCCCAATGTCTCTCAGCGAACCACTTCCACTCCTTCCATCCGCTGAACTTCGAGCAATGTGGTCCTTCACTGCTCGGTAATCGCTTTTCAGCTTTTTCAGCTTCTCCCGACACTGTTTGGCAGTACGGATGTGCCCTTGGGAACCCATCTGCTCGGACACCTGCATTTCGAGTAGATTCGTCCAACTCGCGCTGGATGCGATCGTCGCCTAATATAGAAAGAAAATTGCGCACCTCCTAATATATAATATTAGGAGTATATTATTATATAAGTATATTATACAGTATATTAATATAATATACCGTATTAAAGGGGCACACTGTGTTCACTGCTGAACAATTACAAATGGCGGTCGTGGAGTAAATTCAGCAGAAAAAGTCGCTTTCATGACGTTACAACCTGACCAATCAGCGGCGACCAGTCTCTTAAAGTCATATCACAGCCCTACTCAGCCCTACTCAGCCCGGTTAGACCCTGCCCTGGATCAGGTACTAAAGAAGTACCTGCTAACCGGTGCTGGGGCTAATGGAAAAGCACCTAAAGCGGGCTGAGTGGTGCGGTGTAGGGCTAAGTGAGGCTAGTGGAAAAGGGCCTTTATAGTCAGGGGAGGAACACTGATTGGCCAACAGGATGCAGGTGTGTGCTGTGAAGATCCGAGGTTGTCAGGGGAATCAAGACCTGAGGAGAAACACAGGCTACTTTTTTTCACCACTGTAAATTTCCAAAGTCAAAATGGCAGATTTTATACCTTGGAACAAACAAAGTTATGAGAATGTTCTGTGGGAGTATGTAGCCTAGCTGTCTCCTGGAACTGACCTTTACAGGCCAGAGTCTCAGTGTTTAAGGAAGAAACATGTTATACTGTCTAGAAACATAACAAAAGGATCACACTGTAATATTAATTAATAAAATAAGGAAATCTTCCACAATATACAAAAACATGTTGCACATTAATACTCTCTATATAAGAATAGTAACATTATAAAAATAGAAGCATTTAAATATTAAAACAGTTATCTTGTGTGATAGGTGGGAACACATCAGGGGCATTCAGAGACAGCAGGGCATGGCAACAGGTGCAGGAGACATGAGGGACTGAGACAAAAGGTAAACAGGAACGGAGGATGCACAAGATACATGAACACAGGACCAGGAAGAAGATAACCATGATAAATAATAATGATGATAATCATCTCAAATCTGGCCAGGGACAAACCCTATGGAACATAACAAGAGACATGAAAATGGAAATAAATCCAATAACCTTAGACTGAGGCAGGGATGAATAAAGCAAATCAATCCAAGATAATAATACTAAACACAGAAAAACATAGCAAAGGGCGAAAACATGGCTGAACTCATCTTCTGGAGACTACAGAGAATAAAGAGACAACATAAAGCAAGAACAGCCAAGTGAAAAACCTTGACAAAGAGATGACATGAATAAATAGGATGTAAGCACAAATTTAAATTTTAGCTTCATTCAAAGCCAACTTGAAAGTACAGTTTATAAATGAGATTCATGTGGAGCTCATTTCATTCTCATGAGTCAAGAACTACAACTGTGCCACCGAGTGACTTTACTCTGACTTCTGCAGTTGAAGAGTTGAAATTAAATCATTTTGGAAATGTGACCTGTCATCTGAACATGCTGTGATTTACAAAAGACGGAACAGTGTTTCAGCACCGGCTGGGTTTAGGCATATAAAACAACACACACACACACACACACACACACACACACACACACACACACACACACACACACACAAACACGTGCACACACACATTTAAGTTCAAAAGCATGTATTTCAAGTCAAGACATGTGAAACACAACACAATCATTTGAATATCTCGGAGGTCTGGAAATAGAATTAGTCATGTTTAAAGCAGATCAGATCTGTTTGAAGTTTCTCTTAAATTGCAGTGGTTGACAACTGCATTTGCAGTCAGCGGAACATTACAGAAGCAGGAATCTGTCACGAGCTGAGCTCTAGAAGTTCTGCCAGGCTCAGTCTCATAGCTTTTTCTTTGTATTTATATATATTTGTTGTATTTTGTGCCCTTTGAGTTTATGTACTGCTTCCTATTTTTCTGATTAGGCTTCAGTTTTGTAACGCTCATGTTTTCTCTGGGTTGACAGCTGTCAGGAGGCATTTCCGGTTTTGTGCTCTGCGTGGGCGTCACCCTGTCAGCTGTCAAGCCACTCCTCCATCCTCTTTTCCAGCTGGTCCCAATTACCATTCATTATTCCCTTTATGCCCGCTCATGTGAACCCACACCTGTCATCACATGTGTTGTCTATTCTGTCCCTATTTAACGACTGCATTTTCTTTTCTTATTTGCTGCTGTCTTTGGTTATATTAACCTCATCTCTACCAGAGCCCTGCCTCGCTCTGGTCCATCAAATCTGTAAGTGTTTTTTCTCTCGTTTGTATTTTGTCTTGAAAACACCGTGTTGGACTTTACATTTGTTGATTCATTCAATAAATTGCACAAACTCACAGTCCGGCACGTGAGTCTCACCTCTCTGCCCCGAAGGGCATTCATGACAGAAGAAAGTGGCCAGTAGCAACCCAGCTGCTTTGAGTTTGTTGATTTTTTTGTTTCTTTCCCTCCTTGGTGGCCAAGCTCATTGGTTTTCACATTTTTCCCTCGTTTGTTTTTGTTTTTTGCACCGAGAATACCATGTCTGTTACCCCGGAGATGTCCATCTTGGGACTAGATGAAATGGAGCGGTGGTCAGTGTGTATGCTGGAGGATATCCTGTTCCAGGCTCGAGCCTCCTGTACCCCCGAGGCAGCCCGAGAGTGTCTGGAGGGCACGGCGCAGGTGCTTGATGCGTGCCCCAGCCTGTGGGATCACCCAGAGCTTACAGATCTACTTATCACCTTATTCCTCCCTCCACCAACGAGCAATGAGCTGGGGAAACCAGCTCCGATGCTGATGCCTACGCCAACGAAGAGCAAGCGCTTGTGCATCAGAAAACCCCCGGCCTCTCCCAGATTTCCGGCGGCAGCTTCACTTCTTCCTCCGGAGCTTTGGCCCGCTCCATTGGCCGAGGAGTTGGAGGAGCGCAGGCAGGTTTTACTGGTGGACACTGACCTCTTGCTTGAGGTTAAGCCACGGCTCCTCCCGGATTTGGTTCTGGAATTGGAGGAGTTTTCACCGAAGAAACTGGAGTTGGAGCCGATGATTGAGCACCCCCTGACGCTGGAGCCTCTCCCTCTCCCTCTCCACAGTGAGTCTACACCTCTGCTTCCTGTTCATTGCCGCTAATCTAAAAATTCCCACCTGAAGAACTCCTCCACCTCCTCTTCAGGAGCCCCTCCTTCACCGAGGCAGAAAACTCCTGCAGCGATTTCCTTTGAATCTTCTTCTCCGGCTGCGCCGTTAGCCAACCTCGCCACTGCTGCTCTTTCTCTCTCTCCTTCAGTGATTCGTCCAGCTGCTGAGGGACTGGTCACCTCTTTCTCGGCTCCGCCCACCACCATGTCTGCAGGGGTAGCTCCTCTACAATCCTCTGAGGGGCCAACAACAGCTGCAGCCACGGAGAGGGTGGAATTCACACCAGCTGGAGCAGAAAACATAACGCTCCGGGAACACAGGCAAGTGTTTTTTTCATTCTCAATCATTCAAACACAAATTACTTTGTCTGATTCCCGGTGGTGAGGCTCAAACCATGAAGTCCTCTGAGTCCTCACCGTCTGCTGTAGCTACACACCTTTTACCTGCTCTCTCCCTGTCTCCTATTTTCCCCGAGTGCCCGCTGATCCCAGGGTTGAGTCGCCAGGCGATGGAGGAGCATGCAGGTCCATAGGAACAAGTCCCAGCCCCGCAGCCATGGACCAGACAGAGGGAAAGTGCTGCCTCCGACCTAAAGCCTGCTCAAACAAAAGAGTGCCCCTGGCTTCGGCGACTCAGGATCTGGCATCAGAAGGGAAGCCACCTCCATGGTCCACGCTGGATGAACCACCTGCATGAGTTACCTCACTGGAGGAGACCAGGATTGCACCAACCACCATGTCTGTTGCAGGGGCCGCTGCAGCAGAGTTGGAGCTGGACCTCTGAAAGACCACACCCAAAACATCATCACCTGGATCGACGGAGTCCTGGATGGTGGTGGAGCTCAAGCTCAGGCAAGTGCTCTCCTTTCTTTTTCTTGTATCTGTTTTGGGGAAATCTTGTCTGGCTCTTGGTGAGGAGAGCCGGGTGCAGCCGTCACCTTGCCGGGCTCCACTGCTGCCATTGACCCTGACGCTGTCTCTCTACCTGTCTTGTCTGAGCCTTCTCCCAGGGTCACCGAGGATAGTCCACCCTTACCAGATGTCTCCGTGGATTCAGGGTTGCCACCCGAGATCGCTGTTGGTCCAGCTCCCCCGCTGAGGTCATCAAGGACGCTCCATCCCAACCTGGGACCTCCATGGGTGCAGCTTCAGCCCAGTCTGGGTCCTACATGGGTGCTGTTTCCCCTCTGGTTGAGGTCTTCGTGGGTGACCTGTCCCTGTGCGGGACCTCCGTGGGTGCAGCTCCTCTTCAGTCCAGGTCCGCAGAGGGTGCTGCTTCCCTTCCAGTGGAGGTCATCACGGGTGCTCTGTCCCAGTTCGGATCCACTGAGGGTGCAGCCGTGGCCAAGTCTGGGTCCACCCAGGGTGCTGCTTCCCTTCCAATGGAGGTCATCGTGGGTGCCCCATCCCAGCCCGGGACCTCCGAGGGTGCAACCTTGGCCCGGTACGGGCCCACCGAGCATGTAACTTTGTCCCAATCTGGGGCCATCAAGGGTGCAGCCTTGGCCCAGTCTGGGCCCACTGAGGGTGCAGCTGTGGCACAGTCTGGCTCCTCTGCAGGTGCAGCATTGCACCATCCCGGAGCAACCATGGATGGAGGGTTGATCCAGCCCGGAGCCACCGTGGGTGCTGCATTGCTCCAGTCCGGAGCCTCTGCAGGTGTAACATTTTCCTCATCTGGGACCACCACAGGTCCAATCTCGCCCCAGTCTGGGGCCACCACTGGTGCTACCATGTTCCACTCCAGGACCACTGAGGGTGCTGCTGGCCTGTCCGAGAGTGCTGTGGCTCCCATTCCTTCGCAAGACACCATCGGGGTCCCCTCTCCTCCTGTACCTGATGCTGTGGTGGTTTCTCCTCCTGCTCCAGACACCACCGTGGTTTCCCCAACTCCTCCGTCTTGCCCACCATTATTTCTTCCTGCTGGGAAGCCACCTCCTGGACCACGCTGGCTGTTCAGGAGGCTGAAGAACTCCGGTCAACCACCTGATGGACTGGGCCGTTGGGTTGGGTGGCCCATGTTCTCTGGCAGGTCACTTGACTCATTCCACCTCGCCATCCACCAGGCCTGGGTCTTTGGTCGCCCCCCCCTGAACTTTCCAGCTCTTTTGTCTGGGAGGCCCGAGCCTCTAATTTTTACTGGTGTGGGTCCTGAGCGGGGTTTTGTTTTGTTCCCTCCTAGCCTGTTCTCCCCACCACCAACCCTAGGCGGGTTATTGTTGTGCCCCTGCTGGGAAGGGGGGGCAGGCTCTTTCTTTTTCTTTTGGTGTTACCCTGTGGTGTCTGGGGTCCACCCCTTGAGAAGGGGACTCTGTCACAAGCTCAGCTCTAGAAGTTCTGCCAAGCTCAGTCTCATAGCTTTATCTTTGTATTTATATATTTGTTGTATTTTGTGCCCTTTGAGTTTTTGTACTGCTTCCTATTTTTCTGTTTAGGTTTCAGTTTTGTTACGCTCTTGTTTTGTTTCATTGATAATTATTTATTAGTCTGCATTTGATTATGTTTAGTGTCTATATTTGTTTTATGATATTCTTTATCTTGGTTGACAGTTGTCAGGCGGCGTTTCCAGTTTTGTGCTCTGCTTGGGCATTGCCCTGTCAGCTGTCAAGCCGCTCCTCCCTCCTCTTTTCCAGCTGGTCCCAATTACCATTCATTATTCCTTTTTTGCCCGCTCATGTGAACAAACACCTGTCATAACTTGTGTTGTCTATTCTGTCTATTATGTTCTTTTTGCTCAGCAGTGGTTTTTGTCTTGGATCTCTGCCAGGCAGGCCATTTTTGACAGGACAAGACAAGATCCTGATTTTCAAGATTTTCAAGATCCTGCCAAAGATAGGATGCCCATCAAAGTTGCAAAGCCTCATCGAATCGTTTCACACCAACATGCAGGGGATAGTGCAGCACGATGGCAATGTCTCAGAGCAATTCAACATACGCAGCAGAGTGAAACAGGGCTGTGTACTTGCGTCAACCCTCTTTGGGATTTTCTTTGCTATGCTCCTGAGGCATGCCTTCAGCACAGCAACAGAGGGAATCTACCTGTACACAAGATCTGACGGCAGGCTTTTCAATCTCGCCCGCCTGAAAGCCAGAACCAAAGTACTCAAGGCTCTAATCAGAGACATGCTGTTCGCAGACAACGCTGCAGTCACAACCCACACACAGCAGGAGCTTCAGACCCTGATGGACCGCTTCTCCCAGGCATGCAAGGACTTCGGGCTTACCGTCAGCCTGAAGAAGACTAACGTCTTGGCGCAAGCCACGGAAGCACCACCAACCATCACCATCGACGACTACGAGCTGGAGGTCATGAATCAGTTCACGTACCTGGGGTCCACGATCAGCAACAACCTCTCCCTTGATACAGAGATCAACAAGAGGATTGGAAAATCAGCCTTCACACTCGCTCGCCTCACCACACGAGTGTGGGAGAATCCCAAACTCTCTGTCAAGATGAAGATGGCAGTGTGCAACGCCTGCGTCATCAGCACACTGCTCTATGGGAGTGAGACGTGGACAACATACGCCCGGCAGGAAAAGAGACTGAACTCCTTCCACTTGCGCTGCATTCGCCTCATCCTGGACATATCCTGGCAGGACAAAGTGCCCAACACAGAAGTTCTGTCCCGCGCTGGCCTTCCCTCCATATTCACTCTACTCAGGCAGTGCAGGCTCCGCTGGCTAGGCCACGTTCACAGTATGGAGGATGGCAGAATCCCCAAAGACGTCCTCTACGGAGAACTGGCAACTGGCAGGAGAGACGTTGGCCCCCCACAGCTGCACTTTAGAGACGTCTGCAAGAGAGACATGAAGGCCCTGGAGATCAACACAGAGCGCTGGGAGGACCTTGCAATGGACCGCTCCAAATGGAGAGGCACCCTGACCAGACAGCTCAAGGCGGGTGAAGAGAGACTGACTGCTGCAGCAGATGAAAAAAGGACCCGCAGGAAGAACCGCCACAGACCCAGCAGCACGGAGACCACCCACAAGTGCGACCTGTGTGACAGGGACTGCCATTCGCACATCGGTCTGTTCAGCCACAGGCGGTGCTGTTCCAGCAGAGCAGACATTTAGGATTCTCTTCCATGGTCATCATAGACCGACGGAGGCTGCCGACGACGACGACAATTTTTGTCTTGGATCTCTGCCAGGCAGGCCATTTTTGCCCAGTCTCTTTCTTATGGTGGAGTCATAAACACTGACCTTAACTGAGGCAAGTGTGGCCTATGGTTCTTTGAATGTTTTTGTGGGGTCTTTTGTGACCTCTTGGATGAGGCGTCGATGCACCTTTGGGGGTAATTTTGGTCGGCAGGCAACTCCTGGGAAGGTTCATCACTGTTCCATGTTTTCACTATTTGTGGATAATGGCTCTCGCTGTGGTTCGCTGGATTCCCAAAGCTGTAGAAATGACTTTATAACCTTTTCCAGACTGATAGATCTCAGTTACTTTTTTTCTCATTTGTTGCTGAATTTCTTTGGATTACAGCATGATGTCTAGCTTTTGAGGATATTATGGGCTACTTCATTTTGTCAGGCAGGTCCGATTTAAGTGATTTCTTCATCTCAATTGAGAACAGGTGTGGCAGTAATCAGGCCTGGGTGCTGCTAGAGAAATTGAACTTAGCGTTCCAAAGATGTAATAAACCACAGTTAATTTATGTTTTAACAGGGGTGTGTGATCACTTTTTCCACATAGGGCCATGTTTTGGGTTTTTTTTGCCCTTATAATAAACACCTTTTAAAAACTACATTTTGTGCTTACTTGTGTTATCTTTGTCTAATATTTTTTTTTGATGATCTGAAACATTTAATTGTGACAAACAAAAAAAAAAAAAAAAAAAAAAAAAACAGAAATCAGGAAGGGGGCAAACCATTTTTTCACATCACTGTGCATACATATAGGACTGTGCGCCATGATGATGTATGTCAGATGACAAGATAAAAATGGCTATTGTTTCATTTAAAACTCTGTTGTTTATATTGGGATTTTTGCAGAAAATATTCTTAAGCAAAGCTCCTCACACACTACATGTCAGCACTCCGCCTCTCCCCCACAGGTGTGTCTGTCTCTTTGCTTCACTCCAGTGGTTGGCACAGCAGCTAACTCCAAACTAATGGTTTGTTCAAATAGCCACTACTTCTGTTTGCTGGGAATGTGGGACTTTTTTCCAATGCGCCGCATCAGAGAGGATAGTCCCCTGACCCCTGCTTTATTTTTTTTAATTAACTTCATTTAAAGTAATGCTTACACCATCTCACTCTGATCATTCCAAAACAGCAAATACTAAATGACGATGCTAAAAGGAAACATAATAAATGTATCAGGTCCTTGTTTCTTAGCTTTAAAATACTGCTGAGTTTCTTAGTTTTGTCTGAAAAAAATATATTAAAGCTGAAAAAGTGTAACAGTGGCACATACACACAAAACAAATAAATTAATTAAAACTTGTAAGAGAAGCAAACTGCAATTTAATGTAATTTACTAGATTTCAAATTGTTTTAATTAGTCAAGTAACAATAATGAATAAAGTTGAAGTCATCACTTAAATTTTGTTACAATACCTTTTTTGCTTTTGATTTTAAAATCATGGCTAGTCAACTCAAAAGGTTTAAACAAGGTCAGAAGGGCATTCTTCAGCCTATGGATCTACACTTAGATTCTCATTGATTTATTTGTTTCAGTTACTTTTTTTACTGATATTTATGCAGGCATGATGCTAAACAAAGAGAATTGCACCAATCTGTACGTGACAGCAATGGGTAATTTTCTCATTTTCAGACTGACATTTTTTTGAGGATATTGCTATTTTCCTCTGGGTCAGGAAATACATTTAACTTGATAATGTTTACTTTTTATTTACATTATGTGATTTAGAAGAAAAAAACTCAAATTTTTGAAAATAAAGTCTAAAATTCCAATTAAAAATACAATTTTATAAAACAAACTGCAAAATTATGAGGGAAAACTTGCATAAAACTAATGACACATGAAGAATTTGTACAGATGATTTTTTTTCAGTATGTAATTTAAAAATGTAAAAAGAGATGGTCCTTTCTTATGTGGTTATAATATCTGATTACAGAATTTAAAGAAAATGTATAAATATTAGACAAAGATACCACAAGTAAACACAAAATTCAGTAATTAAACGAAGGTGTTTATTATTAAGGGTAAAAAAAATCCAAACCTATATGGTCCTGTGTGAAAAAGTGATTGCCACCTAAACCTAATAACTCTTGGGCCACCCTTAGCAGCAACAACTGTATTGGAGCCTTTGCAGTAACTGGCAATGAGTCTTTTACAGCGCTGTGGAGGAATTTTGGCCTACTCATCTTTGCAGAATTGTTGTAATTCAGCCACACTGGAAGGTTTTCGAGCATGAACCGCTTTTTTAAGGTCATGCCACAGCATCTCTATTGGATTCAAGTCAGGACTTTGACTAGGCCACTCCAAACTCTTTATTTTGTTTTTCTTAAGCCATTCAGAGGTGGACTTGCTGGTGTGTTTTGGATCATTG
Source organism: Pholidichthys leucotaenia (assembly GCA_020510985.1). NCBI lineage: Eukaryota > Metazoa > Chordata > Actinopteri > Cichliformes > Pholidichthyidae > Pholidichthys > Pholidichthys leucotaenia. The sequence goes on along the minus strand of CM035841.1, from coordinate 410,352,269 downwards.
TCCTTCTGCAGAACCCAAGTGCTGCAGAACCCAACCTTGATGTCACGAACAAATGGTCAGACATTTTCCTTCAAGATTTTTTGGTAGACAGCAGAATTCATGGTTCCATTTACCACAGCAAGTCTTCCAGGTCCTGAAGCAGCAAAACAGCCCGAGACCATGACATTACCACCACCATATTTTACTGTTGGTATGATGCTTGTTTTAAGAAGTGCTGTGTTACTTTTATGCCAGATATAATGGGACACACACCTTCCAAAAAGTTCAGCTTTTGTTTTGTCAGTCCACAGAGTATTTTCCCAAAAGTCTTGGGGATCATCAAGATGCTTTCTAGCAAATCTGAGATGATCCTTTATGTTCTTTTTGCTCAGCAGTGGTTTTCGTCTTGGAACTCTGCTATGGCTTTTGTGACCTCTTGGATGAGTCGTCGCTGCGTTCTTGGGGCAATTTTGGTCGGCAGGCCACTCCTTGGACGGTTCATTACTGTTGCATGTTTTCACCGTCTATGGATAATGGCTCTCGCTGTGGTTTGCTTTAGTCCCAAAGCTTTAGAAATGGCTTTATAACCTTTTCCAGACTGATAGAGCTCAGTTACTTTTTTTCTCATTTGTTGCTGAATTTCTTTGGATCACAGCATGATGTCTAGCTTTTGAGGATCTTTTGCTCTACTTCACTTTGTCAGTCAGGTCCTCTTTAAGCAATTTCTCTATTGAGAACAGGTGTGGCACTAATCAGGCCTGTGTGTGGCTAGAGAAATTGAAGTCAGCTTTCCAAAGATGTGATAAACTACAGTTAATTTATGTTTTAATGGGGGGGGGGGGGTGTCACTTTTTCATACAGGACCATGTAGATCTGGATTTTTTTACACATAATAATAAACACCTTCATTTAAAAACTGCATTTTGTGATTTCTTGTGTTATCTTTGTCTAATATTTAAAATTGTTTGATGATCTGAAATATTTAAGTGTGACAAACATACAAAATAAAAGAGAAATCAGGAAGGGGACAAACACTTTTTAACACCACTGTAAGTTTTTGTTTATAATTTAAAAATTTTATGGTGAGGTGTTTTTTTGTTGTTTATCTATCTATCTATCTATCTATCTATCTATCTATCTATCTATATCTATATACAGTATATATATATATATATATATATATATATATATATATATATATATATATATATATATAGAGAGAGAGAGAGAGAGAGAGAGAGAGAGAGATAAATACTTGAAGTATTGTCACTTCAAAGTACATGATTTACATTGTTTTTTCAAAACCATTCTTCTGTCATTATATGTTTACTAATATGATAAGAAGCAAGGAGGTACACACAAATTATATAATTTAGCTAAACAGTTGCATTTGTTGGAGCTGTAAGTCAGAAGGGGACTTGGCCCCATGTCCTCGCCTTGAGTTAGTCTGTATTCCTTGTTTTCAGGACATGCGCCCCTGCCCACGGCCTCACTTTGAGTTTGTATTTTGGGTTTTTCTGTTTTTTATGATTATTTATTATTTATTATTTTGTCTGCATGTCCGTCTTCTTCCGGCTATCAGAGAGAGCAGATGCATTTCTTCTCCTCTCCCTTCTCCTCCTCCCTTACTGATCCCAGCTTGCTGTGTCCTGTCTGTGTCTCGCTCTTCTTCTGCTGCATCTCGACCCAAACGGAAATTATGGAATTGAGCTGGGCTTTAAATGCAACTGACACCACTTTTTTAAAAAGAAAATCGGGCCAGGGGGAGCCCAAGTGGAGAGACTCATGGAACAATTGGAACTCATGTGTCTGTGTGATTTGATTGAAGATGTGGAAGACATCTACCCGTTTGGCTTATGATCACAGGATTTCTGTTGTTTGGCTTTGGAGTTTTCCTGATGTATCGGAAATTAAAGAAGTTGGAAGAGCTGGTCAAAATGCGGACCCGGCGATGCTCCTTCAACAATTCGACCAGCTGGGGAGCACTGATAGCGGCCGGAAGGTGGGAAACATCTCGGAGTCACTGGGTGCTCTCCGGGGAATGATTTTAAAGCCTGTGAATGTAAATTGTGATGCACAGAATCGCATGAGAGAGGAAATTTCTATGCTCTAAGTGAACTGTGCTCATCAGGCCTTGATTCGGCATCCTTGGAAGAACTCATTCCTCCAGGAGAAGAGATAAAGCAGAAGGGAGTTTTGGCTTGGCTTCTCTCTAACCCAAACAATTGCTGATGTGCAACAATCTGAACTCCCCAAGGACAGCCATGTGACTAACATAGAATTTTACCATCTGGCATGAACTGGAGAGAGATGAACTCTGTGGATATGTTATCTATGTTTTAGGACACTAAGGACATAACATCTAGCCGTTGCCTAAGAGAGGATTTTTGTTGTCCACCAGTAACTGATACTTCACACACCGCATTCATACTGATATCACATGACTGACATACACACACTGGTCTCTCTCTTGTTTTGTTAATGTGTGGATCTGTATTGTCTGCTAAGTGTGCTTAGAGGTTTTTTTTCTATGTGATCACAATCTTGCTCATTCGAGCCATATTTTGATAACTATGTTTTTTCTCTCTGCCCAATGTGTCACCTCCTTCCCCCCTCCCCCTCTTTCCCCCCCCCCCCGTATGAGGTGCCTTGTATGGCTGCCGCGTCATTAGGGAGCACTTAACATGAGTGTACCTTAGTGATAAGTAAAATTCCTTGTATGTGTAAGCATACTTGGCAATAAAGTTGATTCTGATTCTGATTCTGATTCTGATTCTGATTTGTGTTCCATAGAATTTGTTCACTGCATGGGTCCTAGTTGGTCATTATTTATTATTATTATTATTATTGTTATTATTATTATTATTATTACTATTATTGTTACTAGTACATACCCGTGCATACCCATCCATGCCCGTAGAAACAAAGTATAAGCCAGTATTTCTGCATGCCCGTTGCTGAAGGGTCTCCTCCTGTGTGAGACGGCTGTGTTTTTCACAGTCATGCTGCAGGCATCACTGACAGAGATTTCTTGAATTTATAGAGTGCCTTCTGCCTTACTGAATGAGATTTCCCGATGTCCTGGTTTGAATGGTTGTGGTTTAAAGTAGTGTGTTGTATTCGGTCTCAGCTTTGCTGTGCCTTGCTTGGTGTGCAGCATTGGCGGCCAGCCAACTATTCCGCATCTCGTCCTTCACGCATATCGCGTGAAGGACGCGTATCGCGCTGTTCCCCGTGCTGCGCTCGGACTATCTGATCACATGATGGTCGACCTCATTCCCACATACAGACAGAGACTGAAGCTCACTAAACCTGTTGTGAGCACTACGAAGAAATGGACCAGTGAAGCTGAGGAGAAGCTGAACACGTGCATGGAAATAACTGACTGGGGCATGTTTAAAGGAGCCACGCATGATCTGGATGAGTACATGGACACTGTGAACTCATATATCCACTTTTGTGAGGACAGCATTCTTCCATCGCGCACCAGGGTGAGGTACTCAAATGACAAGCCCTGGTTCACTGCTAAGCTCAGACAGATCAGGAAGGAGAAGGAAGCAGCGTTGAAAAGTGGAGACAGGGACTGCTACAGGGAGGTTAAATATCGGTTTAACAGAGAGCTGAGGAGAGCTAAATCTGTGTATTCTGAGAGACTCCAGCAGCAGTTCACTGCTAACGACTCGGCTTCTGTGTGGAGAGGACTGAGGCAAATCACCAACTATCGGCCTCAGGCTTCTAAGGGTCAGGATGACAAAGCCCTTTGTCAAAGACTGTCCCAACACTATGCCCGTTCTGACACCTTGTCAGCTGTGTCAAACTCCCCCCTGCCCCCAGCTCCACTGCCTCCACGGTCCCTACTTCATCAAAGGCGCCCCCCCTCCTCCCCCCCTGCCATTGTCATCAGTGAGCAGGACTTGCACAGACAGTTCTCCAGACTGAACCCGCGCAAGGCCCCAGGTCTGGACGGCGTGTCTCCCTCCACCCTGAGACACTGTGCGAAAGAGCTGACTCCTATCTTCACAGACATTTTTAACACCTCCCTTAAGCTATGCCACATGCCGACCTGCCTCAAATCCTCCACCATCATCCCTGTCCCCAAGAAGCCACAGATCACTGGACTTAATGACTACAGACCTGTAGCACTCACCTCTGTAGTCATGAAGTCCTTTGAGCGCTTGGTCCTGCCCCACCTCAAGTCCATCACCACTCCTCTCCTGGACCCGCTGCAGTTTGCCTACCGAGCCAACAGGTCTGTAGACGACGCAGTCAACCTGGCCCTCCACTCCATCCTGCAGCACCTGGACTTCCCGGGAACCTACACCAGGATCCTGTTTGTGGACTTCAGCTCTGCATTCAACACCATCCGCCCCGCTCTGCTCCGGGACAAGCTGTCCCTGCTCAACGTGCCTGACTCCCTCTGCAGGTGGATCACCGACTTCCTGACAGACCAGAGGCAACATGTGGGGCTGGGAAAGACTGTCTCAGACTCTGTTAGCATCAGCACCGGATCACCCCAGGGCTGTGTACTTTCCCCCCTACTCTTCTCCCTTTATACCAACTCCTGCACCTCCAGCCACCAGTCTGTCAAGCTGATCAAGTTTGCGGACGACACCACCCTCATCGGGCTCATTTCCAACGGCGACGAGTCCGCCTACAGGAGAGAGGTGGCCCAGCTGGCGTCCTGGTGCAACAACAACAACCTGCAGCTGAACGCTCTGAAGACAGTGGAGATGATTGTGGACTTCAGGAAAGTCACAACCCCTCTGCCCCCTCTGCCCCCCCTCACCCTCACAGGCTCTCCCATCACCACTGCAGATTCCTTCCGCTTCCTAGACACCACCATCACCAGGGACCTCAAGTGGGAGCCGACCATCAGCTCCCTCATCAAAAAGGCCCAGCAGACGATGTTCTTCCTGCGGCAGCTGAGGAAGCTCAAGCCACCCACCAAGATGTTAGTGCAGTTCTACACAGCCATCATCGAGTCCATCCTCACCACCTCCATAACCGTGTGGTACGCAGGAGCCACTGCCAAGGACAGGCTAAGGCTGCAGCGCGTCGTGCGCACTGCTGAGAAGGTGATCGGCTGCAAGCTCCCATCTCTCCAGGATCTGTACATCTCCAGGACCCGGAGGCGTGCTGGCCGGATCATAGCCGATCCTTCACACCCTGGTCACGTACTGTTTGCCCCCCTCCCCTCAGGTAGAAGACTTCGGTCCATTCAGACTAAAACCTCCCGTCACATGAACAGCTTCTTCCCCTCTGCCATCAGACTACTGAACACTAAGTGACTTATTGACTCTCGTGCACTATGTACAGCAGCTCAACCAGACTCATGTCAATCATCACTGTTTTCTTTTTGCATTACCGACTGCACTATGTGGTACTCCACAATATCTGCTGCTCGCTAATATATTTAAAAACTGCTTTGACTAGTATTACTCATTCTTATTCTACACTTTATTGCATGTATAGTTTTTTTTAATTTCTTTTATTTTATCATGTTTAATGTTGCAGCATTGCACCGAGACAAATTCCTAGTTTGTGTACTACATGAACAATGGCAATAAATCTGATTCTGATTCTGATTCTGATTCTGATCTCCTGGGTCTCAGCTTGTCTGTGCCTTGCGTGGCATGCAGCGTTGCTCGCTTTGTGGGCATTTCGGGCTTCAAGTGGCTCAGCACGTGCATGGCACACTGCCACACGTTTCCTGTCTGTCTGTCCATCCCTTGTCTGTTGTACCCTATGATAGTGAAGGGTCTCCTCCTGTGGCAGGCATCATAGGACACTACATCACAGGTAGCCTGATGGTCTATATGACATCATAAAGACATCCAGGCTGGCATCATAGGACAGTACATCACAGGTAGCCAGTCCTATTGACCATTTGCCAGTGACGTCCCGCGTCACGTGATTTTTGTTGATTCCGCCATATCGGACGGCAAGTCGGGAGCTGTGTGAGTGCGTTTCAACATGGCGTCCGTTCAGTCAGATGTGCCGGCTTTGTCCGATGTAGCGCAACTACTAGATAAAAAACATCGTGACCGGTACATGGAAAATATCAGTGTTATCGGCGTGGACCCTTACAACTTGTCGCTTGAAAAATTCACCAGTTTCATAGATTTTTGCCCCAAACCTGACGTACGCTATATGGACATCTACAACTACCTGGTCAACACACCGTCTAGGTACACTGGAGAGTCTCTGAAAGCCTACAAAAGTTTGGACGCTTATAGTTATTTTGTTGCTGGGCTTGTGAGAAATGTGCTGATATCCCCAGTCATCACTTCAACGGTCCACTATGTCGTGAAGGCTCAGGTATTTTTCCTTTATTTTTTCCAAAATTCAGACTCTATTCTCTCCCCTACTGTATAGATTTGTCATGTTATATAGAATCTATTAAGTGATAAATTATTAAAATTTTATAAAATATTCAATTATTATTAGTATTATTATTAGCTGTATATATAGTATCTCAATTAAATTAAAAAATAAATATTTTTATAGATCTATATATTCTGTAAAAAGATTTTTAAATACTTGTCTTATCAATAGAATACTCGATAAACAACTCCCAACACTATTAGATATATTACAAATTTTATTGTTCAGTCTATACAAGAAAGACTTATATCCAGATAAAAAGTCATCATACCCACATATTAATTATAAGAATATTTATCCACTACAGGTACATCACTCCCAGAAGATGTCGGACCCCCCACTGAAACCCTGGGTGATCATGAATCAAGATGGTGTCATATTGTCTTCACACTGTACTTGTATGGCAGGGTTAGGAGAGACTTGTTCACATGTTGCAGCTGTGTTGTTTGCTGTTGAGTGTGCTGTCCGCCTGTCCCAAGGCCAGACTTGCACTGATGTTCCCTGCGCCTGGAATACACCAACAGCAAACTTGAAGCTTCCTTTTGCTGCATTGCGTGATATCGATTTTTCAAAACCCAAAACAAAACAACGGATGTCAATGCAGAAAAAAAAAACATATTCCCCGTAAAAGGGAAAGCAAGCCCATTGCCCCTCCATCAGATGATGATCACCGAGCATTGTATCAAAGGCTGCATCAAACTTCTAGAATGACAGGCAAACGGTGTGCTAGACTATCTCTGGTTGAGCCTTATAATCAGGAGTTCATTCCACAGGTTAATAGCTTTGGTACAATTTTTTTCCTTGATTTTTTAGATGAATGAAAATGGCATCATGTCTAATGTATAATTGAAAATGAATGAAGACTGATGAACAGAACTAAATATGCAGTGTTCCACAACTGTATAACTACACGTCAGTTGAAAAGAACATCTAATTATATTTGCAGGTGGCCCACAATGATTGTCCTGCTTCTCTGGATACCCTTTTTAGTCCTGATTGTCTTCAGCTTACCTTTGAGCAGCTGTTGAATAGATGTGAACAGGTACAACAACTTCTGAAAGTCACTCCTGAGCAGGTAATTTTTCTGCAAATGTTTTAAAATTTATTTCTAAAAATAACAACTTTTAAAGTGCTTTACAGTCTATTAAATGCTACATAATCATTATGTGGGACGTCATAATATCTATGCAGGAAAATTTAGGTTAGTTATATCAGACATTGTTTCTTCTGCAGGTAAAATTTGTTGAAGAAACTACCAGATCGCAGAACAAGTGTGTGTTGTGGCATCAGCAGCGAGTTGGCAGAATAACGGCATCCATCTTCAAAGAAGCTGCGCAGACTCATCTTGACGCTCCTTCGAGAAGCCTGCTGAACAAGATATGCTACCCAGTTAGTTTTACCAGTAAAGCAACAAAGTAAGAGACTAGAAAAGCACTCGGAGAGCACAAACCTCCGCCAAGGCTGCATGCAATTCCTGAATTGTTTTTTTTTTACCGGTAATCATCTCTTTTTATCCTGCTATGCTTAGCTACTTACTGTAAACTACTTTTGGTGCTGTATTGAATCATTGAGTCCTAAGTTGGTTGATCATGGAAACTGACTACATTTAAATTGTAAAGAAGACATAATTCTAAAAAAATTGTCATTTCATTGTGCTATGTAAAATATTCAGATTTCTTTCACAAAATAGTTCTATATTGGTTTTAAGGAATACTGGTACATTTTTTTTTGGTACTCTGTCAATAATTTTGCCGATTTGTTTACAGATGGGGATGCGACCATGAGAAAGTGGCCCGTGATCAGTATGAAGAAATCAAGTCTTCTCAGCACCAGGATCTACTAGTGTGTGATGCTGGACTAGTCCTCAGTCAGCGCTTCCCCTTCATGGGTGCCTCTCCGGATGGATTTGTCTCCTGTAGCTGCTGTGGGGAGGGTCTGGTGGAGGTGAAATGTCCTTTCTGTAAGAGGAATCAGGCTTTAGAGGAAGCGGTGGAAAACCCTCAGTTTTGTGCAAGCAACAGTGATGGCGACATCAAGCTGAAACCATCTCATAAATATTTCTACCAAATCCAAGCTCAACTGGGTGTCACAGAACTTTCTTACTGTGACTTTGTTCTCTGGACTGAAAAAGGTTGTAATGTTCAAAGAATTGAGTTTGATGACCTCTTTTTTAATGAGAAAGTCCAACTTGTTGGTAAATATCACAGGTCTGTCATTTTACCAGAACTACTTGCCAAATGGTATACAAAAAATCCAAATTTGTTTCATATATCTTGTAAGACAAAAGAAACCCCAAAAGGTGATAATACTAGTGTCATTTGCTACTGCAGAAAAACCTGTGGTGATGCATCTATTGTAACCTGTGAGTCTGGCTTTTGTCAAATTGGTCAGTTCCATGTACAGTGTCTCAGGTTGAGAAATGTTCCAAAGAAAAAGTGGTGCTGTCCAGATTGTAGAGCAATTTCAAGGAGTCAGAAAAATCTGAAGAACTAAGTGTGTGTGGCATGTAGATTGTGGTTGTATCATCACCTGAGGTTTACTAAAAATAATAAAATGTATTGGCCAAATAGAATATAATATTTCTTTGTTGTACAACTAGCTTAGCTATTGCATGTAAAATATGCAATAGCTCTCGGCGCCACACGAGTCGGCTGCCTTTTGCAACAGCGGCTCGATTCCGAGTCTTTTTCCCTTCCTCTCTCTTTTGATCCGTCTTTTTTTTTCACCCCACTTATATCACGGACACACAGATCGTCCTAAATGTCTCCTGAGCCGGTGGACGGAGCCACTGTCTATAGCAGGATACGATACAGCAGAGAACAGCTGCTAGCATTCAACCGCCACCCGGTCCCATTGGAAAAACTCGACATACCGAGTGAACTGAGGCGAAAACGCCGCGGCTGCCGGGCTGGAGTAAGGCGGAGGACAAAAAATATAAGGTACAGACCCTCCCTTCCATCTGTTGTCATGGGAAATGTACGGTCGATACTGGGAAAGTTAGATGAGCTAGCGGCTATCTCCCGTTATGATAGCACATACCGGGAGTGCTCTCTCCTTTTGTTTACTGAGACGTGGCTAACTGAACTAGCAGCAGATGCTAACATTGAGCTGGAGGGTTTTCACATGATACGAGCTGACCGAACACCAGACAGTGGCAAGGCTAGGGGCGGTGGAGTGATCATGTATGTTAACAACAACTGGTGCAGACCGGGACATATCACTGTTAAACAACGACACTGCAGCAAAGACATTGAGTTGCTAGCTGTTAGCATGAGGCCTACATATCTCCCGAGAGAACACTCACACGTGATCTGCATTGTTGTTTATGCAAATCCGACGGCGAACGCTGGGACAGCACGTGACGTCATCCATTCAGTAACCAGCAGGCTGCAGACAGAACACCCAGATGCTCTTCTCCTCATCTCAGGCGATTTCAACCATGTTTCACTGTCTCCCATTCTACCCACGTTCACCCAGTATGTCACATGCCACACTAGAGACAATAAAACACTGGATTTATTCTACGCAAACACTAAGGAGGCGTACACCTCATCACAACTACCCCCACTCGGGAGATCGGATCACAACTTGGTTCATCTCCGGCCGGTGTACAAACCCCTAGTGCACAGACAACCTCCGGCCATGCACACTGTGGAGTTATGGTCTGAGGAGACAATGGACACCCTAAAGGGCTGTTTTGAAGCCACCGCCTGGAAGCAGCTCTGCGATCCACATGGTGAGGACATCGATGGCCTCATTCACACCTTCACGGGCTACCTCAGCTTCTGTGTGGACAAATCCGTTCCCACCAAGACCATACGGCGTCACTCAAACAACAAACCCTGGATCAACCCTGAGATAAAAACACTTCTGAGAGAGAAGAAGAGGATCTTCAGGTCGGGGAACAGGGAGATGCTGAAGTCCGTACAGAGGGAGCTGAGGAGAAAGATCAGAGAAGGCAAGGACAGCTTCAGGAAGAAGATGGAGGACAAGCTGCAACAGAGCGACATCAGCGGGGTCTGGAGAAACCTCAAAACCATCTCGGGGCTCCAGAATACCTCCCCCCAGGCCACAGGGGGCAGGGAGTGGGCGAACAACCTGAATCTGTTTTTCAATAGATTTGACCAACCGCCCTCCCCCCTGACTGCACAACAACCACTGCTGCCTCTAAAGAAATCAAGTCCTGCTGCCCACTCCCCACTCTACCAACACCCCCCCACTCCCAACACACAGCCCCCCATCCTGACCCTGACCAGGACCCAGGTGAGGACGGAGCTGAGGAAGATCAAGGCGAGGAAGGCGCCGGGACCGGACGGCATCAGCGCAAAGCTCCTCAAGTCCTGTGCAGACCAGCTGTGTGGGATTGTGACGTATATCTTCAACATGAGCCTGAAACTGGGGAGGGTACCACAGCTGTGGAAAACATCTTGTGTGGTACCTGTACCAAAAACTTCCCACCCCAAAGACCTGAACAGCTACAGACCGGTGGCCTTGACGTCCCACTTGATGAAGACCCTGGAGAGACTGCTCCTTGCTCACCTCCGCCCCCTGGTGGAACCAGCGATGGATCCACTCCAGTTCGCCTACCAGCATGGCATTGGGGTGGAGGATGCGGTGATCTTCCTCCTTCACCGTTCTCTGTCCCACCTGGAGAAGCCCGGGAATATGGTGAGGATCATGTTCTTTGACTTCTCCAGTGCTTTCAACACCATCCAACCGATGATCCTGAAGGACAAGCTGCTGCGCGCAGGGGTGGACCAGCACCTGTCATCATGGATCCTGGACTACCTCACGAACCGGCCTCAGTTTGTGAGAACCCGGGACTGTGTGTCCGACACGATCATCAGTAGCACGGGGGCCCCCCAGGGAACGGTGCTGGCTCCCTTCCTGTTCACTCTTTATACTGCGGACTTCTCACACAACACAACACACTGCCATCTACAGAAGTTCTCTGATGACTCTGCGATCGTTGGCCTCATCTCCAATGGAGATGAAGCTGAGTACAGAGGGCTTATCCAGGACTTCGTGGACTGGTGCCATCGGAACTGCCTCCAGATCAACGCGAGGAAAACTAAGGAGCTGGTGGTGGACTGCCGCAGGCATGGGCAGCCCCTCACAGTACCAGTAAATATACAGGGAACAGACATCGAGATGGTGACATCCTATAAGTACCTGGGTATTCATCTGAACAATAAACTAGACTGGTCACACAATACTGATGCACTCTACAAGAAGGGACAGCGCAGGCTGTTCCTGCTGAGGAGACTCAGGTCTTTTGGTGTACAAGGGGCGCTGCTGAAGTCATTCTATGACACGGTGGTGGCATCAGCCATCACTTTTGGAGTGGTCTACTGGGGCAGTGGCATTACTGCAGCCGATAGGAAGAGACTGAACAAACTGATTAAGAAAGCTAGCTCTGTCCTGGGGCAGCGCCTTGATCCGATGGAGGAGATAGGAGAGAGAAGGACGGTGGCTAAACTGTCATCTCTGCTGGAGTCCGAGTTCCACCCTATGCAGGACATACTGAATGCACTGAGGAGCTCATTTAGCAGCAGACTACATCATCCCAGGTGCACAACCGAGAGGTTTCGTAGGTCCTTCCTACCAACGGCTGTCAGACTGTACAACCTAAGCAGGGCTGCTCGCAGAGATAGCAAAAAGACGTAACAAACTAATAGTTTTTTGAATGCAAAAGATGCAATAGACTTACACAATGGTCCTCTCCGGCATACAACTAGGAACATACCGGTCGCTATGGAGGGTGAGAATATGTATGGGCACATAATCATACCATGTAGGATAACTAAGTAGACGGTTATGCTGTTTCATTCCATCTAGCAACAATGCTCTGCACTGTGTGTGTTTATATATTTGCATATTTATTCCATCTAGCTACAATGCTCCGTACTGTGGGTGTTTATATATTTATATATCTACATATTATTCCATCTAGCTACATTGCTCCGCACTGTGTGTGTTTATATACTTGCATATTTATTCCACCTAGCTGCAATGCTCCGTACTGTGGGTGTTTATATATTTACATATTTATTCCATCTAGCTACAATGCTCTGCACTGTGTGTTCATATATTCATATATTTATTCCATCCAGCTACAATGCTCTGCACTGTGTGTCTGTGTGTGTGTGTATATATATATATTTTATAGTAATACGTACATATGTTTATTAGCTGCTCTTGCTTGCTTTTTTTTTTTTTTTTTTTTTTTTTTTTTTTTTTTTTTTCTTGCCTTCTGATTGTTGCTCTGAGTGTTGCTATCCCTGTGCTGTTGCAATCCTGGAATTTCCCCGTTGTGGGACTAATAAAGGCTTATCTTATCTTATCTTATCTTATATATCATGACTTAAGTAATAAATTTAATTGTTACCGGTATATATAATTTTCAGGTTATTTCATTGCGTGCATCACATAAAATGTTGATTGCGTAGCCGCGAGTAAGGCGGCTATGCAATCTTTCCTCTTTAGCGCTGCCACCCACCTCCTGCGCCTGTCTTCCTCAGCTGGGAGCCGGTAAAACTTCAAGTTGGATCCCTTTTTCTGGTGATTTGTACACCCAAAGGCACAGCAGTGAAACAACATAGTCTAATTCAATGCCAACATAATTCAATGCCAACATGGTCTGTGCAGACCAGCTGTGTGGGATTGTGACGTATATCTTCAACATGAGCCTGAAACTGGGGAGGGTACCACAGCTGTGGAAAACATCTTGTGTGGTACCTGTACCAAAAACTTCCCACCCCAAAGACCTGAACAGCTACAGACCGGTGGCCTTGACGTCCCACTTGATGAAGACCCTGGAGAGACTGCTCCTTGCTCACCTCCGCCCCCTGGTGGAACCAGCGATGGATCCACTCCAGTTCGCCTACCAGCATGGCATTGGGGTGGAGGATGCGGTGATCTTCCTCCTTCACCGTTCTCTGTCCCACCTGGAGAAGCCCGGGAATATGGTGAGGATCATGTTCTTTGACTTCTCCAGTGCTTTCAACACCATCCAACCGATGATCCTGAAGGACAAGCTGCTGCGCGCAGGGGTGGACCAGCACCTGTCATCATGGATCCTGGACTACCTCACGAACCGGCCTCAGTTTGTGAGAACCCGGGACTGTGTTTCCGACACGATCATCAGTAGCACGGGGGCCCCCCAGGGAACGGTGCTGGCTCCCTTCCTGTTCACTCTTTATACTGCGGACTTCTCACACAACACAACACACTGCCATCTACAGAAGTTCTCTGATGACTCTGCGATCGTTGGCCTCATCTCCAATGGAGATGAAGCTGAGTACAGAGGGCTTATCCAGGACTTCGTGGACTGGTGCCATCGGAACTGCCTCCAGATCAACGCGAGGAAAACTAAGGAGCTGGTGGTGGACTGCCGCAGGCATGGGCAGCCCCTCACAGTACCAGTAAATATACAGGGAACAGACATCGAGATGGTGACATCCTATAAGTACCTGGGTGTTCATCTGAACAATAAACTAGACTGGTCACACAATACTGATGCACTCTACAAGAAGGGACAGCGCAGGCTGTTCCTGCTGAGGAGACTCAGGTCTTTTGGTGTACAAGGGGCGCTGCTGAAGTCATTCTATGACACGGTGGTGGCATCAGCCATCACTTTTGGAGTGGTCTACTGGGGCAGTGGCATTACTGCAGCCGATAGGAAGAGACTGAACAAACTGATTAAGAAAGCTAGCTCTGTCCTGGGGCAGCGCCTTGATCCGATGGAGGAGATAGGAGAGAGAAGGACGGTGGCTAAACTGTCATCTCTGCTGGAGTCCGAGTTCCACCCTATGCAGGACATACTGAATGCACTGAGGAGCTCATTTAGCAGCAGACTACATCATCCCAGGTGCACAACCGAGAGGTTTCGTAGGTCCTTCCTACCAACGGCTGTCAGACTGTACAACCTAAGCAGGGCTGCTCGCAGAGATAGCAAAAAGACGTAACAAACTAATAGTTTTTTGAATGCAAAAGATGCAATAGACTTACACAATGGTCCCCTCCGGCATACAACTAGGAACATACCGGTCGCTATGGAGGGTGAGAATATGTATGGGCACATAATCATACCATGTAGGATAACTAAGTAGACGGTTATGCTGTTTCATTCCATCTAGCAACAATGCTCTGCACTGTGTGTGTTTATATATTTACATATTTATTCCATCTAGCTACAATGCTCAGCACTGGGTGTGTTTATATATTTATATATCTACATATTATTCCATCTAGCTACATTGCTCCGCACTGTGTGTGTTTATATACTTGCATATTTATTCCACCTAGCTGCAATGCTCCATACTGTGGGTGTTTATATATTTACATATTTATTCCATCTAGCTACAATGCTCTGCACTGTGTGTTCATATATTCATATATTTATTCCATCCAGCTACAATGCTCTGCACTGTGTGTCTGTGTATATATATATATTTTATAGTAATATGTACATATGTATATTAGCTGCTATTGCTTGCTTGTTTTTTTCTTGCCTTCTGATTGTTGCTCTGAGTGTTGCTATCCCTGTGCTGTTGCAATCCTGGAATTTCCCCATTGTGGGACTAATAAAGGCTTATCTTATCTTATCTTATCTTATCTTATCTTATAAAATAAAACAAAGACGTAGGTTGAAATCAGGTAAATATATCGCGATCTGATACAACGCTGAACAGCTGCTGAATGCGCTGTCCACTCGCTTCCGCCGTTCAATATGGCGGCGTAAAAAAAAGGTGTGACGTCACAGCAAATGGTCTATTGCCTATATGACGGCATCGCCTATATGACATCATCGCTAGTCAATAGGCCATCTTATCATGTCCTATAAACGTGACAGACACACATAGACACACAGACAAAGAGATTTCTTGCTTTTATAGAGTGATTATTATTATTATTATTATTATTATTATTATTATTATTATTACATCTCCACTGGTTCATTGTCATTATGTCTCATGTGCATCCCTCCGTCAGTGATTGTCTGCTCTTCCCAGGTGTCCGCTTTTCCCATACCGGTCATCTTTGCTTCTCTTGGTGTGTGTTGTCAGTCCTGAGTGGTCTCCCTGCCTGCTCTGTTTTCTGTATCCATTGTCTATACGTATGTGTCCTTTGCAGTCTGTAGTCTGCACTGATGTATTTGTCATAACGGCGTGACCAACATGCTTCATTTCCTGTATTCATGTCCCTGCCTTGCCTAGTCTGCATCCTGCCGAGTTTTGTGTTTCTTTTTTATGATTCTTTCCCATGCTGTGCCAATTTTTGTTGTTTTCAGCCCTCGAGCTGTGTCAGTAGATCAAGAGGTCTAAATAAATATCATCTGAACTTGAGCCTCGCATCTGGGTCCTGTATCTACAAACCCTGACAGAAGGACACCAGTCAAATGGACCCAATGGACTCAAAGTTCCCCAAATTGGGATTCGATGAAAGGGAGGTTTGGGCTGCCACTTGCATTGAGTCTCTGGTTGAGGAAGCCCACTCTTCTGACACACCGGAAAAGCCCCTATCTCCTCAAAGGCGCCTTGAGAATGGTGGAGGATTTTCCCAGCTGCCCCCAGCTCGCTGGACTTCTTTGCTTCCTCCCCTACCTATTGGTGATGGTCCAGGGGTTGGTAGAGATGCCGCCAGTGGCCGGGGAGATGCAGAGAGAGAAGGGACATTGTTGTGCCAAAGGGGGATGCGGCTTTTGCCGGCATCGATGGACACAGTGGCCCTACTTTCTCTCTCCAGCGGAGGAACTCCAACTCTCCGTGTCCTCTCCTCTGTGTCCAGATCCAGCACCACACCAGCGTGCATGGGCTCCTTGTCAGGCGAAGTCCATGAACTCCTGCGAGGACTCATCTGACTCTCCAGCAGCAGCAGAACAAGAACAGGGGCAAGTGTCTTTCCTTTCTTTAACATCCACCACAGAAACGTCTTGTACTGTTTCCCAAGAGGGGGCACAGCAACAGCCAATAACCACCACTGCTGAGCTCTCTCCACCATTATCTGCTGTCATCTCTGCTGCCCTTGTCATCCCTCCATCTTCACCTATGTCTCCCCTCTCCTCTTCCCCGAGCACCGTGTCTGATGGGCTGCTTGCAGTGTTTCAGCTTGCCGCTGATCGGTGAGCATCGGTGGCTCCTGAGGTCAGTGCACTCCAACCAGCTGCTCCGGAGACTGGCATTCCTAAATCATTAGTTCCTGAACAATGCGCACATCAGCCATCTGCTCCAGAGGTCGGTGTGCCACTGTTTCTGTTTTCAAGGTCAGCACACCTCCATCGTTTGTACGAGAGGCCGGTAAGCATCTGCTGTTTGTCCCAGAAGCTAGTACGCATCCGCCATTTGTTCCAGAGGCTGATGCCTATCCGCCGTTTGTTCTGGAGCCCAGCGTACATCCACCATTGTTTACAGACGTCGGCACACCCTCATCGTTGTTCCTGTTCTCAGCGCACTCTAATCATTGACTCTTGAGATCAGCACACGTCTGTCATTGGCTCCAGAGAGTGCTGCAGACATTGACGCACTCTTGTCATCTCTCACTGAGACCAACGCATGCCTGCTGTCAATGGTCACTGAGTTGGAGGCTCTCCTCCTGCAGTCTTCGGCACTGGAAGATCCCCTGGTACTATAACAGGAGCTAGAAGCTGCTCTGCTGTCTGCTCCAGAGGCCGGTGAGCTTCTGGAGCCCCTGAGGTCAGTAAGCCGCTATCATCGGTTCCTGAATTCAGTGAGCTGCTGACACCCACTCCGGAGGGCTGTCACTGCTGTCACCTGTCCCTGAAGTCAGCGCGCCCCCGTCACACGTGTTTTCAGCTCTAGAGCTATGTCAGAAGATCACCAGCTCTAAACAAATATCATTTGAACTTGAGTCTCCCATCTGCGTCCTGTATCTATAAACCCTGACATATGAATACATTTGTGACACTGATTCTGAAACTGCTGAAAACTTTCATCACCTTAACCTTCACTGTTGACAAAGCAAACAAAAGACTGGTGTCACACTGTAACACTGTTATTTAAGGGAATAAAGCATTGGAGTATCTTTTGAGGCGGGAGGGGAAAATCGACCGGTTAATATAATTTTCAGTGGTCTGTACATCAGAAAAAAAGGAGGGCACGGTCTGTTTGGCTCTCAATGGAAATGTCAAAGCGACAGAAAACATTTCCTATTCATCCAATTAGATGCTGAGTGTCTGGTGCACAGATTTTGTGTGCAAAGGTCACATTAACGAGCATCCGAGAGCTGAGACAACAGATCGGCGTGACACTCAAACACAATCTGTTAAGAAGTGGGGGTCTTAGGTTATTGGACTATGCAGCCATGATTGACCCATCCATTCTATCTATCTATCTATCTATCTATCTATCTATCTATCTATCTATCTATCTATCTATCTATCTATCTATCTATCTATCTATCTATCTATCTATCTATCTGTCTGTCTGTAAACTGAAACCCGTTTAAACGCTTGAAATGGTTAAGAAAAATACAATTTCCCATAGTAGAAGACTTGTCTGTGATGCTTTTTGCACCCTTTTCCACTACAATTCAAGTCTGACTCATCTAAGAATACAATTTTCTCTGTGTCTCTTCTCTCTTTTTCTCCCTCCTACTCATGGGGTGATGTACACTAAATAAAAGTTGAAAATAAGTCTGTGCAGCTTTCAGCCAAGAGAAAGGAGCATCATCTGTCTGCCAGTTAAAGAGATTTATTGTAATTTCTACTCATTGTGTAAAATGAAGTGTGAGGGAATCTGCTTTCCATATAGTGTTGTGAAAAAGTGTTTGCCCCCTTCATGATTTCTCATTTTTTGTATGTTTGTCACAGTTAAATTAAATCACCCTTTATTGTCATTCAACCATACAACCAATCATGTACAGTAGAACGAAATTGTGCTTTATCCTATCTACACTGTAAATCACACACACCCCATAGTAGAATCAGAAGGGCTGCTGCCATGCAAGGCGCCGCCAAAGATTTCCCTCCTCCATTCCATTATTGCTGACCACCAAGCTGGACAGCAAGAAGTTCCGCTTTTATATGGTCTTCGGCATGACCCGGCTGGGATTTGAACCCCTGCCTCCCGGGTGTGGGGCGGATGCTCTACCAGCTGAGCCACCACTCCAGTAATGTTTCAGATCATCAAACAAATTTAAATATTAAACAAAGATAACACAAGTAAAAACAAAATGCAGTTTTTAAATGGAGGTGTTTATTATTTAAAGTAAAACAAAAAAAAAAATCCAAACCTGCATGGCCCTTTGTGAAAAACTGACCCCCCCCCCCCAAGTTAAAACATAAATTAATTTTGGGTTTATCACATCTTTGGAAAGCTGAGTTCAATTTCTCTAGCCACACCCAGGCCTGATTACTGCAACACCTGTTCTCAATCAAGAATTCACTTAAATTGGACCTGCCTGACAAAGTGCAGTAGACCAAAAGATCCTCAAAAGCTAGACATCATGCTGCGATCCAAAGAAATTCAGCAACAAATGAGAAACAAAGTAACTTAGCTCTATCAGTCTGGAAAAGGTTATAAAGCCATTTCTAAAGCGTTGAGACTCCAGCGAGCCACAGTGAAAGCAATTATCCACAAATGGCAAAAACATGGAACAGTAGTGAACCTTCCCAGGAGTGGCTGGCCAAACAAAATTAGAAGTCAAAGCGTCACAAAAGACCCAACAGAAACATTCAAAGAACTGCAGGCCTCACTTGCCTCAGTTAAGCTCAGTTAAAGCCACCATAAGAAAGGGACTGGGCAAAATGGCCTGCATGGTAGAGCTTCAAGACAAAAAAAAAAAAAAAACACTGCTTAGCAAAAAGAACATCAAGGCTTATCTCAGTTTTACCAGAAAAAATCTTGATGATGCCCAAGACTTTTGGGAAAATACTCTGTGGACTGATGAGACGAAAACTGGACTTTTTGGAAGGTGTGTGTCCCATTACATCTGGCATAAAAGTAACACAGCATTTCTTAAAAGAAGCATCATACCAACAGTAAAATATGGTGGTGGTAATGTCTTGGTCTCGGGCTGTTTTGCTACTTCAGGAGCTGGAAGACTTGTTGTGGTAAATGGAACCATGAATTCTGCTGTCTACCAAAAAATCTTGAAGGAAAATGTCTGACCATCTGTTGGTGACCTCAGACTTCGTTTCTGCAGCACTTGGGTTCTGCAGAAGGACAATGATCCAAAACACACCAGCAAGTCCACCTCAGAATGGCTTCACAAAAACAAAATGAAGACTCTGTAGTGGCCTAGTCAAAGTCCTGACCTGAGTCCAATTGAGATGCTCTGGCATGACCTTAAAAAGGGGTTCATGCTCGAAAACCCTCCAGTGTGGCTGAATTACAACAATTCTGCAAAGATGAGTGGGCCCAAATTCCTCCACAGCACTGTTACAGACTCATTGTCAGTTATCGCAAACACTTGATTCCCGTTGTTGCTGCTAAGGGTGGTCCAAACAGTTATTAGGTTTAGGGGGCAATACTTTTACACACAGGGCCAGGTAGGTTTGACTTTTTTTCCCCCCTTAATAATAAACACCTTCATTTTTTTTTTTGTTTACCTGTGTTATTTTTGTCTAATATTTCATTTTGTTTGATGATCTGAAACATTTAAAGTGTGACAAACATACGAAAAAAATGAAAAATCAGGAAAGGAGCGAAGAGTTTTTCACACCACTTTAATTTACAAATTTTTTCTTCTAAATTACTTGCTTTTTCTCATTAATCCGCAACTTTTTTCCAAAAATTTGTTGCTTTTTTTGTTTCATTTCGCAACCTTTAATCTCAATAATTTCCTACTTTTTTCATTTATTTTTGCCATGTTTTTCTCATTAATTTGCAACATTTTGTGTAAATTTGTAAAGGTAAATTTTCAACTTTTTCTCATTAATTTATAACTTTTTCTCATTAATTTGTAACCTTTTTCTTGTAAATTTGCAACTTTTTTCATATAATTTTACAATTTTTTTCTCACTAATTTGCATTTTTTTTAATGTAAAATGGAATCTTTTTTTCACATTAATCTGCAACTTTTCTTGTTAATTGTCAACTTTTTTATCATTAATTTGCAACCTTTTTCTCATTAATTGGCAACTTTTTTCTCATGAATTTGCAGCTTTTTTGTCATTAATTTGCAACTTTTTTGTTGTTAATTAACAACAGTTTTGGATTTTGGACAACTTTTGGAATTTTTAAATTGGCATCATGTGTAATGTTTGTACATATTTATTCTTCCAAACTTGCACTTAATTTACATTTGCCCATTTGCACCTATGTTAAATTTGTAAACACCAACCAAAATAACAAATCACCCACTGTTCTCTCTTCTAATGGTAAGCAGAGCATGGTCCTCCTGTTTTCCTGATGAGTGCTTGTCTTTTTCTTAATATTGAGTATAAGATTGTTGTCTTTGCATCTAGTTAATTTGCAGATTTCATCCCTGTAGCCATTGTTGTTGCAATTAGAAATCAGTCCCATCAGGGTTGTGTCCACTATAAATTTAACAGTTGTATACTGTATAGTTTATTGGTTTTTTTGTCAGGGACCATGTACAGAAAAAAAAAAAAAAACAAAAACAAAACATTAAACACAAAAGGTGAAGATGCTTTATAGCAGACTGTAGCATTCTCTCTAATTTCCATCTGCAATCCCTGAGGCAGGCCAGGTATCAGAGTGATGTGTGAATGTATAGTCATCGTGTAAAGCAACAGGCTCTGCACACAACCCTGAGGCACACCTGTGCTGAGGGACAGGCTGAAAGAGAATGTCTGTCTGTGGTACCTTTATTCCCCAAGGAAATACTGTATTTTTATGTTGAAGGGGTGATGAGGAAGAATGTGCCCCCTTTTATTTGTTAGATATGTACGGTATAAATTAGCATGAATCATGTTTTCTGGCCTTTGCAGTCACTGAATGGATCAGAAAAGGAGCCATCCATGGTGAGAAATCATCATCTTTCATCCTTTTGCATTAAAAATTATCTTAACAAAACTTTTAAAATAGAAACATTTCAAAAATAGTACATAAATCCTTATTCATATACAATAAAGAGCATAAATAGTATTTTTTTGTTGAGTTAACAGAATGCATGGCTTTATCAAAACTATTGGTTAAAAAAATTGCAATTAATTAGATTGGATTTACATTGCAAAACTCTCATTATTATGTAAAACTACTTATTTCACTCTGTATATGCTGCACATTTCACACAGCAGCAAGATGACTTGGACATTTGACAGAGAGGCCAAGGGCCATCGTGCTTTCTTTTTTGTTTTGTTTATTTTTTTGTCTTTGAACAACAACAAAAACAAATCACCTCTTTTTATTTCTCTCTCTGTCTTCAAAGGCAGGCTTCAACGGGCTAGAAGAGGCAGAGACAGAGAGAGCCAGGATGAAAGACAGGGACACTAAAAGTGCTGAGGCTTGGTTTTATTAAAGAGGCTTGAAAGCATCCCTCTTGGCACTTAAAACATGATGAAATCATGCCGGTTGATGTGATGAAATCTGTGGCATTGTTTGGGAGACAGAAGAAACAAAGTTATGAGAAGCTTTGAAATTTTTAAGAAAATTACTCAAATTTATTTGGAAAAAAAGTCAAAAATTTATAAGAAAATAGCACATTTATGAGAAAATAGGTAAATAGGTTAAGTCCAGGTGGGCAAACAAAGATGGGGCCAACATGGAATCCGTGGACAAACCCACATGGGAACCATAAGACAGACAGGTTTAACCTTTTGAGTGTGAGAATTTGTATGCCCCTAGTGGCAGAGTGTGGCACACTTTGTCAAAAGTAAGTGAGAATTTTTTATTTTATTTTATTTTTTTTATGTACTGATTTCTTGTTCATATACTTTGAGGACAAGATGATGAGGTACCTCTGTACAAAAAAACGGTGTCAAAAGACTGAACCATTTTTTGTGTAAATACGTCCAAAGTCTAGTTTTGACTGAGTTATGGAATTTAAAAAGGTGACCCAACATTATGCAAATTAGATGTGTAAATTTATTCCTATCTGAAACTTTGGATCATACTTTACATCTTTCTAATTGACAGTACCACTTTCAAGTTATAGCCTTGGAAAGCTGAACTATTTTATTGACAAAAAATATTTACCACTCTTGACCACACTGCGACAGCGCTTGGTGCCAAACTGTAGCAGCCCTGCTGTTCCTTTGGATTTGTCAGTGACGTGGAGAGGGGGGATATGCTGCATGGGCAACATCTTGTCCTCCATATCTTCCTGCCCAGGCTTGAATCCTACCAACGCCCAACGCTGGAAGGTAGAACACCGGATCACTGGAGAGGACACTCCAGCTTCGCCTTTGGCGTAGACAAAACATAAGTAATGACAGTTACCGGTTATAAGCCACCGCTCAATTGGCGTAGAGCGCGGCGCCAGGGGGACAGTGGGAGGGATCATCGGATCTCACTGGACAGCTACGGCCCGCCTCAAGCTGGGCAGCCCCCAGCCAATAAGGTGTTGTCCCGCCACAGCTTGCTTTCCTCATTGGGTGCATGGGGATGAGGAGAAGTCCCAACAGCAGGCTGAGAACCTTTGCACCAGGCAAGACAAAAAAACAAAAGAGACCAACTCTAAAACTGGGAACTTGGAACGTCCGCACTATGATGACAGGACTCGCTGCTAACCTCAAGGACATCAACAACACCAGGAAGACTGCCATCATCAATAATGGGCTGAAAAGACTGGGAGTGGATATTGCCACTCTCCAGGAAACACGGTTGGCTGACGCAGGCACACTGAGAGAGAAGGGCTACACGTTCTACTGGCAGGGGAAGGGCAGTGACGAACACAGAGAACACGGAGTGGGCTTCGCAGTGAAGAACACCTTGCTGAAGATGGTGGAACCGGGCAGCAATGGCTCTGCCCGACTCCTCACCCTCCGCCTGAACACCACTCAAGGCCCAGTCACCCTCGTCAGTGTGTATGCCCCAACACTGACAGCCACACCAGAGGCAAAAGACGAGTTCTACGAGAATCTCGCAACAACTGTCAGGATCATCCCCAACTCTGAACAACTCATTCTCCTTGGAGACTTCAATGCCAGAGTAGGTGCTGACCACGACTCCTGGCCCTCCTGTCTTGGACCATTTGGCGTGGGCAGAATGAACGACAACGGACAGCGGCTGCTCGAGTTCTGCACATATCACGATCTGTGCATCACAAACTCGTTCTTCAAGACCAAGCCCCAACACAAGGTTTCCTGGCAACATCCGCGCTCAAAGCACTGGCACCAGCTGGACTTGATCCTGACCAGGCGCACCTCACTGAAGAACGTGCTAATCACCTGTTCGTTCCAGAATGCAGATTGCGACACAGACCATTCATTGGTGTGTTGCAAGGTCAAGCTGCAGCTGAAGAAATTCCATCATGCTAGACAGCCTGGAAAGGCACGGATTGACACCAGCAAGATGGCCCAATCAGAACTTGTTGAGCAGTTTGCCTCCACCTTTGAGAAGGAACTTGGTGTACCACAAGAAGGAGAATCTGCAAAGCAGAAGTGGGAAGAACTGCGAAACACCATCCACCACACAGCCTTGGCTACCTTTGGGAGGAAGACCTCGAAGTCACAGGACTGGTTTGATGCCAAGTTGACCGAGATGACCCCCGTCATTGAAGCCAAGCGCTCAGCACTTGCCGAGTACAAGAAGTACCCAAACAAGAAGGATCTCCAGATTCTCAGGGCTGCGAGAAGCAAAGTTCAGCAGACTGCTCGGTGCTGTGCCAATGAGTACTGGACTCAGCTCAGCCAAGACATTAAAACCGCTGCCATAACAGGGAACATCTGTGTTATGTACGATGGCATCAATAAAGCACTTGGTCTGGCTCAGAGCAAGACGGCCCCCCTCAAATCCTCCACTGGGGAGATGATCACAGAAAAGAACAAGCAGATGGAGAGATGGGTGGAACACTACTCCGACCTCTACTCCAGACAGAACACCGTGACACCGTCAGCCCTTGATGCCATCGACTGCCTGCCATCCATGGACGAACTTGACGCCGAGCCAACCATCGACAAACTCAGCAAGGCCATTGATAGCTTGGCCGCTGGCAAGGCACCCAGCAACGACGGCATACCCCCCGACCTGATCAAGCACTGCAAGACCGCCCTACTGCTGCCATTGCATGACGTCCTCTGCCAGTGCTGGAAGGCAGGTGCCGTTCCACAGGACATGAGGGATGCCAAGATCATCACCCTCTACAAAAACAAAGGGGAGAGAAGCGATTGCAACAACTACAGGGGCATCTCCCTCCTCAGCGTTGTTGGCAAAGTCTATGCATGAGTTGTTCTTGTTCGTCTACAGAAGCTTGCCGAACGTGTCTACCCCAAGTCTCAGTGTGGCTTCCGCGCTGAGCGATCAACGGTAGACATGATATTCTCCATCCGCCAACTCCAAGAGAAATTCAGAGAACAGAACATGCCCCTGTACGTCGCCTTCATTGACCTCACCAAAGCGTTCAATCTGGTCAGCAGAGAGGGCCTTTTCAAGATCCTGCCAAAGATAGGATGCCCACCAAAGTTGCAAAGCCTCATCGAATCATTTCACACCAACATGCAGGGGATAGTGCAGCACGACGGCAACGTCTCAGAGCCATTCAACATACGCAGCGGAGTGAAACAGGGCTGTGTACTTGCGCCAACCCTCTTTGGGATTTTCTTTGCTATGCTCCTGAGGCATGCCTTCAGCACAGGAACAGAGGGAATCTACCTGCACACAAGATCTGACGGCAGGCTTTTCAACCTCGTCCGCCTGAAAGCCAGAACCAAAGTACACGAGGCTCTAATCAGAGACATGCTGTTCGCAGATGATGCTGCAGTCGCAACCCACACACAGCAGGAGCTTCAGACCCTGATGGATCGCTTCTCCCAGGCATGGAAGGACTTTGGGCTTACCGTCAGCCTGAAGAAGACTAACGTCTTGGCGCAAGGCACGGAAGCACCACCAACCATCACCATCGACAACTACAAGCTGGAGGTTGTGAATCAGTTCACGTACCTGGGGTCCACGATCAGCAGCAACCTCTCCCTTGATACAGAGATCGACAAGAGGATTGGAAAATCAGCCTTCACACTTGCTTGCCTCACCACACGAGTGTGGGAGAATCCCAAACTCTCTGTCAAGCTGAAGATGGCAGTGTACAAACCCTGCGTCATCAGCACACTGCTCTATGGGAGTGAGACGTGGACAACATACGCCCGGCAGGAAAAGAGACTGAACTCCTTCCACTTGCGCTGCATTCGCCGCATCCTGGACATATCCTGGCAGGACAAAGTGCCCAACACAGAAGTTCTGTCCCGCGCCGCCCTTCCCTCCATGTTCACTCTACTCAGGCAGCACAGGCTCCGCTGGCTAGGCCACGTTCACCGTATGGAGGATGGCAGAATCCCCAAAGACGTCCTCTACGGAGAACTGGCGACTGGCAGGAGAGACGTTGGCCGCCCACAGCTGCGCTTTAGAGACGTCTGCAAGAGAGACATGAAAGTCTTGGAGATCAACACAGAGCGCTGGGAGGACCTTGCAACGGACCGCTCCAAATGGAGAGGCACCCTGACCAGACAGCTCAAGGCGGGTGAAGAGAGACTGACTGCTGCAGCAGATGAAAAAAGGACCCGCAGGAAGAACCACCACAGACCCAGCAGCACGGAGACCACCCACAAGTGCGACCTGTGTGACAGGGACTGCCATTCGCGCATCGGCCTGTTCAGCCACAGGCGGTGCTGTTCCAGCAGAGTAGACGTTTAGGATTCTCTTCCATGGTCATCATAGACCGACGGAGGCCAACGACTCTCGTAGGGTTAACCTTTGGTTGGGCCCAATGCACGTGCTGGCTGGGTTTGTTCAGATGGTTCATGGGAGGTTTCACACCTAAAATTTTTGTCTGAATCAAACTGAAATGTCTGAAAGTCTGGATCTGTTTTGGATTACTTTTAATTTTTTATTTTTTTTTACCACCAGCTCACAAATTACAGGGTAAGTGCAGGGTAGTTGGGGGGGAGGGGGGGCAGTTACATAAGCATAAAAAAAACAGGCAAAAACTAGAACAAGAAAGTATTGGGGTTTAGGATATAGTATGCTTCATCTTTCATCTCACATATAAGTGTAGGTAATCAAGTGGAAAAGAACTTGGTGTTTTTACCGTGCTCACACTCTCTGTTTACTTCTGGTTGTTTTTTGTGTATTATTTCTCTGTGTGCTGGTTTTGGATTTATTTTGTTCTGTTTGACATGAAGCTCCCTACTTCTTCTTCCAGACGCTCCCACCTTGGTATTATTTTGCATTTGTAGCTCAACTCATCTCCGTCCCTGTAATTAGGTCAACCTGCTCACTCATGTGATGCCTGTTGTCATTTGTGTAGATTGATTTTGTGCCTATTAATTGTCTGCCTTATTTTCAACTCCTTGTTGGAATCTCGTCGAGTCTACCTCGTGTCTACCTTGATTCTTGTTGTATTCCTGTCTGGACCCTTGCCCCGTTCTGACACCCTTCCTGCTCTCCACTCGGGTTCGTTGTAGTTATAAGTTTTGTGTTGTACTCTGTTTGCACTTATGTTTCTTTATTAAATATCACAAACTACAGTACAGCGTGTTGGTCTCTCTTTCCTGCCCTCCGGGCCAAATTATGACATTTCCTGTGTTTTCACACAGGATCTACATCATTAAGCAGGGGCACTATAACAGAATTATCTGCAAACTTAATGATAAATCTGTCCTCATGTTGACTTTGGTTCTCATTTTTATATAAAACAAATAAAAGCGGTGAAAGAACAAATCCTTGGGGGGAGCCAGTGGAAAATAAAAGAACGTTCTGTGTTCTGCGCTCCACACCCTTGTGTACATAGTTCCACCTGTGAAGCCACTACCGCACCTGTGTATATACCTATGGGCTATTTTTACGTTTATTTTTATTTTTATTTCAGTCGTATGTTTAATCGTATGTTCTGTAACTGTTTAATTCAATTTCTTCTCTCTTACTTTATTGCGCAATAGCGTAGTGGAGCACCCACAATTTCACTGTGCTGTACAACTGTACAATGACAATAAAGTCTATTCTATTCTATTCTATTCTATCATCAGAAAAAAAAAAAATCCTTCCGGGTCCTAACAGTTAAAAAAAAATCAGCCAGCAAACTAAACCAGGATTGATGTAATGAAAACTGCTGAGCTGATCTGCTAAAATATGAGGTTGGAAACAATTAAAAGCAGAGCAAACGTCAATAAAAATCAGTCATACAAAAATTTCCCAACATTCTCATGACCCTGGACTGTGGAGTACGCGGCCTAAAGCATCCTCCACACCTCTGCCTGCCCTATAAGCAAATTGGATGGGGGGGGGAGGGGGTCCCTTGATTTCACACAATCTTTGGGCACAGGTACAATAACAGAATCTTTCCAAAGATGGGGGACTCTCTGAAGATTACTAACTAACTAACTAACCTGCACTTATATAGCGCTTTTCTAGTCACAAAGACCACTCAAAGCGCTTTCATTAATACTAACCCTCTATTCTAAGGGCCTATAGGAAACAGATATCTAGGGACAATTTAGAACAGCCAATTAACCTAACATGCATGTTTTTGGCATGTGGGAGGAAACCGGAGAAATCCCGGAGTAAACCCACGCAACACGGGGAGAACATGCAAACTCCACACAGATCACTGTTGGTCGGGGGCTGGGATCGAACCCACGATCCCACGATCCCCACAATCCCCCGGCCAAGGGTAAACTGTGCTGCCGCAGTGCTAACCACTGCGCCAAGATGAAGAGATGTGAACATAAAAGAAAAAAATTTCTGCCAAAGACTGCACAGTTCTTGAGGGGTCGACCATTGATACTGACTGTGCTTTTTTCTTTATTTCACTTGCCTGAAGAGTTTAAAAACAGAGAAGTTATCAGTGTTTGTTTCACTTGGTTGTGGAGGAGCGTTTCTGTATATAGACTGTTCTTCATTAAAATCATAAATTTTGAAGCGAAATATGCTTTTATACTGTTTTACTTGTCATTATAAGGTAATTGTTAAGCATAATACCAACCACAAAGCAGTACCTAGCCTGTTGGTTCCGGTTATTATTCTGATGTTTTTCCTTGCACTTACCTGTAATTTGGAGGCTGCATTATAAAGTGCTTCCCACTCTTATACTTGTTCGTGTAAGCTTCCCCTCAAAATTTCTTCTTAGACCACTTCATATTTTGCAAATTATCCAACCCAATACTATATCATGCAATTTGTTTGCATTTCCAAGTGTATCTTATTCGTTCCCTTCATATTCTCTTCATAAATTGTTTTCAAAGTACCTGTGTTGCTGCTTACTTCATAAGCTGACAACAGGCATAAATGCTAATGTGTCTGGCCTAGAGGATGTGTGTGTGTTTGTGGTACTAACGTCTATGTTCAAGGTTTAGTTTGTGTCTGTGGGGACGATAACACAGGCAGCACATGACGGCTATTGCGGCGTGCCTATTCAAATTTGCATAGCGTACCTGGTAGCGAGCTAAGAGTGCACTACACGTGCCACCTCTGATATACAGCCGCCGGGCAGGACGGACCTGGCCAGGATTGACGCTGCTCAATAATTCATTTTAGACCGCCTTTATTACATCCAGTTATAAAACACACTTCTCACAGTAACTCTGCCATCATCCACACACTGAGCGAGGCACAGGTGCATCATCACTGCAGCTACTGCGGGGTCAGATAGCTGCAGGAGGAGGGAGAGAAGATGACAACATTTATGTTCCTGATTAAGGAAGTGTGAAAAGCTGCTTCCAGTTTTCTGCTAATCCATAGTACATATAACCAATAAAATGTATTCATTACTTGATGTAGCGGGGATGCAGCCGGGGGGGGGGGGGGGGGGTGCAGAGATGGGTGGACAGGTAGGTGACTGACAGTTGATACCAATTGATTTGAATTTGTATGGTATTTTAACATGTTGAATTTTACCTGCGTCAGTGGTCATGAAACAAATGTACTAAGGGTAGCATCTCACAGGGCTGTGACAGCTCGCAACTAGTTGGAGATTAAAAATAAGTGAGACAAATCTGAGAATTTGTGACAATTTTCACTTGAAATCACACTGTCTCACGAATGTTCCAATGTTGTTGCACAAACCGTCGGCGAGTTTTTGACCAAAGTTCTCCGGGTGTTTGCATACATGTGATGTCATGCAAGTGTTGCAGGACATTCTCACAGCATGTCGAAGACAAAATTAATTTTTTTTGCACTTACAGCAGTGCCACATTCACATCCCAACACTCAAGACAAAGTTGAGACTGGTTTGAGACAACTGTAATTACTCTGAGAAGATTCTGAGAGAAAGCTGTTACACAAATTTTTTTGAACTTGTTCAAAATACCTGCGAGACACTTGTGAGACCCTGAGACTCAGGAGAGGAAAATGAGACCCACCAAGAATGTTTGGAGATATTTTGGAAACTCGCTTGAGAATGCTGTTCTCCAACTAGTCTCAAGCTGTCTGAGCCCAGTGAGATACAACCCTTATTCTTCACCTGATCGTTGCCACTTTTCTTGGTTTCTCACCACATTGTTTACTTGTTCTCCAGTTGCCCGGATGTTCTGCATGTCCCTCTCTTCCACCAAAGCACTCAGTTTGTTATGGAGTTGTCCATATTCCACAGTGTGTCTCCGATCCAGCCCCATCTTCTATGCCAGATGGTGATCTCAATGGGCTCTTGTTCCGTCAGATGCAGGACATCCACTGTTGTCACTCTTCTTGGCCACAAAATCCTCCGACTGAAACAGAGTCAGTTTTGGAAAAAGGTCACAAATTTATTTGAGAAAATTTGCAAATTTACATGAAAAAAGTTGGAAATTTACAATGAAAAAAGCTGCAAATTCATTGGAAAAAAAAAGTTACAAATCCATGACAAATAGTTGCAAATTCATGAGAAAAAAGTTACACATTTAAAAGAAAAAAAAAAAAAATCAAACTCCTGAGAAGAAAATTGCAAATTTTTAAGAAAAAAAATGTAAATTTATGAGTAAAAAGTTGCAAATTTACAAGAAAAACATTGCAAATTTATGACAAAACGTTGCAAATTCATGGAAAAAAGCTTGGAAACTCTTGAGATAAAAACTTACCAAAAATAAAGTGGGAAAATGCCCCCTCCCCCCGTTATGCCTGGAAACCCAGAGTGACTCACAAGTGTGGTCCTGCTTCGAGGACAAACATTATTACACACAGTAATACGATATATAGTACAGGTCAGCTGAGCACTAAGCTCCTATGTGGCTATCGGTGGAGCGAGACCTAAGATGGCCGGCTCTCTTCCTATATAGGCTGGTGTGATGACATCACCAGCTGGCTGCGTCATCACGCCGCTACCTGTTATAAATCCCTTCATAACATTCACCCCCTTGGAAAAAACACAGAACACATCAAACAAATGTTACCCTCCCCAATTTAGCATCAAAACAATTAACAACCTTAACTAGGGTGAGCGGGTGAACCGCTGCTTAACCCAACGTGGCTGAGGGGGCTATTCTGCCACTCATCCTGGTAGCCGTGCTCCTAGCTAGTCGGTCGTTTTTTATATACTCGTCCATGGGGAAGGCAGTTCTGCTGGAGGGGCCTTGTAGTTTGCCCGTGATGGACGCACCCCTTGTGGTGCCAATTTCAGCAGGTCTGGGTGCCATCCCTCTGAGAGCCACGGCACGCTCATCAAAAATGTCCCAGCCTGGACCCATACCAGATGGATTTGCTCCAACACTGCATCCTGATCCACAGCAGCTGCTCTCACCTCCAGCAGATGGCTGACCTGCCGTCTTGATCCACCTGCCATCTGAACGGTGACTGGTCTCAGCTGTGCCGTAATCTTCATACGTGTCGGTGGTGATGACCGTGTTACGGCCGACCGTGAGCCTTGTTGCTTGGTTCCATGGACCCGAACCCCATTCATCACTGTGAGTGGCAGTCTGTACTGCTGCATTTGGTGTTGTGATTGTAATGGTGTGGTACTCACATTTGCTGCTGGGCGTCTACCAAGCTGTGGTGGTTTTGCTACATCCTGTTGGGTCACAGACTCTTCATCCTGCTTCTCACCGGCAGCTTGTGCAGGCTGGTGCTGTGCGTGGATTCGGAAGCAGTCCGGTTTCTTTTCTCTTTCACCTGGTGCTGGTTGAGGGTGTGGTGTCTGCCACCATCTGGTCATTCGGTTCCATCTCCAGCGCAGCCCACATCATTGGACTCATGGTGTACCGCTTCAACTGTGACACTAGCAGTCTGCCTTACACGTGTCTGAACTCACATGTGCTAGCCAAACCGTGAAGGGCATGCACGTACTGTAAGAGCAACTCATCATCTCACTGCTGGCACCAGTAGAACACAAACCCCTAGGCCATCACGTCCCGTGGAGCAGTGAACTTCTTGGCCATCAAGGCGACACACTCGTTGAGAGTCTCCGCAGGACCCAATGTTTCCAACACGCGCCACTCCTTGGCGCCAAAGTAATAATTCACCACAGCCCGCTGACGACGCTTGCTAGCGTTAGCCAGGTCATTAGCCTACACAAATGACTGAAATTCCTTAATCAAACATGGCCACGGGACGGGTGGCTCACCTGGGTACTCCCAAAATGGTCTCAGTGGCCTTAGGCATGCTTCCATGGTTTTTCTCTTGTTGCCAAATGTTATGTCTGGAAACCCAGAGAGACTTACAGAGACTGGTGCTTCTTAGAACACGAACTTTATTACACGCAGAAATACAATATATAGTACAGGTCAGCTGAGCACTAAGCTCCTATGTGACTATCGGTGGAGAGAGACTCAAGATGGCCATCTCTCTCCCTGTATAGGCTGGCGTGATGACGTCACCAGCTGGCTGCATCATCATGCCGCTACCTGTTATAAATCCCTCCATCCCCCTTCTTCATTTACATCTATGAGTTAGGATGGGGGGGGGGTGACAGGTTAACAAAGGGAATTATTTTGGACCAAAATGACACCTCATCCCCCTTCAAATCACATAGTGGTCCTCATTAACATTTTCTCTTGTGAAGTTTTTTTATTGTAACCCCCCCCCCCAAAAAAAAAGAAAGAAAGTTAAATAAAATATCCTCCCACGCTCATCAAGATCCGTAGAGCAACCAAATGTGTTAGATTGGAGATCAATGCAGAAAACCAAGAAGATTTCTTTGGAGACCCGTGGACAAAAATACTGGAACGTTTTGAGCAGATTGGTGGATTTTTTTTTTTTTCTGCACTTTCAATAAAGTAAGGTTAGACTGGAAATAGTGACTTTAGGGCAAACATTTAAAGCGCAGGACACCTCTAATATCCAAATAGAAACTCCTACATGAAGGTGTTTAGGTTATTTGGGCTGATTTAACCTCTCCTCAGGACATGCGTAGGTGATCGCAGGCTCGGCTTCATCCAGCCCTCCCGCCTTTCTCCGCTGCTAGTTTTTGCAGCCACTTTAAAAATCCTCTCGACAGTATCAGATTCCCGGCAGATCACTACCTGACAAGACATCTCCCTCACAACTGACAAACACCTGTGTGGGCGTGTGAGGCTCTGAGAATTGTGTACAAGGAAATCTTATCTGCTCTCGCTGGTGTGCTGTAATATTAAAGTTATATCCTCTCAAGGCGCAGTTCAAACACCCCCACTTTGCTTATAATGCACATGTCGACAGAGGCAGCTGGCAGCTCCTGCCTGGTCTTACAGCCGATGAGCAGCAGTTGTTTTTAATAAATAACACACACAAGGGGGATAAAAGTGCCTACTTATTCACAGAGACATTACAGTATTGCTCATTCGCCTACAGTAAAATATCTGCTAAAGAATAGCATGTTGGTATAATAGTTGGTCCATTTTGATCTTATAGACCAATCAAGTTGTACTGTTTGTCTTTGGTGTGTTTTCTTCAGCAGAACATCAAATTTCACCCAGTTCGGTTCACATCTGAGAAATCGTCAGCACAGTTGTCCCATCAGTGGAGCATGTGTCTGAGAAAGTCAGGGAGTGACCAGAAGCAGTCGTGTCCCAGCCAGCATGTAACTTTGTTTTACTGTAAACATGAAACTTTTTCTCAATAAATAACTCAATAAATAAATTTAACAATACATTTTCACTTTTTTCATAAATTTGTGACTTTTTTCATCATACATTTGTAACCTTTTTCCTGTAATTTTGCCTATAGCCCCAGTGTTACTGAAACCGGTCCGTCCACATCAAACCCACGTGGGGCCCAGTTGGGTTTAAAGCAGATATGGAGATTACCTGCTTTCCTGGTAAAGTCCGTGTGGGCAAAAACAGATGGGACCAACATGGAACCTGAAGACCAACCCACATTGGCCCCATAAGACAGCCCAGTTAAACCTATTGCGGGGCCTGTAGTGTATGTAAAACATCACGGCACACTGGGCTGCGGGACCACATATGCAAGAGTGACGTCAGTGTGCCGTAGGGTATATTAGGCGACTGCCCAGCACCAGTTGTCCTCTTTTCCTGCCTCTTCCTGCGCTCCAATCCACACGTGTCAAGGTCTGGGCATGGTCTGGGATCATGCCCACGCTTTATGTTCATTTAGGTTTCTTTGTTTTTCCCCTTGACTATCATTAATATCACTATCATGCTTCATCATTTGTTCAGGTTTTCATTATGTCATAATTTCTGTCTTAGTTTAAGTATGGCCATCATGCTTATTATTTTAGTCTTGAATTCTGTTATGATTTCCCCTGCCTTGTCTTTTGTGTTGTATGTTTATTGTGTTCATTGTAGTCTTTGTGTTCCCCCTGTTCTTGGTCTTGTCCTTTGTCTAGTTTTGAGTCTTGTGTGTACATTTGTTCACCTATTGTCTCCAGTTCCTCATGTTTCCATACCTGTAGACACTTTCCCCCATGTGTGGTACTGTTTAGCCCCTGATTGTTCTCCCAGATGTCCTGCATCTGTAATTATGACCTGTGCTAGCAAAATGAATCACTTTGAGGAAATTATCAAAACTGAGGTAACTTTTTTTTTCCATATTCTGTATTGAAAGACCTTCAAAATGATATTTAATTTGTAGGAAGATATGCAAAAACGGGACCTTGAAAAAGACCACTTGTTTATATTTTAGTTAGGTTTAAAACTCGCGTTCCATCGGTAGGGAGTGACCTCTACCGCAAAAACATATGTATTTTTAGAAAGTACGTTTTCAAAGCTTTCCAATGATACCAAGCACTCATGGGGGTTTTCCCGAGACTTGCTGCTAGCAAACAAAGAAAGAGTCATGATTTATGACTTCTCGTTCCTGCAGCTCGTAATGACACAGTGTGCTTTCCGACTCATTTTGCCAGCACGGATCACAATTATTGATTAAGTTATTTATGCTTGCATCAGTGTCAGTCCTTTGTGGCATCATTGAGGTTATCCTCACTCGTCCTGGTCATGTTTTCCCCTGTGCTGTGTTCCCAGGCTCTCTTGTAAGTTTGTTTTTTGCCTTCGTGTTTTTAGCCATTGTGCAGCTGTTTATTTGTGTTTTGCTCCTTGAGTTTATTGTGTTAATAAATTATCATCATTGCACTATATTCCTGCCTGCACCTTTAGTCCTTCCATCCACCTTTATCTGCCAAAGGCAGAGGTTATGACATCACGATGCTCTGCACCATTATGTTCTTACCCCAATAAAGCAAACTTCGGCACATGGTCATGTCCGCCCGTATTTCCAGACATAACATTGTCGATGAGGATGACCCATGCAACATCAAGGATGGAGGCTTTACTCACATCTCGGACCCACGGAAAGACACAACGGCTGTGTGGCTTTGTTAGCTGGCCATTTCATTTCCCCACGGAGCGGAATGGTCTGAAGAATTAGGTTTCGCCAGCACCAACAGCCAGCAGTACATAGCCGACCTCCACTGTTTAGCTAGTATGTGTGGATTCAGACACTTGGAAGATGAGATGGTCCAGTTAGCGGTGCACAACATAAATTCAAAGCAGCTGGAGAAACTACAGATTGCGCCTGAGGACCTGCCATTAGCCAGTGCGGTGGAGATGGTGCCCCAGCTAAAAGCAGCTACCCAGTTAGCATTGCAGCTAGCAGACCCCAAGTTAGCATCAAAGCTAACAGGCCCCGACCCAAGCACCCTATAGTTAGCTCAACTGGTATGAACTGTTGCTCAGGCTGCTCAGCCCTTTGACCCCACATCTCCTCAAAACAGCCCTGAGGTAAACGTTGCAGGACAGCAAGGCATCCCAGCACGCTGACTCTGTGGTAACTGCAGCTTTCCCTCGCACCACACATGTGCACCTGCCTGCCCAGGACAGAGGTGGCAATGCTGTGGTAAGCTCAATTTGATCGACAATGGCCCGAGTCTACTGCACTCAGACATGGACAAAGCCACTCCCTGCTTCACAATGCACACCGAACAGAACCCTGTAGAACTGGGGCCAATCTTCATGCAGCACAAGCGTCTTTGAGCTGCCACCTTCCCACAAGAATTCCAGACGACATCCATACAGATCACCGTTCAGCTAGGACCAGCCTCCTTCCTTCTGACTGACGGGTCATGATGGCACGCCAGCCGCCACAGAAGGACGACACCACCTTTCACTTCTGAACAAGAGACTTAGTCAGCTCATCCAGACTGGGACTTCGTCGATAAGTGGCCACAGCCCCAGCAGGGTTTCCTCCGGAACTATCTGTCGGAGACCCCATTGAGTTCAAGGACTATGCTTCTGACAATAAAATTCATGAAGTTTGTAATTAGCTAGGTCATGGTCTGCCATGTGGCAGAATAACCCACATGACCAAGCAGGTACACTGGCAGTCTACCTGGTTGCCAGGTTAGTAAGATTATGGTTGATGTGCTTAAAATGGTTCTTTATACTGGCCTGTTTGGTACAGTCATGTGTGTTCAGCTTTACATTAGCCGATACACTAATAAGTATGTGCTTATGCAAACTTGTTCCTACTAAGCCAGTTGTGTGTGTAAATGTTCTGAGCTTTCTCGGGGGGGGGGGGGGGGGGGGGCTAAATGTGGTGTATGTAAAACAGTGTGACGAACTGTGCTGCGGGAGCATGCATGCATGGATGGTGTCAGTGCGTCGTAGGGTATATTAGGCAACTGCCCAGCACCAGTTGTCCTCTTTTCCTTCCTCTTTGTGTGCTCGAAGCCACTCAACGCTCTGTACCATTATGTTCTTACCCCAATCGAGCTAACTTCAGCACATGGTCATGTCCGCCCATATTTCCAGACATTAACAGGGCCCACATGGACAGGCTGGCTTGGAAGTAGAGCAGTTTTGGAGAGGAATCTCATAGAATATAATGTAATAATTTATATATAATGAATATATAATGAATATAATGTTTCAATGAATATAATGTTTGGTAGTGGTCGGAAAGCCCTTTGGCGCAGATTGGCAGTCACATTTCAGTCAGTCTGCCCCAGAGCAGCTGTGGCTACAGTAGTAGCTAACCACTACCACTGTCTTTCTGTGGAGTGAATAAATCATGGATTTTTGTTGTAAAGCACTTTGAGTTTCTTAATTGGCACTATATACAGTGGTGTGAAAAAGTGTTTCCCCCCTTCTTGATTTCTCATTTTTTTGTATATTTGTCACACTTAAATGTTTCAGATTATCAAGCAATTTTTCTCCCTTGTCCTGTCAAGCAGCTAGGTGAGCAGATTAGAAATCTGCTTCCCTTATTTTGCTAAACAATTTACTTTTCCAAAAGGAGCTTTTTTACAGTACATATATGTACTGTATATTCTTTATAAACTCCTCTTGCAATAACTTTTAATACTGCATTTAAATTGTTTTACCCATAAAGGACCCGGCGGGGGGGATGGGGAAAGGAGGGGTGGGGAGGGGGAAAGAAAAGTTGAGAGGAAAAGACAAAGAAGACAAGCAGACTAACACAACTGAAACAAACAGAAGACAGACTGTTTCTTCCACTGAACAGGTCTCAACACGAGTCTGGTATCTGCACCTGTTAAAGGAGAGACGTGGTGTGGGTGCGTATGAGAGTGTGTGCATGTGACTGGTTTGCCAGGAAAGATACGAAGAGGGTGGGCGGTCTCAGCAACTGCCCCCCGCCCCCAGAAACCCCAAGCAAGCAGGACAACGCCACCAACCCCCACAGAGCACAAATGTCACGAGGCCAATCAGCTCCAGGACAGCCAGGCATCCACACAAGGAGGGACAGCCGAGGGACGCTGGGCCACAAAGTGTCCGGCGTGGTGGACCCATGCTCTTGGACCAGCCAACCCCCTCGCCCCCCGCGGAGCCAACACCAGCCCCTGGGCCCCATGCGCCGGGAGTTTGGCGCCCCCATTCCCCAGGCCGGAGACTGGCCCGAGCCCCTGGCAGGAGCCCCTCCCCCCCAGACACCTCCACAGTGGGCCCGCCAACACCCCAGCACCACTGCCGCACACCCCTTGGACCCCCACGCCCCATGCCAAAAGAAGGCGGTAGCAAGACACAGAGCCCCCCACCCCCACCCCGTCCCCGTCCAGGGGAGCCCATGCAGCCAGGAGGCACTACCCCCTTAATCCAGCACCTCCCAACCAGCACACACACCCATTCCCACACTTTCAGACCCTCATGCTCTCATACGCACCCACTTGCACCCATGCGCACTCACTCATTCTTGCTCGCCCTCTCTCCCGCACCGTCCCACACTCGCACCCCCGGACCCACACACTCTCTCCCACTCCTGTTCCCACTCAATCCCACTCCCACTCCCACTCACCCTCAGAGTCACCCGCACCAGCTCACACTCACCTATACATACATTCTCACTCGCACTCTGACCCACTCACATCCACTTGTGCTCTCCCCATACACTCACCCACACTCATTCACCCTTTTTACCTGGGGCGACCGCAGTGCAGATGCAGCGAGCATGAACGTGCACCAGCGCCTGGCGTTGGCCGGGGAGACCACCAGTGTGGGACAGCAACCACACCCCGGCCAACCCGCCCCAGGGCAGCCGTGGCAACAGAAGCAGACCACCACCGCCAATGCCCATCCAAAGAGACTGATCAGCGGACCACTGCAAGCACTCCGAGATGCCACCCGACATGTAAAGTGCCGCACAGCACCAACCCACCATCACAAGCTCCACTCATCACTCTCTCACTCTCGCTTACACTCTCTCATTCCCTTTCTTGCACCTTTTCATTTAGAAGCACCCAGCGATTTTGACAACATGACGGGCCCCAGGCCTCCCATCGGGCCCCCAGGCCCCCAGCAGAAGGATGACAGCAAATTTAAATATTAGATAAAAGATTTAAGATTCAAAGATTTTATTTGTCAGTACTACCATACGTACAGGACATACAGGAGAATCAAAATGGCATTTCTCTCTCTCTTCAGTGGTGTGCACAATATAAAAAAAAAGAAAAAGGAATAAGGCTGGAAAAACAACAACAGCAGTCTATGTACAGTAATGTTACCCATAGTGCAAATGGCTACAAAAGATATACCCAGACCTCCCATAGTGCAAATAAAGGTAAACAATAAACGATGAGACCCAGCAATCTTATATACAGAAAAGTAGAGCAGTTATACTTGCAGTACCAAGTTCAATGTGGCAGTGTAGGTGCAGACAGTAACAGATAGGAGTGCACATGATGAGTATTGCAATGACAGAAAGGAGCATTTGTGCAAATGGTTGCAGTAAAGTGTAGAGACATACAGCAGCAATGTATTACTGTTGGTGTGCCATTCTTGAGTGACTGCATTAATGTGGTGTGGGGGGGGGGAGTTGAGGGTCCCGATGGCCTGATGAACAATGCTGTTTAGCAGTCTTCTGGAGCAGGCTCAGAGGCTCCAGTACCTTTACCAAGAGGGCAGGGGGCTAAAGAGGGAGTGTGAGGGGTGGGAGGTGTCACCTGCAATGTTGATGGCTCTGGGGGTGAGGTGGGTGAGGTAGATGTCCGAGAAGGGGGACAGGGGCATGATCTTGCTGGCTGCTTTCACTGTGTGTTGTAGTGTCTTCCAGCAAGAGGTGGTGCAGCTTACATACCACAACGTGATGCAGCTGGAGAGGATGCTCTCAATGGTGCCCCGGTAGAATAAGCACATGATGGATGGTGGGACTCGTGCTCTCTTCACTTTGCAGAGGAAATGAAGGCAAGTTTGAGCCTTCTAGGCCACTGATGTGGTGTTGTTGGACCAGGACACAGTCAGAGATGTGCACCCCCAGGAACTTGGTGCTGCTCACCCACTCCACAGCTGCTCCATCAATGATCAGAGGGTTATGCTGTGTGTGTCCCCTCCTGAAGTTGACCACAATCTCCATGGTTTTTCCCACATTCAGGAAGAGGTTATTGTCTTTACACCACTGGACCAGTTGGCTCACCTCATTTCTGTAGTTGGCCTCCTCATTGTTGGTGATGAGGCCCACTACCACCGTGTCATCCGCAAACGTGATGATGTGGTTGGTGTTGTAGGATGGTACACATTCATGGCTGAGCAGGGTGAAGAGCAGCAAGGTGAACGTTCACCCTGTGGGTGTTTATATATTTACATATTTATTCCATCTAGCTACAATGCTCTGCACTGTGTGTTCATATATTCATATATTTATTCCATCCAGCTACAATGCTCTGCACTGTGTGTCTGTGTGTGTGTGTATATATATATATTTTATAGTAATACGTACATATGTTTATTAGCTGCTCTTGCTTGCTTGTTTTTTTTCTTGCCTTCTGATTGTTGCTCTGAGTGTTGCTATCCCTGTGCTGTTGCAATCCTGGAATTTCCCCGTTGTGGGACTAATAAAGGCTTATCTTATCTTATCTTATCTTAGTGGGGCCCCTGTGTTCAGTGTGATGGTTTTGGATGTGTTGCTGCCAACCTGCACATTCTGTGGCCTCCCTGTGAGAAAGTCCAGCACCCAGCTACAGAGAGAGGTTTTGAGTCTCAAGTGTCTGGGTTTTTGTATTAGGTGCTGGGGGATGATTGTGTTGAATGCTGAACTGAAGTCCAAGAACAGCATTTGCACGTAAGAATTCTTTGAGTCCAGGTGGGTTAGGGCTGGGTGGAGAGCAGCAGCGATGGCATCCTCTGTGGATCTGTTTGACCTGTATGCAAATTGAGATGGGTCGTGGGAGGGAGGGAGGATGGACTTGATGTTCTGCATGACCAGCCGCTTGAAGCACTTCATTATGATGGGGGTCAGTGCTATAGGCTGGTAATTGTTGTAGCTGGATCGGACAGGCTTCTTTGGGACTGGTATTATGGTGACAGTTTTGAAACATCTGGGGACAACAGCTTGAGTCAGGGAGATGCTGAAGATGATGGCCACGATGCTTTTGAGCTCCTCTGCACAGTCCTTCAGAACGTGACCTGGTATGTTGTCTGGTCCAGCTGCCTCGCGTGGGTTGATCCTGCAGAGTGTCCTCTTTACGCTTGCCGGGTCCAGACTTATGGCCTACTTGTCTGGAGGACGAGTGGTCTTATCTGCTGATGTACTGTTTTGTGCTTCTAAGTGGCCGAAGAAGTAATTTAGATTATTAAGCAATGCGATGTCACTCACATAGATCTGAGGTGGAGGTTTGTAGTTGGTGAAGGTCTTTATGCCACGCCAGAGGGAACGTGCATCTCTCATGTTGCTGAAGTGGCCGGATATTTTCTTGCTGTACTGTTGTATTCCTTCCTTGATGCCACGGGATAGGTTGGCCCTAGCTGTTGTTAGTCCTGCAGTGTCGCCGGCCCTAAAGGCTGTTTCCCAAGCCCTCAGGGGCCTGTGAACCTCTGCTATCATCCATGGCTTTGGTTGGCATGAACAGTGATGGTTTAGCAGTGAGTGACATCATCAATGCATTTAGCTATGTATGCTATAACTACCTCTGTGTACTCCTCTAGGTGTGTGTGTCCATTATGAGTGGCCGTGTGCTTGAAAATGTCCCAGTCTGTATTGCTGAAGCAGTCTTTCAGAGCATCAGAGGCCCCCACTGGCCACATATATATCTGCTTTTTTGTTGGTCTGATTGTTTTCACTCTGTTTGTATGACGGCGTTAAAAAGATGGTGATGTGATCAGAGAGACCCAGGTGGGGAAGGGGGGGAGCTCTGTATGCTTTCTTGTGAGTTGTGTACACCAGGTCCAGCAAATTGTCTCCTCCTGTTGGGAAGTCTACATGTTGGTATAGATTTGGTAGGAGGACCTTTAAATCTGCATGTTTGAAGTCTCCTGCTGTGATTCGGAATCGGTCTGGATGCACCGTTTGTGTCTCACTGATGGCCTGACAGAGTTCTTTTAGTGCTTTACTTCTTCCGCCAATGCCAGTGGGCGGGGGCATAACAAAAGTAAACACAAAATGCAGTTTTTAAATGAAGGTGTTTATTAATATGGGGGAAAAAAAAAATCCAAACCCAAACCTACAAGGCCCTGTGCGAAAAAGTGATTGTCCCCTAAACCTAATAACTGGTTGGGCCACCCTTAGCAGCAACAACTGTAATCAAGTGTGTGCAATAACTGGCAAAGAATCATTTACAGCGCTGTGGGGGGATTTTGATCCACTCATCTTTGCAGAATTGTTGTAATTCAGTCACATTGGAGGGTTTTTGAGCATGAACCGCCTTTTTAAGGTCATGCCACAGCATCTCAATCGGATTCAGGTCAGGACTTTGACTAGGCCACTTCAAAGTCTTCATTTTGTTTGTCTGAAGCCATTCAGAGGTGGACTTGCTGGTGTGTTTTGGATCATTGTCCTGATGCAGAACCCAAGTACACTTCAGCCTGAGGTCACAAACAGATGGCCGGACATTCTCCTTCAGGATTTTTTGGTAGACAGCAGAGTTCATGATTCCGTTTACCACAGGAAGTCTTCCTGGTCCTGAAGCAGCAAAACACTGCCTTACTATCACACTACCACCACCTTATTTTACTGTTGGTATGATTTTCCTTTCTGAAATGCTGTGTTACTTTTACGCCTGATGTAATGGGACACACACCTTCAAAAAAGATCAACTTTTGTCTCGTCAGTCCACAGAGTATTTTCCCAAAAGTCTTGGGGATCATTAAGATGTTTTCTGGCAAAACTGAGACGAGCCTTTATGTTGTTTTTGCTCAGCAGTGGATTTTGTCTTGGAACTCTGCCCTGCAGGCTATTTTTTCCCAGTCTCTTTCTTATGATGTAGTCATGAACACTGACCTTAACTGAGGCAAGTGAGGCCTACAGTTATTTGGATGTTGTTGTGGGGTCTTTTGTGACCTCTTGGATGAGTCATTGCTGTGCTCTTGGGGTAATTTTGGTCAACCGACCACTCCTGGGAAGGTTCACCGCTGTTCCATGTTTTTGTCATTTTTGGATAATGGCTGTCACTGTGGTTTGCTGGAGTTCTAGAGCTTTATAAATGACTTTATAACGTTTTCCAGACTGATAGATCTCAATTACTTTATCATTTGTTCATGAATTTCTTTGGATTGCAGCATGATGTCTAGCTTTTGAGGATCTTTTAGTCTACTTGACTTTGTCAGGCAGGTCTTATTTAAATGATTTATCTATTGAGAACAGGGGTTGCACTAATCAGGCCTGGGTGTGGCTAGAGAAATTGAACTCAGCTTTCCAAAGAT
Organism: Pholidichthys leucotaenia; assembly: GCA_020510985.1. NCBI lineage: Eukaryota > Metazoa > Chordata > Actinopteri > Cichliformes > Pholidichthyidae > Pholidichthys > Pholidichthys leucotaenia. The sequence continues at coordinate 410,309,344 of CM035841.1, read as the reverse complement.
GTGATAAACCACTTTTTCCACACAGGGCCATGTGGGTTTGGATTTTTTTACCCTTAATAATAAACACCAATATTTAAAAACTGCATTTTGTGTTGACTTATATTTTCTTTGTCTAATGTTTAAATTTGTTTGATGATCTGAAACATTTAAGTGTTAAACATACAAAAAAAATTAGAAATCAGGAAGGGGGCAAACACTTTTTCCCACCACTGTACATGCCAAACATTATTATTTTTATTATTATTTTTAGATGCAAACTAGTCGCTGTGATAAAAGTGAAATGCCACAGTTTACAAACGCATGTTGTACTGACGGTTTTTGTGTTGATCTGCGTTGTGTTTTCCTGCCCACTAATTATCATCCTCAGCTGCGCTTTCACTTACACCTGCTCTTCTCAGTTAGGTGGCCTTTATTAGGAGTGAATTCCTGCACTCCGGCACAGAGACGTCAATGCTCCGAGGGTGAAGCCACTCTCATCTAGACTCACCCTTCTCTTCTACTGGGAGTCTTGCCTCCCTTCCTCTCTACAGCCCAGCACCTCTTTGTCTGGGAGCCTCGCCTCCCCAACGCAGTTGTAAGCTAATCTTCATTGGATGTTTCATCTCCTACTCCTGCTTTTCCTCCTCTCCTCTCTCCTGTGCACAGGTGGACCATCCTCCCGGCAGACCTACCTCAGCTCCAGGCGGCGGACCAGATTTTAGCCAGTGAACCGGAGGCCCCTCACTTCCCAAGTGTCTCCGCCCTCCGGACTGATTCTGTCCTCTTTCCCCTCAGCAGGGGCTACACCTGCGCCCAGCACTATTATCATCTTCACGGGCACTGCATCACCTGAGCAGGACCTTGGTGACCTGGATTGGACTGAGCTACTCTTAGGCACTTCCGCTACTATCTCGTTCCATAAGATCATTAATTTATCAGCCCATTCACCCCACTGTTGCAGAACTGTTATTAATTCTCTCTTTCCTCTCTCCCTGCAGGGTTGCCAGATCTCTCCCGCTCTGCACTCACATACACACACATTCACTTCATCAATAAAGATCAATGTAAATTCTAATCAAGTCTGTGTCTGCATTTGGGTTTTCATGCAAACATGTCAGTTTTGTATCTAAAAGTGCTACCTAACCATTTGTGCTTTTGTTTTATTATTTTTTTAAGAATGCAGTTTAACCAATCTGCAACTTAAGTTAAAAATGCATCTCTCAGTGTTACATTTTTATTTTTTTTTTGGCTGAAAACCTGTGAAGCCTGACTGTATGGACCGACTGGGATGGCGAGCTCTAATTCACTGTCACATTGACCGTTTTCAGTTGTTAGCTGAATGACATCTGTTAAGGGCATCCGTTCCGAGGAGAAAGAGCCATTACTGTCACACAGACAGACAGACACACACACACACAGAGGCTCTCACCGAGGTATGCAATAATGCCACACTTTGCCAGCAATGCTCCGAGATAGGATTGCCTCCGGACAGGGAGCGCCAATGCTAGTTCTCCTCTGATTTCTCTTTGAATAAATAAAAGCGCAAATGGGTCATCCATTATGAATAGACCTACAAACGAGGCCACATTTCCAATATCATGATCATCTTCACCAAGATAAAGACTATCAATTTTTTCTGGATTTATTAAAAATGCCCCCGTTTTCTTTCTTTCATTTGACTTCCCTCTTCTCTCAGCGATGTAAATTGGTCATGCATAATGGATGGACAGATATGGATGGAGGCTAAGCTTTTGCTGTAGATGCTGAAGGAGAGGTAAGGTGAAGCGGAAGGAATACACCACCTGTGTACCCCCCACCTCCACCCCAAGCCCAGCATCTCATCCATGTTTTTTCTAAAATGTCAGTTTTTGGTTGTTTATTGATGGACGGTCACCTTGGTAGCACCGACCACCATATTTGATGGTATTTACAGTCACCTGAGTTTCAAATAGTGAGGCATCAGGATGACAGTTTGTCTCTAGCTGCAGTACAAATTTAAAGTTCTCTGCCATAAAATTCAGTTCAACTTTATATAGTGCCATTTCACAACAGTTGTCTCATAGCACTGTCAAACTATTGGGGAAAACCCCGCAATTGCAGAAGGACCCCAGCAATCAGGTGATCCCCTGTAAGCAAGCACTTGGCGATGGTGGAGAGGAAAAACTCCCTTTTAGCAGGAAGAACCCTCGAGCAGAACCAGGCTCAGGGAGGGGCAGTCACCTGCTGTGACTGGCTGGCAGGTGAGGGTATAGAGAAGACGAAAAGAACAGACATGTAGAGAGCAAACAGCACAACGGGGACTCAGTCTATGGGAGAGAACAAACACGTTAATGACCAGCAAAAATATTTCATTGCTAGTGAAGAAAGGAGTGAAGCCCAGTGTATCGTGGGAGGTCTAAACTTATTAGCAGCATAACTAAGAGAGGGTTCAGGGTCACCTGGTCCCAACTATAGGCTATGTCAAAAAGGAAGGTTTTAACCCCATTCTTAGGGTGCATTTAGACCTCCACTGTTTGGTCCGGACCAGAGGACCAAAGAGTGCCTTTTGCGGATAGTTCGGTTTGTTTGGTGCAGTCTGAAGGCACGTTGGAACTCCGGTGGGCACCAAACAAGTGAAGTCTGGTCCCCCTGAAAGCGGGGGTCTCAGTTCACTTCCAAACAAAATCTGGTGTGCTCTGCTAGCAGTGTGAATCCAAACGGACTATCCAGCGGACAAAAGGGCGGAAGTGTCCCTTGGTGTTTGTGTAACCATAGCAACACGTAGTCTGAGAAGAGGAAGTGGCCTTTACCGTACATTTTGGGTAGAAAATAACAATAAAGAAAACTGTGCAAATCTGAGAAATCCTTTTACCGGAGAAAGCCGAGGAGAAATGTTAAAAAATGTCTCCTTTGTGGCGGACAAACAACCTGGCTGAAGGGAACGGATTTCCATTTTTGGTCCTTGTCAATCAATTAGCCTGATTTTTCTTCTTTGCCAAGATTTTTTGTTCCTTGTCAGTGGTGGTTTTGGGTACAACACCCCAAATGAGAAGTTGTAACTGCATGATGTTGTCCAGGCAGTTTGGTCCGCTGCACTGTGAATGGACACCAAACAAAACAAAGGTGTGAAAATTCTTTTCATTTTCCGCCCAGTCGAACCGAGATCCTTGGACTATCCTTGTCTGAATGCAGCCTTAAAAAAAAAGAGATTGAGTCTGACTCCTGAATTCAGATTGGCAGCTGTTTCCAAAGGAGAGGAGCCTAATAACTGAAAGCTCTGCCTCCCATTGTACTTTTAGAGATTCTAGGTACATATATTGCAAGTAATGCTGCATCTTTGGAATGTAGTGCTCTGGTAGGATTATAAGGTACTATCAGATCTTTTAAATAACAAGGGGCCTGATCATTTAGTGCTTTGTAAGTGAGGAGAAGGATTTTGAACTTAATTCTAAGCCAATGAAGAAAATTGTAAGCCAATGAAGGGAGGCCAGAACTGGAGAGATATGATCTCTCTATCGAGTACCTGTTAAAACTCTAGCTACAGCATTCTGGATCTGCTGAAGACTTTTTAGAGACATTTTAGGACAGCCTGATACCAGCTAGCTGCCGTTAGTGACAGCCCAGATTTAAACCTGTGGTGGGGAACACATGCATATGCTTACTGGGTATATACTTTTGATGTATTGGACCTGCTGACTTTGATCTTTGTTTTAAATTGAACCTATTTCACTCAGGTATAGTCTTCAAACTTCTACTGAATTTCAATGAAATTACTCATCACCTTGTTTATTTTAGCCCATTAAGTCTCAGTTGCTACTGCAGGGACACCAACACAGAAACCAATGAACACACTTGTCTGCGGGGCCAAGGGATAAATCACGTCTCCAACTGCTAATATAATAATGCAGGTTAAAGACAGCCACTCATTCACCCCCCCAAACCTTTCAGATCCATCACTTTAATACAGTCTGTGGCTGGTTTAGAAGCTACAGGTGCTTGGTGATGCATTAGCAGAAGGGTGTGAAGTCGCGTCTTTGGCTGGAGGTTTATTTAGTCCGCTCGAGTGCATCGCGGATGTGCGTCTGTGTGTGCAGCAAGATCAGGTGCACATCAGAGGCAGCTCAGGGCTGAGATAAGGGAAACACACAGATGAGAATCCCACGCAAATGGACTATAGCCTGTTATCTTGGCTCTTTTGACAACATTATGAGTATTGAGGGTTTTTTTTTTCTTTTTTTTTTTTCTTTTTTGATGTGATATTCAATCCTGACAACACAGATATGTTTTCCAGGTAATTGCTGGTAATTACAGTAACTCTGCTTCAATACACCTGATATTCAGTGGCCACTCTATAGGGGAACGTGATCGCTGATATGTAATTAAGCCATTCCAAAGTTATCAGATAAACTGCATTAGAGATCACATGCATCAGTGGGAGGAATCATCAGTGACCCGGACTGTTACTAAACACCAAACAGCATCTACACTGTACAGTTTAACAAATATACAGTAGATGTTTGGCCATAATCAGTAGGTGACAGGATTCCATCTCCCTCGTTAGCAAAAATACCCAAATCACCCTCCCCCCCCGTTAAGCTGCCATGCCCCATCATCAGTTGAAAAAGAAAAAAAAAAAACTTGTAAATTTTCACCTTTTTTTTCATAGATTTGCAACGTTTTTCCTCATAAATCTGTAATTTTTCTTTGATAGATTTGTAACTCTTTTCTCCAAAATTTGCAACTGTTTCCTTATAATTTTGTTTTTCTTGTAAAATTTCAACTTGTTCCCATAAATTTGTTACTTTGTTCTGAAAAATTGGCAACTTTTTTCTCATAAATTTATGACCTTTTTCCTCAAAAATTTGTAACTTTTTTTCTCATAAATAAATTTGTGATTTTTTTCTGAAAAAGCTAGCAACCTTTTTCTTTTAAATTTGCAATGTGTTCATATAAGTTTTAAACTTTTTTCTCATACATTTGCTTTTTTGTCAAAAATTTGTGACTTATAATTTTTGAAACTTCTTTCTCATAAATTTACTTCTTTTTTCCTTAAAAATTTGCAACTTTTTTCTGATAAATTTGTGATTTTTTTTCCAAAATCTGCATCTTTTTTCTAATAAATTTGCAATTTTTCTCTTGTAAATTTGAATTTTTTCCCTCTAAGTTCTTAACATTTTTCTGATTCATTTGCAACTTTTTCTCAAAAATTTGTGACCTTTTCTCATAATTTTACAATTTGTTTCTCAAAAATCTGCAACATTTGTCTCATAAATTCATGACCTCTTTTCCAAAAATTTGCACCTTTTTCTTTTAAATTTGTAATTCGTTTGTTCAAGTTTATTTTTTTTTCTCATACATTTGTAACTTTTTTGTTGAAAACTTTTGACTTTTATAATTTTTGCAATTTTTTTTCATAAATTTGTGAATTTTTTCTCAAAAAACTGGCAACTGCTTTAGAATAAATTCACAATTTTTCTTTTTTAAATGTATATTTTTTCCTGCAAGTTTTCAATGTTTCTCTCATACAATTGCAACTTTTGTGGAAAAATTTGTGACTTTTTCTCATAAATTCATTACTTTTTTCTCAATAATTTGCAAATTTTTCCTGTAAATTTTCATTTGTTTTTTCTCATACATCTGCAAATGTTTTTCACAAAATTTTTTGACTTTTTTTCTTCATGAATTTGCAAGTTTTCCTTTTTTTTCTTCCAAAAATTACCAACGTTTTCTCATAAATTTACAATGCCCATCTGGATGCTGATTACATTTTAGTCCTGTGTAATTAACTTGTAATATGTAACTGTTAATTTTTAAATTGGCATCTTTTAATTTTTGCAAAATTGTGCCTAATTTACATTTATACATTTGTACCTCGTGCTAAAATGGTGATACCCCCGTTGCCCCTGTTAATAAAACCACTGTTTGACCTTAATGTACTACAGTGCAAAAGCTAAATGCTGAACAAGAGTGTAAACAGCTACGATATAAATCCATGTGGGCATGTACTCCTATGTTACTTTTAATATTTTTGCACCATGCATTATGATTAAACATCTCCACTATGGTCGCAGGCATACTATTGTTTAACAGCTATGACTTCTCCATACAGCTGTGACATCCCACACACTGCCGTATAAATTTTTCCAGAGATGAAACGATGTGGGATTCAACCTTCTCCTCTGATAGCTGTCTGTCTGGGGACGACCGGCTCACTCCTGAGTGATAGGTGGCACAATGAAGTTTTGAAAATTCAAAAATATGAATGACATCGCGCCACGTAGGGACAGCTGGGGGAGCAGATGTGCTGCCCCGTGCCACTCAGGCAGTGGCACGATGATGCATGCCAGGCCTGAAGACTGCAGTGGCGAGCCGGTGTCTGTGCCTGCATGCAGATGGGCGTATTTTGGGTTGTTTTTCTGTTTGCACATTTCTGCATTTACAAAAGTATCATGTGAGGGAGACTCGGCGGGTCTGTGGACGAGTGAGGGGGGCTATCTTGCATTCGTGCGTGTGCGCTCCATTTGCATGCAGGTCATGGCGACCCTCTTCTCCTCTTCTGAGATTCTCATTAATTCAAAAACCTCCAAGTGTTCACACACAGGCCATCATATTCTAATCACTGCACCCTGCCCCTTCAATCTCTTCTTCTCCTCATCTCTATGCCTCGCCCCCGCCACTCTCCATCTCCCCCTCCCATCTGTCTCCCCTCCGTTCCTTTTTTGCTCTCTCCTCCTCTCCTCGTCATCATCTTCTGCCCTCTGGTTGTTTCCTTCCCTCCTGTCGCTCTCTCTCTCACGTCTAATTGGGGTAAATAGTCGGAGCGGGGAGCGGGGGACACCTTGCCGTGTAGACACCTTGTTGAAACACCCCGCCATTATGTCCCCATTATTGTTCTGACACCGTTTGTCGCCCCGCGTATGATGATACGCCGTTGACCTTGTTGCGATGACCCCATGTGTAATGTCGCACTGTAATGACGGCCCCTCATTACCCCACTTTGGCTCCACTCAGATTAACAGAGCTGTGACTAAATTACAAGCAAATCAGAATTTTTTGTTGGAGTGTGCGCACATGTTCCAGTCTTTACTGTTAGCGACGAGAAAGAGTTGACGGACAAAAACAAAAAAAGACCCATGAAAGTGTTGAGGTCGTAACAGAAAGGTGGCATGTTTGATTTAACAACAGAGATTGTAGGAGTTACTCTATTGCCCGATAACTGCATTCCAACTTTTCACCAGATATTCTAACAATCTTTCAATTACAGTAATTTTTGGTGGCTTCTTACCGTATTTGAGAATTATTCTGCTGTCTTGTATACAGTGGGGCAAAAAAGTATTTAGTCAGCCACCAATTGTGCAAGTTCTCCCACTTAAAAGATGAGAGATGTCTCCAATTTTCATCATAGGTATACCTCAACTATGAGAGACAAAATGAGAAAAAAAAGTCTAGAAAATCACATTGAATGATTTTTAATGAATTAACTGGTAAATTCCTCGGTAAAATAAGTATTTGGTCAATAACAAAAGTTCATCTCAATACTTTGTTATATACCCTTCGCTGGCAATGACAGAGGTCAAACATTTTCTGTTAGTCTTCACAAGGTTTTCACATACTGTTGCTGGTATTTTGGCCCATTCCTCCATGCAGATCTCCTCTAGAGCAATGATGTTTTGGGGCTGTCGCTGGTAAACAAGGACTTTCAACTCCCTCCAAAGATTTTCTATGGGGTTGAGATCTGGAGACTGGCTAGGCCACTCCAGGACCTTGAAATGCTTCTTACGAAGCCACTCCTTCATTGACCGGGTGGTGTGTTTGGGATCATTGTCATGCTGAAAGATCCAGCCACGTTTCATCTTCAATGCCCTTGCTGATGGAAGGAGGTTTTCACTCAAAATTTCACGATACATGGCCCCATTCATTCTTTCCTTTACATGGATCAGTCGTCCTGGTCCCTTTGCAGAAAAACAGCCCCAAAGCATGATGTTTCCACCCCCATGCTTCACAGTAGGTATGGTGTTCTTTCTCCTCTAAACACAACAAGTTGAGTTTTTACCAATAAGTTCTATTTTGGTTTCATCTGACCATATGACATTCTCCCAATCCTCTTCTGGATCATCCAAATGCTCTCTAGCAAACTTCAGATGGGCCTGGACGTGTACTGGCTGAAGCAGGGGGACACGTCTGGCACTGCAGGATTTGACTCCCTGGCGGCGTAGTGTGTTACTGATGTTAGCCTTTGTTACTTTGGTCCCAGCTCTCTGCAGCTCATTCACTAGGTCCCCCCGTGTGGTTCTGGGATTTTTGCTCACCGTTCTCGTGATCATTTTGACCCCACGGGGTGAGATCTTGCGTGGAGCCTCAGATCGAGGGAGATTATCAGTGATCTTGTATCTCTTCCATTTTCTAATAATTGCTCCCACACTTGATTTCTTCACACCAAGCTGCTTACCTATTGCAGATTCAGTCTTCCCAGCCTGGTGCAGGTCTACAATTTTGTTTCTGGTGTCCTTTGACAGCTCTTTGGTCTTGGCCATAGTGGAGTTTGGAGTCTGACTGTTTGAGGTTGTGGACAGGTGTCTTTTATACTGATAACGAGTTCAAACAGGTGCCATTAATACAGGTAACGAGTGGAGGACAGAGGAGCCTCTTAAAGAAGAAGTCACAGGTCTGTGAGAGCCAGAAATCTTGCTTGTTTGTAGGTGACCAAATACTTATTTTACCAAGGAATTTACCAATTAATTCATTAAAAATCCTTCAATGTGATTTTCTGGATTTTTTTTTTCTCATTTTGTCTCTCATAGTTGAGGTATACCTATGATGAAAATTGAAGACCTCTCTCATCTTTTAAGTGGGAGAACTTGCACAATTGGTGGCTGACTAAATACTTTTTTGCCCCACTGTACCTTGATTTCCACAGTGAGGAGAGGTCTGATACAGAAGTGCCACCTGCTTCCTCGTAAAAATCCAGGTAAAAAAGAAAAAAGTTTCAGACAAAATAGACAAGCTGAAGTTGGATTAATTATCTCAACTTGGAAACTGCAACACCGACCCCTCCCAGCACAAGCCTTAATTTAGATATCATGTTGTTGAGTAATGGGTTCATTGGTCCGTCTCACTTTTGCCCAAAAATAGAGGTTGAAAACTGGGCTGTGTTTAATCCAAGAAAATACTTGTTTGAATACAAGTGTGTTTTGTAAATTGCTCTTTGTGTTGTTGTCTCTTTATTGATGGGCTCAAGCAGTTCCCACACAGCTCTATTCTCATCTGCTCTTGGAAGCTGAGCAGGGTCTGGATTGGTAAGTGCTCTAATGGGAGACCAGTTGGGTATGATCATTTCTGTAACGAGTGGTGATCTGTCCGTGATACAGTCTGCCTCTCTCACACAAAGATGCTAGCATAGGTCCCAACCTGAAGAGTGCTTAGAAAATGAATCACTGAAAATTTGTAAGTTATAGAGAAAAAAAAAAAAAAGTTACACAGTCACAAAAAAAGGGGAAAAAAGGTTAAAGGTCATTTTAATTCTGCTCCAAAAATGCTGAGTGTGAAAATGTAGTTTGCGGTCCAGAAATGGCCCTGTTGAGGGATGAGACAAAATAAACAAAATAAAAACTATTTTTAATGACAGAAATATCTTCTCAGAACAGGTTTTAATGGGTATATAATAAAGAAGCAAAACACACTCAGCCTTTGTTGGGAAAACTTTAGTGGAAGCAACAGTGTTCTTAATAGCCAGAATGTACCTCATAATACTGGTGTAACAGATGATTATGTCTTTTCAACCACCTGCAAATGTGACTTTTCATCTTCTTTTTCTAACAAATTCAGGCCATACAGAGACGTCTGTATGAAGCCGTTCTTTTAGACAGCTGGCAAAGCCGTGTTTTCGACATTTTGTGTGCTGGGAGGATACAAGGTGATGCAAGAACAAATAGACCATGTGCAGGGAAACTATTGCGTAAACAGGCCAAAGCTAAATCGCGGTTAGCTTCTACCTGTGTTAGCTTTTCCGCTAACCATGGGTGAGCTGAGGTTTCAGTTGCCATCTTGATCAGCCACTGGTAATACCTGTGTGATGATGACATAATCGTGGACTCACCACATCTATGAGGCTAACTCGCTGTCACTAAGTCATGTGATGCACAAAACAGGCTCAAGAGAAGGACAAGGTTTAAAAATAAAAACACTGGCTTCTAAACTATACTGCATCTACTTTTGTTGCACATGTGTGTGAATTGATAATGAGTCTATTTTATATCATGCTTATTGTTGTGCTTATACCCCCTTTACACAGGGGCGGAGATTGTTGAGAGACGAAAAAATAGCCAGCTCTCTCGACGATCTGTCAATGAGCAGCCAGCGATTTCCAAGATCTCGAAATGATATTTCAGTGATCTGCAGTCTCCTCAAAGTTTGTGACTCAGTTCAAAACAATCTCTCTATGATCACCAAAGGGAAGCAATCTCTCAAAGATCTCTCAAGCAGCATAAAATGATCTCTCAGTGATCTTTCAATGAACACCAATTTATTCCACCCCAAAGGTGGAGATGGCTGAGAGATCACTGATGGATTACTGAGCATTCAACGAAGAACTAGTAGATTTCACTGAAAGACCACGGCAGAGATAACTGAGATCACTGGGAGATCAATAAGATTATTGAGTGCCTTCTTTGGCTGATCATCGGGAGATGGTTTTGGACTTAGTCAAAACTTCAAGGAGGAAGATCACCAGGGGATCACTGAGAGATCATAGAGATTGCTAGGCTCACATTGAATGATCGCCAGAGATCTGGCCATTTTTTTTCATCTTTCAACAAGCTCTCATTGACTTGACTGTGTAACAGGGGTAGAAGAGCACTAGAATCCTCTCAAATATATATACCCAGAAGCCTGGTTGCCCAAAATACTCTCAATGATCCCTAAGCAGTCTTTCCTGGTCCCTCAGCAATCTACAAAATTTGAAAGATCTCTAAAGATCACCATGAAAGTTGCCAAAAATTGAAGTTTTGATCAAATGAAAAACTCCCAAACATTTCCACAGAAACAAGTTTATTCGAGGCTTTAGGAGATCGTTGAGAGATGGGCTCATTTTTTTTTTTTTATCACTCAATGGTCACGCAAAGAACTCTGTCTGTATATAGAGGCCTCTTTACACAGCATGGAAATTGTTGAGAGATTAGACTAAAATTTTTAATGTTTGTGATCATTCTGGAGATCCTTATCTGTTTTGCACCGAGTCAAAACTTTGACAACTTGGCGACTGTGGCGATCACTGAAGATCATTGATAGATCAAAAACTGGACAGATCTCTCAATGATCTCTCAATGATCTCCACCACTTTATAAAGGGAGTATTAGCATCAGTTAACTGGGTACAGTTGGGAGGGACTATTTCTCTCAGTGACGTAAAATAACTGGTTAAACAAACAAATTTTTCCTGTTTTGTTTTCATTTAATAAACTCTTCTTGTTGAACTGTTGTATTAAAGCAATATTAGACTCAAGGTCATGTGCTAACATGAATATATTATAATGTTTCTGGCCCAAGGTGAAGTAAATCACCGCTGCACTTCCTCTTGTATATTTCTTTATGAATATGGTTGGATGAAAACTTATTGTGTGAGGGGAGAAGACAATCCACACTCGCAGCATTCCTCATCATTCTGATTACCTGCAGCTGCTCCTCATTAGCAAACCTGCCCTGATTGCTGCTGAGGTATAAAGGATTCCAGCTCTCCTCAGTTTGTCGTGGGATTACCTTGGCTCAGCAGCCCACTGTAGCTCTTTGGTTCTCCTGCCCCTGTCTCCCACGTTCCCACCTTGTTGATGACCTTTTCCATGGACTCCCATGTAAGCCTGCAATCATCACTGTTAATCATCCCCTACATGGATATTCTCCTGTCCCTCATCTCGGCACTTCCTGGTCTGCCCCTGTCCTGGACTCCCTCTGCCTGCACCCACTTGAAAACACAAAAAAGGATCAAACATTGCAAATTCCGTAACCCTGTCGTTGTAGGAAAATCCCTGGGCCTGGGGTCTCTCCATCCACATATCACCAAATGCAGTCACCAACTCTGCCTTCAAATCCATAGCCCATTGAAGTCCTCCGTCTCACCTGTTCCTCGTCCCCTCCTACTATTGTCATATTGGCTGGACAAGCAACCTGAGTGCAACGTGCAATTTCCAAGAGAACACACAATGAATGTTTGACCTTTTATTAGAATTTTCAAAACCGCTATCTTGAGGAAAATGCCAGTCACTTGCCAGATAAGCAGGAGCTCTGCGGAGGACAGACAAGACTGGTTAGGGAGGAATGGAGAAATAATGGGAAGCAAATAGTACCACTCATGTGAGAGATGAGGAGAGACCGGCACAGAACCCAGTGAAGGAGATGAACCAGCAGGTAATAACTGCCGGCCGGTTATGATTGAAGAGGTCCAACCGGGTGGAGAAGGAGGGCTGTACTTGGAGCGGAACAACAGGCTGGTGAACGCACCAAATCCCCGAAGATGCTCCGCTTCGTTTGCAGCAACCTGATAAAGGTGGAGGAGAAGAAACGTAAGACAAGATCATATGCAAAACAACAGCTTACTTAAGGAGCTGTCTGCTGAGCAGTATACCTAAACAAGCCAGTGTTAAATTACTGAAGGAGGGGGCGAGCGCTCGCCAGCATATGACAGTGCCCCCCCCCCCCCCCCCCAAGGAATGCCTCTTGGCAGTTTCCCAGGCTTCTCTGGGTGGGCATGATGGTAATCCCAGACAATCCCTTTATCGTGGAACTTAGACCAAGGGACTCATGATCTATGCTCCGGGCCATAACTCTCCCAGTAGACCAAATACTGGAAACCATCCAGGATCTCCTTCACGGTGTGCGTGATGTGTCCGTCAAGGACCCTGGGAGGAGGAAGCGGCTTCAGGGGAGGGCAGAGAGGACTGCAAGAGAGAGGCTTCACCTTAGAGACGTGGAAGGTAGGGTGCACGCGGAGCGCCCATGGGAGCTAGAGCCGGACAACAGAGTCGCCGATGTTACTCGTGATGGGGAAGGGGCCCACGAACCGAGAAGCCAGCTTCCGACACTCAGCCTTCAGTGGGACCTGGTCCGTGGCCACCCAGACCTGCTGTCCAGTCTTGTAGTTCGGCGCCGAGACCCTCTTGCGGTCAGCATAGCACTGATTACACTCAGTGGAGCGGAGAAGAACTGCTCTGGTGGATCTCCAGGCCCGGCGGCAGTGATGAAATTGGACCCCCACGGACGGCACTGCAACCTCTTTCTCCGTCATAAAGAGCGGGGGGGGGGGTGTTGTAACCCACAGACTCCTCAAAAAGTGATTGTCCCGTGGCTGAAGAGACTGTGGAATTTAATGAATATTCCACCCAGGTCAGGTGGGGGCTCCATGAAGCAGAGTCATCAGTTGCCACACAATGAAGGGCGGCCTCCAGGGACTGGTTGGCATGCTCACCCTGCCCATTGCTCTTGGGATGATAGCCGGAGGTGAGGCTGACAGTGGTGCCAAGGCAGTGGCAGAAGGACTTCCAAACCGGTGATGTGAACTGTGGACCCCAGTCAGACACAATGTCCATAGGAATCCCATGTAGCCTGACGACGTGATAAGATAGGAGTTCCGCCGTCTTGGAGGTGGATGGCAGCTTAGGGAGGGGGACCAGGTGTACGGCCTTAATGAATCTGTCAACGATGGTCAGAATCACTGTATTGCCACGGGAACGGGAAGACCAGTGACAAAATCCATGGAGATATGGGACCAAGGCTGGCTGGGGATGGGGAGGGGGTGAAGAAGGCCAGTGGGAGGGGTGGAGGAAGACTTATTCCGAGCACACGTCTGATAGGCCTTCACATAGTCCCACACATGCCGCCTCAACGTGGGCCACCAAAACGCCCGTCTGATGTTGTCGATCGTCCGCACCACCCCCGGGTGGCAGGCTAAATGTCCGGTGCGCCCCCACTGGATTACTTTGCTGCGGAGGGTGGCAGGGACGTACAAGAGGTTGGGGGGACATCACGCTGGTTCGGGCTCAGAGGACTGGGCCTGGCAAACTGTATTCTCAATCTCTCAGGTGAGGGTTCCCAGGACGAACGAAGGCGGAAGAATGGGCTGGGAGCGGGAAGAGAGGTCAGCTAAGTCCTGACTGCTGAAGATGTGCCGCGTTAAGAGATGTGTGTAACGATGCATTATGTGTAGGGACTAGCTCCCCCATGTTGCTCTGATTCCGCCCTTGGTGTCAGACGAACTCACCCCTGTCATTTTTTTTTTTTTAAATCATGGGAGAATCGATTACATACACAGCATCTGAAACTGTCAGGAACAAAACGTTGACCAACTCGAGCCTCGTCAAAATGAACCTTGTGAATCCTTCAGCCCATTCTGAGCAAATATGGAAACTCTCCACTTGAATTGAGAATTAGCCACACGGTAACCGCCTTTCAGCTCTATCGTCTCACGTCACATCTGCCTGCTCTCCACCAAACCTTCTCCGTCCACCCCTCTCTCCCCCGGTCATGCAATGACGAATTCATAAACCCTTCACCTCTCCTCCAACGCCCCTCCGACATCATCTCCTATCCTCTTTGCATCACTCTGCTTCTCCGCTCTCTCCTCCCCTCTATTCTTCTGTGCTCATAATGTCTTTGATAAAGCCTGTCAGATTAATTAATGTGATTAACTGTGCGTGTCCTCGCTGATAACAGACCTTCAAATTTAACTAAAAGGACATTAACTGTGGCTGTCTAGAAGGTTGGATGTGTGATTGACTGGCTGGAAACGGGGGATCAAACGGAGAAGTGGCTGATGGCCAGACTTTTTGGGTGACTCGTGTGCTCTTTGATCTGATGTTGACTCTGAGATTTTGCATGTAGCAGGTCCATCATTACAGAGATTGAAAGAGAGGGTGAGAAGGGAAAAAATAGCAAGTAGCCTTTAGTGTGCTATGAACAACTCATGACTATTAATCTTATCTGTTTGTAATTATAGATTCTACAAGCAAATTTGCATTCATAAGGTTATTTTTTTTTTTTTTTTTTTTTTTTTTACAAAGAGTTGTCCTCTCAATTATTTAATTTTCCACACGGATTCTTGAAACTAACGATTACTGCAGCAACTCGAAAGGCCAAGGGACACATGCATTAGCTGTCTTAGTAATAGGAGTATTCCATATAAATTAAATATAAGGGAAAAGTTAATGAGCAAAACAGCCCAGTGGTGCAGCAAAGGCTGTTTGAATTCCTAATTTGAAATGCTAAAACTATAGAGAGGCTGGCTTTGATTTGTTGGTTAAACACGATGTGTGTTTTCCCCTTTTAAAATAAGAATGCAAAGTTGCACCATCAGTGACATACAAGGGGTTCTTTGTAACCTGGTAAATCCTGGTTGCTTTTGCAGTATGTTTCGGGTCATTGTCCATGTGTACTGTGAAGCACCGACTAATCAACTTTGCTGACTTTGGCTGAATCTGAGCAGACAATCCATTCCCATACACTTCAGAATCCAACCAGTTGCTTCTGTCACATCATCGATAAACACTGGTCACCCAGTGCTATTGGAGCCATGCATGCCCATGCATCAGACTGCCTCCATCATGTTTTACAGAAGATGTGCTGTGCTTTGGATCATAAGCCATTCCAAGACTTCTCCATACTTTCTTCTTCTCATCAATCTGGTACAGGTTGATTTGGGTTTCATCTGTCCAAAGAATGCTGTTCCAGTTTTTTTGCAAAGTCTAATCTGACCTTTGTATTTCTGAGGTCGATTATTGGTTTGAACCTTGTGGTGAACGCCTTGTATTTGCTCTCATGAATTTTTCTCTTTAAGGTAGACTTAGATACTGATACACCTATTTCCTGGGGAGTGCTCTTCACTTGGGTGTATTTGTGAAGGGGTTTTTCTTCACTATGGAAAGAATCCTGCGATCATCCACCAGTTGTCTCCTGTAGATGTCCAAGCCTTTTTGAGTTCCGGAGCTCACCTGTGCGCTCATTGTTTCTCAGAAAAACTTGGCCCCTCCTACCATTTCTGCTAGTGATGGATTTCCCTTTTTGTCTGCCTAAGGATGGTCTATGTAATTTCCATTGAGAGTTCCTTTGAATGCACATTGTGGGTTCAAAGCAACAGTTTCCAAATGCAAAATTTTACATCGGAAATCTACTCCAGACCTTTTTTCTGCTTAATTGATGATGGATTAATAAAGGGATAGCCTGTGCAGCCCATGAAATAGATTTTGAGTCAATTGCCCAATGGCTTTTGTCCCCCTCATGGATCGTCACCTTATCGTGGTGGGGGGGTATGCGTGCCCCAGTGATCCCAGGAGCTATGTTGTCCGGGGCAATTTGCCTCTGATAGGGTCTCCCAAGACAAACTGGTCCTGGGTGAAGGGCCAGACGAAGAACGATCCAACAGACTCTCATGATAAATTGTATATCAAGGATTCAGTGTACCCCGCCCGGTATGGGGTTACCGGGGCTGCATACCGGTAGTCTGGGAACGCCTTGGTATCCCCTCTGAAGAGCTGGAGCAGGTGGCTGGGGAGAGGGAAGTCTGGGCTTCTCTGCTTGAACTGCTGCCTCCGCGACCCGGACCTCCGGAAAAGCGGTAGAAGATGGATGGATGGATGGATGCCCAATGGCTTTTGTATAAATATGGTTGCAATTCCTAACCTGTAACTCAAATCCGGGTGTGAATACCCTCAAATTAAATCTGAGAGTCTGCCCTTTAAGTCCGTATTGATTATATAACTCTATATTGAACATGTTTTGGTAAACCGCTAAAATAACAAAACTTGTGTCCATGTCCAAATGGATTTAACTGTATACTGTAGAACTGCTGAAATCTTGAAGCAATCTGACCTAATACTAATTTTTGCAGAACACTGGCTTACCTTTTGGTAGAACATACTGGGAAACACTTAAAACTCAGTTGACTTTCATGTCATAAGAAGCAATTCGGCCCAATCATTATGTAAAATTCAGAAAACAACATGGATGCTGTGGCACCCCCAAATAATATGTATTGGTAGTAGAAGCTGAAATAATACCGTGAACCTCCTTATCCTTGCCTGAAAGTACCTCTGAAACACACACACAATCAGAGTTTGCATGGTTCAGCGCTGACAAGACTTCACTTCAGTCGAGCAGCAGCACCCCAGACGCCCGGGCTGCCATTTCTTTCTCCACCGGGGGAAGTTGCATACACCTCTGCTCTTCTGCTGCTCTTTACCAAAGTCTACAAAGGCACTGAAAGCCTTTTAATAAGTGAAAAAAGGCAGAAAGTCTTGCACCAGTTTTTTTTTTTTTTTTCCATTTCTCTCTTTTTTAAGTTGAACACGGGAGCTGCGTCAGTTAGTTGGCACCGTGTGACTCGTTCAGAGAGAGCAAAGGAGCGTGGGTGACATCTCCCTCTGTCACACTCTTTCACTCTTACTCATTCTGTGTCAGTACCCCCCCAAATCCACCACTCCACCCTAGTCTGTTTCTCAGTCTGTGACTAAAACAGGATGTGACGACTTTGTGACAGCTCCACAAAAAAAAAAAAAATAAATAAATAAAACAGGACCATTTTGAAGTTAAAATGCAGGGTGCTTGTCACGGGCGGGGGGGGTCTTTGTGTGCATTGTGTGAGTATGTGAGTTTGTAAATGTGCGACGCATACCGAGAGTGACAGGCGGTGGGCCGAGGAGAGGGAAGGAGGATGAGTATTTAAAAATGGCTTGACTGATGGCTTTATTATGGTGGTGGATTTGAACCACAAAAGGATGTAAAAAGAGGTCTATAATCTAAACTTCCTCTTGGCAACAACTTTCTTCTTGACAATTTGTCAATTTCCAGGATTGTTCGATTTAAATCAGACAGTGCTGAAAAGAAAAATCTATTTACTCAAGGAAACGACAAGATGAACTAGCAGCACAAACTTATTAAGGTCACAATGTTGATATTTGTTGTGGAAATGCAAATAAAAAAAGGCAAAATTGTGTGACTAAGCAGAAAAAAGTGTGAAGTGCATTTATTTTCAAATAAGGAATACATTTTCCATGAACGCCCAATATGACATATGTAGCATTACACATCTTTGACATCAAGGGGGGAGTATATTATATTTTCATGTCTGATCAAGAACCTCCCTATATCCTGCTTGTATTCAAACCTCATTAATCTTGTGCCTTGTTTTGCGGTGAACTGACCACTGCCCGTTTCTAGACCCTGTGCCTGCCTGCTGTATTGGAATTTTCTGCCTGTTCTGATCAAGCGTGCCAAGCTCTGACCCCTGCCTGCCTTCAGATCCTGTAAACTGCCTTGCGGAGTGGATATTCTTGGATTGTGCACTTCATCACCTCACCAAGTAAGTCGACTTACCACCATATATCACCATTACCATCCTTCCCCTTTCCCCAGCAGCTAAGTAGGCCTGACAAGCCTTTCCCCCTAGCCCACTCACCTGTAAAAAAGGACCCCTTCTCTGATTTCCACCATCATCAGGATCTGTTGCCATTCCCCGCTGCTTCATAAAGAGAATTCTTCAAGCATACAAACAATATTAATCTCCCTGCCATTTTATCCCATCGTTACCATTGTCTCTGCTCTCTCCCCTGAAGGGTTGCCAGATCATCATCATCATCATAATCATCATCATCATCATCATCATCATCATCACTATTTTACAGTATTATTGTCAATAAATAATTGTTTCACTAACCTTAAATGTTGTACTCCATATCTGCTCCTGGATCTTAGTATTACACCTTGTAATACTGAATGTATTATATTAATACTAATATAATACATTCAGTATTACTATTACTATTAATACAGTATTAGTAATATTAATACTGTAATAATGAATGTAAGATTCACAAACTTTTGCAACTCACATATATGTAATATTGGATCATTTTCCTCAATAAATAAATGACAAAGTAAAATATTTTTGACTCATTTATTTCACGGGGGTTCTCTTTTTCTACTTTAGGACTTGTGTGAAAATCCAATTAGGTTTTAGGTCATATTTAGACAGAAATGTAGAAAATTCTAAAGTGTTCACAAACTTTCAAGTAGCACTGTAGTAGTGGGAAGCGATGACACACAATAGGGCTGAACAATCCAGCCGCCACACCTTTTCTAAATGAGCCCACCCCTCCCTGCGGAAAGCCGGCACACTTTCTACTGGTAATCAGGTGGCATGATGCATAGTGTATAAAACAGAAACTAACAAAAGCACTGGCGTAAGGTGGCAAGTGTGATAAAAATGCCTAAAGTGTCAAAACAGAGCCTATTGTGGATTTTCTTTATATTAATGTTAGAGAAAACCTAATTCTTTGATTGAAAGATCCAAGAAAAAGCCAGAGAATTCTTCAATTTAAAGATATAACATTTATTTACGCTGGGTGCAGCATGACACAGCTCCCTCTGGAGCGTCGCCAGACTGACTGTGACTTCCGGCTGCGACTTACATTACTCTTCTCGAGTTGGTTAGACCAACCCCGTACAATAGGATGGGCTTGTACGTGACTGTCTCATTGGCCAATTTAACTCTGACATGAACAGGCCATCCTCTATTCATGTCACTGTCTTCTCGAATGTACGATCAACGGTGTGTGTGTGGGTGTTGGTTTTGGGTGTGTAACTAAGTATTAGACCTGACTAAAGGAAAGGAGAGCGAGAGAGAGTAGAAAGAGGGCTCTATAGCTCTGCCTAATTCCTGTTTACCAGAGTTTAGCACCACATATTTGTTCATAAGAATGCAAACAGAATATGTATAGAATATGTGTAGAACATAATGAGAGATTACCAAAAGAATTATTATTTTGGCACTCTAACTTTTCATAACCTCTCGCCGGGCGAGAGGCAACGAGCAGGGGTGGGTATTCTTGTATCCCCCCACCTTGCTGTCTCTATATTGGAGTTTTCCCCGGTGGATGAAAGGATTGCTTCCCTACGCCTTAGGGTTGGGAAACGGGTCCTGACCATAATTTTTGCCTATGCACCAAATAATGTTTCAGAGTACCCACCCTTTTTGGAGTCTGTGACTGGGGTGCAGGAGGGTGCTCCTCTTGGAGACTCCATTGTCCTACTGGGGGACTTCAATGTGCACGTGATTGGGAGGAACGGCCTGTCTGATCTGAACTCGAGTGGTGTTCAGTTATTGGACTTCTGTGCTAACCACAGTTTGTCCATAACGAACACCATGTTCAAGCATAAGGGTGTCCATATGTGCACCTGGCACCAGGACACCCTAGGTCGCAGGTCGATGATCGATTTTGTTATCGTGTCATCAGACCTGCGACCGTATGTTTTGGACACTCGGGTAAAGAGAGGTGCAGAGCTGTCAACTGATCACCACCTGGTGGTGAGTTTGATCCGATGGCAGGGGAGGAAGCCATTCAGACCTGGTAGACCCAAACGTATAGTGAGGGTGTGTTGGGAACGTCTGGCTGAGGACCCTGTCCGGGAGGTCTTCAACTCCCACCTCCGGAAGAACTTCAACCACATTCCGAGGGAGTCTCGAGACATGGAGTCTGAATGGGCCATGTTCTCCACCTCTGTTGTTGAAGCGGCGGCCCAGAGCTGCGGCCGCAAGGTGGTCGGTGCATCTCGTGGTGGCAACCCCCGAACCAAGTGGTGGACACCAGTGGTGAGGGGGGCCATTAAGCTGAAGAAGGAGTCCTATCAAGCTTGGCTGGCTTGTGGGACTCCCAAAGAAGCTGAGGTGGACCGGCAGGCCAAGCGGAGTGCAGCTCGGGTGGTTGCTGAAGCAAAAACCCGGGTATGGGAGGAGTTCAGTGAGCCCATGGAACAAGACTTTCGGTCGGCCTCAAAGAGATTCTGGCAAACTGTCCGGCGGCTCAGGAGGGGAAAGCAGCTCCCTGTCCACACTGTGTATGGTGCAGATGGGGTGCTGTTGACTTCGACTGGGAATTTTGTCGGGCGGTGGAAGGAATACTTTGAGGATCTCCTCAATCCCACTGATACGCCTTCCACAGAGGAAGTAGGGTTTGGGGACGAGGGGGATAACTTGCCTATCACAGGCGCTGAGGTCGCCAAGGTGGTTAAAAATCTCCTTGGTGGCCGGGCCTCAGGGATGGATGAGATTCGCCCTCAGTACCTCAAGGCCCTGGATGTTGTTGGGCTGTCATGGTTGACACGCCTCTGCAACATTGCGTGGAGGTCAGGAGCAGTGCCTTTGGCATGGCAAACTGGGGTGGTGGTTCCTCTCTTCAAAAAAAGGGACCAGATGGTGTGCTCCAACTTTAAAGGGATCACACTCCTCAGCCTCCCTGGGAAGGTCTATGCCAAGGTACTGGAGAGGACAGCCCGGCCGCTGGTCGAACCTCGGATTCAGGAGGAGCAATGTGGTTTTCATCCTGGCCATGACACATCGGACCAGCTCTTTACCCTCTCGAGAATCCTCGAGGGTTCGTGGGAGTTTGCCCAAACAGTTTACATGTGTTTTGTGGACTTGGAGAAGGCATTTGACAGCATCCCTCATGGTTTTTTGTGGGGGGTGTTTCGGGAGTATGGGGTATTGGGCTTGTTGTTACGAGTTATTCAGTCTCTGTACCACCGTTGTGAGAGTTTGGTTTGTATTGTCAACACTCGGTCGGACTCATTCCCAGTGAGAGTTGAACTCCGCCTGGGCTGCCCTCTGTCACCGATCCTGTTCAGAATTTTTATGGACAGGATTTCTAGGCGCAGACAGGAAATGGTGGGTGTCATGCTCGGTGACCACAGGATCTCATCTCTGTTGTTTGCAGATGATGTTGTCCTGTTGGCTTCATCCAGCAATGACCTACAGCTCTTGCTGGGATGGTTTGCCGCTGAGTGTGAAGCGGCTGGGATGAGAATCAGCACCTCCAAGTCCAAGTCCATGGTCCTCAGCTGGAAAAAGGTGGATTGTCCTCTCTAGGTTGGGGACAGGCTCCTGCCGCAAGTGGAGGAGTTTAAGTATCTTGGGGTCTTATTCACGAGTGAGGGGAAAATGGAGCGAAAGATTGACAGACGGATCAGAGCAGCATCTGCAGTGATGCAGACGTTGTACCGGTCTGTTGTGGTGAAGAGGGAGCTTAGTTCTAAGGCAAAGCTGTCGATTTACCAGTCAGTCTACGTTCCTACTCTCACCTATGGTCACTAGCTTTGGGTAATGACCGAAAGAACGAGATCGCGGATACAAGCAGCTGAAATGAGCTTTCTCCGTAGGATTGCTGGACTCACCCTCAGAGGTAGGGTGAGGAGCTCAGTCATCTGGGAGGGCTCAGAGTAAAACCACTGCTCCTCCACATTGAAAGGAGTCAGTTGAGGTGGTATGGGCATCTGATTAGGATGCCTCCTGGACGCCTCCCACTTGAGGTGTTTCGGGCATGTCCCACTGGGAGGAGACCCTGGGGCAGACCCAAGACTCGGTGGAGAGACTATGTCTCCCAGCTGGTCTGGGAATGCCTTGGTATCCTCTCTGAAGAGCTGAAGCAGGTGGCTGGGGAGAGGGAAGTCTGGGCTTCTCTGCTTAAACTGCTGCCTCCGTGACCCGGACCTCCGGAAAAGCGGTAGAAGATAGATGGATGGATGGATGGAACTTTTCATAACCCTTTCATTAATAAATATCCCTTGATGATCTGGTGAATAAACAACTTGCAGGGTAAAAGATGCCTTTTCTTGATATTTATTCACAGTGGCGTGAAAAAGTGTTTGCCCCCTTCCTGATTTCTCATTTTTTTGTATGTTTGTCACACTTAAATGTTTTAGATCAAACAAATTTAAATATTAGACAAAGATAACACAAGTAAACACAAAATGTAGTTTGTAAATGAAGGTGTTTATTGTTAAGGGTAAAAAAAAATCCAAACCTACATGGTCCTGTGTGAAAAAGTGATTGTTCCCCTCTGTTAAAACATAAATTAACTGTGGTTTATCACATCTTTGGAAAGCTGAGTCCAGTTTCTCTAGCCACACCAAGGCTTGATTACTGTCACACCTGTTCTCAATTGAGAAATCACTTAAATCGGACCTGCCTGACAAAGTGACGTAGACCAAAATATCCTCAAAAGCTAGACATCATGCTGTGATCCAAAGAAATTCAGGAACCAATGAGAAACAAAGTAATTGAGATCTATCAATCTGGAAAAGGCTAAAAAAAACATTTCTAAAGCTTTGGGACTCCAGTGAACCACAGTGAGAGCCATTATCCAGAAATGGCAAAAACATGGAACAGTGAACCTTCCCAGGAGTGGCCGGCCGACAAAAATTACCCCAGAGCACAGCGACGACTAATCCAAGTGGTCACAAAAGACCCCACAACAACATCCAAAGAGCTGAAGGCCTCACTTGCCTCAGTTAAGGTCAGTATTCATGACTCCACCATAAGAAAGAGACTGGGCAAAAATGGCCTGCATGGCAGAGTTCCAAGACAAAAACCACTGCTGAGCAATAAGAGCTTAAAGGCTCGTCTTAGTTTTGCCAGAAAACATCTTGATGATCCCCAAGACTTTGGGGAAAATACTCTGTGAACTGACGAGACAAAAGTTGAACTTTTTGGAAGGTGTGTGTCTCATTACATCCGGCGTAAAAGCAACACAGCATTCAAGAAAAGGAACATCATACCAACAGTAAAATATGGTGATGGTTAGTGTGATTGTCAGGCACTGTTTTGCTGCTTCAGAACCTGAAAGACTTGCTGTGGTAAATGAAACCATGAACTCTGCTGTCTACCAAAAAATCCTGAAGGAGAATGTCTGGCCATCTGCTAATGACCTCAAGCTGAAGCGCACTTGGGTTCTGCAGTAGGACAATGATCCAAAACGCACCAACGAGTCCACCTCTGAATGGCTTAAGAAAAAAAAAAAACAAGACTTTGGAGTTGCCTAGTCAAAGTCTTGATATGAATCCGACTGAGATGCTGTAGCATGACCTTAAAAAGGTGGTTCATGCTCGAAAACCCTCCAATGTGGCTGACTTTAAGCAATTCTGCAAAGATGAGGGGGCCAAAATTCCTCCACAGCGCTGTAGAAGTGCCATGATCCTGGGGCATGGGTTAGAGCCGTGCCCAGCTTTTCTGGCCAGTGAGCATTTTTCTGTCTGCATATTATTATGTGTAAGATCATTATCATTTTGATTGTGTTTGTATTTGGGTATTTCCGGTTTGTTTATTTTGACAGCGCTGTGCATCTTACGGCTGTCAATTCCTTTGAGGCTGCACAGCTGCGGTCTATTCTGTCCTTTTGTATTACACTTGTCATTGATTATTTGTTGGGTATTTAAGAGACACGACAACCCCTGCCTGTTGTTGTGTCCTTCATCAACTTTCATCTACGCCCTCTTTTTCTCCTGCCATGACCTGCTTTCATGGTTTAGGTCCCACTGTTGAGGTGAGTTGGTGTGCTTCGTTTTGGTGCCTTTTTTCTTTTTTGTTTTTCTCAGCCTTCGAGCTCCATAGCCCTCGGGGTCCTCTGGCTGAGCTTTTCCCCTGGTCAGGCATTTCCTTACTTTGTGCCGCTGACGTTGAGCTCAACTCTCCTCCAGCGTTTGTGTTGTTTCATTTCATTCATTGCATTTGTATGTGATGTTCTTGCTTGTGTTTTTTTTTAATAAATGTGCCAACCTACAGCTAGTGTTTGGTGTCCTATTTTTCCCCATGAAACGGGTGCGTTTATGACAGAAGGACATGACCAGTGTAGATACCAGCCCCTGTAGGTTTTTTTTTTTTTTCTTTTTGTCTGAAATGTAGAGGGTTTACCACCACGGACTTCCGGGTTTAAGGATTGAGTGAGGAGGAGTGTGCGGTGGCAGATCTTGTTGTAGATTTTGCCTCTAAGGCTCAGGTCATCCACACTCCCGAGGCCGTTTTTGGCTTTGTGAGCTTCACAGTCGGGTTGAGTGAGACTTAACCCAATCTTTGGAGCTACCCAGGTCTGACTCCTCTTCTCACGATGATATACGAAACTAGACGAGTTGTGGAGCTATTGGAAGATTCTCCCTCAGTTCAACCCAGGCTGAAGAAGCGTTCACAGGGGCGGAGGGCTCGCCACTCCTGCCTCAAGTCCACGCCACCACCCTCTACCCAGACAGCTCCTGAGGCTCTCGGAGAGACGGAGCCTGACCCCGGAGCAGCAGCTGACTCATCATCTCCCAGGAATTCAGGCAAGTGAACTCTTGTTTTCCATTACTATAAAATGAATATTCTTGCCTTGTTCCTGGAGACAAAACCCAGTCCCTGCAGTCCTCTGGGTTTTCTCCGTCTGCTACTAAGAGGTCCTCCAGGTTTTCTCTAGCTAGGCCCACCTCCTTGTCTTCTGAGGCGGCTCTTCCACAATCCCCAGAGGGGCCCAGGCTCACCATGGACAAAGCGAGGGATTGTTGTGTACCTGCTGCAGCAGAAAACATTGCACACCTGGATGACAGGCAATTTTCATTTATTTCTTCTTCAATTCATGATCATATGCCTTGCCTCATCCGTGGTAGGGAGGCTCAGGAAACGCAGTCCCCTGAGCTCTCCCCACCTGCTGCAGCAAATAATTCCTCACCTGTCCTTTCCGTGTCCTCCCCATGTTTTCCTGAACGTCCACCGGTCTCTGAACTGAGCCGCCAGAGGATGGAGGAGCCTGTGGCCCTGAAGGTCCCTGTTCCAGTGTCAGCGGAGAGCTGACCCCAGTTGCCAAGCCAAAGGAGCCACCATTGTGGGTCACTTCACCTGGGGGCACCGGGACTGCACACACCATCACACCTGCTGCGGAGGCCGCTGCAGCAGAGTTACAACCGGACCTCCAGAGGACTGAGCCCAGAGCATCGACGCCTGGTTTGACGGAGTCCTGGACGGTGGTGGAGCTCGAGTTCAGGCAAGTGCCCTCTTCTGTTTCTATCATTCCTATATTGGAGATGTCTTGTCTGGCTCTTGGGGAAGAGAGCCAAGTGCCACCATCAGCTGCACCTGAGCTCACCTTGCGGGGCTTTGCCACTTCCAGTGACCATGACCTTGTTCTTTTGCCTGCTTTTCCTCAGCCTTCTCCCAGGGTCTCCAAGGAAGATCCACCTGAGCCAGAAGTCTCCGCGGGTCCAGGCTCACCACCTGAGGTCATCACTGGTGCTCCATTCCAGCCCGGGTCTACCGAGGGTGCAGCGTTGGCCCAGACTGGGTCCACCGTGGGTGCTGCTAAGCACCAGCCCAGAGCCACCGCGGGTGCTGCAGAGTTCCAGCCTGGAGCCACCATGGGTGCTGCAGAGCTCCAGTCCGGAGCCACTGAGGGTGCAGCGTTGCTCCCGTTTGGAGCCATCGAGAGTGCGGCGTTGCTCTGGTCCGGGGTCACCAAGGGTGCAGCATTGCTCCCATCCAGAGCCACCATAGGGTGCGGCAATGCTCCCATCTGGAGCCACCGGAGATGCGGAGTTGCTCCCTTCTGGAGCCACCAAGGGTGCAGCGTTGCTTCAGTCCGGAGCCACTGCGGGTGCAACTCAGCCCCAGTCCAGGGCCACCGCAGGTGCAACTCAGCCCCAGCCCGGGGCTACCGCAGATGCAACTCAGCCCCAGCCCAGGACCACCACGGCTGCAACTCAGCCCCAGTCCCGGGCCACCGAGGGTGCAGCTCTGCCCTAGCCCAGGGCCATCGTGGGTGCATCCTGTGAAGTTACCCTTGAATGACAGCCCGTTGCTGGGGGATGCCGCCTCCTAGCTTAAGTGGCTTGTTGGCCTAGGGATGCTGGGAGACCGCCTGAACTGCTTCTGTTGCTTCGCTGGTTCCGGGGCACAGGGAGGCAACCGGATGCTTTCCAACACAGATGCCGGTGGTCATTGGACTTGGGAAGACTGCCTGAATTGCTCTGCCCACTGATCGGTCAGGCTTAGAGTCCCGTTTGGCCACCTGATAGACTGAGTGGGATTCATGAGTTGTTTTTTTTTTTTTTTTTTTTTTGTGCTCTGGTTACGGTCTTCCGTGCCTGAGTTCCCCCTCCTTCCCCCCCCCAGGGTGGGTCATTTCTATGTCGACGGAAGGTTTTCTTCTGTGATGTTACCCTGGGGAGTCTGGAATCCACCTCTTGAGGAGGGAGCTCTGTCATGATCCTCGGGCACGAGTAAGAGCCGTGCCCAGCTTTTCTGGCCAGTGAGCATTTTTCTGTCTGCATATTTTTATGTGTAAGATTATTATGGTTTTGATTGTGTTTGTATTTGGGTATTTCCGGTTTGTTTATTTTGACAGCACTGTGCAGCTTCTGGCTGTCATTTCCTTTGAGGCTGCACAGCTTCCGTCTATTCTGTCACTCATTCTGTCACTCATGTATTACACCTGTCTTTGATTATGTGTTGGGTATTTAAGATACACAACAACCCCTGCCCATTGTCGTGTCCTTCTTCAATTTTCATCTACCCCCTCTTCTTCTCCTGCCATGACCTGCTTTCATGGTTTAGGTCCCACTGTTGAGGTGAGTTGGTGTGCTCCGTCTTGGTGCCTCTTTTTTTTTCTCAGCCGTCGAGCCCCATAGCCCTCAGCCAACCTACAGCGAGTGTTTGGTGTGCTATTTTGCGCCCGTGAAATGGGCGCGTTTATGACAAAAAGACTCATTTCCGGTTATTGCAAATGCCTTATTGCAGTTGTTGCTGCTAAGGGTGGCCCAACCAGTTATTAGGTTTAGGGGCAATCACTTTATTATTAAGGGAAAAAAAAAATCCAAGTCTACATGGCCCTGTGTGAAAAAGGATTTTTTTTTTTCCCTTAATAATAAACACCTTCATTTAAAAACTGCATTTTGTGTTTACTTGTGTTATCTTTGTCTAATATTTAAATTGGATTGACGATCTGAAACATTTAAGTGTGACAAACATACAAAAAAATGAGAAATCAGGAAGGGGGCAAACACCTTTTCACACCACTGTACATCTTGACCGAGAATGTGTCCCGAACACAGGTGAGTACCACAAGAAGATTCAAAGTCTCAGAACAGAGCAGAGAGTTTTAATACAATAGACCAAACAGATAAGCATTGCTTTGAGAATGCTGAGTCAGCAGTGTTCAAGGCTGATCCTCACTGTCTCATAGAAAAGGTACTGGGCGTAATGTCATTGCGAGGGAGCTTTCAGTATTTAGGCACCAAGCCTCTGGAACAATTCGTCTGTGAGTCTCAGGTCATCTGGAAGTGTTAATATTCTTAAACATAATCTCAAAACCTACACTTGCTTTTGATTAAGAATAACTTCATTTTTTATTTATTTTTTTTATTTATCACTCATTCATTTTTAGCTTTTTAAGCTAATTTTACCAGTGATCTTATTATCAGTATTATTACTTTTTAATTGACTTTCTATTGGTTATATCTTTCTTTTAAACCATGTCATGTGATTTTTGCCTTTTTCTTCCAATTGTCATTTTCATTTCTTACTTCCTATGTTTTAATACTGAATGTATTGTTGTTTTACTCCATTTCCTTCACATACTCTACCTTTCTGTCACTTTGTTAGTCATCTGTGAAGCACTTTGAATTGTATTAACTTGTAGGAAAGGTGCTATTCAAATGAAATGTGATTTACTGATTTATGATTACAGGAGACAGAATGAACGGACAATAAAAAAAAAATACATAACAAGCATAAATGGCCTAAAACTGAACAAAAGCTGAAATAGTTCAGTGTACTAAAAGTATGTTTTTAGCAAAAAATATGCAGAAATGATTAGCAGTAAAAACTAATGGAGCCTATAGTGAGTGAAGAACTTCTGTTCACTTCTGTTATATTTTGGTTTGAAAAACAATAAATATAAAAGATATAAAAAATATAATGTAGAAAACTGTTAGCATTAACAGCATTCATACAATAACCGGCAGAGGGATGGCTGTTATTAAATCATGTTTCATAACCTGCGATTGTTGAGTATCTTTGTGTAGAAGACACGCGTTAAATATCCCGTGCTAATCTTTTAAACTTCAAGCTCCACATTTATTATAAGAGCTCAAGCAACAAAGCGGGGACACTGCAAATGGGGATTAAGCGCTTTGCTCAAGGGCACTCATCCATTCACTCGGCCATCCATCCTTCCACGCTGCACCGCCAGCCAGATAGCCAAGGAGTCCTTGAACCGGCTCGCCAACTCCTCATCCCTCCCTCTAGTTTTTGGCCACGGCTCCAAAAAGTAATTGAACCGCTCATGTAAGAGGCCTAAATGGCACAGTCTCTCTTCCCCCATTTTACTTTCCCTACATTGCGTCTCTTTCATCCATGCTCTTACGTCTTTTTCTTATCCCGGAGCCACTCTTGCTGGAGCCAGCAGTCAGGATCTGTTGTTTAGTCTTGGACGGAGAACCTCCTTCCTGTTCCAATGAGAAAATGTGTTAGTGTCCTTGCCTGTGCCAATGTTTCCCGTATTTCTGTGATTTGTGCATGTTGCAGAAACAGATGTAATATCATAGAAAACATCTGTCTCTGGTGTGTTGGGGATGGGGGGGTGGGGGGTATGGAAAGCTTTGTACTTGGCCTGGTCATTGTGTGTGTGCTTGTGTGTTTTGTATCTACGACTGTTTCACAGAGAGGTGAGTTTTTATTGCTTCATAAATCTGCTTCTGGAGACCGGCGGGAGGACCATGAGCGAGCACGGAGACACTTAGATGTGGGTTTTTCGCCCGTGATACTGTGGATGTCCAGCGTATTAAACAGTAAATATGAATTCAAAAACACATAAATCTGAAATCACAGGTGGCCATCTTTGTATTGTCATTGTTTAAGCGTCGACTTATTCAACCAAAAATGCCATGACAGGGTGGATTATTGATCAAATTAAGCACATCTGACACAGTGACAGACCTTTCAGCCATAAGTTATGTCTGACCCAGTGACAATTTGTAATAAATCTGAGATTCCTTGGGGTTGATCAGAGTTCCTTCCTTCTCGATGTCCTCTCATAAATCTGCACAGTGATATAACATGTCTATAAACCCAATTTCACACATGAGTAGGCTAGGCCATGAATAAATACCTTGCTGTGATGTAGCATAGCAGATATAAATAATATGACGTGGAATTGCGCAGAATTGTTCTTTCAAGCATATTGTATTCTCCGTAGTATGCAGCAGTTATCATGGCCCATAGTAACAGAAATATTACACTTCATTATGACTAGGAACCGCAGCCCATGAACTGTAATGTATTCTCCATAGGCCCTATACCATTCTGGTTCCAATAATGATTACTACACAGGTACCTTGATTGACCTGTTCAACACCAATTACCCAAATTTATAGTTTAACTGTGGAATAAACTAAGTATGATGATTTAGGCTGCGTGTCCACCAAACATGTTTTTCCTGCTGTGGGCGACTTTTTTTCTCTTCATTCTCTATGTAGTCTAAAGCGCTGAGCGCCCATCAGCACTGAACCACTTTCGGCAGTGGTCGCTTTTTGTTGTGGTGTTCAGGGTGCTGAGAGCTGAAAAAAGTTCAACTTTTCAGACTACAGCTGAGCTCATCAATGTCAGAACTTTCTATGCAGGCAATCAGAATTAAGGAAGGGCAGGACACAGGAAGCCGGTATAGTCTGTACCCAGACTTTTGTTTTCTTCTCCATGTCATGGCTGCACGGTGGCGCAGTGGTTAGCACTGCGGCAGCACAGTTTACCCTTGGCCGGGGGATTGTGGGGATCGTGGGATCGTGGGTTCGATCCCAGCCCCCGACCAACAGTGATCTGTGTGGAGTTTGCATGTTCTCCCCGTGTTGCGTGGGTTTACTCCGGGATTTCTCCGGTTTCCTCCCACACGCCAAAAACATGCATGTTAGGTTAATTGGCTGTTCTAAATTGTCCCTAGATATCTGTTTCCTATAGGCCCTTAGAATAGAGGGTTAGTATTAATGAAAGCGCTTTGAGTGGTCTTTGTGACTAGAAAAGCGCTATATAAGTGCAGGTTAGTTAGTTAGTTAGTTAGTTAGTCATCATATGTTGCATCTAGAGCTGCTACCAATGCCAGAATATGCATCCTGTCCATTGTTGTTTAGAGACTGCTATTAAAAAATAAGTAGAAAGTCTGACCATAGGAAAAGCAGAAGTGTTTAGCTGTGAGTGACAATGTTGCTAGGTTACAGGGCACAGACTTTTTTTTTTCCCCAGAGCACAGCACACAAGCACTGGAAAAAAGACGCTCAGGGCAGTCGGGCAACAAAAAACACATTTGGTGGACATGCAGTCTTAAAGGGTTGTTTTTATTGCTCCCGTTCACATTTAAAGTATGTTGTGACGTTGGTGTAGTCTCCATAGCCCTCTATTTTTATGTGATTCGGTATGTTTACAGTAATGCTGTAGGATACTTGATGAAATTTTCACATCAAATTACCAAAACAATAAAGGTTTAAAAGCAAATTTGGTTTTGTTTCTATCTTTACTTTGATTTTTATTTTTTTACCTTTAAGAAATGCAAACTGACAATGTGAAAGGGGAAACTGTTGTATGCACTTGGTACAAAACTGCTCATTAACTGGCAATTTACACAATTTTTTATAACTTAATTTGTTCAACTTGCAGATCTATATGAAATGCATACCTTCAGTGTCCTTCAAGTATGAAAATCTTTGGTTTCTGCTGTAAAGTTGTTGGGCGTTCAGAGTAAAATGCTGCGGCTGGAACAGAGCGATAAGCAAATGGCTTGCACAGCATTTGTCCTAATTCATAGTATTATGTTTCAAGGAAAAGAGCAGTCCTCTGCAGGAGGTGAGAAAACGGCAGTGACACCCCAGTCCTCCATGAAAAATAGATTTGTTCAAACAGCATCGTGCCACAAAACCGTTCAAAAGCCAAAGCCACAAAATGCCATCGGAAGTCAAAGCCGTTTTCCACCACTCCTGATTTTCTCTTACAGAAAATGTCCGACTGTTAATAAACCAGTGAGGTCCTTTTTAGATTACGAAAAAAGTCCCTTGAAATGGCAACGGGATATTTACAACCTTGTAACAGTGAAGGGCAGATATTTCAGTTCAGGTTGGTGCAACCCTTTCTGTTGTGCTCTTGTCCAGCTTTGGGCTTCCCTTCTCAGTGGAGTTTGGGGACCACCATGGCAGGACAGGGTCACATGCCTGGGCTCCAGCTTCTTTATTATGCACATGAAAAGTGAGTTAGAATAATGAAGATGGGAGAATATTAAAGTGTGCACTAATAGTTCTGTGGACAATAGTTCCAGATTGCTAGGGGACAGTAAAGGCGCTTTTCCACTACGGTCTGTACGGTACGGTTCGGTACGGGACGGGACAGTACAGTTCGGCCCACTTTGTTTTTCCACTGCACTAGGTCCCATTTGAAGCGGGTGGGAATATAGTTACAGGGAGGCGGCGCAACCCTCTCCCTCCCGTTACGTAAAACCAGCGTAACTGGCGTAAAACAAGCGTAACGTTACGCTAAACACAACGTTAAGCGTAACGTTACGCTAAACACAAGCTAGCAGGTTACGCGGCATCTGCCTTCTCTGTCTTTTTTTGCTGAATAAATGCAAAAAAGGAGAACAGAAAGCAGAGGCGGCAAAACTACACACTCTGGAAAAGTACTTGAGCGTTTAAGAATCCATAGAGCAGTATGAGAAGACATGAGGATACAAACAACATCACATATCAAGGTAAGCTAATGATTGCTAATGCTACTTTGCTTTTAAGTCCGCCGTACAACATTGTAATGTCGGCAAGTTATCGATATTAGGTACTAAAATATGTATTCACTGTGTGTGTGTGTTTCAGATAGCTCTCGTGTGGCAAAAATATCACTTCAAACGTTGGAGGTTAACGTTCAACAGTGATGTGACCCCAACTTCACGAACGCGAAGTGGCTATAATGTCTGAAGAAATGTTTAGCTTCTGATCTGTGTCAAAATCATGGAAAGACTGTTGAGACATCATGGAATTTATCTGCTGCAGCCAGTGGTGTCATAGCAAAACATGGATCAGGTGCCATATTGTAGCACACGAGCTGTTAAATATATATATTTCAACAGGTAAACAGTACTGAGTTAGGCATAAGATATATTTAACAATTATGATGCATTTTAAGCCAAAACAAATGGATCTAGGATTAAAAGTAATTAAAATAATGCAGTCACAAAGTTACATGGAGAAATACATGGATTAACTGGAAATATATCGTATTGAGTATTGCTGACTACATGTAGATACTGCATAAATATATATCCTCTGCATCAACAGTGTACTATACATGTATTTATGTAGTATTGCCCTGGGAATTTTGACAATAAACCTTTGTACTTTTGCAGATGTCTCTATTTTGTTTTACAGTCTTCAGCAAATAATTGTTTTGGTTACTTTTCTTAAAAATGAGCCATTATTTTCAAAGTCACTGATAAATGGTTCGTACTGTTGACTCTTTTCCCACCGGTGTCTTAACAAACAAAAATAGAAAATCATGATGTAAACACATAAATCACTAAATTGTTTATTCCAATCAGCAGCAAATTACAGATTATTTAGAATGTGCAATATTCAAACTGTAAAAAAAAAGAAACTGGAATGGGTCACACACGCTGGCCACGCTGCCTCACTGAGAAGCAACTGGTCGGCCCCTCATACTGGTCCCAGTTCAGCAGATCTTCAGCCTGCATCTCTGTAAATAGTGAGGCAAGGTCTGGTTTGGGTGGATCATTTTCCCCTTGCCTAGATGAAAGACAGAAATGGGTGGTGGATAATTAAAGCAAGTTTAATACATATTTGAGAAATGAATGAATCTTTATTTCCGATAGATTAGATTAAAAGAAAGGAACAGAATAATAGAACAAAGGGAAAAATATCCAATAAGGTCAAATTAAACAGCAACTCCTCGGATTATAAAATTCAACATAACTTATCCGAAATGGGTGATGGCTGAAGCCGCAGCTTATATTGCCCACCTATGTTCCATCTAAGAATTCAAAAATAAAATAAAATAAGAGTGATTACAAATCAGAACAAAGCCAAGACAAATGGTGACAAAAACTAAGCAACAGCACAACACAGACTGGATATGACAATCCTTATGTGATTTTACATGTCATCTTGTATATATGTTTGGAGTATTTCTGCCTTTAATTTTTGTTTAAATTGTCCAAGCGTTGTACATGATTTTAATTCAGGTCCAAAAGTGTTCAACAATCTGACTCCCTGCACTGAAACACAGTGTTGCTTGGTGGTAATTCTCACTGAAGGTTTTTGAAATATACATGTTCCTCTGAAATGATATTGTTTCTCCCTTATTTGGAACAACTTTTGGATATTTGCGGGGAGTGATAGATTCTTAGCTTTAAACATTATTACTGCAGTTTTAAAGGCAACCAGATCTTTCAATTTGAGAGCTTTTAATTTAAGAAAAAGTGGGTATGTTGGTTCCCTGTGAGCGGCTTTGTTTATTATCCTAATAGCTCTCTCCTGAAGCATAAAGACTGGATATATGTTTTATATGTGTTTCCCCATACTTCAGTACAATATGTCATGTATGGGAGTATTAATGAATGATACAAAGGCTATAGTGTGGGTTGATTCAGCAAATATTTCTCTCTGTGCGGTATTGTGATTGATTTTCATATTTTAGATAGATAGATAGATAGATAGATAGATAGATAGATAGATAGATAGATAGATAGATAGATACTTTATTTCGAACAAAAAGTATAACAAAAACAAAACAAATGACAAATGCAATAAAGTAACAGTATACACTGTTCGAAAGGGAGAAGGAAGGAGTGAACACTTATTAATTCCATCTCCTCTTTTCCATAAATACACCCATGTGAATTATATACAAATTACCACCTTTAAGACCCCAAGTAAACAATTTACTGTATTTTTTACAAATCAACATTAACACCCAT
Source organism: Pholidichthys leucotaenia (assembly GCA_020510985.1). Classification (NCBI taxonomy): domain Eukaryota; kingdom Metazoa; phylum Chordata; class Actinopteri; order Cichliformes; family Pholidichthyidae; genus Pholidichthys; species Pholidichthys leucotaenia. The sequence goes on along the minus strand of CM035841.1, from coordinate 410,274,597 downwards.
CCATCCTAACATACATTGATGTCCATACATCAAAACCAGCCTTAAACAACACAGATATACACAGTTATACACAGTGCTGTCCCACCCACCATTCCATAGTGTCCCATAGTGTCCCAGAGTGAGCATAGTGAATCGTACATATAAATACTACCCTTCTAACATATATCCTTTCAGCAAATAATGTTTATACCTCTTTTTGAATTGATTTCTGTTTGTACATAGTTTCAGTTCTGGCTCCAGACTGTTCCACAAATCCACCCCACAGACAGGTATGCACATACTTTTCTTGGTTGTTCGTATCTTGGGTTTTGTAAAGTTTAAGTCTCCTCTCAAATTATGATCATTGTCTCTTTTTTTTAAATATTTTTTGTATATTAGTTGGGAGTTGATTATTAATTGCCCTGTACATTACTTGTGCTGTCTTAAATTTAATTAAATCGATGAACTTTATGACATGTGAATTTAAAAACAACGAATTGGTATGGTCTCTATATCCTACATTGTTTATTTAACTTATAGCTCTTTTTTGTAATGTGCATATTGACTGTAGGTTGGTCTTGTAGGTGTTTCCCCAGACTTCTACACAGTAGTTAAGATAAGGTAAAAACAGTGAATTGTACAGTAAGACCAATGATTTATAGTCCAAGATGTGTCTTTTCTTCCCCAGTATGCCTATACATTTTGCTAACTTGGCCTGGATGTGACTGATGTGAGGTTTCCAGCAGATTTTATTGTCTAGCGTCACCCCCAGAAACTTATTTTCCTGTACTGTTTCTATTCTGGTATCATCTATCGTTACCATTATTTCCTGATTTATTTTATAATTTCCAAACATAATCTTTGTTTTTTTTAGATTTAGAGATAATTTATTTTTGTTGAACCACTGCGTTAACTTTTTCATTTCAGTTGTGACCACCTCTAAAACCTGCTGCAAATTCTCACCAGTGCAAAGGATATTTGTGTCATCCGCAAACAAAAAAAAATTTCAGAATTTTTGATACTTGGCATATGTCATTTATATACAAAATAAAGAATTTGGGTCCCAAAACTGACCCCTGGGGCACACCACAAGTGATGCCCATGAAGGGTGATTTGTGCTCACCAATTTGTACAAATTGTTGTCTGTTACTTAAATAACTTTCCACCCAACTCAGTCCTACCCCTCTTATCCCATACCTTTCCAGTTTCCTTAGTAGTATTCTGTGGTCAATGGTGTCAAAAGCTTTCTTTAAATCTATAAATACTCCTACAGCAACCTTTTTTTTATCTATACAACTAGTAATTTCTTCTATAAGTTCGATCAGTGCCAAAGATGTAGATTTATCTGCTCTAAAACCATACTGGCTGTCTGTAAGGAGGTCGTGTTTTTCAATGAAATCATCCAGTCTCTTAGTGAAGATTTTTTCAAGTATTTTGGAGAAGTGTGAGAGTAAAGAGACTGGCCTGCAATATGTGAAACGATGACTGTCTCCTGTTTTGTATAGAGGTATTACTTTTGCTATTTTCTGTCATGACTCGCCACTCATCATTGGCTCCTGCTGCGCGCACACCTGCGCCTCGTCAGCAGCGAGCTATTTAACCCACTCAGCCCTGTGCTTCGGCCTGAAGCCGTCTGTTCCCTTCGGCTCGTCTTCGCTGTTGGAACCCCCATTACCAGCAAGACAACGCTCTCTCGTAAGCATCTTACCTTTTCTCTACAGTCCTCTCCCCTGTGCACAGGTGGATTCCCCGGCGGCGGACTCCTCGTCTTTGCCACTCCATCCTCGCTGCCGCCTCAGGTTCTGCAGGTCGCTGTCTTCTGGGCTCTCCCTTGCCGACGCCAGCCACCTGTCATTCCAAGTAAGCAGCAGTCATTCTCACAGTCCTGTATAGGTGTGGTGCCTTTTACCTTGTTCCTCTGCTCTGTCATTATAGGGTTGCCCGGCTGTACGGCGAACTGCTCTGCTGCCTGCGCACTGAAGTTCACCCACAATACATATACATATCCCACACACGCACTCACTCACACCTGCTTGTTGAATAAAGCTGTTAAATCTATCCTGAGCCTGCGTGTGTGTCTCCTGAGCCGGACATTATGTCAGTACGGCTTCAGCAGAGCGGCTCGGCAGACAGCGGGCTCGCACGCCGTCTTTCCACCCTCGAGGCTCAGGTAGATTTAATAGCCCACCAACAGCAGGTTATTTTGAACCAATTGACCACTATCACTCACCGGTTGGACCGCCTGGACCCCCAGCAGGTGTTCCCCCCGGCTCGTCAGGGAGGGTTAGCTCCTGCTGCTCCGGTGGCTGGCCAGTCTGCCGCGGGAACGCCGGCCCGGCTCACACCGATCCCGACCCCTGCCCGTTTCAGCGGGAAACTTGGCGGAGCCCGGGGGTTCATTATGCAGTGTGAGTCGGTGTTCCTGCGCGTTCCCGGGGATTTTCCCTCGGACCACAGCCGAATTGGTTACATTGGCAATCTCTTGGAGGGGAGAGCGCTAACTTGGGCTTACGCCGTAATGGCGAAGCCCAGTTACGCGAACCTCTCCTATAACCAGTTCGTGCGGAGCTTCCTCGAAGTGTTTGATCATTCCCGGCGCGATAGTGTCCTCACTGACCGTCTCCTTGCTCTCCAACAGGGAAGCCGGTCAGCAGCGGACTACGCTATCGACTTCCGGGTCGCTGTGGAGGAGGTAGGCTGGGATGAGGCGTCACTCTGTGGCATCTTCCTCCGCAGCCTCAGCTCGGGTCTGAGGGATGAATTGGCCGGTCGAGATCTCCCGGAGACACTTTCGGAGCTAATCTCCGTAGTTATTAGCTTGGATAACAGGCTGCGTGAGCGTTCCTCCGAGCGGAAGTTAACCAGCTGGTCGCGAGGAGGCTCCGTCCGCACGCCTCAAGCTCGCCCCCTGGCGTTGCCGCCCCCAGAGTCCTCCGAGTAGTCGGAGGCAATGGTGGTTGGCCGGTCAAAGCTCCCGCCAGCGGAGAAACAGCGCCGCCGGGAGTTGGGCCTGTGCATGTATTGCGGAGGCAGTCAACACACCGTGGAGCATTGTCCGGAGAAGCCAAACGGGGAGGTCCGCGAGTAACTGTAGGGGGCCTCGCGGACTCTAACCGGTCAAAACCCCTCACTAGTCTTTCTTTGCCCATCCGTTTCTGTCACAATGCCATGGGGCACCTCACTCACGCACTGGTGGACTCAGGAGCAGAGCAGAGTTTTATTTCTAAGATCCTGGCAACCCAATTGGGCATCCCCTGCCACCCTCTGCCAACTCCGCTCAGCCTGATCACCCTCTCTCATGCACCCCTTGGACGAGTGACCCATCGGACCCAGCCTATTCCTGTCATCATCTCAGGTAACCATCGGGAGGATCTTGTCCTTTATGTCCTGTCCTCCTCTGTCTCACCAGTCATCCTAGGCTACCCGTGGCTGCACGACACAACCCGGTGCTGGATTGGCAGACCGGAAGGATCGCCGCCTGGAGCTCGTTTTGCATGGGCACCTGCCTTCAGTCTGCAGCCTGCGCCCCGTCCTCACCCCCTCTGGCCAAGGACGCTGCGCCACCGGATCTCACCCCGGTGCCCCCGGAGTTCCACGATCTGGGCCTCATTTTCAGCAAGTCCAGGGCCATGTCTCTTCCCCCTCATCAGCCCTACGACTGTGCAATTAACATCCGCACAGGGGCTCCCTTACCCTCAGGGCGTCTATACAGCTTGTCAGCGCCAGAGAGGGAAGCGATAGACGCCTACCTGAAGGAGTTGCTCAGCGCGGGAATCATCCGCCCCTCTTCGTCCCCGCTTGGTGCAGGGTTCTTCTTCGTGTCCAAGAAGGACGGTTCTCTCCGCCTCTGCATCGACTATCGGGCCCTCAACGACATCACGGAGAAGGACCGCTACACCCTGCCGTTGATGGACACCGCCTTCCACTCCCTCCAGGGGGCGACCTGGTTCACCAAACTGGACCTCCACAGTGCCTACCACCTCGTCCGGATCCGGGAGGGAGATGAGTGGAAAACAGCCTTCCGAACGCCGACTGGTCACTTCGAATACCTGGTGATGCCGTTCGGATTAACCAACGCCCCCGCTGTTTTTCAGCGCCTCATTAATGATGCCCTTCGTGACTTCCTCGGCCTCTTCGTGTTTGTATACCTGGACCACATCCTAATCTTCTCCAGGTCACGGGATGAACACCGGGTCCATGTGAGGCGGGTCTTGCAGCGGCTGTTGGAAAACAGGTTGTACGTCAAGGCCGAAAAGTGCAAGTTCTACGCCAAGACCACCTCCTTCCTGGGGTTTGTCATTTCACACGACCAAGTCCTTCCCGACCCCGCGAAGGTTAAAGCGGTGGTCGACTGGCCCACGCCGACCTCCAGGAAGCAGGTACAACAATTCATAGGATTCGCCAACTTCTATCGCCGCTTTGTACCTAATTTTGGCGCCATTGTCGGCCCATTGACCCGCCTCACCTCGCCGAAGACCCCCTTCTGGTGGACCAAAGAGGCTGCTGCGGCGTTTCAAGCACTGAAGACGGAGTTCTCTTCCTCCCGGGTCCTGAACCAGGTTGACCCCGCGCTGCAGTGTTTGGTGGAGGTCGACGTGTCTGATACAGGGGTGGGGGCGGTGCTGTCCCAGCGGTCGCCCGCCAACGGGACTAAGCGACCCTGCGCCTTCTTCTCTCGGCGCCTGTCACTGGCCGAGCGCAATTATGACGTCGGGGACAGGGAGCTTCTCGCCATCAAGCTCGCCCTGCAGGAGTGGCACCATTGGCTGGAGGGGGCTGCTTTGCCGTTCATTGTGCTGACGGACCATAAGAACTTGGAGTACTTGAGATCTGCCAAACGTCTGAACGTCCGCCAGGCGCGTTGGTCCCTGTTCTTTGCCTGTTTTCGCTTCACCATCACGTACCGCCCTGGTTCGAAGAACAGCCTGCCTGACGCCCTTTCCAGGCAATTTGCCCCCGAGACGTCCGAGGAGTCGGTGCACACCATCCTGCCCAGCTCGTGTGTTGTGGGGGCGATATCCTGGGCCATTGAGGACAAGATCCGGAAGGTGCAGGAGACAGAACCAGACCCTGGCGGCGGACCGGAGGGGAGGCTATTCGTTCCATCTTCGGTTCGGGGGGAGGTTATCCACTGGGTCCACACCTCCAAGCTCGCCTGCCATCCTGGGGTCTCCCAGCTGGTCGATCTCCTCCAGCGGTCCTTCTGGTGGCCTGGTCTGCAGAAGGACGCCGCCAACTACGTCCGGGCCTGCCCTGTGTGTGCCACCGGCAAGTCAGGTAACGCTCCCCCCGCGGGTCTGCTCCAGCCCCTGCCGATCCCAGGCAGGCCCTGGTCCCACATAGCCCTCGATTTTGTCACCGGTCTCCCAGTCTCCAACACCTACGATGCAGTGCTGACCATCGTCGATCGTTTTTCCAAGGCCGCCCACTTCGTGCCGCTGCGGGGCCTCCCTACGGCACAGGAGACAGCGGATCTCCTGGTCCAACACGTGGTCAGACTGCATGGGATACTGGTGGACGTCGTCTCAGATCGGGGGCCCCAATTCGTCTCTGAGGTGTGGAGGCGTTTCTGCAACGCCCTGGGGGCCACTGTAAGCCTCTCCTCCGGCCATCACCCGCAGTGCAACGGGCAATGCGAACGGGCCAACCAGGAGCTGGAAGCTGCCCTTCGCTGCATCACCACCTCCAACCCGGCCTCTTGGAGCACGCACCTGGCCTGGGTGGAATACACCCACAACTCCACTCGGTCTTCTGCCACTGGAATGTCCCCCTTCAAGGCTTCCCTGGGATATGACCCACCATTGTTCCCGGTGCAGGAGGGTGAGCTGGCTGTCCCTTCCATCCAGGCGCACCTGAGGCGGTGCCGGAGCCTTTGGTCCAAGACGCGTGACGCGCTCCTGCGCACAGCGGAGCACAATAGCACCTCAGCGAACCGTCACAGGAGACCGGCTCCTGCCTACCAGGTGGGTCAGCAAGTTTGGGTATCTGCTCACAACATCAATCTGAAGGGTGAAAAGAAGAAACTGGCTCAACGCTTCATTGGACCCTTCACCATCTCCAAAATCATTAACCCAGTGGCTGTGCGTGTGGCCATTCCCCCCCCCTCCGTATTTGCCCCACCTTCCACGTGTCCAAGATCAAACCGGTGGTGTCCGATCCCCTCTGCCCCCCGCCCGCGGCGCCGCCCACGCCCCTGATGATCAATGGCCACCCGGCCTGGAGAGTCACTGCCATCCTGGACTCTCGGCGCCGAGGTCGCGGGCTGCAGTACCTGGTGGACTGGGAGGATTTCGGTCCTGAGTGGAGGCAATGGGTGCGCTCTTCCTTGGTGCTGGACAAGGGTCTCATCACGGAGTTCCATCGGACGGACCCGGACAAACCAGCGCCAGGAGGCGCTGCTGGGGGTGGGGGGGGTACTGTCATGACTCGCCACTCATCATTGACTCCTGCTGCGCATACACCTGCGCCTCGTCAGCGGCGAGCTATTTAACCCACTCAGCCCTGTGCTTCGGCCTGAAGCCGTCTGTTCCCTTCGGCTCGTCTTCGCTGTTGGAACCCCCATTACCAGCAAGACAACGCTCTCTCGTAAGCATCTTACCTTTTCTCTACAGTCCTCTCCCCTGTGCACAGGTGGATTCCCCGGCGGCGGACTCCTCGTCTTCGCCACTCCATCCTCGCTGCCGCCTCAGGTTCTGCAGGTCGCTGTCTCCTGGGCTCTCCCTTGCTGACGCCAGCCACCTGTCATTCCAAGTAAGCAGCAGTCATTCTCACAGTCCTGTATAGGTGTGGTGCCTTTTACCTTGTTCCTCTGCTCTGTCATTATAGGGTTGCCCGGCTATACGGCGAACTGCTCTGCTGCCTGCGCACTGAAGTTCACCCACAATACATATACATATCCCACACACGCATTCACTCACACCTGCTTGTTGAATAAAGCTGTTAAATCTATCCTGAGCCTGCGTGTGTGTCTCCTGAGCCGGACATTATGTCATTTTCATTTTGTCTGGAAATGTACCAGTTTGAAATGACAGGTTACAGATGTGGGTGAGTGGCTTAACAATTCCTTCAATTACTTTTTTCACTATTGTCATGTCAATTTCATTCCAGTCCATTGATTTTTTGTTCTTAAATTTACTCACAGTCTCGATAATTTCCTTTTCAGTAACTGCACCCAAAAAGATTGTGTTTGGATTTCTATCTTCTATTTCATTCACAAAACCACTGTTGTTTGTTTCTGGTGTCAGAATTGATTTTGCTAATTCAGGACCAACGTTTACAAAAAATTTATTGAAACCACTGACCACATCCTCCAAATTATTTATCAAATTGCCATTTTCAATAAAATATTCTGGACAATTAGCATTCTTAGGTCGATTACTAATAATCCCATTGAGTACTTGCCATATTCCTCTTACGTTATTTTTGTTATCCTCTAATATTCTGTTGTAATATTCTTTCTTACAGGTCCTCATTATATTAGTAAGCTTATTTTTATATCTTTTATATTTGATCTCAGCTTCCACCGTTCTGAATTTAATGAATTGTTTATATAATGTATTCTTCTTTTTACATGCATTTATTAACCCCTTGGTGACCCAAGGAATATATTTTTTTGTTGTTGTTGTCTGTCACTGTATTGTTTTATAGGACAGTTTTTATTGTACAATGATTGAAATATTTGTAAAAAAAATTATCATATGCTTTATTTATGTCATTTTCATCATAAACTATCTTCCAATCTTGTATTAATAATTCCTTTGTCAGTAAACACATTGATTCTTCAGTTCTTATTCTTTTATATTTAATATTTTTGGTATACTTTTTCTTCCTATAATTACATTGATAGACAACAAAAATCGGCAGGTGGTCACTGATATCATTCAATATCATCCAGGGACAAGAGTTGCAAATTAGCTAATAGCTATACACTCTATGTGCAACACATCAGATTGATTGTCTTTGATTAATTGTCTATGTTTATTGCACTGTCCCTGTCAAATAAACTAATCTACTACTACTAATAAAAGCCCACTCCTGATATTATTTTCCATAATGTTTGTGAATATGTTATCTATTAGTGTGGCACTGTGTGACGTGATTCTGCTAGGTCCGGTAATTGTTGGATGTAAGCCCATACTGTACACTGTATTGATAAATTCTTCTGTCAAACTATGTTGTTTTGAGTTCATCAGATCTATATTGAAATCCCCACAGATGAACATAACTTTATGAGTTAGTTTTGCATACGTTTTTTCCATCCAGTCCTTAAATAAGTCAGTGTTTGATCCAGGTGTTCTATAAACACAGCTCACTACTACATTCTTCACATTGTCCAGACAGATTTCTATTGTAATATATTCAAATAAATCATCCACAGTTACTGACAGATTTTCAACAACCTTGTATTTCAAGCTCTTGTCAACATAAATTGCAACTCCTCCTCCTTTTTTCACATTTCTATTTATATAATTTAATTCATAGCCATCCATGGTAAAATCCACTCCTTTCTCTTCACTGAGCCAAGTCTCTGATATTGCCACAATATTGAACGGCTCTTTAAACTGATGTAAATAATCTTTAAAGTAGAACTGAACTGAACGGCATTGAACGGCACTGGGTGATAGTACATACAATTATAAAGATAATTTATCATTGGCACCCCCTCCACAAATTCCGGAATCTTGGAGAAAATCGCGATTTTGAATTTCCCGCCCTGAAAAATCAGACAAATCCACCGAAGTGCAGCCGGAGTTCCACGTGACGTCACGAGTGTGACCCAGTCCTCATGTTTACCATTGCGAGCACGTCGACACTGGTTGTTTTTGGTGCATTTTGTCGTGATAGTCGACTACAAAACATTTCCAACACCTGGGAAGATCTGTTCAGTGGCCAAGGAAAGCTGTCATGGCGACGAAAGAAAAGAAAGGGGGAGGAAAAGCGACCGGGAAGCGATGCATTTCTAGATATACAGTGATCCCTCACTTATCGCGTTTAATGGGGACCAGAACCGACCGCGAAAAGTGAAAAACCGCGAAGTAGCGTCACCCCCCCCCCAAGGGCGTCACAAGCACTATTTTGCACAAAAAGGCACAAGAGAACAGCGAAAAGTGCCACTAAGCAACATGAGCGATAAAGAACAATGAATGTGGTCTTCCTTCGCTGGGTAAAACGTCTCGGCCAATCAGCTTGCGAGGTAAAACGTCTCGGCCAATCAGCTTGCGAGATTCCCAAGCGGTGAAGAGGTGGGCAGAGAGGAGTGGAGCGGTGGTCAGAGAGGTAGATTTTGAGTTGTGCGGGCTCTCCGTGTTGATACCTGATGTTCTAATGAGAAGGCAGGGAGACTACATTAGAACATCAGGTATCAACACGCCCCCTCATGGATCGTCACCTTATCGTGGTGGGGGGGTTTGCGTGCCCCAGTGATCCCAGGAGCTATGTTGTCCGGGGCAATTTGCCTCTGATAGGGTCTCCCAAGACAAACTGGTCCTGGGTGAAGGGCCAGACGAAGAACGATCCAACAGACTCTCATGATAAATTGTATATCAAGGATTCAGTGTACCCCGCCCGGTATGGGGTTACCGGGGCCCCACCCTGGAGCCAGGCCTGGGGGAGGGGCTCGAAGGCTAGCGTCTGGTGGCCGGGTTTCCACCCATGGGACCCGGCCGGGCTCAGCCCGAAGGAGTTACATGGGTCCGCCCTCCAGTAGGTTCACCACCTGCAGGAGGGATCATGGAAGTCCGGTGCTATGTGGATTAGGTGGCAGTCAAAGGCGGAGACCTTGGCGGACTGATCCCAAGCTTTCTAAACTGGCTTTTGGTACGTGGAATGTCACCTCTCTGGTGGGGAAGGAGCCTGAGCTGGTGTACGAGATTGAACGATACCGGCTAGATATAGTTGGCCTCACCTCAACACACAGCTCCGGTTCCGGAACCAGTCTCCTGGAGAGGGGCTGGAGCTTGGCCTTTTCTGGAGTTGCCCCGGGCGAGAGGCGACGAGCAGGGGTAGGTATTCTTGTATCGCCCCACCTTGCTGCCTCTATATTGGAGTTTTCCCCGGTGGACAAAAGGGTTGCTTCCCTGCGCCTTCGGGTTGGGAAACGGGTCCTGACCATCATTTGTGCCTATGCACCAAATGATGTTTCAGAGTACCCACCCTTTTTGGAGTCTGTGACTGGGGTGCTGGAGGGTGCTCCTCCTGGAGACTCCATTGTCCTACTGGGGGACTTCAATGCGCACGTGGGCAACGACAGTGAAACCTGGAGGGGGGTGATTGGGAGGAACGGCCTGCCCGATCTGAACCCGAGTGGTGTTCAGTTATTGGACTTCTGTGCTAACCACAGTCTGTCTATAACGAACACCATGTTCAAGCATAAGGGTGTCCATATGTGCACCTGGCACCAGGACACCCTAGGCCGCAGGTCGATGATCGATTTTGTTATCGTATCATCAGACCTGCGACCGTATGTCTTGGACACCCGAGTAAAGAGAGGTGCAGAGCTGTCAACTGATCACCACCTGGTGGTGAGTTGGATCCGATGGCAGGGGAGGAAGCCATTCAGACCTGGTAGACCCAAACGTATAGTGAGGGTGTGCTGGGAGCGTCTGGCTGAGGCCCCTGTCCGGGAGGTCTTCAACTCCCACCTCCGGAAGAACTTCAACCACATTCCGAGGGAGTCTGGAGACATGGAGTCTGAATGGGCCACGTTCTCCACCTCTGTTGTTGAAGCGGCAGCCCAGAGCTGCGGCCGCAAGGTGGTCGGTGCATCTCGTGGTGGCAACCCCCGAACCAAGTGGTGGACACCAGTGGTGAGGGGGGCCATTAAGCTGAAGAAGGAGTCCTATCAAGCTTGGTTGGCTTGTGGGACTCCCGAAGCAGCTGAGGTGTACCGGCAGGCCAAGCGGAGTGCAGCTCGGGTGGTTGCTGAAGCAAAAACCCGGGTATGGGAGGAGTTCGGTGAGGCCATGGAACAAGACTTTCGGTCGGCTTCAAAGAGATTCTGGCAAACTGTTCGGCGGCTCAGGAGGGGAAAGCAGCTCCCCGTCCACACTGTGTATGGTGCGGATGGGACACTGTTGACTTCAACTGGGGATATCGTCGGGCGGTGGAAGGAATACTTCGAGGATCTCCTCAATCCCACTGATACGCCTTCCACAGAGGAAGCAGGGTTTGGGGACGAGGGGGATGACTCGCCTATCACAGGGGCTGAGGTCGCCAAGGTGGTTAAAAATCTCCTTGGTGGCCGGGCCCCGGGGGTGGACGAGATTCGCCCCGAGTACCTCAAGGCCCTGGATGTTGTTGGGTTGTCATGGTTGACACGCCTCTGCAACATTGCGTGGAGGTCGGGGGCAGTGCCTTTGGCATGGCAAACCGGGGTGGTGGTTCCTCTCTTCAAAAAAGGGGACCGGAGGGTGTGCTCCAACTTTAGAGGGATCACACTCCTCAGCCTCCCTGGGAAGGTCTATGCCAAGGTATTGGAGAGGAGAGTCCGGCCGTTGGTCGAACCTCGGATTCAGGAGGAGCAATGTGGTTTTCGTCCTGGCCGTGGCACATCGGACCAGCTCTTTACCCTCTCGAGAATTCTTGAGGGTTCGTGGGAGTTTGCCCAACCAGTTTACATGTGTTTTGTGGACTTGGAGAAGGCATTTGACCGCGTCCCTCGTGGATTTTTGTGGGGGGTGCTTCGGGAGTATGGGGTATCGGGCTTGTTGTTACGAGCTATTCGGTCTCTGTACGACCGTTGTGAGAGTTTAGTTCGCATTGCCAACACTCGGTCGGAGTCATTCCCAGTGAGAGTTGGACTCCGCCAGGGCTGCCCTTTGTCACCGGTCCTGTTCATAATTTTTATGGACAGGATTTCTAGGCGCAGCCAGGGAATGGAGGGTGTCATGCTTGGTGACCACAGGATCTCATCTCTGTTGTTTGCAGATGATGTTGTCCTGTTGGCTTCATCCAGCAATGACCTACAGCTCTTGCTGGGACGGTTTGCCGCTGAGTGTGAAGCGGCTGGGATGAGAATCAGCACCTCCAAGTCCGAGTCCATGGTCCTCAGCCGGAAAAAGGTGGATTGTCCTCTCCGGGTTGGGGACAGGCTCCTGCCCCAAGTGGAGGAGTTTAAGTATCTTGGGGTCTTGTTCACGAGTGAGGGGAAAATGGAGCGAGAGATCGACAGACGGATTGGAGCAGCATCTGCAGTGATGCGGACGTTGTACCGGTCTGTTGTGGTGAAGAGGGAGCTTAGTTCTAAGGCAAAGCTGTCGATTTACCAGTCAATCTACGTTCCTACTCTCACCTATGGTCACGAGCTTTGGGTAATGACCGAAAGAACGAGATCGCGGATACAAGCGGCTGAAATGAGCTTTCTCCGTAGGATTGCTGGACTCACCCTCAGAGATAGGGTGAGGAGCTCAGTCATCCGGGAGAGGCTCAGAGTAGAACCGCTGCTCCTCCACATTGAAAGGAGTCAGTTGAGGTGGTATGGGCATCTGATTAGGATGCCTCCTGGACGCCTCCCACTTGAGGTGTTTCAGGCACGTCCCACTGGGAGGAGACCCCGGGGCAGACCCAGGACTCGGTGGAGAGACTATGTCTCCCAGCTAGTCTGGGAACGCCTTGGTATCCCCTCTGAAGAGCTGGAGCAGGTGGCTGGGGAGAGGGAAGTCTGGGCTTCTCTGCTTGAACTGCTGCCTCCGCGACCCGGACCTCCGGAAAAGCGGTAGACGATGGATGGATGGATGGATGGGTATCAACACGGAGAGCCCACTCTCCCCGGCTCCCCAGCCCGCTCGGGAATCTTGCAAGCTGATTGGCCGAGACGTTTTACCTCGCAAGCTGATTGGCCGAGACATTTTACCTCGCAAGCTGATTGGCCGAGACGTTTTACCCAGCTTCGCTCCCTGCCTAGCGCCTATACTCAGCGAAGGAAGACCGCATTCATTGTTCTGTATCGCTCGTGTTGCTTAGTGGCACTTTTCGCTGTTGTCTTGTGCCTTTTTGTGCAAAATAGTGCTTGTGACGCCCTGGGGGGGGGGTGACGCTACTTTGCGGTTTTTCACTTTTCGCGGTCGGTTCTGGTCCCCATTAAACGCGATAAGTGAGGGATCACTGTAATAAGTTGGAAAAATGCTGATGTTTTTTTTTCCCTTTCTTTTTTATTGTTAATTTTCCTTATCCTGACACCCCAAACATGCCAAAGTAAAGACTCACCATTCTGTATTCAATAAGCGACTCTCCTCCCCATCACTGCTGCGGTCTGAGTCGGTGCCAGAATCCCCCGAAAATTCTGGCTCTAATCTGTATGGTTCGATGCCTCCCTCGCTCTCTTCCTGTTCACTTGACACTCCTGCATCCTCCTCTGTCTTGTCACCGATCCTGAATGCCTCTTCACTCTGAAAACTCTGGTGTTCTTGACTGCTGGAACTGCTATCATCTGCCATTGTTGTTTTGATAAGGGTCACACTCGTGACGTCACGCAGCGTCGTCTGCACTACTTCCGGTTTGTTTGGCACTGCCAGCCAGAGGCAAAAGTTTATCGGCTTATAGCTTGGCCATCGCACGGCCTAAAAATTTCTTTTATGTGTTGAAAAATACAATAGGTAATAAGGAATTAATCTGCTATTCTACTTTTTTGGCAAAAAGGTGAGTTCAGTTCTACTTTAATGTTATTAAAGTTGGCATAGAGACTTCTGCTGTTGAAGTGGATCATAGAAATATTGAAATCAGATGTGACCATTGTGTTAAACTGATCATCTGTGTAGTAATTACAGCCATTATTGATGGAGCTAAATAAATTATTATCAGGGTCTATGTTATAGTCTACGTCCTGTGGGTTGTGATCTGTATATTCAAAAACTTTCAGTTCCTGTTGTTCCTGTTTGTTGATCTTTTGTTTCATGTTGTTAAATGTCTTGTAGCAGATGAGTATATCCCTTCAGTGTCCTACAGTTGCCTGATTGTTGCTGTGACTCCAGTTAATAATATTCATTGATATTTGTCCAGTTCCATAATATTACGGATGTTAATGACCTTGGCTTCTTCAGGTGATCCGTTTAATTTGATGAATATTTTACAGTTTGATGTCCAGGTGTTTTGAATCTTTTTCTGCTTTCTCAGGTATCTTGCTTTTCTGGCTATTTCTGCGTTTTCTTTTGTAAGGTGCTTGTTTATGTAAATGTTCGTTCCTTTCAGTTTCCTACCTTGTTTTAACAGCGCAGTCTTGTGTTTTCTGTTCACAAACCTCATGATCACAGCCGGTTTGTCACCGATTTTCCTGGGCAGAGGGTGGCAGGTCTCTATGGTGTTGCAGTCCAGCTGAATTCCTTTGGACTGCATGAAGACCGCCACTTGTTGCTCCGTGGAGTCGTCTTCCAGCTCACCGAGGCTTCCACTGCTATCCGCGGCCACCGCTCGCACGTATGATTGGGGTTTAATGTGGAGCCCCGTGATGATCACGTCGTTCACCCGAGTGTTCTGCTCCAGTTCCGACACTCTGCTCTGCAGATACTCCAGCCTCTTTTCCTTCTCAACGTTCTGGATCCACAGCGCTTTCACCTCCTTGATCAGGTCCAGGATATTTCTTTGCTGCACCTTAACAGCAGAAATCTCTTCTGCCAAGAAATCCAGCGCTTTTTTAATTTCGTCCACCTCCTCAGTCTGCTGAGCTTTCTTGGGACCCATGATCCCGGCCGATGATCGTTGATTGTGATCGTAGGAAAAAAAAACACGTGGGAGAAATCCCTTTGTTCTTCCTGAGCGTGAGGGGCCTGATTGCTTCACCAGCCACTACAATATTAAGTTATGAGACTGGCAATTTCTCTTTTTTCATGAGCAGGTTTATTCTCCAGCGGTAGTAACAAAAAAAAAAAAAAAAACAGCTCAAAACGCTAGCTCTAAACTGAGTTTTAAACAGAAACGAACTGGGAGCCTTTACTTGTGCGTTCTCACCTTACAAGAACCGGAAGTTGGAACTTTACCTTTAATATAATTAATCTGTGACTTCCAACACAGTTTTTTTATCGATTATTATGCCAAGGATTTTAATTTTGGATACCCTTTCAATCTCTACACCATTTACACTGAGTTTAGATACTGAGTTGTTGTGATGGTGTGAAATAACGTTATCAATAAAAGTTTAGCCACCACTGTGTCGCCCTGGTTTCAAGTGTGGGTGGTGTTTTGTGCTTGTATTGCTAAAATATAAAAGGAAGCACTACAATGGGTCTCAAATATTTGTCATGTGTACTGTTACTGCATGAGTTTATTGACAATAGACTATAAACTACACATATAAACTAAATTCTAATGGTGACTGAACAACTTCCATTCTCCAAAGTGCAAGATACACTACAGTGATCCCTCATTTATCGCGGTTAATGGGTTCCAGAACCGACCGCGAAAAGTGAAAAACCGCGAAGTAGCGTCACCCCAATGACGTCATCCATAAACAATACGTACGTTCATTCTATCACTCTCATATGATACGTGTGTGTGTGTGTACGTGTACATACATACGTAGATGTAAACAAAGTGTACATAAATATGTTTTTAGAACTCTTTTATTCTTATAACAAGATACGTAACTCAAGATGAAAATGATTTACTGCACAGGTTAATGAGAGCTTTACTGCTCCTCAGGTGACGCCTCATCGTGAGGTGCTGGGGGTGCAGGATCATCGAGGGCAGCTTCCGATAGAGCTGAAGCTGCAGGAGGCGGCGTAGTGCCTCGACGGGAAGACTATTTCGCACAAAATGGCACAAGAGAACAGCAAAAAGTTCCACGCGGCGAGACTAAGTAACACGAGCGATAAAAAGCAATGAATGCGGTCTTTCTTCCCTTCATGGGTGCTCGGCAGGAAGACGAGGTGGGTGAGACGTCTCCGCCAATCAGCTTGCGGGGTGAAACGTCTCGGCCAATCAGCTTGCGAGATTTCCGAGCCCAGCCAACACGACAACAGCGAACAGAGAGTTGTGCTGCTCTCCGTGTTGACACGTGATGGTCTAATGTAGTCTCCCTGCCTTCTGCTAGCGCCCGCCCATTATTTCTCAATTTTGAATTTTTGATGAATATTTTTGAAAAATCCGCAATGCACTGAGGGCGCAAAAGGTGAAGCGCAAAGTAGCGAGGGATCACTGTATTATGACTATAACTCATAAAGGATCACAGAAATGATCTGATTAAAAAAAATAAATAAACAAACAAACAAAAATAAATAAACAAGCGGTTTACCTGTACTTTAACTTAAAAAGCAAAAGATTTGACTATAAATATGATTGATGTGTTGTTTACCTGTCACAATACTGCTGTCAAAACGTTGAAATTCCAAGCAGATCCTCTTTGGACTCTACAATCAAAATACCCACACCTTAAGTTCATACACAGCACAGAAATGCAACATGTAAAAAACACCTTTTAAACCAGGATTACAACTAGCTTATTTCATCAGATATTGTCAACACAAGGCAACATACTAGGGCGGATGTAGCATTGAGCTAGGTCATCGTTTAAACATGATTAAGTTTTTGTCTGTCCACAGTGAACTTTCCACTGCTGGGAAATATAATGTAAAACATGAATGTCACATCACTCACCGTCCTGTATATCACAATATCACAGCTTCAACTGCTGAAGTTGGGTGCGTCGCGGCTGTACATTCAATTCAGTTCAGGTGGCTGGGTCTAATTCCCGGTGCGTCTCCATCTATTTTCTAGTGCGTCTGCTTGTGCTCCCCACTGCAAGCTCAATCTGCTTCCCTCTGCATTCTCTCATCAGCCGAAACGTACAGAAAACTCTGCTGGACCGCTATGTTGATTTCTGCTGATTTCTGTTAAGCCATTCTACTATTGTTGTTTATAATATCACTTGTTCGCGGGCTCACGGACAAAAAATTGCAAATGGCGGCCAGCCAGTGATTCTGGAACGTCACCGTAACACCCACTCTCATGACGCTACGCCCAGACCAATCAGTGGCCAGCAGTGGGTTGACGTAACAGTGCCGGTACGCTTTGGACCTGCTCTGGATCAGTCCCGATAAAATAGGAACAGTTCCAAATAAACAGAACCGTAAGGACTTCCGGTGCCTAATGGAAAAGTGGACAAAGGGTGCCGAACCGTACCAAACCGTACCGTACTGACCCTAGAGGAAAAGCGCCTTTACAGTTTGAGTTTGGTGATATTTCTTAAATGGAAGAAACATGACTGAATGAGTTTTTAAATGTGGGATTCAAAGTTCAGCTTTTGGTTGAAAGTGATGGATAACCACCTCAGAAGATTTCAGGGCTGAACAGAAGACTCTCAGCTTTGACGGGGTTGAAGTGGAGAAAGTTGGAAGACATCCAGTTGGCTGTGAAGCAGTCACAGAGAGGCAGTTGAAGTTTTGGGGTTTGACAGAAAAGTACAACTGTGTGTCGTCAGCATAACAGTGATAAGAAATACTGCTGAAACTTATCAGCAGATGGCTGAGGACAGGGGTCAGCAACCTGTACTACATAAAGATCTGCTGCGAGTGATTTTTGTATTAAAAAAATCTGCATGGACCCATGAAAAGAGGTAATCTTAAAAACTGAGATAAAACACCAGAGTTACAGCTACAATCAGTTTTTTTTTCTTATGAATCTGCAGCTTTTTTTTTTTTAATTTAATTGTTAATTTGTTACCTTTTTCCTGGTAAATTTTTGATTATTAGCAAAATGTTTGTGTCTCTTTTCTGGCAAAATTGTGTGTGTTTGTCTGTAATTTGTCATATGTTTTGATTTTGTCCTAAACTCTGAACATTTTCCTTTGCAAATTTAATACCTCTGTCATGTAAAACTGAAGCACGATGGTTCAGTGGTTAGCACTGTTGCCTAACAGCTAGAAGGTTCCAGATTCAAATCCCTGGACTGGCGAGGGCAGGAGCCTTTCTGTGTGGAGTTTGAATGTTCTCCTAGTGCTACGTGGGTTTACTCCAGGAGCTAAGGTTTCTTTCCACAATCCAAAGACATGCATGTTAGGTTAATTGGTCATTCTAAATTGTCCCAAGGTATCCGTCTCCAATAGTCCCTTAGAATAAATAGTACTAGTAAAGCACTTTGAGTGGTCTTTGTGACTAGAAACGCACTATATATGTGCAGATCCTTATCCCATGTAAATTTGTGACATTTTTCTTTAAAGTTATGAGCTATTTTCATAAATGTTGATATTTTTGGCATAATCTGCTTTTCTCATGATATTGTCTTATCTGATTGTTACCCTTTTTCAGGTAAAAATGTTTCCTTTTTCATATAAATTTGCAATTGCTTTCTAATAAAACTGTAGCTTTTTCTGGTAAATTTGTAAGTATTTCTTAAATAAATTTATTGCATTTTTCTCAAATTCCAACTTTTTCCAGTGAATTTATGATTTCTTCAAGAATTATTGTGACTTTTCTTGAAAATTTGTGGGCAGAAATTCTCAGAAATAATCCTCAGAAAATTGCAAAAAAGTTTACCAAAATTTGTGAGAATTTTTTTTTTTTTTTTGCATAAATTGTCAGGTTCTTATTTTCTGCTTTTCAGGATAATTTTACTCATAAATGTGAAACTTTATTTCTTGTAAATTTATTGCTTCTTTTCTCAGAAATTACTTTTTTTTTTTTAAATCATGCCCTGAGGGAACCAATATTGATGGGCAAAAGAGCCATAGGTTGCAGGCCCCTGGCATAGGAGCAGCATATACTGTATAAGGAGAAAAGAACTGGGCCAAGAATGGAGCCCTGAAGGATTCCACATGTGAGTGGTGCTGTAGAGGACATGCAGTTATTTATATGGACTCTAAAATGTCTGATAAGTAAGATGCGAGCCATTCAAGGGCAGTGCCAGAGATATGACCCAATTCTGAAGCCTGTCAATGAGAACAGTATGATCAATGGTATTGAAAGTAGCATACAAATCAAAGAGGAAAAGCACCTGGCATCAAATCTTGGAAGAAAAGCTATGACTTCACCTGACAATGCACACTCTGCACCAATAGTGAAAGGCAAACTCAACTGGTTAACTGACACCCAAGACATTCCACTATTCCCATATCTATATAATTAATAAACAATAGATATGTGTGTTTAGGGATTGATGCATCATTGCAAGTGCCAAGTATTATGATATCAGTAGGTGATATGAGTGGGATGCTATCTTGCTTGTTAGCAAAATGACCTAAACTCATCCCCCTTGCTAATATGCCATCCCTATTTATAGGTGTATGGAAGGAGGCACAGGGGGAAGAAGGGACATGGGTAACATCCCCCCACCCACAACATCGAAAAACACAGAATTGTCTACCCAATATCTTTATAAACTTTTCTTTATCATGCTACAGAACTGAATAAAATGAATTTGATGCACCAATTTTAAGCAGAAATGAAAAAAAAATGTACCTTTTTTCTGTAAATTTGTATTTTTTTTCTACAAGATTTGAAACTTCTAAACTTGCATTTTCTTCCTTGTAAGCTTGCATTTTTCTCCCCTATTACTTTTCTGACATGATTTAGTAACAGACCCAGAAGCAGACTACAGACTTGGTTATTATAGCAATAATCTTTATTGAGAGTGAGTGTGTGTGAGTGCAGAGCAAGAGGAGTCTGGCAACCCTTCAGAGGAGAGAGAGTTGATTATTGTGAAGTTAATTATAATCTTACGGCGCAGGGAGCGGTTGGAATGAAACAACCTGTGGCCTCGTTCTCTCCTAGTTGCGTGGTCCCGTGAAGGTGAAGAGGTGCTGATGCAGGTATACACAGTGCTTGGCCGTAGGGAAATTCCTCAGCTGAGGAAAAAGGGAAAAAGTTTAGTCTTGTGATTAAGACACTTACAGGATGCCGGCGGGGCTGAGGAGAAACCAGCTCTGGGAAAGGTTCCGAGTCTGCTTCCAGGAGTAGTCCTGGTCCGCCAGGGAGAAGGTCCACCTGTGCACAGGTTAGACAAGACAAGCAGAGGAGAGGTGCATGGAGTTGAGTTCAGATTGAAAGGTAGCTTATGGTATGCTGGGTCTGAGGTGAGGTTCACAGCTGGAGATGAGAAAGGCTGTACAAGCGTAGAGGAGCTCTCTAACTGCATGTGAGTGTAGACGTCTCCGTGCGGGAGTGGAGGGCCCCACTCCATGTAAAGGCTGCTTAATTAAGGAGCACAGGTGTGGAAGAAACCGCAGCTTTGAAACATAATTAATGAGAAGAGAGAGAAAACACAGCTCAGAAAACCACAGTGACCCCCCCCCCCCCCCACCAAGGAACGCCTCCTGGCGGCCAACTTTACCTCCCCAGGTGGGACCGATGGAATGCCCTGATCATTTCCCGATCCGTGATGAAGGATGCCCCGACCCACAATCTCTACTCTGGTCCGTACCCAGCCCGCTCCACCAGGTATTGTAGGCCTCGCCCCCTGCATCGTACATCCGTAATGCGGTTGACCTTATACACCGGACCACTGTCGATTATCACCAGAGGGGGAGGGAGCTTTGATGGAGGATGCAGAGGGCTGGTGGAAAACGGCTTTACCTGAGAAACATGAAAGGTGGGACAGATGCGGAGAGCACGAGGAAGAGACAGGAGACAGCAGCTGGATTGATTATGTGAGAGATGGAGTAAGGGCCAATAAAGCAGGGAGAGAGCTTCTGGAATCAGTCTTAAGGTTAATGCGTTTAGTGGACAACCATACCTTCTGCTCAACCCGATGGGGCATCCGGGGTCCTCTAACGGTTGGCAATCTTGGAGTTGCGGTCTGCAATGTGGCGGAGAGCAGCCCTGGTGGTCCTCCAAATCCTTTGACAATGCTTGATGTGAGACTGCACAGATGGTACAGCAATCTCCACTTCCACCTATGGGAACAGGAAGGAGTTGTAACCCAAGGACGCCTCTAAGGGGGAGAGACCCATAGCCGCAGAGGTGGTGGAGTTGTGTGCATACTCAATCCAAGGTAGGTACGTACTCCAGGACGCAGGATTAGAGGCCATGACACACCTCAAGGCTGCCTCCAGCTCTTGGTTGGCTCGCTCACTCGCACTGACCATTACTTTGAGGGTGATACCCAGAGGACAAGCTAACAGTCACCTCGATGGCCTTACAAAAAGATCGCCAACCTGGGAGACAAACTGGGGACCGTGGTCCAAGACCACATCCACAGGAATACCATGGAGGCAGACAATGTGTAACACAAAAAGGTCAACCGTCTCCTTGGCAGATGGGAGCATACCTAGTGGAATGAAGTGAGCTGCCTTCGAGAACCTGTCCACGATGGTGAAAATGATTGCATGTCCAGCAGAGGGGGAAGCTCTGTCACGAAGTCCAGTGCTACACGCGACCACGGCCTGCTGAGGATGGGAAGGGGGTGCAACAGCCCAGATGGAGGAGAAGAGGATGACTTGCCGGTGGCGCACTGGGGACAGGACTGCCTGAACTCATTAACATCCTTCCTCATCGACGGCCACCAGAAGGTCCTTTACAATTGTGACAAGGTGCAAGACATGCCGGGATGGCACATAACCTTGGAAGAGTGTAGCCAATCGATAACCTCACCACGGACCAAAGAAGGAACATAGATCTGTCCCGCAGGACCCCCACCCGGATCAGGCTCAGTGCTCTGCGCCCTCTCAACCCTCTCCTTGATCTCCCAGAAGAGCACCCAGACCACACAAGGGGGGGAATCTATGGAGTGCAGCTCCGGCAATGTCGTGTCAGTGGAGAATTGTCTCGAGACCGCGTCGGGCTTGATATTTTTTGACCCCAGGTGGTAGGTGATGGTAAAATTAAACCTGCCAAAGAACAAGGACCAGCGGGCTTGTCTAGAGTTTAGCCGTTTAGCTGTCCTGAGGTACTCCAAGTTCTTATGGTCGGTCCAGACCACAAACAGCTGCAAGGCTCCCTCCAGCCAGTGGCGCCATTCCTCCAAGGCCAACTTGACCGCCAGCAACTCCCTGTCACCCACATCATAGTTCTTTTCAGCTGGGGACAGGCGTGGTGAGAAGTAAGCGCCGGGACGGACCTTATTATTGGTGATCAAACACTGAGAAAGGATCGCCCCAACCCCGGAATCCAAGGCGTCCACCTCCACTAGGAACTGCAGCCATGGGTCCACCTGAGCAAGGATGGGGGAGAAGAGAAGCAAGACTTTAGTTTGGAAAATGCCACATCAGCCTCCTTTGACCATCAAAAGGGAACCTTGGAGGAAGTGAGGGGGGTAAGGAGCAGAGCAACCACACTGTAATCATGGATGAAGTGCCGGTAAAAATTGGCGAAACCCAAGAACTGCTGTAATTGCTTGCGGGAGGAAGGAACAGGCCACTACAAGACCGCCTTCACCTTACGTGGGTCAGCCCGGATCTCCTTATGGGCAATGACCAACCCCAGGAAGGTGGTAGAGGGTGTATGAAACTCACTTTTCTGCCTTGATGTAAAGTTGGTTCTCCAGCAGCTGCTGAAGGACCCTCCTGACGTGCACCCAATGCTCATCTAAGGAACGAGAGAAAATTAATATATCATCCTGGTACACAAACACAAAGGAGTTCAGGAAGTCCCTCAGAACGTCAGTGATGAGCGGATGGAACACCACAGTCGCGTTCGTCAACCCAGAAGGCATCACCATGTACTCGAAGTGGCCACTAGGTATACAGAACCCCGTCTTCCACTCATCACCGTCCCTGATCCTGACAAGATGGTAGGCATTGCGCAGGTCCAACTTGGTGAAAACAGTGGCACCTTGAAGCAAATTGAAGGCAGAGTTAAGGAGCGGCAAGATGTGCTTGTCCTTCACCGTGATGTTATCCAACTCCCTAAAGCCTATTTTCATATTTGTAAAATTAACCAACTGCATCCCTCCCTCACTTCGCACACTCCATAGCCTTGTCATTTCCTGCATTGACTACTGGAACTCACTTCTCTTTGGTCTCCCAAATAAATCCCTCCACAAGCTACAGCTCCTTCAGAACGCTGCTGCCTGGATCATCACTCGTACTCCATCCATAGAACACATTATCCCTGTCTTTCTGCAGCTTCACTGGCTCCCAATAAAGGACAGAATAAACTTTAAGATACTGCTCCTCACCTTCAAAGCACATCATCACCCCTTGCCCTTGCAAGGGGTGATGCCCCTTGCAAGGGCAAGGGGCCCTTGCAAGGGGGGGGGCCCTTGCCCTTGCCCCTTGCCCCTTGCAAAATGGGGGGCGGCAGTCTCCACCCTGCGCACCTCAGCACTGGCCCTTTCATACTCTGTAGCAGAATATTGTGCCCCTGTCTGGTCCAGGTCATCTTACACACACCATGTAGACACCCAGCTCAACTCAACCATGAGAACTATAACTGGAACAATCCGCTCAACACCACTCCCCTGGCTCTCTGTACTGTCAAACATAGCCCCTCCACACATCCGGCGAGCAGCATTAACTCAAAGGATGCTCCAAAAAGTTAAAGATTTTCCTCACTTGCCAATCCATGCAGATATCTACACCCCACCCACTGCCCGACTTTCATCCAGACGGCCGATTTGGAAAAACCCTCCCCCAGCTGACTTTACCATCCAGACAGCTTGGCAAGAGGAATGGGAGACCAAAGAGGTCCCAAACAAACAGCTGGTGATAAACCCCAACCAACAGGTCCCGGGCACCAACCTCCCAAGGAGACAGTGGTCTACACTCAATCGCTTCAGGACTGGACATGGCCCCTGCTTGGCCAGCCTTCACAGATGGGGCAGTAGCCCTAGCCCACTGTGCGCATGTGGAGAGGAGCAAACAATGGAACACATCATAGAGGTTTGCCCGCTCCAAAGACTGGAAGGAGGATTACACACCCTCCATACAGCAAACCAGGAGGCAACTGCTTGGCTTAAGGACTTTGCATTCGCTAAATAAAAAAAAAAAAATCACCCCTTGCCGATCTCCGGTCCTCCTCCTCCTTTCATCTTGTCATTCTTTCTGCCCTCCTCATCACTATGGGGTATAAAGCATTCAGTCGCTCTGCTCCCTGACTCTGGAACTCACTTCCCTACCAGCCATTCACAACATTGACTCTCTTCCATTATTTAAATCCAGACTCAAAACTTATTTGTTTAAACAAGCTTACTCTTTGATAATCTACCTTTAATTTACTGTTCTTGGTTTGTTACTTAAGTTTTGTTATTGCATTTTAAATCTGTTTTTAATGTTTGAATGCTCTTTGTAAGGTGACCTTGGGGGTTGAAAGGTGCTTAAAAATAAAATGTATTATTATTTTTATTATTATTATTAAAGTCAATGCAGGGTCGGAGAGAACCATCCTTCTTGCCCACAAAAAAAAAAAAAAAAAATCTCCCCACAACAGATAAGACCTGATGATGTCCGACTTAACAACTCTTTGATGTATTTATCCATTGCCTCCTGCTCCGGGGCCAACAGACTATACAGTCTACTGAATGGCAATGTAGCTCCCGGAAGGAGGTTAATGGTGCAGCCATAAGGGTGGGGGGGAGGGGGGGTAGAGAAAATGCCTTTGACTTGCTGAAAACTGGAGCAAGGTCGTGATATTCAGGGAGAACCAAGGTGAAATCAGGCACATGGGTGGGCAAGGAACTGATAGTGACAGAGGGAGAACAGACTGCAAACAGGAAGCTAAGCAGAAGGTACTCCAGGACATAACCCTTCCTGCCTGCCAATCAATAACCAGTTTGTGGAGTCTTAACCAAGGATACCCTAAAATGACAGGAGAGGCAGAGACAGACAAAGTAAAGAAACTCAAATGCTCCCGATGGTTACCTGAAACCAAAATGGAAATGGGAGCAGTCTTTTTTGTGACCCTGGTGAGTGGTGCTCTGGAAATGGCAACCACATTTAATGGATTCTCCAGATCTTGACATGGGAGCTTCAGCCAGGTTGCCAGACTCTCCAAAATGAAAGCTTTGTTCAGCGCCTGAGTCAACGAGAGCAGTAGTGCAAAAGTTAGTGTGACAGTGATCAAAGCGAATGGGCAACACAAGTTGTGAAAGGGATTTTGACCTGCCCACGTCCGTTAGCCCCTCTACTGTGACAAACAGACCCCCCTTTTGGCTGGTTGGGAAAGTAAGCAACCTCGTGCTGGGCATCTAGCAAAATACATGCACAAACCGAGATCGCGGTGGCGCTGTTGTTCAGCAGGGGGCAGCCTAGACCGGCCCAACATTATTGGTTCCTCGGTGTCAGAGAGTTCAGAAGGAGGAAGGGCTGAAAGACGGGGCTGAGAGGAAAGGCGCAGCTGAGAGCCCGAGCGATTAGTAAGGCAGCACTTATTGGCCCGTTCCCTTAAGTGATTATCAAGATTGATGGCCAAAGAGATTAGCTCGTGTAACAAGGAGGGTTTATCTAATCATGCCAACTCATCACAAAGGCTAGGGCTAAGGCTGCGTGTGAAGATGCTACACAGAGACGCATCCTCCCACCCCACCCCTGCCGCAACAACCCAGAAATCCACCGAGTAGTTGGCAACAGACCTGGCCCCCTGCCGGAGATTGAGAAGGTGGATGGTGAGGATGTTATCCCAGTGAGAGTGGTCGAAAACCTGGGTGAACTCGGATGCAAAGCGGTCATAAGTGTAGGTTTGATAATCGGGGCGATCCATAATAGCATACGCCCAGGCTAAGGCCCACCCCTCCAGCAGGTTGACCACGTAGCTAATCTGGATATGATTAGTGGGGAAATCTTCTGGCACTCGCTGAAAAACAAGGCTACACTGAAGGAGGAAGCCCCAAGCCTTGCCCAGCCTACCACTGAAGCGAGTCAGTGTGGGGAGTGACGTTAAACAAGGAAGACGTGCCAATTGGGAGGAAGGAGGCAGTGGGACAGCCAACACCCCTGAACCGGTCTTTGAGGGCAGAGCTATGGTAAGCTGGTCAAGCCGTGCATTTATTTGGCTTAATTGATTCAAGATTACCTGTGGCTGATTAGTATCCTGGTCTAAGTGAGCCTCCATGATGTTTAATCTACGTGTAGTTGTACCGTCTGCTGGGTCTGATTGACGGAGACGTACTGACATGATTTAGTAACAGACCCAGAAGCAGACTACAGACTCTGTTGTTAAAGCAATAATCTTTATTGAGAGAGAGTGAGTGTGTGTGAGTGCAGAGCGGGAGGAATCTGGCAACCCTGGAGAGTACAGACAGAAGGAGTAGTGAATAGTTTGTGACACACAGTTGACTATTGTGAAGTTAATTATAATTTTACGGAGCAGGGAGCGGTTGGAACGAAACAGCCTGTGGCCTCGTTCTCTCCTGGTTGCTGTGGTGCCGCGAAGGTGAAGAGGTGCTGGTGCAGGTTTATACAATGCTTGGTGCTAGGGAAATTCCTCAGCTGAGGGAAAAGAGAAAAAGTTCAGTCTTGTGATTAAGGCACTTACAGGATGCTGGCAGGGGTGAGGAGAAGCCAGCTCCTGGAAAGGTTCCAAGTCCGTCGCCAGGAGTAGTCCTGGTCCGCCAGGGATAAGGTCCACCTGTGCACAGGTTATACAAGACAAGTAGAGAGATGCAGGAAGTTGAGTTCAGATTGAGAGGTAGCTTACGGTATGCCGGGTCTGAGGCGAGGTTCATAGCTGGAGATGAGAAAGGCTGTACAAGAGTAGAGGAGCTCTCTAACAGCATGTGAGCATAGATGTCTCTGTGCAGGAGTGGAGGGTCCCATTCCATGTAAAGCCTGCTTTATTAAGGAATGCAGGTGTGGATGAAACCACAGCTGTGAAACATAATTAATGAGAGGAGAGAGAAAACAATGCACAACTCGGATCACCACATTTTCTCATAAATTTGCAATTTTTTTCACAAAAATTTGTAACTTTTTTCACAAAAATTTGTAGCTTTTTCCCCTTTAAGTTTTTAACTTCTCATAAATTTTGCAAATATTTCCTATAAATTTGTCACTTTTTTCCTCATAAATTTGCATCTTTTCAGGTAGATCAACTTTTTTCCTGTAAATTAGCATTTTTTTTTCTACTCGATGTGAAACATTTTGCTCCTAAATGTGCAACTTTTCCTCCTAAATTTGCATTTTCCCCTGTAAGTTTACATTAGTTTCCCCCTAGATTTGCAGTTTTTCTTTGAAAAAAATGCAACATTTTTTTCTCCTAGATTTGCATTTTTCCCCCCTCATAAATTTGCAACTTTTCCTGTAAATTTGCCATTTTTCTCTGCATAAATTTGAATCTTTTTTCTTGTAGATTTTCAACTTTTTTTCTTGTAGATTTGTAATGTTCATCGGGATGCTGGTTAAATTTTTATTCTGTGTATGAAACTAATTTGCAACATTTAGGATTTTCCAATTGGCATCTTTTGTCATATTTTTGCACCTTTATTCTTGCAAATTTGTACCCAATATACATTTATACATCTGTACTTTATGTTAAATTTGTGAATACCGACCAATCCCCTTGTTGAAAAATAATAAATCACCTACTGATGATGTACGCTGTATTGATTTTTCCCCACCAGTTCTAGAAAGTAGTGAGAAAAATGTTTAAAATTTACAAGAAAAAAAGCTAAACTTTTTACAAAAAAGCTGCAAATAAAAAGAAAACCCCTATAACAATGAAGCAAAAACATAGGTTTTGAAAGTAGCAGCATTTGCCTTACACGCCATTTTCAGCTCCACAGTTCACCAAGTTCTCTCTAACTTTTGTCATTTACATTGGTAGATGCTCAAGCTCTGTAATTAAAATAACTCCTCCAGGATGATTATAGGTCTGTCTGCAATTTTGTTCTTACTGACTTTATCAGTGTAGCATATCTCTGACTGTACATCACTCTGGGGTTCCCTTGAGACAAAGGAGCGTCTTCCAACTCATTTGTGAGGTGCAAAGTACTCACCTTTGTGCTTCCACCGCTGCCTGGGGGAGGATTTCTATCTTTGTGAATTCAGGCCTTTTAAAAACCAGCTCAGGCCTAAAAGGTGCCAGGCATGATGGATTGGTACCCAAGAGATCTCCTGACATGCTGTTTTTTTTTTTCTTCAAATACACCAAAATGTTAGACAATTCAGTTACAGTTTTGAGTATTAAAAATATCATTCACTTGGTTTTAAAACAGCCAAAGCTCATTCTAGTTTATACAGTGGATATAAAAAGTCTACACACCCTTGTTCAAATGTCAGGGTTTTGTGATGTTAAAAAAAAAAAAAATGAGACCAAGATAAATCATTTCAAAACTTTTTCGACCATTAATGTGACCTATAACCTGTACAACCCAAATGAAAAGCAAACTGAAATCTTTTAAGGCGAAAAATAAAAAAAACTAACAATAACCTGGCTGCATAAATATGCACACCCTGTTATAACTGGGGATGTGGCTGTGTTCAGAATTAACCAATCACATTCAAATTCATGTTAAATGGGAGTCAGCACACACCTTCCACCATTTAAAGTGCCTCTGATTAACCCTAAATAAAGTTCTGTTGTTCTAGTAGGCTTTTCCTGATATTTTTGAAGTTACATTTTACTGTCATAAGATAAGATAAGATAAGCCTTTATTAGTCCCACAACGGGGAAATTCCAGGATTGCAACAGCACAGGGATAGCAACACTCAGAGCAACAATCAGAAGGCAAGAAAAAAAACAAGCAAGCAAGAGCAGCTAATATACATATGTACATATTACTATAATATAGTATATATATATATATATATATATATATATACACACACACAGACACACAGTGCAGAGCATTGTAGCTGGATGGAATAAATATATGAATATATAAACACACAGTGCGGAGCATTGTAGCTAGATGGAATAAATATGTAAATATATAAACACCCACAGTACGGAGCAATGTAGCTAGATGGAATAATATGTAGATATATAAACACACAGTGCGGAGCATTGTAGCTAGATGGAATAAATATATAGATATATAAATATAAACACACCCAGTGCGGAGCATTGTAGCTAGATGGAATAAATATATAGATATACGTATAAATATAAACACACCCAGTGCGGAGCATTGTAGCTAGATGGAATAAATGCGTCTGTCATGTGTTATGTCATGTGTCTGAGCTCAGGTTTTCTCTGAGCTCAGATCCTTACTTTATTTTTAATATTGTATGTCTGATTAGTTTGATTTTGTTAGTTTTCTGTTCTAACTTTGGAATTGGTTTCATTTGTCACCTGCAGCTCATTTCTCTGTGTGTATTTAAGCATTGCCGTTTCACTGTGGCTGTGCAGCTATTTTGAATTGTCAACCAACTCCTCCACCAGAGCTCCGTCCGCTCTGGTGAATCTTTCTGTAAGTCTCCTGTCTCGCTCACAAGATAAGTTTGTTGGAGTGCTCTGTTTATATTCCTTGTTTTTCATTGCTCACCAGTAAGTTTGTTGGAGCATCTTGTGTTTATTCTTTTCTTTAATAGATTGCACTGACACAGTCCAGCATTTGGCTCTGTCCTTCTGCTCCGAAGGAGCAAACATGACACTAACAGCACAAGCCATGGTCTGCAGAGATCTTCCACAGCATCAGAAGGATCTTACTGTTCAAGGGTATCAGTCAGGAGAAGGGTACGAAAGAATTTCCAAGGCATTAAATATACCATGGAACACAGTGAAGACACTCATCATCAAGTGGAGAAAATATGGCAAAACAGTGACATTACCAAGAACTGGACATCCCTTAAAAATCGATGAAAATATGAGAAGAAAACTGGTCAGGGAGGCTGCCAAGAGACTGACAGCAACATTGAAGGAGCTGCAAGAATTTCTGGCAAGTACTGTCTGTTTAGTACATGTGACAACAATCTCCCGTCTAGGGTTTAAAGACTGAAGCCTTATCTTCCGAAGAAAAACATCCAAGCCCAGCTACATTTTGCAAAAACACATTTGAAATCTCCCAAAACGCATGTGGGAAAATCTGCTATGGTCTGATGAAACCAAGGTTGAACTTTTTGGCCACAATTCCAAAATATATATTTGGCACAAACACAACACTGCTCATCACCAAAAGAACACCACACCTACAGTGAAGCACGGTGGTGGCAGCCTCATGCTTTGGGGCTGTTGGAACTGGGGCCTTAGTAAAGGTGGAGGGAATTATGAACAGTTCCAAATACCAGTCAGTGTTGGGATAAAACCTTAAAAGGCTGATCACACAATTTTGACATTTTTTAGGATGTTGTGTAAACCCAAAAGTCACTGTCGATGATCAATATAACATTTACAACTGCGCCTGCATAAACTAGTTATCATCAAAAAACAGTAGCCGCTGACTGGGCTGTGGTGCTGCCCACCGAATTAAAGGTGGCACCCCCATGACGTAAGCGGGAGAATGGACTCCAGTGTTGTTGACTGGAATGACAGCAGCTTTGTAGCACACAGTTTCTCTGGTTTCTTGTTTTAATTTTACGGCTGTGCCTTCGCATTGTGTCGCAGGCTTAGATAAACAGCAAGCCGTGAAAGACCACATCACACGCTTCAGCTCCAACTGTCATAAGCATCCTCGTGCGCTCCTCGTGCGCTTTTATGCAGGAGGAGCAGAGGAGGGGAAGAATTAATCGATTTATGCGCAGCTTTGACCTATTTTCTATGATCCCATGCTGACATCTCGCCGGTCCGGTCACGTCCCCTCTCTCATAATCACCAGCTGATTCAAACTCCCACTGATCATGTTTCCCAGTCCTCGCCCAGCTGCTTCTCATCACACCATCACCAGCAGCGGTGCGTGTACTTTGTGGCCGTTTGCCAGTCATGCACTGATGGTCCATAGTATTGTCATCTGTGCTGTTTGTCTGCCAGTATTTTCAGCACTCTCACGACACTCACGACACATCTAAGGTTCTTGAAAAAGTTGTAGCTACACAGCTGATAGACTACTTACAAGACAGTCAACTTCTTCATCCACATCAATTTGGTTTTAGACCAGGATACTCAACAGAAACAGCAAATTGTTGCCTTATTGAAAACGTCAAACAGTCCTTGGACAGGGGTAATGTGGTAGGAGCTGTTTTTCTAGATCTCAAAAAGGCTTTCGATACTGTAAACCACAGTTTGCTTTTATCCAAAATGGTATCTTTTAACTTCTCCCCAAATACATTAGAATGGTTTGCATCTTATCTCCAGAATAGAGAACAGTGTGTAAAAGTTCACCAGGATAAATCCTCATTTTTAAACAACCGCATGGGCATCCCACAAGGGTCCATTCTTGGTCCTTTACTTTTCAGCATTTTTATTAATGACTTGCCGTTACACTGCTCAGCTGCAACATGCCAACTTTATGCAGATGATGCAGTTATTTACACAGCTGCCAAGACTCCAGCACAGGCTGCATATGTACTGTCTACAAGTATGGTTGATGTCCAAGAGTGGCTCCTCAAGAACCATCTATTACTGAACCTTCAGAAAACAGTCTCAATGTGCTTTTCAATCAAAAAATGTAACCTGCAACATTTTAAAGTTAATATACATGATCATGACATCAGTTTAGCTACAGAATTCAAATACCTTGGCATTGTACTAGATCCTCAACTCAAATTTAATCTTCATATAAAGAAAATTTCAAAAACAGTAAAAAAAAATCTGAACTGCTTTAAATTAATTAGATATTACATACCTTACGAAGCAGCTGCACTGTATATGCATTCTATGGTTTTTTCTCATATATCATACTGTTTGACAGTCTGGGCTCAAGCAGCCCCTTCCACAATAAGACATATAGGTTCATTATATAATCAAACCCTAAAAATCTTGGACAAAAAGCCCATTAGGTGGCATCACTGTAATGTTTTAAAAAAATACAACCTATTGAGTTTTGAGAGCTTCATTGACCTCTGTCTTCTGAAATTAACGTTCAAATGTTTCCATAAATCAGCACCCGAGCCACTTGCTGGTTTCGTCCAAAGACAGGACAGCAGCAGAGCCACCAGGAGTTCTGTTAACAATAACTGTAAAATATTCCACCGCAGAACCACATTTGGACAAACAGCTTTCTCTATAAAGGGCAGTCACATCTGGAACACAATGCCAAATGAAATTAAAATAATAACGGACTTTAAAACATTCACTAAAAATGTTAAAAACTGGCTGAAAAATAAACAAGAATGTACTCATGTATGAATTATTTGTCTGCAAAGTGAGAGTGAATGAAGGGAAGGAATAAATGTGTTTGTTTATAGTGAGTGACGGAGGGAGGAAGGCCTGAAATAGGCAAATGTGAGTTATGTTATATGTGTTAAATGTGAGTCAGGCTGTTATATTTGTGTATTTATAATATTTATAATATTTATGTTAAATGTGAGGCTGTTATATTTGTGTATTTATAATATTTATAATATTTATAATTGTGTATTTATAATTTTTCTGCATTGATGTATGTGGTTATTGTGTATATTTTTTATCTTGATTCTTTTTTCTAAAGCCCATCCAGGGACAAGAGTTGCAAATTAGCTAATAGCTATACACTCTATGTGCAACACATCAGATTGATTGTCTTTGATTAATTGTCTATGTTTATTGCACTGTCCCTGTCAAATAAACTAATCTACTACTACTACTACTACACTAGTCACTCCATGTTCGCCGTGGCTCTCGTTCATCCTTGAAGCGATGTCGGCTCTGGGGCGCACCTGTGGCAAACATGTCTCCTCTCATTCATTCACTGGGCGATGCCTGCCCCCGAGCACCATCAGCAAGTGTGTCTGTGTTTCTTGTACGTCTTCACCTTTCAGGAAACTGTCTGTCTTTCTGTATTAAATGTGCTGTGGTGAACCCTGCACGCAATCCTCGTTATTTCATCCTCCCTCTCCCTGACCTGCGTAAGAGCACATGGAGGGTCATGATGAATGGATATACGCGCAGAATTCACCACAGCACATGTATTGAACATAAGAATGATGACAACAGTTCCCAAAAAGGTGAATACCCACAAAAATAAACAGAAATACCCACAGTTGGCATTCGGGGCCGACAACATGGAGAGGAGACGTGTTAACCACGGTTGCACCCCAGGGCCGACATCGCTTCAAGGGGCGCAACGGAACCACGGCTGTGTGGAGCGGCCAACATGTCGTGATAGCGCTGGCAACAGTGGCTGGCTGACAACATGGCAGATGATGCACACAAACCATGAACAGCTGACTGTCAAAGAGAGAGGGTGCGTGTGTTCGGACTGGTGAATCTTGGACAGTGCCCACCTGAAAGTGGCTCAAAGCGCACATAAAACACATGTACAAAACAAAAACAACAAGAACTCAAAATATAATCCACAATAAACCCAATGCCTGAGCCACAGAGAATACACTGCTTTGGTTTTATTGAAAAATCGGGTTTAAATAAATTATATTTATGAACAAATAATTTGTTGCAATATCTGTAACAAAAGAATAACGCTGGTGTTCAACTGCTGTGTGTTTGTCGCTGCTGCTGCGGCAGGCATGTGTGCCTCTCCACCCATCACTCTTTGAGTGTGACTGGCTTGGCACAATGCCCGCTTGGCAAGGCTCAAACCTATACGGTTGGATGCCCCCAGATTCTTCATTATCATCCCATTCTTCGGAACTATAATCATCTGAAGACTGGACAACACAAACCAATTCCAGACTACATGTGCTAGAACCATCGTCGATGTTTTTAACCGCTTCCATCCTGTGTGTACAATGAGCAGCCAGGCGCAGTGTTCTCCCGATGACGTGACTACATGGCAGCGGGGTTTTCCAGCCACTGACGTAATTGGTGACGTGGCGCTCATGAAAATGTCGGATATTCACGTTAAAAAAAGCCTGTTTGACTTAGAACTGCATAGACCAACCTGTTTTGTCATATTGTATTGTGTGTTGAAAAATTAGAGAAAGTCAAAAACGTGTCATCAGCACTTTAAGGCTTCTGCTAGAAAGATGAAGAAGAACTTCATCTTTCAGCATGACAATGACCCAAAGCACACATCCAAATCAACAAATGAGTGGCTTCACCAGAAGAAGATAGAGGTTTTGGAATGGCCCAACCAGAGTCCAGACCTGAATCCGATCGAACTTCTGTGGGGTGATGTGAAGAGGGCTGTGCACAGGAGATGCCCTCGCAATCTAAGAAATTTGGAGCGTTTCTGCATAGAAGAGCGGGCAAATATTGCCACATCAAGATGTGCCACACTGATACTCCTACCCATAAAGACTCAGTGCTGTAATAAAAGCCAAAGGTGCTGCAACAAAGTATTAATTAAAGGTTGTGCATATTCATGCAAACATGTTATTGTAAGTTTTTTATGTTTCCCCTTAAAAGATTTCAGTTTGTTTCTCAATTGGGTTGTACAGGTTATAGGTCACATTAATGGTGACAAAAGTTTTGAAATGATTTATCTTGGCCTCATTTTTTACATCACGAAAACCTGGCAATTGAACAGGGGTGTGCAGACTTTTTATATCCACTGTGTGTGTGTGTGTGTGTGTGTGTGTGTGTGTGTGTGTGTGTGTGTGTGTGTGTGTGTGTGTGTGTATGATATTCGAACCTGTGAAAAGAATACATTAGATCACGTTTATAGCAATATACGTGGTGCATATATGGGGGGGCGGGGGTTGATAAGCTCATAGTGACCAAATGTGGTTTATTTTTCAACTGCAGGGATCCAAGCGCTGCAACACCGATGGAAGAAGTGTGTGAACCAAAGGCAGGACTATGTTGGAAAAATTAACCACATTTGGTCAAATTTTATCACTATAAACTTTTCAGCACCCACCCTCCCTTCCCTCATACATGATAAGAGACAATTTTATGAGGAAACAAGTTGCAAATTTAAAAGAAAAAGATGAAGGTAATTTTACCCCCCCCCCCAAAAAAAAAAAAATGAGCACAAACTTGTAACTTTGGGGTCCCTGGTGGCTGAGGGGACCCAATGTATTTGCGTTCTCTGCTTTATAGCCAGAATATCTAATATCAAAGCAGATGTAGTTGGTTTCACATTAAGAGCAAATTAATACACTGATTGTTCCTGATACCAAACTGCAACTACCTCATCAATATGGGATTTTTATAAAGTGTAGTAAAGTCATTCTCTTCTTTGTTCCTGTGGATGTGAGAAAAAAACGGACGACTCCAACTTTAGCACAGTAGACACAGTGGGTGACAGCAGAAAGAATGGAGAGAAATGAGAGGACAGATCTGCAGGCTAGGGAAAGACACCAAGGGTGAAGAAAATTGGAGTTAGATGGAGTGGTGGAAAAATGAAGAAAGCCATGAAAACAAATAAATGAGGTTGTCACTGTTTCATCCAAGATTGTCAAAACCCTTGCTTGGGTAGATCAGAAAGAACAAAAGTGTATCTCTTTAGAAACTTCCGTAACATTTAATGATAATAGATAAATTTACTGTATATTGACAGACAAGCAGCTGCCGATTGCTTATAAATAATATTGTTGGTTATTTTACACTTTATATCTAAAACGTGAATATTACAGAGTATTGGGGTCACATTGAGAATTTAAATAAAAAAAGTTTAGCATTTCAAGAAAAAAGTCAAAATTTCAAGAAAAAAACCAAAATTTTGAGAAGTCAGAAGAGTATTGAGAAAAACGTTGAATTTTTGAGAAAAATGTCAAAAATTCAAGAAAAAAAGTTGACGTTTTTGAAAAAAAGGTTGAAATCTTGCAAAAAAGTTAAAAATCTTGAAAAAAGTCAAAAGAGCATTTTGACAAAAAGTCAAAATTTTGAGAAAAAAGCCAGAAACATTTTGGAATAAAGGGTACAATTTCAAGCAATATTTCGAGAAAAATGTCTAAAGTTTGAGAAAAAAGTCAAAAGGTGGGGGAGCAAAAGTCAAAATAGTATTTTGAGAAAAGAAGTTTAAATCTTGGGGGAAAAGTCAAAATTTGGAGAAAGTCAAACTTTAGAGAAAAAATTCAAAGTATTTTGAGAAAAAAAGTCAAAATGTGGAGAAACTGTCCTTTATAGATAGAAGTAAAATGATCAAATGTTTACGTGAGCCATTCAGTTTAACATGACGACAATCAGAGGCCTTCTATCTTGCTCTATTCAGTGTAGTTATTGCTACAGTTTGACCACTTCAGAAAGAATGGAGAAGCATCTGGATGCACCGCCAACATATGCGCATACTCTGCAAACGACAAGTGCACAACTTTTCTCAAAATACTCCTGTGACTTTCTTCTCAAAGTTTCGACTTTATTCTGAAATTGTAAAACTTTATTATATTTTTATTGTGGCCCTAATACCTCTTTGTAGAATACAACCAGTTGCAGAGCCTACTTTGTATCTCCATTGTACCTTATAGTCACTTGCACCTTTAAAGAATTGTAACTACCAGTCGCAAAGATGCAGACCGTAATCTTGGTAATTTTGGTAATCCTAACTGACTGAATTGTAACAGGAAAATTTCAGTCTGATTTAATGTAAGACAATAAGAAAAATAAAGGTTTGTGTCTTTTTATACAGTTTATGTAAAAATGAGCTAAATGAGCTCCTCAGTGCATTCAGTATGTCCTCCACCCTATGCAGGACATACTGAATGCACTGAGGAGCTCATTTAGCAGCAGACTACATCATCCCAGGTGCACAACCGAGAGGTTTCGCAGGTCCTTCCTACCAACGGCTGTCAGACTGTACAACCTAAGCAGGGCTGCTCGCAGAGATAGCAAAAAGACGTAACAACCCAATAGTTTTTTGAATGCAAAAGATGCAATAGACTTACACAATGGTCCCCTCCGGCATACAACTAGGAAAATACCGGTCGCTATGGAGGGTGAGAATATGTATGGGCACATGATCATACCATGTAGGATAACTAAGTAGACGGTTGTGCTGTTTCATCCCATCTAGCAACAATGCTCTGCACTGTGTGTGTTTATACATTTACATATTTATTCCATCTAGCTACAATGCTCCGCACTGGGTGTGTTTATGTTTATGTTTATATTTATATATCTATATATTCATTCCATCTAGCTACAATGCTAGATATAAACACTGTGTGTTTATATATCTACATATTATTCCATCTAGCTACATTGCTCTGCACTGTGTGTGTTTATATATTTACATATTTATTCCATCTAGCTACAATGCTCCGCACTGTGTGTTTATATACTCATATATTTATCCCATCCAGCTACAATGCTCTGCACTGTGTGTCTGTGTATATATATATATATATATATATATATATATATATATATATATATATATATATGTATATTAGCTGCTCTTGCTTGCTTGCTTTTTTTTTTTTTTTTGCTTTCTGATTGTTGCTCTGAGTGTTGCTATCCCTGTGCTGTTGCAATCCTGGAATTTCCCCATTGTGGGACTAATAAAGGCTTATCTTATCTTATCTTATCTTATGTAAACTTCTGGTTTTAACTCTAAGTATAAAAAAGGGTTGGAGAGTAGTGATGGAAAGGTAGGCTCCGGAGCTCCAAGGGGTGCTCCGAGCTTTTCCAGGAAACATTTGCCGAGGTGCATTTTGAGGCATGCATCATGATGTATGTGTTGACATTGGACCATGTGACTGGGTCAGGAAGCCGTTCATGATTTTGCACACAACATGAAATAAAGTGAGCAGCGATACCCAGAGGAAATCCCCATCCCTCACATTTTGTGTTGTCACGTTTGACTGTGTAAGGGATTTATCACAGCCAATTTTCACTTGGAGGCAGCAGTAAAAAGACGGATTTCTCCCATTTGAGAACATTTTGAGTGCATTTCTCCCGTTAATGTATTTTCCACAAATAGTGGATAGTTAACCTCTTGCACTCCGGTATACCGCGGACGGGCACGTCTCTGCGTCCCAGAGCCCACGAGGGCGCACGAGAGTGC
Organism: Pholidichthys leucotaenia; assembly: GCA_020510985.1. NCBI lineage: Eukaryota > Metazoa > Chordata > Actinopteri > Cichliformes > Pholidichthyidae > Pholidichthys > Pholidichthys leucotaenia. Next base: position 410,236,902 of record CM035841.1, on the reverse strand, counting down.
TCTCGTGCGCTCTAGGACGCACGAGGGAGCTGCGTCCAAGCGCGCACTGAAAAAAAAAAAGCTGCATTTGTTCTTCCACTACAGACACAGCCGCGAACAGATTAGTTCATCTGATTGACCTCTCATTAGACTAATAAGAGCCTTGAATGGGGTTTCTGAAACTTTGAAGAACCAATGACTGAAAACCTAGCAAGAAGGACCCGCCTACCAACGCTGTGAATGCAGCGAGCCAATTGAAGCACAGAAGTTCGCGGGCTGTTTTGTGTAAGGCTGAGTGAAGAGAGACTGACTGCTGCAGCAGATGAAAAAAAGGACCCGCAGGAAGAACCTGCTACAGACCCAGCAGCACGGAGACCACCCACAAGTGCGACCTGCACTTATTCCAGCAGAATAGACGTTTAGGATTCTCTTCCATGGTCATCATAGACTGACGGAGGCCGATGAGGAAGGTCGTAAATCATTCGCCAAAACCGCAATCATGGAAGCGCAAAACCGCAATAATGGAATTATGTTTTGACCGGGAACCACGAATGGACCAGCGTCACGTTCGTCTGACAATGAGGAAGAGAAGTTCACCAGGACACTGTTGCTGTGAAGAGGTAAGTGTTATAAGCTAAATTATTCTTTATCCCTGAAAATTGTAATCCAAAATGACTTTTGACCGATCGGTAAATTACAACTGTGTGGCGCACGAAGTCTGAAGTGCGTGCGCTGCGGTACATGGTTCGTGCGCCGCGTCCGGACCGTGAATGCCCCCCCCCCGCTACTCTTCTGTAGCGAGGGGGGGGAAGCCGCGGTGACTGCGCCGCGGTTGCCACATTGCCACGAGTGTATTCCATCATGTAGCAATGGCCGATGTCCGTCCTCTGTAGCGGGGGGGGGGAACAACCCCTCCCCCCACACACACACACTCACACAGCCCTGAGTGTCACCTTTCATTAGAGCCCAAGCTCAAGCTTCTATATTGAATCATTCAAAAGTTACAGACGTTTTTCCAAACTGTGCCATTTGGCACAATTTGGCACAGTTCAAAAATGCCTGGGAACTACCTGAGGAAAAAGCTGTGTAATATATTCATTTTTTTGTGGTATTGTTACAAAATTTTGACCTCAGCTGGATAACACTTGGTTCTACATTTCTGTTGCATTTTCCAGCCCGGATCTGAAGCTGTGTGTTATTTGCAAGCATTTGTATCCAAAAAAACACCTAGGCCAAATTTATTTTCTTCAAGTTCAGTATGTTTAGATGACTGTAACTCAGTGGCCGGAGCACTTAGAGAGATTATGACTGTTTTGCCAAAAAAATTCAAAGTGTTTTCTTTTAAATGAGACCAACCCCATGAAGGTGCTGCAAAGGGTTGAAGAACAGCTTTCGATTTACTTTGGGCACGTTATTTTTTGGCGTCTTTAGGGAAATTGACCAGAGTGCAAGGGGTTAATGCAGCTGAGGTGATGGCTTAGCGGTAAAGCATTTGCACTACAAGCAGGAGGCTTGGATTTGAATCCCAGCTGTGTCATTCTTGTCATTTTATTTTTATTTGCAAGGTGAAGTGTCTGTTGTGCTTCAAAGAGCTTGGATCATTATTATGCATCATTATGGTGAGGCGCTATTGCTATTGTGCCCTACATGAGAATAAGGCCAGAGTTGAATATACTGGGACAGTAATAAGACTGTTGAAAATGTATTATTTCTTAATAAAAAATGGATAAGTTGCGCAAGCACATTCACTGTAGTCACCTCAGTTGTATTATTTTTTTGCCTTATGATCATTGATATTTCTTAAAAGACAGTGCATTTATTGAAATGAAAAAAAATACACATTAAACCAATAACAACCTTGTAAAGATCAGCATGTTGTATAGATTTTGTCCACTAGATTGCCTAGTAGAGAAAATGAAGTCCAACATGAGGCCTCGTCTATATGAGCCATTTTGATGAAATGCCTCAAGTCCTCCAGAAAGCCTCATTTGGCCATCACTATTGGAGAGGAATTGAGGTAGGAGATAATGCCCCATGCCCGGGGCTTCCTGAGGTTACTGTAAATTGTAACAATGTGCTCGAGACTTACTTGGGAAGCTAGGGGGGTTCTGGATGGGATGGTTCTGCCAGGAGAGAGAGTTTAAGGCTGGTTTGTTTCCTAAGAGATGGGAAGTAGAGAGTAAAGATTGTTTAACGATTTCAGGCTTACTATTCCCAGCGTTGGGAAAAGGTGAGAGGAAAAACGCACAGTCACTCAGGTAGGCTAGTGATGTTACGCTCGACACCGCCCACTCGAGACTGACTCGAGCAATATAACACAGAAGTGTCGCAAGCAGAGTGTCGAGCACTGTGTCAATATGCCCACAGTCACATGACTGTAGCGAACGAGGCCTCGTTGTCTCATCACGTGATTTGAGACCTGGCGAGAAATTTGAGAGGGCTGGGCATTGGATACGTTCTCGCGAGCCCTCAGGTCACAGGCCTCGCTTACTATGGTCACGTGACTGTGGGCGTGCTGAAACAGCGCTCGATGCACTAAATTGCAAGAGACACTGGGCAGCTCCTAATACTATAATAAAAAAAGACTATAAGAGAATTCTTTTGCTCTTTACTCTCCCTTTTAATATGCTCCTTTTTTTTCTTGTTAATTGGAATGTGAAGTTTGACTGATTGTATATTTTTTGTGAAAGTTCTGATTTTGTAACTCTTTGCAATCTTTATCCTCATCGAGAGTTTGTATGCTCTATTTTATTCTATTAAATTAAACAAAAAATGCTTATGGCACTTCTGCTTTATATTGCATAAATCAGTGTTGAGTGGGCGGTGTCAAGCGTGTAGCTGTCTTACCGACCAATGCTGAAATTCACCAGCTATTGGCCGGTGTTAATATCAAGCCCTGCATACTATCTATCAAATCAGGTTTTGTTCACTGAAAATTGTATTTCCAGAGTTTTGTCAGCAATGACTACAAATTCTGAAAGCTATCATTTGACAGATTACATGGAGGGTGATGTAATTAAAGTCGATCAAAATGATAGATGACAGAATTTTTACAAGGCTGTCTGAGAAAATTACATAAAAAGTGCAGTGCAATCTGAGATATAGAGTATTGGCTTTTTTCAATTTTTCAATTCAAATGCAGTTCTGACAGTCAGCCACCAGATGGCAGTCTTTGTTAGATGTGTCATAACACTGTCACTCATGAAGCAGTTGTGTCAAAGTTGCTCAATGTTTCATGAGGCCTCGGTTTTAACATCACTAAGGTAGGCAGACATGTAGATTCTTGCAGGAAAACAACTACTGCCAAGAAGAAGAGAGTCCAATGATCCACTGAAAAAGAAGTGGAATGACTCTTCTTTTAAAGGCTGCAGGCTGATGAGACACAGGTGGAGTAACTGGTGCAGCTGGACAAGATCAGGCAATCAGCAGCAGTGAATGAGATGAGAGCGTGAGCACCAATCTGAGATACTACACCAGTAGCTTATTAAACTGGACACTGGTCAGCATCAGTTAGTGTTGAAAACAACCATCACCAAGATGGAGCTTCTGAGGGAGGCGGTGACATTTTCCCACCTGTATGCACCACTGAATAATATTGCAAACCAAAATATGATGGTGTTTTTGGGGATTTCCACAGCAGGTACAAAGCAGCTTCATAAGTTATGAAATTAATTATGAATAGTTATGAATCGTTCGTTCTGTTGTACATGATTGGTTGTACGGTTGAATGACAATAAGGGTGAAAAAATTAAAAAAAATAAATAAATAAATAAAAAAAATTAAAATTCTTGCTTCTTCCCAAACAGCATGTTCATGTGGGCCTCACCAAAGGATAAAACTGGGCTGTCTTATGGGTCCCATGTGGGTTTGTCCACATATTTACTTATTTTCATCTCATTCTCTCATAAATTTGCTATTTTCTTGTAAATTTGTGATTTTTTTCCTGTAAATTTGATACGTCTTCTTGAAAAATAGAAACTTGCTCATAAATTTGCAATTTCTTTTTTTACTGTAAGCAGACGAGCTACTTTTTCACACATAGGCAATTTTTTTTTCTTGAAAAATTGCAGCTGTTTTTCTTCATAAATTATTTAGTTTTTCTTGTAAAGTTGTGACTTTTTTGCAAAGTTGGTCACTTTTTCTTGTGATTTTGGAACTTTCTTATAAATCTGACACTTTTTTTAATTGTAATCCTGCAACTTTTTTAAATTTGTCACTTTTTCTTTGTAAATTTGCTATTTTCTTGTAAATTTGTTACTTTTACCCATAAATTTGTGACATTTTTCTTGTAAATTTGGAACTTTCTAAAAAAATTCTCACATTTTTTTTTACTGTGAACTTGCAATTTTTCTCAAATTTGTGACTTTTTCTTGTAAAAATTTAAATTTATTTACTCATATTTGCTACTTTTTTTGTTAATTTGCAGCTTTTCTATTTTTTCCTCAAATGTGTGACTTTTTTCTTGTAAATTAGCTACTTTCTCTCCTGAATTTTAACATTTTCCTCATAAATTTGTGAATTTTCTTGCGATTTTGCCTATGTCGCAAGTGCCACCGAAATTTGCTCACCCACATTAAACCCATGTGGAGCCCAGTTGGGTTTAATGCAGGTAAGCAGATTACCCACTCACCTGTACCACAGGTAAAGTCCATGTGACCAAACACAGATGGCGCCAACATGGAACCCGCTGACAAACGCACATGGGACCCATAACACAGCCCAGTTTTAACCTTTGGTGGGGACACATGGACATGTTGACCGGTGACGCAATACACTTTACCTTCATAAACTAATCTTACTCCAAAAAAAAAAGCTTGTATTGCTTTTTTGTCTTTTTGTGCACTTGACCACATATCCGGCAACAGCAAGGTGTCTGTTAACAACCCCCCCACCAAAAAAAAAAAAATAAAAACTGCTTTTAACATGACAATACCAGCATTGTTGTCCTTTATCACAGTGGCTGTAATGACGGGTCTTCATACCAGCTGAAGAATGGATCTGTCACTGCTAAAATGTCCCTCATAGATCTACTTTAATCTTCCACAGGCTGATGGAAAAATCAGCCAGTTATTTATGAGTCCTTTGTGTGGGAAAACACCCCAAAGACTCTTGCGCGGTTGGCCGGTAAGTTACACATCAGAGGCGGCCGAGTGGGAAAATGGATGCACTATACTGACAAATGGCATGGCAAGTTACAGTATGTGATGTGCTGTGTTTTTACATGATGTACTCTGAAAATTCAAATAACAGGTGTTTTTTTTTTTTTTTTTTTTTTTTTTGCTGCCATTAAAATGTAGTCCTGATAGTTTCTTTCTCTCTTGGTCTGACTTCACTTAATGGCCTCTATTTTAGGCTTTTGATGCTTTTGAAGCCCTAATGTTAACATGGTGGTTCATGAACTGGAAGGATGAAATGAACAGACACAAACAACCTGCTCACCAGTGCTAGAAAACATGCACATGAAATGCTGGATTTTCAATTTTTTGGATGGACTACTACTCAGTGCACTTTAGTTCATGCAACTTCATTTCAATAAAATGCTCCAAGAGAGACTGAGCCAAGAAATGCAATAGAAAGGTATCAACACGTGTGCCGCTGTAATACCAGGATCCAACAATTCAACTCATGAAGTTTTATGCTTATGCAAAGGGCTTTAAAGTTGTGATATATGAAGAAATTTGAGCCAAAGAGAGTGGACACAAGTGAGAAATGCATGCTGTATCTTCTTTTTATTTCATCTCCAATTGGTACACTTTCAATTGGCTTTTTCTGTAATAATGGCTATACACCTTCTTTACACCATGATTTTCCACACAGGGACAGGGAGTGATTGGATAGATGAGTAAGGGACTGATTATAATGGTCTGATGTATTTTTAGATTATTACCATGATTGCTTTATAATTAAAGTGAGATTGGATGAGAGGGTTGGTTAAAGGGAGGCAGAGATGAATGTATTTAGATGTTGTAAAGAGGAAAGGATATCTAGAAAGGACAGACAGAAACCGAAAAGCTGGTCCCTCAGATCATCAACGGTTTAATGGAAAATTGACTTAATTTTAGTCTAGGAAGATTATGTGTGGGTTTACTCCGGTTTCCACTCACACGCCAAAGACATTCAGGTTAGGTTAATTTGCATCAACTGGGGATTCTAAATTGTCCTTAGGTATGACTGTGAGAGTGAATGGTTGTCTGTCTCTCTGTGTTGGCCCTGCGATGGACTGGCGATCTGTCCAGGGTGTACCCTGCCTCTCGCCCAAAGATGCTGGGATAGGCTCTAACCCCCCCACGACCTGAAAAGGATTAAGCAGTAGAAGATGGATGGATGGATGGATGGATGGATGGATGGATGATTATGTGTGAGTGTCTGCATACAAGTGTTGAAGTGTGGAAGCCTGCTAGTGCAGGGAGGACAGGAGAACAGGGAAAGGTTCAAAGAGCTCGGAAGAAGGGAGAGATAAGAGAGGAGACGTTGAAAGAGACCACAGGAAGGGTATAAAATGGTGGAAAAAGGAGAAGCAGGGAAGTGAGAAGACAAGAAGGCAAAGGGAGAATGTGCCAGGAAGGGCTGAAACTGAGAATATAGAGGCGAGGAGTAGACAAGAGAAGAGCGAGGAACCTTGTTTTCACTGATAAGCACGTATCAAAGCTGTCTTGGCTGTCAGATCAAAGACTCGGCGTCACCGCGGAGTCGACCTTTTTGGTGTCATGTGTCCAGCCGGGCCGCTGGGATTGGCAATCAGCGATGGGGACGATCTAAACTGACCTGAGTGGAAGAAATGTGAGGTGTAATGCAGAGTTCATGTGGACTCTCTGAGATCCCTGGTGCACAGGAAGACAAGCTTAGAGCTAAAATATGACGCTGATTCAGTACGGCACATCTTCACCTCTTTCTCCTCTCTTTGGGAAAGCCTGCCTTTATAGAAATCTCCATACGAAAACTTCTCTGAACTCCTGGATTCTGAAGACTCTTATTGCCTGTCATGTTTTAAGGTTTCTTCCCAGCACGCATGTGCATGTGGGCCCCACTGAAGGTTAAACCTGGCCTGGCTTATGGGTTCCAGGTGGGTTTGTCTATGGGTTCAATGTTGGTCCCATCTGAGTTTGCCCACATGGACTTGTGCTCTTTCAAATTGAAAATTTACAAGAAAAGTTACAAATTTATGAGGATAAAAGGCAAGTTTATTTTTAAAAAAAAAGAAGAAGTTGAAATGTTTTTTGAAAGTTCCAAATGTACAAGAAAAATGTTTCAACTTCATGGAGAAAAGTCACAAATTTACAATAAATTAGCACATTAACTAGGAAAAGGCAATAATTTAATGAGAAAAAGTTACAAGATTTCAGTAAAAAAAAATTATGAGAAAGTGTCACAGTTACAAGATAAAGTCAGCAAATTTGCAAGAAAAAGTAACAATTTTACAAGAAAAACAACAAATTTATCAGAAAAGTTTGCAAATTTATGAGAGTTTCAATTTTTCAAGAAAATGTGTCAAACTCATGGTAAAAACTCACATATTTACAAAAAACAGCAAATTTATAAGAAAATAAGTTGAAAATGGGTAAACAGGTAAAGTCCATGTGGGAAAACACAGATCAGGCCAACATGGAACCTGCGGACAAACCCGCAACCCTGATTTCACCTTTGGTGGGTCCCACATGGGCATGCTGGTGGGGTGTTTCATGTTTGCAAAGGTCCAGATAGTGACATGTTTCTACAAAATAGACCTAAATGCAAACATTGAGAGGAGACAGCTTCAAAGGTTTAACACAAGTTTTACTGATAATGAAATGTGTAGTTGATGAGAATCTGGCAACCCTTTGGAAACGGAGAAAAGAGACAACGGTGAGTATATTGAATGATGATAAATGGAAATGAATATGATCAATTGATATTTTCTTATAGGTAGTGATACTTGGCGGAATGGAAAGTATTTTAAAGGTGGACTGCTGTGTTCATCAGGGGAGGGTTGTTCCAGATTTGTCTTGGGTAAGTAGAGAGTCTGAATGAAGTTGGAGAGGGTGCCCCGGGCCCAAGGACTTTATGGGTTAGAATATTGCAATATTGTGGTCTGACTTAATTGGGAAAGGATGGTGGATTTCTGGGTTGTGGTTCCTGCATGGAGGGATCCAAGTCCACCAGAGAAACAGTAAGGAATAGATGTCCTATGGGATCTGGAGGATGAGGGAAAGTGAGGTTTTCAAAAGTTTGTTCTTACAATTTCCAGGAAGTGAGTAGGAAGGCATGACAGCACTTCAGTTCGAGAGAGAACACCACACTGCTGGCATAAAGGGTCTAACATTCCCATACTGAGAAAGCAGAACCTCCCCCTTAGAAAGGCTGTGGCTGATGAGACACAGGTGGTTAATTAGAGAAGCTGGACAAGATTGGGTAATTAGCAGTGGAATGTGTGCACAAACCTGAGACTTTACAGATAGCATCATCTCAAGGATCAAGCACATCTTTGGGTCTATTGGCTCTTCTGAAATAAAGCCTGTGTAACCTTGAGCTTTTCCTGGACAATTCCTTATATGTGTATTGCCAATATACTGTAAGTGAGTCAATGCTAAATTAAGATTTGTTGTTTCTGAGGCAGAAATGGAACTTACTCATCATAGTTTTATCTATTTCATGACAAATCATCTTTAACTTGGTTGCAGAGTACAATAATGCTTTAACTTAGAACCAGATGATCACTGCTTTTATTTATTGCCTCAAAGGAATACCTAGACAACAGACAGGAGTAGTGATTCTGGTGAAATGTGGATGGATAGACAGACCGACATTGCAGAAAACCTAAATAAAATTAGATACCTTTAATTCCGTCTTTCCATCAGTCAGCCAGCAACATTGCCTTTGGACCACAAATCCAATTTCCAAATGCAAACTGAATTGCATTTATAGATGAAATTATTTGACTTACAAATTAGATTGACTTTAGAGATAATTGTATATAATATCTCCAACTGGGGTGTTCAAGAACTTGTGTGAAAGAGTTCAAGATCCTCACAGAATGGAGAAGAAAAAAAGGAGGCCTCCATTTAAACTAAAAAAAAAAAAGGCTTTTAAGCATATTTTGGAATGAAGCAACAGGCATTTTTAGCAGCATGAGAAAAATCTAAATGATTTAAAATACCAAACCTGAAAAATTGTTACGTCCTTTAGCATTTGCCACTTCGTGAGATGCAGGCTAAACAAACTAACACAATATACCAGCATTTATCGCCATTCCTTATCTTCTCCAGGCACACTTCAATTTTGGGATCAAAAGGTCAAAATTCAAGGTCACAGGGTCATAAAAGGTCACAATCAGTTTTGGCTTATATTGACTTTATTATGAGAGAGACTCACCAATTTTTAACACAAGGTGGGGTCTGGGAGACCTCTTGAAGTTCCAGTGACCTTGTCCTTGCATTTGACCTTGTTGGGGGTTAGAATTTAAGCAGAAAGTTATCCAGGGATTTTCCCTACTATACGACTTTTCAACAGGGATAGGGCTGTAAGCATAGGCGTACAGCGGGGGTGGGGGGGCAACTTGGAAAAAACAGAGAATTCCCCTCCCCCATTCATCATAAACCCTTTTATATCATGTTACATAACAGAATAAAATGCATCCAAAGCACCGATTTTAAATCTGCAACTTTAGCTTGTAAATTTGCACCTTTTTTAAACTTTAATTCTACAACTTTTTTCATTTAAATTTAGTATTTTTTTCTCCAAAATTTGAAGCTTTTTATGTGTAAATTTGCAGCTCTTTTCTTTCAAATTTGCAACTTTTTATATCATAAATTTGTAACATTTTTCTGGTAAATTTGGAACTTTTTTCCTCATACACTAAAACTTTTTTCCATAAATTTGCAGTGTTTTTATTATAAATATGCAAGTTTTTTCCTCATAAATTTACAAGTTTTTTCTTTTAAATTTGCAACTTTTTACTGGCAAATGTGCAACTTTTTTCTTGTAAATTTGCAAGTCTTTTGCTCATACATTAAAAAAAATCATCAATTTGCAGTGTTTTTTAGTTTAAATTTGCATCTTCTTTATCAGAAATTTTCTATTTTTTCTTGTAAATTTGAAACTTTGTTTCCTCATGAATCTGATATTTTTTCTTCGTAAATTCACAACTTTTTTGTCATAAATCTGAAAATTTTTCTTGTAAACTTGTGACTTTTTTTCCTTTAAAATGCAACATTCATATGGGGGCTGGTTTAATTTTTATTCTGTGTAACTGATTAAATGTTTGGTCATCTAGCTAATTGATCAAGTTTTTATAATGTTTTTGTTTTAGAGGCTTTGAACTCTATTACAAATATTGCGGGCCCTTAACACAACCTTGCATAGGGCCCCAACTACAATAACACCTATAATGTCCCCCTCCACCTTAGGTTAATAAAAGCACAGAATGAAAATTAACTTTTTTAAATTGTCAGTACATGTAATGATGCTAAAAACAGAAAATGGGCTCTCCCGCGTAGCTGACTTACATTGGGATGACTGGTTGACTGTATTATTCAGCATGAAAACAACTATTAATGTACTGTAAACTGAGGCGTGTGATGTAACACCGCCGTTGACAGCTGAACACATTTGTTTAGGTTAGTGTATGTTTACAGTGCCAGAGGCTATGCATAAACTGACAGATGCATGTGGGTCTGACCCAGAAAACAAATGTGATCATAAGTTAAGAATGAGGGGGAAAAAACAACCTGCAGAAATAATGAAAGCGACAGAGCCCTAGCCGAGGGAACGTGGCCACAAATGATCAAGTGTTGGAGACTTACAGCCACTGAATAGGAATGATAATTGCCTCAACCCCCTACAATATTTATCTTCTAATAATCTGACGCTAAAATGACTGCTCACTGGAGAATTACACCACAGGGTGTGAATCATAACATGGAATGAATTTCAGTGTTTAAGGTTTAGGGGAAGAAAAAATGTCAAAGTGGAGCTTGTTTTTTGGTTTTTTTTTTTGAGGATTTTGTTTATTATTGGCTCGGAAGATGCCAGGGTTGGCCGACCAGTGGTAGGGTGGAGGAGGGGAGTAGTGGGGGACTGTTTTTTTTTTTTGGGGGGGGGGGGGGGGGGGGTTGCTCAAGGATTCCTCACCAGAGTGACGAGATTGAAGTATCGAGTACAACAGCACAGTCTCACCAAAAAAATGTGAGATTGCACGTTTTGTTCACTCAGAGTTATTGTACACAGACACGTAAAAAAAGATTTTTCACGTGCAGTGGATACGTGGAATTGACAGCTTTAAGAAAGGTGTCTAACGGCAGCTTAACGTTTGGCAGTTTGTGTTCCTGTCACTCTTATTGTCTTTCACCATCGAGCAGCTACCCCACATTTTAATCCCTAACCCTAACCTCACAGGAACCTTTCATTAGTGGAGTGAAAAACAAATTAAGGGGGAAAAAAACAAAAAACAAAAAACCAAAAAACGAACAAAAAGGTCACTCACGCATGAGAGTGGGCCGTCCGCCATCTCCCTCCCACCAGCCGCATGAGCGTTGGGAAACCAAAGTAAACGATGCGCTGTTCTGCGCATGTGCGGTGAGGACTGTGTCGGAGTGTCTGGCGCATGAGCAGTGAGTGAGCTTGTAAATACGTGCCAAGGCACATTATTTTTTGATTTAACATGCAAATGTACAATTTTAGAGGGGTGGAAAACATTTATTAGGTATGTTTTACTGAGGCGGGGTTGACTACGACGTGGGAGCCGTGCCCCGTCTCTTCCGTGTCTTTCCATCTCGTTAAAAAGCCTCCCAGCCAGCATGTCCATGTGGAAACCACCAAAGGTTAAATCTGGGCTGTCTTATGGGCCCCATGTGGGTTTGTCTACAGGTTCCGTGTTGGTCCCATCTGTGTTTGCCCGCATGGACTCTGCCTATTTACCCAACTTATTTTCTCAGAAATTTGCAATTTTTTTGTAAATTTGTGACGTTTTTTTTTTTAAGGAAGCTGATATTTTCTATATAGCACTGCCGATGAGTAGGAACGCGAACCGGTGAGTGTGTGTGTGTGTGTGTGTGGGGGGGCAAGCCAGTGTGCAGGAATGACGGCGCGACTGTAAAACAGAGACACACAGCCAGATTTTATGTGTGAGCGATTTAAAGAGGGGGCCGCGCTGGGCCTGCATCCATAAACGAGTGAAATGGAGAGGCATAAACAATGAGTGAAAACCTGTGAGTGAGTGGTAAAAAAAGTGGGGGGGGGCATAAACAACACGACTTGGCTCTCTCTCTCTGTGTGTATGTGTGTAAATCATCAATTCAGATGTAGTGAGAGTGTGCTTATCCACGCCGTGACCCACATATGCTCCCCAGAAAGGCCTCATCAAAAGCCTTATTGTCCCCCGTCCCTCCCTTCTTCTTTTCCCTTCCCCGCTCCCTCGCTCAATCACTCTCTCCGTCTCTCTCGGGGTCTTTTTTTATGAGCCTGTCTTGACAGTCTCAGACGGCCCCCACCACGACTCCCACTCTCTCGACTTCCCGAGCCCCCGTGGTAAAGTGAAACCTCGGCTTTACGCACGCACACGCAAGCAACCCATACGGGCGCGGCAGAGAAAGTGAGTGCTTGACGGCTGCGGTCACTCTGTGTGGGGGAATCCATTTCATCTTAATCAACCTGCTCAGGAGCTGAAAGGTTCCCGTAAGAGCCCCAGACCTGGGGAGAATCTGAGACATTTTTGGAGGGTTTCACCCACAAAATTTGGATCAGCTTTCAGTTTTTTTAGCCAACATGTCCTGGAATGAGAGTAAAGGTTCCAGATATTTTACATTCTGATGTTGAACATAAATGATGATGATTTCAAGCCCTCCTGCTCATAAAGCTTGATCAGCATCCACAAACTTCACAATGGGACACAACATTTCAGACAATGACAGCAGACTGTTTCAGTTCCTGTCACTAGAGAAGCAATATTGCAACCATGGTAACTAGAAGCTTGGTGCAACCATAGACTGTATATACTGTAAGGAAGGATACCATGGAAAATCTCCAAAAGTGACGCACATGCATCTTGGCTGTCCTCTAGTGGATGGGTCCAGTAAGATCTTCACCCATTATTTTGTGTGGCATTTTGCCAAAATGAAAATTTTTAAAAGTAGTCTAGAACATTTTTTTTCCAAAAGATGATTTACACTGTGAAAGATTTCTTTATTGTATCAATTAATATTACACTGAGTTCCTGTTATTATGCTCCTAGACACCAAGACTCTGGCCTGTCAAGGTCAGTTCCGCTAGACAGCTAGGCTCCGTACTCACACAGAACATTCTCGTAACATATTATCTTTGTTTGGTTCAAGGCATAAAATCTGCCCACGCCATTTTGACTGTGAACCTTTCTGCTGAGCTGCTGCAGGAAATCTTCCTCTTGATCAAGAATAAATACCCCAAAATGGCATCTTTGACTCTGCACTTTTATTTATTAACCAGATCAACAAGAGAGATTTATTAACATAAAGAAAATCCATGACAGCACCTTGAATGATTGTTCTTATTATACTGATGTGTGTTCAAAGTGTTAACTTTTTAGGGGTCAGTCCAGTTTTAATTAATCATGTGATTTGTTTTGATGGTGACTGTGATTGGCCAAGATTGAGCAATCAAACAAGCAAAGAAAAACGTATTTGTACAGCACCTTTCATAGACAAAAATCATAAAGTGCTTCACAAAATGGATAAAAACATCAAAGCAGAAACATGCAAATGATAAATAAACAGATAACATAGAAGAACTAAAGACTGACATACAACCTGTGTCTAACTAAAAGCCTGTTTGAAAAGCAGAGTCTTCAACACAGTTTAAACATGTGGGAGTTCATTCCACAGTCTCAGTGCAACAGACTGAAATGATCGATCACCTCTGGTTTTTAAAACGTCTGTGTGGAACCTTCAGAAGCATCAGATTTGATGACCTTAGGTTTTGTGCAGGGGTGTGAGAGACGGTCGTATCACAAATGTATGGGGGAGACTGACCATGGAAAGTTCTAAAAGTAAGAACTAAGGTTTTAAAGCAACTCTAAAATGAACTGTCGACAAGTGGAGAAATGTGTGCTCTTCTGCTGGTATGAATTAAAAGCTTTGCAGTAGAGTTTGGAACAACCTACAGACAGTCAAGCTCTATTTTATTTAACTAGTGCATACGTGTGTATGCCTGTGCATACCCGTGCATGCCCATAGAAAGCAAGTGTAAGCATGCATTTCTGCATGCTCATAGAAAGTTACTGAGTCTTTTTCGTTTTTTAGATTTGATTGGCGGTTGGCAACCAGCTTACAGGTGCATTACCACCATGAACTTCACTCTATATCATCACTCTCAGCCTATGATCTTTGATGATGTCATAGCAAGTCCTATGCTCTTTGATGATGTCATAGCGAGTCCTATGATCGTGACACACAGACAGACACACAGATTTTCTTGAATTATATACAGAGTGATAAAGTTAAAAAAAAACAAAAAAAAAACGTTGCAATAGTCCAGATATGTTGCAATCAAAGCATGGATAATCAAGGGATTAATTAAGGAAGTGACCTATGATCTACTGCCTCTGAACTCTCCCTTGAATGCCCATGTCCTTCTGCAGCCTGATGATTTACTTGCCCACAAATCCTCTGCGGCCAACCTCAACTGTGCAAACTCTGGCCTTCCAGCCACATTGACCAGTGTCGGCTATTAGCTCAGCATACTTTAGACTCTTGCATTGATGGCCTTCCTAAACTGCTTCTTCCTGGAGTACCATCAACTCTACTAAGTGTCACGGTGGCCCTCGCGAGCCACCATAAGACGCCACAAGTCACCGGTGAGTTTGTAATGATGTTTTATTGAGGATAAAGGAACAGAAGGATATCACAGTGACAAAGTAAAGAGCCACGATTGGCTAAAACACACTATACAGGAACAGAGACAGTAAGGCTGAACAAGCTCACTTACGACACTGTCCGTGGACGAGGGATGCTCGTTAACGATGAGAAAATGAGGAATGAAAAGGGTTGCTTGACGGGAAGTTCGACGGAGACTGCTGCATCGGGCTGCATTCAGCGACCGCTTTAAATGCCGGCCGCTAATGAGCCCTGAATGCACCACAGCTGGCAGGCTTTGACAGCAGGAAACTCCTCCGAGTGCTGTCACAATAAGAGCCCGGGGAGCCAGAAGGTACTTACTGCTGTCAAGCCTGCAGGAGATGACGTATGACCCGAGCGCGGACGAGATCGGCGCTCAGATCATGACACTAAGAAGGCAGTTCACAGTGAGGATGAACAAAGTATCATGTCAGCTCTGAGACTAGTTGTAATTATTTCAGTTGAATCAACAAGAGTTGTTGATTCAAATCTATTGACAGCTTCCAATTCTGTGCTCTGTCTACCTGGCCCACATGATGTGGGATGTTTAAAATTTTGCTCAGCACCCTGCCTGGCCTGATGAATGTAGTAGATGCTGCGGGATGGAATAAGGGAGCGGGGTAGGAATTGGTGGCTGTCTGCATGCTTTCCAAGGCAGCTGCAAGGCATTTCAGCACTTAATTATATTGCCATGTATAGCGGCCTTGTTTCAGGCTTGCTTTGCAGCCTACCAGTATGTGTTTCAGGCTGGTAGGCAATGCACAGAGCCTGCATTTAGGGCCCTCACTGTACCACTTGTTGAGATTGGTTGGGGTTGGTAGGACATCAAAGGTGGCTCGAATGGTGAAGCTGATTCACTGCACATCCATGTCCAACAAATCCTTCCACGAAAACTTCCTTTTCTCAATCCCCTCTCACTTCATCCATTGCCCCTGCTTTGCTTAGGAGACTGCAATTGCACACCTCTCTGCCTGCTCTTGTCATCGTACTTCTTTAACCACAAGCTTTCCGTGTTGGGTTGGAGATGTCTGATGCCAAGATGGATTACTCCTTCCTTGGCCAAAGCCTCGCCTCCCCAGCTGTACTCAGCCAATGATGTCCCAGTGTTTGAGGGCTGATACTGCCTGCTGCATGGCCATGGTTGCTGACCATTTCCTCTCTGTTGTGATAGCAGGGGCTGTTTGGGAAACATATGGGTCATGACTTCCTCCAGAGTCATTTCCAACATTACCTTGGAACACTTGTATTCCTCTGTAAGGCTGGACACTGGCAGTTCCAGGAGACCTTCACCATACAACACTATGTTTGTGATGCACCTGGGAAGACCCAGCCATTTCTTGGCAAATGAAGTGACAAGGCTGCACGGTGGCGCAGTGGTTAGCACCGCGGCAGCACAGTTTACCCTCGGCCGGGGGATCGCGGGGATCATGAGATTGTGGGTTCGATCCCTGCCCCCGGCCAACAGTGATCTGTGTGGAGTTTGCATGTTCTCCCCGTGTTTGCGTGGGTTTACTCCGGGATTTCTCCGGTTTCCTCCCACATGCCAAAGACATGCATGTTAGGTTAATTGGCTGTTCTAAATTGTCCCTAGATATCTGTTTCCTATAGGCCCTTAGAATAGAGGGTTAGTATTAATGAAAGCGCTTTGAGTGGTCTTTGTGACTAGAAAAGCGCTATATAAGTGCAGGTTAGTTAGTTAGTTAGTTAGATGTCTCCGGTTTCCTCCCACATGCCAAAAACATGCAGGTTAGGGGAGTTAAGGGGCGCTTGTGCACACAGCGACCGGCAGCTGGTAGCTTGTCACCGGACTGCAGAACAAATCTACCTACGGGTACAAAATAAGTCAAAAAAAAAAGTCTCTCTAGTTTGATAAGGTGGTATCTCATAGATTGTCAAGAGCCACTAAAATTGGAGAAGAAGACCAAACTTGAAATACCAGAACTTTATTCTGCCAAGGAGCAGAGAACTGTCAATTGATTTCAGGCCTTTAAGTGGATCTTGCCTGATCTGATCTGCTTGATTTGTCTCCCTGGGGGTCACATCACTCCAGTGTCCAAGGCTTTTAATTGCTTTAACTGGTTTCTCTGCCACTGTTGGAATTGGAGCTTCACCAGTGTAGAAGCATTGCTGACATAGCTTTCCCTTAGTGATTGATATGCTCCTGGACTTGCTAGGATTTATCTTCATCTGGGCCCACTCGATATTCCCTTCAACTTCTTCAGTACTAGTAGTAGTAGATTAGTTTATTTGACAGGGACAGTGCAATAAACATAGACAATTAATCAAAGACAACTCAATCTGATGTGTTTGCACATAGAGTGTATAGCTATTAGCTAATTTGCAACTCTTGTCCCTGGATGGGCTTTAGAAAAAAGAATCAAGATAAAAATATACACAATAACCACATACATCAATGCAGAAAAATTATAAATACACAATTATAAATATTATAAATATTATAAATACACAAATATAAGAGCCTGACTCACCTTTAACATAAATATTATAAATACACAAATATAACAGCCTGACTCACATTTAACACTTATAACATAACTCACATTTGCCTATTTCAGGCCCTTCCTCCCTCCGTCACTCACTATAAACAAACACATTTATTCCTTCCCTTCATTCACTCTCACTTTGCAGACAAATAAGTCATACATGAGTTCCATCTTGTTTATTTTTCAAGCCAGTTTTTAACATTTTTAGTGAATGTTTTAAAGTCCGTTATTATTTTAATTTCATTTGGCATTGTGTTCCAGATGTGACTGCCCTTTATAGAGAAAGCTGTTTGTCCAAATGTGGTTCTGCGGTGGAATATTTTACAGTTATTGTTAACAGAACTCCTGGTGGCTCTGCTGCTGTCCTGTCTTTGGACGAAACCAGCAAGTGCTCGGGTGCTGATTTATGGAAACATTTGAACGTTAATTTTCAGAAGACAGAGGTCAATGAAGCTCTCAAAACTCAATAGGTTGTATTTTTTTAAAACATTACAGTGATGCCACCTAATGGGCTTTTTGTCCAAGATTTTTAGGGTTTGATTATATAATGAACCTATATGTCTTATTGTGGGAAGGGGCTGCTTGAGCCCAGACTGTCAAACAGTATGATATATGAGAAAAAACCATAGAATGCATATACAGTGCTGCTGCTTCGTAAGGTATGTAATATCTAATTAATTTAAAGCAGTCAGATTTTTTTTTACTGTTTTTGAAATGTTTCTTTATATGAAGATTAAATTTGAGTTGAGGATCTAGTACAATGCCAAGGGTATTTGAATTCTGTAGCTAAAACTGATGTCATGATCATGTATATTAACTTTAAAATGTTGCAGGTTACATTTTTTGATTGAAAAGCACATTGAGACTGTTTTCTGAAGGTTCAGCAATAGATGGTTCTTGAGGAGCCACTCTTGGACATCAAACCATACTTGTAGACAGTACATCTGCAGCCTGTGCTGGAGTCTTGGCAGCTGTGTAAATAACTGCATCATCTGCATAAGTTGGCATGTTGCAGCTGAGCAGTGTAACGGCAAGTCATTAATAAAAATGCTGAAAAGTAAAGGACCAAGAATGGAACCCTTGTGGGATACCCATGCGGTTGTTTAAAAATGAGGATTTATCCTGGTGAACTTTTACACACTGTTCTCTATTCTGGAGATAAGATGCAAACCATTCTAATGTATTTGGGGAGAAGTTAAAAGATACCATTTTGGATAAAAGCAAACTGTGGTTTACAGTATCGAAAGCCTTTTTGAGATCTAGAAAAAACAGCTCCTACCACCATTACCCTGTCCAAGGGACTGTTTGACGTTTTCAATAAGGCAACAATTTGCTGTTTCTGTTGAGTATCCTGGTCTAAAACCAAATTGATGTGGATGAAGAAGTTGACTGTATTGTAAGTAGTCTATCAGCTGTGTAGCTACAACTTTTTCAAGAACCTTAGATAGGACTGGTAAGATAGAGATTGGGCGGTAATTGCATATATCGTCTTTACTGCCCTGATTTATGAACTGGTATGACGACAGCTTTTTTCCAGCCAGATGGAAATGTACTAGACCTAATGGAGAGATTAATGAGATGAGTCAGTGGTTTGATTAATATTTTGCTGTGCATTTTGAGAAAGGAGGTGCTCATATTGTAGATATCACTAGTTTTTGAGTTTGACAGTGTTTTAACAATACCAGCAATTAACTTCTCATTTACCTCATCGATGTGAAAAGTATCTGTTGGGAGTATGGAATTTGTGTTGTTGAGCACATTTGGCAGCACAAAAATTTTTGTTAAGTCTTCCACAGAGCCCACAAAGTGTGAATTAAATTCATTGCCAAAGTAGCCTTGTCACTGACGGTCTTGCCATTGATTCTAAGTTCTTTACCCCCTTCTGATCGTTTTTTTTATAGTTAAGTTATTTAAATGCCTCCATAGGGAACTGTTGTTACCCTTTGCGATTGATCTATCAGTTTATTGTAATAAGATATTTTTGATTTTCGCAGCTCATGTACCACTTTATTTCTTAAACTTTTGTACACAAGGTGATCATTTTGTAGTTTGGAGGTTAGTGATGTTTTCAGTGCATAGTCTCGCCTCTTCATAAGTTTTCTTATTTCATTATTTAACCATGGTAGGCTAATCTTCATGTTGTCTACTTTTAATTTGCTTTGAAAATTTTTCTATAGACTTTGAGATTGTTGCAGTTATAAAATTACAACAATCATCCTACTTCACATGTTGCCATGAGCTGCTCCCAATTTTGATTCTCTAAGTAATGTTCAAACTCCTCATTTTTTGATTTGGGGATAATAAAATTTGATTTGTCAGTATCGACTCCCCCAAAATACTGTAGTCGCTTTTTAGTAAGTTTCCTGACAGCAAGAACCATGTTATGATCTGAGGAGACCAGTTACAAGATTATAGGTTCAGGTTTATTCGTTCTGGTTTATTAGTAAATACCATGTCAATAAGTGTTCTGGATTGTTTGGTTATCCTGGTGGGTCCTTTGATGATTTGCTGGTAATTAAATTTAGTCATGAGGCTTTTCAGTTTTTGTTTGTCTTTTTTATCAGACCAGTTGATATTAAAGTCACCATGAATTATTGTTTCTCTGTTCTTCTCAAGTTGTTTAACCAGATCCACTTAATTCATTATAAAAGGAAGAGTTGTGTGACGGTGGGTTGTACACTACTGCAATGTTGAAATTCATTACCGGAGAGAGACATACATTAACAGCTAAACATTCAAGTGAAGTATTCAAATCAACCAGTTGACATTTATATTTCTCTTTGATGTAAATTAAACACACCTCCTCCCCTCCCTACCTGCCTGTCTTTTCTAAAACACTGGTAGCCCACAATATCGATCATATTAGTGTCTATGTTACTGTGTAGCCAGCCTTTCTGAGAGACAAAGGTAGTCAGATTTGAGTCCAACAGCAACACCGAAATCTCATCTCTTTTGGGGATTATGCTCCCGTATGTTTAAATGACCGCCGAGGATCCCCTTTGGTTTAGCCTTGATGTCCCAAAGAACTCGTGCATGATTAACAGTTTGGAAAAATAAA
The DNA here is from genome assembly GCA_020510985.1 of Pholidichthys leucotaenia. Taxonomy (NCBI): domain Eukaryota; kingdom Metazoa; phylum Chordata; class Actinopteri; order Cichliformes; family Pholidichthyidae; genus Pholidichthys; species Pholidichthys leucotaenia. Next base: position 410,216,521 of record CM035841.1, on the reverse strand, counting down.
TGTTGTTTTTGCTTTTGTACAGCTCGGTTTTGTGCTAACCCAGTGGTCTGCTGTTTAATAGTGCAGGTCCAGGGTTAAGGTGAATATCTCCTGCCAGAAGTAGCAGAACTAACAGAACTTTAACTGTATATCCTCTGCCATATTGTGATTTTTGCTTAACAGCCATGTTTGCCTTAATTTGGAAGTTTTTGCTCAGGGCTTTTAAAGACCACATAGAGTGTAGGGTGAGATGTCCAAGCCCAAATCCATACAGATAAAACTTTTTAACTTCACCTTTGGTTGAGTTTGTCGGAAAATCCTTCTTGTTGCAGGTCCAGACACACAAAGACAAAACGAAGAGGAAGTAGAGAAGTAGAGAAGGCTTATTAGTGGTGCCCATCAGCCCACTTTTTAATCCGGTGGCAGCCATCTTCAGTCCTTCTTGGAAAGAAGGAAAAGGAAAATCTGTGGATAGTAAAATAAATTCTGCTTATATCGCCAGAATCTGATCCGATCGTCCTCGAATCCAGCTGGGCCTCAGCTAGCCAACTAGCCCCTTCCGTTGCTGGTCTCGTTGCTCATAGTCGCCGTAACTGGTCTCCCGTCCCGCTCCTCCAACCGAGTCTCGTCACACACCGCCGCTGCCACCGAGCTCCGCTGAGGTCACGGTAAATCCTCCGCTAGGCACCGCCACCTACCGTCGTCTGCCTGGGTGAAATCTCTGCTGAGCCCCGTCAACAAATAGCCGCTTGCCTGGTAGTATCTCCGCTGGGCCTCGCAGCTGGGCTTCGATTCAGGCTGGTGTAAGGTGGAATGACTGGCGCCAGCATTAAGCTAACTAGCGTTAGCTTAGCAATCGCTTCGGGTAGTCTCGTCGCACACCGCCGCTGCAGTCACGGTAAGTCCTCCGCTGGGCACCGCCGCCTACCGCCGTCTGCCTGGGTGAAACCTCTGCTGAGCCCCGTCAAACAAATAGCCGCCTGCCTGGTAGTATCCCCGCTGGGCCTCGCAGCTGGGCTTTGATTCAGGCTGGTGTTAGGTGGAATGGCTGGCGCCAGCATTAAGCTAACTAGCGTTAGCTTAGCAATCGCTTCAGGTAGGGCACATCAGTGAATCACAAGGAAGCGCTGGAATCGCTGGTCAGTTTACTCACAGTGGCCGGATAAAAGCGATCAAAGGGGTAATCCACCGGAGGTATATCCGATCGCTGTAGGTAGTTATTTAGAGACTGGCGCCAGCATTAAGCTAACTAGTGTTAGCTTAGCAATCGCTTTAGGTAGCATTAAGCTAACTAGTGTTAGCTGAGCAATCGCTTCAGGAAGGCGCAGGAAGTCGCTGGAGAAAGGCGATTAAAGGGCAATCCAGCGGAGGTGGCAATTCAGCCCGTACGTGTTCGCCACGAGCGCCGATCGCTGCAGGCCAGCCACCTTTAATGGCAAAATCAGTGACTTTGTCTCAGCACTGAAAAAGTGTGACCATCCCGGTCGCCATCTTGAGAGAAGACTGTCTTAATGCAGGCAATGGTTGTAGTAAGCAAGGTCAAGATATCCATATATGCTCTGATCGGAGGGGAGGGGGTGTCCAGGTTTAAGCAGCTGTTCTCCAACTACCCACTGAGAGGCACAGATGATAATGTCCATGGCTATTATGATGGTTAATGGAGAAATTGTACATCTTTCCATGATCCCTACCTCAAGTCGCTGCCATGTGGTAGTATATGTGTCCGTTGTCAGGCATAGCTGAATTTCCTGGAAATAGGATTTGACCAGGCTTATTATAGGTCTGGAATGTTGAAGTAGCTCAACACATCCCAAAGGATGTTGTGAGGAATGGAAACAAAAGCATTGGTGAGATCCAAGAAGGTGATATGGAGATCTCTTTTATATTTTTTGGCTGTTTGGAGTTGGTGCCAGATCATATTTACATGCTCCAAGCACCCAAATGTGAAAATTTATAAGAAAAATTGTGACAAATTTACAAAAAATATAGTAAATTTGTGACCCACCAGAATAAACCAGCAACAAGTTGGCCTGACGTGTTCCTAAAAAACACAGAAATACTTTTTTTTTTTTTAAATTGTGATTCGTTTATTTTTTTTTTGCAAAATATGGTAGTTGAAATCATGAAAAGGCTACTCCATGCTTCAAATAACACTGTGGGATATTGTAAAACTGTCAACTTTGTATTTGAAATAGTTTCAGAGGGAAATATCAGCGAGACCGCTTCCTAGTTTCGGGGGCATTGATACCACACCTGATTTACATATCCGGTTTGTTTGGCTATTCACATGTCTTTGTTATTCATTTCAGCCAATCAGCAGCACATTCAAGTAGAAGCACATGCCTATTTAAGCAGTTTGTATTCCTGGGTTTCCAGAGCTCTGTTTGATAAGCACTGTAAGGGGGGTGAGTTCATGATAAGTCATGCCATTGACCAGCTTTTGTTACTGCTCCCCACCTGGCTCCCCTGGAAGGTGACAATCCTTGGAAACTTCAAACCTGATTTTCTCAGAGAAGTAGTTTGAGAGGTGCTGACATTCAAATGGCCACATCTTTTTTCAAATCTTTTTGGATTTCCATACATCATTGGAAAGCTTAGATTCTGCACTTTTAGAATCTGTAAATAACTCAGAATACCCTTGGGGAGACTTGTTCTTAGTTTTTCCATGGCTGGTCACATTTATGAGGAAAAAAGGTGAAAATTTAGGAGAAAGAAGTTGCAAATTTACAAAAAAAAAAAATGCAAAATTACTTGAAAACAATTACCAACGTACAAGGAAGGAGCAAATCAACAAGAAACAAGTCTCAAATTTATGAGGAAAAGTTTTAAGTTTACTGTAAAAAAAAAAAGTTTAAAATGTTTGAGAAAGTTCCAATTTTAAAAGAAAATGTTGCAAATTTACAAGAAAATAACAAATTTACAAGGAAAAAAGGAACAGTTTTATAAGAAAAAGTCACAAGACTACAGTAATAAAGTGTCTAATTTATGAGAAAGTTCAAAAATTACAAGAAACAGTGGGCAAATATGCAAGAAAAAGTCACAATTTTACAAGGAAAACTAATAAATTTATGAGAAAAAGTTGCAAGTTTACAGTAAAACAAAGTTGGAAATTTATGAGAAAGTTTCAAATTTTCAAGAAAAATGTATCCAGTTAGGGGGGAAAAATATCACTTGGTCCCCGACCAAGTGGTGATGGTTTTGTCAGGATGGGTGAGGCACTATAGTACTATAATGGTTTAACTGTGAGATAAAGAGACGAGCAATAACCTCTCGCCCTGGAGAACAAAACCTTGGAGAAACAAATCAAGACAGGAGATGCTCAGTAGCCTTGAGTGGCAAGTAGCCTACAAGAATGGACAAGGAAACCACCTCTGAAGATGAATGCACTGGGCAAAAGTGCACTTAACTCCACTTTATGGAAGGAATGAGTGAGAAGAAGTGGAAGACCCAAACTGGAAGACCCCAAACTCTCCAGCACAAAATCCAACTACTCAACATTAGTAACAAAAGCAAACCAAATGGCAAGAATGAAGAACAAAATCTCAACCTAGGTGTTTGTTTTTCTTCGTTGTAGAAGGACGTCCCAGGTAGCCAATAGAATCGGGCTGATTCTGGCCGAGTTATGGCATCTTTGGCTGTGTTCTGCAAAACCCAGCCAGATCTGGGCAATCAACGGTTGCCACATCCGGCTGGGTTTTGGGTGCCCAGATCAGGCCCACTGATAGTTGAGATATGGAACATGTAGAAAAGATTGTGGTCACCTTATTTGCCAAAGATATAGATCTGGTGGGTTCGCTCCGGGATTTCTCTGGTTTCCTCCCACATGTCAAAAACATGCAAGTTAGGTTAATTGGCATCAACTGGGGATTCTAAATTGTCCTTAGTGTCATGGCGGCCAATTATCCTCAGCTGCGCGCACACCTGCTCTCCATCCCAGCCTGGGTTATTTAAACCGCAAGGTCCTGAGATCGGCGCAGAGTCGTCTGTCTCCTTTCCCTGAGACCTTCGCTCACTAATCTCCAAGCTGAGCTTCCAAGCCTCACCTGTTCTTCCAGTCCTGCCTGCCGATGCCAGGACTAATCTTCACCCTCAACCAAGTAAGCCTTCGTCCAATCCTCTAACCTTACTGAGTCCCCTGTGCACAGGCGGAGATCCGTGGCGGCGGACCAAACTGCACTGCCTCACCTACCAACGCTAACCACCATTGGGACCGCAAGCACTATCCTCCTGGCCGTAGCCGCTGAGCTTAACCTGAGTTCCACCTTCACATCGCAGACAGTAAGTGCAGCGCAATCCTGTACATTCCCTCCAGGGCTTGCCACTAACTCTCCCTCTGTCTGTGTGTCCATAGGGTTGCCAGGTTGCACAGTGCTCTGCTCGCCCCAGCGGATACATACGTACACACATGCACCTACACACACATTATTTACAATAAAGAGTTAATTGTGTTTATTCTCGAGTCATGTCTGCTTATTGGGTCTGAAACCATGTCAGTATGACTCCACCAAAGTGACCCAGCAGACAAAGTTAACAACCTGAAGGCTCGAGTTGACCAATTAGCTTCAGCCAAAAGGGGGAGTCCGTGCGTCGCAGTAGGGAGACTCACGGACTCCATCCATCCATCCATCCATCTTCTACCGCTTTTCCGGAGGTCCGGGTCGCGGAGGCAGCAGTTCAAGCAGAGAAGCCCAGACTTCCCTCTCCCCAGCCACCTGCTCCAGCTCTTCAGAGGGGATACCAAGGCGTCCCCAAACCAGCTGGGAGACATAGTCTCTCCACCGAGTCCTGGGTCTGCCCCGGGGTCTCCTCCCAATGGGACGTGCCTGAAACACCTCAAGTGGGAGGCGTCCAGGTGACTCACGGACTCACCTCAGTCAAATCCCCTCTCTCGGTTTCTTATTCCCATCTGCTTCATTCATAATCACAGGGAGATAACCACACATGCACTGATTGATTCTGGGGCTGAGCAGAGCTTTATTTCGGGGATACTGGCAACCCGGCTGGGGCTTCCCTGTCAATCACTCAAGACTCCCCTGGAACTCATTGCCCTGTCTAAAGCCCCCCTGGCCACTGTTTCCCACCAGACCGCCCCGGTGTCAGTCATAGTGTCAGGCAACCATTGGGAGGAGCTGAGATTGTTTGTGTTGCCGGTTTCTTCTTCCCCGTCATCCTCGGCTATCGCTGGCTCCGTCTCCACAAACTTTCCATTGACTGGCGTTCCGGGAGTGTGTTAACATGGAGTTCCTTCTGCCTGAGTGCCTGTTTGCAGTCTGCTGTGTGCTCTCCATCCGTACCCCTGGGTGTTCCCGTCACCCCCCTCCCGATTTGTCTAAAGTTCCTCCCGAATATCACGACTTAGGGGCCGCTTTCAGTAAGACCCAGGCCCTTTCACTCCCCCCTCACCGCCCATATGACTGCGCTATCAATCTCCGCACCGGAGCCCCGCTGCCGTCTAGCAGGCTTTACAACCTGTCAGCTCCAGAGTGGGAGGCCATGGACACGTATATCAAGGAGTCACTGAGCTCTGGCATAATCCAGCCGTCATCCTCAGCAGTGGGGCAGGGTTTTTCTCATTAGCAAGAAGGACAGCTCGCTAAGGCTGTGTATTGACTTTCGAGAGCTGAATAATTTTACCATCAAAGACAAATACACCCTCCCATTGATTAATTCTGCATTCAGTTCCCTCCAGGGGGCCTCCTGGTTTACCAGGTTGGACCTCCACAACACTTACCATCTGGTGCGGATCCGAGACGGCGATGAATGGAAGACGGCGTTCCGGACTCCTAGTGGGCATTTTGAATACCTGGTCATGCCGTTCAGGCTGACCAATGCCCCTGCCGTGTTCCAGCAGCTGATTAATGATGTGCTCAGGGACTTTTTGGGTACTTTTGTATTTGTCTATTTGGATGACATTCTTATCTTTTCACAGTCCCTGGATGAGCATCGGGTGCACGTGAGGCGGGTACTGCAGCAGCTATTGGAGAATAAGCTCTTTGTTAAAGCCAGGAAATGTGAGTTCCATTCCTCCAAGACATCCTTTCTCGGATTCATAATCTCCCACAACGAGATCATCCCTAATCCCGATAAGGTAAAAGCGGTGGTAGATTGGCCCACTCTGTCTTCCAGGAGGCAGCTCCAGTGGTTCTTGGGGTTTGCTAATTTCTACTGCCGCTTCATCCAAAATTAGAGTATCATTGCTTTCCCTCTGACCCGTCTGACTTCCCCTAAGGTGCCCTTCTGGTGGACTGAGGAGGCATCTGCGGCCTTTGCAGACCTTAAGGACAAATTCTCATCCTCTCCCATCTTGGCACAGGTGGATCCCGCTCTCCAATACCTGGAGGTGGACGCTTTGGACTCGGGGGTTGGAGCCGTCTTATCCCAGCGCTCCTCGACTGATGGCAGGATCCGGCCCTGTGCGTTCTTCTCCCATCACCTATCCCCGGCTGAGTGCAATTATGACATCGGTGACAGAGAGCTCTTGGCTGTCAAGCTCGCAGTGGAGGAGTGGCGTCACTGGCTGGAGGGGGCCTCCCAGCCATTCGTCGTCTGGACTGATCATAAAAACTTGGAGTACCTCTGGACGGCCAAGCGTCTGAATGCGCGCTATGCCCGCTGGTCCTTGTACTTTGGACGTTTTGATTTCACCATTACCTACCGCCCTGGGTCCAAGAATACGAAGCCAGACACCTTGTCCCGACAGTTTGCCCCAGAGGCAGCGGACGTGACCGAGCATCCTATCATTCCTTCATCGTGTGTTGTGGGCGCCTTCTCCTGGGGCATTAAGGAAATGGTCCTAAAAGTACAGGAAGACAAACCTGACACAGGCAGGGGGCCAGTGGGTAGACTGTTTGTTCCATCAGCCGTTCGAGGAGAAATTATCCATTGGGCCCACTCTTCCAAGTTTGTGTGTCACCCCAGGAGGGCTCGTACAGTGGACCTTCTTCAAAGGATATTTTGGTGGCCATCACTCCAGATGGACGTCAGGGATTACGTCTGTGCCTGTCCCCAGTGTGCCGCCAGCAAGACATCGTCTTCCCCGCAGGCCGGGCTGCTCCACCCCCTTCCCATTCCCGGCAGACCCTGGTCCCATGTGGCGTTAGATTTCATCACCGGCCTCCCACCTTCCAACCATCATACGGTAATCCTCACCGTAGCTGACAGGTTCTCCAAGGCCACCCATTTCATCCCCCTGCAGGGACTGCCTACGGCGAAGGAGACGGCGGACCTTCTCGTCCAGCACGTGGTGAGGTTACATGGGATCCCCCTGGACATCATCTCCGATCGGGGTCCCCAGTTTGTCTCTCAGGTTTGGAGGTCATTCTGTAATGTCCTGGGGGGTACAGTGAGTCTATCATCAGGCTATCATCCACAGAGCAATGGGCAGTATGAGCGGGTGAACCAGGAGTTGGAGGCTGCGCTGTAGTGTGTCGCCACCGCCAACCCTGCATCGTGGAGCTTCCACCTTCCTTGGATTGAGTACGCCCATAACACCACCATCTCCTCGGCAATTGGCATGTCCCCGTTTGAGGCCTCACTGGGCTACAACCCCCCACTGTTCCCAGAAGAGGAGGGGGACATCGCCGTTCCTTCACTCTGTCCTCATCTGAGGCGCTGCCGCCGAATCTGGAGAGCAACCCAGGCGGCATTATGACGCACGGCAGAGCGCAACTCCTCGGTGGCCAATCGCCACAGGGCTCCAGCCCCCACCTACCAGGTGGGTCAACAGGTATGGCTTTCTACGAAGCATATCAACTTTAAGGCTGAGAGGAGAAAAATGTCATAGCAGTTCATTGGGCCTTTCTCCAGTAGCCGCATCATTAACCCTGTTTCTGTGTGCCTAGCTCCCCCCCCCTCCCTCCGCATCTGTCCAACCTTTCACGTCTTGCAGGTCAAGCCCGTCTGCTCCAGCCCTTTGTGTCATCCTCCCAGGTCTCCACTGCCACCGATGGTGATCGACGGTGACCCGGCTTGGAAGGTCAACACCATCCTGGACGTCTGACGCCGGGGTCGAGGCCTGCGGTACCTGGTGGACTGGGAGGGCAACAGTCCAGAGTGGAGATCCTGGGTGCATCCCTCCTTCGTGCTGGATAAGCAGCTCATGAGGGACTTCCACCAGGTGCACCCAGGTAGGCTGAAACGACCGCCGAGAGGCATCTCGCAAGGGGGCAGTACTGTCATGGCTGCCAATTATCCTCAGCTGCGCGCACACCTGCTCTCCATCCCAGCCTGGGTTATTTAAACCGCGAGGTCCTGAGATCGGCGCAGAGTCATCTGTTTCCTTTCCCTGAGACCTTCACTCGCCAGTCTCCAAGCTGAGCTTCCAAGCCTCACCTGTTCTTCCAGTCCTGCCTGTCGACGCCAGGACTAATCTTCACCCTCAACCAAGTAAGCCTTCGTCCGTTCCTCTAATCTTTCTGAGTCCCCCGTGCACAGGCGGAGATCCGTGGTGGCGGACCTCTCTCCCTCCTGGCGGCGGACCAAACTGCACTGCCTCACCTACCAATGCTAACCACCAATGGGACTGCAGGCACTGTCCTCCTGGCCGTAGCCACTGAGCTTAACCTGAGTTCCACCTTCACGTCACAGACTAACTAACTAACTACTAACTAACCTGCACTTATATAGCGCTTTTCTAGTCACAAAGACCACTCAAGACACCCCACAGACAGTAAGTGCAGAGCAATCCCGTACATTCCCTTCGGGGCTCGCCACTAACTCTCCCTCTGTCTGTGTGTCCATAGGGTTGCCAGGTTGCACGGTGCGCTGCTTGCCCCAGCGGATACATACATACAAACACGCACCCACACACACACATTATTTACAATAAAGAGTTAATTGTGTTTATTCTCGAGTCGTGTCTGCTCTTTGGGTCTGAAACCATGTCAGTTAGGTATGAATATGAGAGTGAACGGTTGTCTGTCTCTATATGTTGGCCCTGCGATGGACTGGTGATCTGTCCAGGGTGTACCCTGCCTCTCGCCCAAAGATGCTGGGATAGGCTCCAGCCCCCCCGTGACCCAAAAAAGGATTAAGCAGAAGAAGATGGATGGATGGATGGATAGATCTGGTGATGATGTTGGGAGGGACAGTGTTTCCCTATACTGTATTTATGTACAATTATATACATTATGAATTCAGTCAATATTCATAATATGAATTATTATTATTAATATTTGCCTACCAGATATAGGTGGACTCGGCCGCTTCTGGCCCAGTGTGTCAGACAGATTCTGGCGCATCATTCACTCCTGCATCTGGCGTGATTCCGCCCTTCTGGCCTGCCGGATTCAGGCCACAACATTTTGGCTACCTGGACCACTAACCTGTGAAGGAATTGTTTGACTCAAGAGCCCATCTGTCATTCCACGCTGACATTCCAGGCCTTACGATGTGGACCTTAAAACATCTGAAGGTCCTCGTGTATAGGTTCTTAATGGGATTATGAAGGCAAAAATCAACCACATTGAAGCCAGATTATCTTAAATAAATGTGGAGACTCCTGCAGAACTGTCTGACTTAAAACAATTTCTCTTCTCTGACATTTCCAAAAACTCATTCCATAATAGCAATGCCAAAATGATAAAAATAAATAACGCCTTTTATACCGTTTGTCTGGCTTCAATCATAAAGCCCTTTATTAAATTATGTTTCCACAGAAACTCTGCCAAACCCATGGCTTGACTCCAGCAACAGACCTGATCTATTGGTTTGGGGGTGGGCATATTCAACAATGTTTTCGGAGGATCTACGCCAGAAGTTTCCCTTCCTGCTGTGAGCATATTGGTTGCCGAGGGGTGAAAATTACAGATATCAATAACACAGGCGGTTGTGGGATATTAGTTAACTGTGTGAGCCTCACTGTTGTGGAAATATCATAAAATATATTGAGCTTTTCACCATAATGCTTCTAAATTGCTCTTTTCCAACAAATATAAGCAATCTTTTTTTTTTTTTACTTGAAATTCACCAGTAAAAGATGACAGACTGTGCAAATATTCAGCAGGATCAACGTTAGTCTGACTCATTAAATATATATATATATATATATATATATATATATATATATATATATATATATATATATATATATATATATATATATATATATATACAGTATATATATATATATATATAATTGAAGCTGCAGTGATGACAAACTGCTCCAGGATTTTTCCTGATTGCAGCTTTCTGGCTCTCTAAGCTGTTAAGTCCACAAAGCCCCACGTATGAAATTCAACCTTCAAATACGGGATTCTTTTGCTTTCCAGTTTTCTTTAATAGATGTCAGCTGCAACCTTTTTTTTCCCCCTTTATGTTCTTTGTAAGGAGTGCCATCAAAATATTGTCCCACCAGGAGGCGGTCCAGTGAAAACAAAATGACAGAGGGAGCTGAAGAGAGACGGAAAAAGAGAAGACTGTGGAAAACGTTACGGCGGAGAGAGACTCCAACAAAAATAGAGTTGGCTTATGAAGAAGTAGGAGAGGTTAGAGAAAGAGGAGGGAGAAGCTGTGGGTCAATCTGGGGACGTTTGACGTTGCCTGCAAAATTATGTTCTACTCTTTCCAAGAGCATATGGTAGCTTGTTCAACCCCTTTTCATTAAAAAAAAAGAAACAATGGACACTCCTAAAGTAGGATTTGTGTTTTTCAAAGGTCCCATTCACTGAAAAATTGTTTTTTGTAGGCTTTAACCTTCTGAAATGTGTCTGTTGGTCATGTGATTATGATTTTTGAGAGAAGATAGTTTTGATGTCTTTTTTATAAAGCCTTTACACTGATACTGTCTACTGTTTTGGGGTTGTTTTTTTTTCTTGTACACCACAAAAACGTAAACCCAGTCTCGATATCCACCCACTGCTCTCTTACTGACAAGCAAAGCTGTCTCCAAACAAGACGAGCAGGGCGCCAGACACATTAGCTTCAGCGCTAACAATGCTACGGGGGAGTTAGCTCACCGTGGGACGTTTAATATTTTTACTGTGGCGGACAAAAGGGAAGACACACGAGAGCTGCCAGTTCACTCCATACTCAACTCCAACTGCAGAGCGAGTGAGCAACATTGGCGCCAAGTACGCACATATCCCCGAGTCACTGGGTGTGAGTGGAGCCTCCTAGTGGTCCACCACATTATTGTCTTTACATTTCAGTCACCCTAGCTGACGTCCCCGTTTTCACCTGGTTCACTAATCCACAGTGGATAAGATATGTTGTGTCATTCTGGTTAAATTTGTTATACTTTCACTGTGAGGCCACATTGAATTGTTAGCATTAGCTAGGCTAGAGTGGCAGAGTCAGTGACTAACGGCATCAGAGCTCGCCTCAGCAGGGAGAGGCTGACAGACAGGCTGCCGGCATTAGTTTAGCTGTCCAGCCAGCCAGTTTTGATAGCTACCCAGCCAGCATGCCCATGTGGGCACCACCAAAGGTTACATCAGGGATGTCTTATGGGTCCCATGTGGGTTTGTGCATGGATTCCATGTTGGCCCCATCTGTGTTTGCCCACATGGACTTATCTGTTTACCTGTTTTTAATTTATTTTCTCATAAATTTGCTGTTTTCTTGTAAATATGTAACTTTTTCCCATAAATTTGACACATTTTCTTGACAAAATGAAACTTTCTCATAAATGTGCAACTTTTTTTTTACTGTAAACTTGCAGCTTTTTTCCTCAAAAATTTGTTAGTTTTTCTTGTAAAATTGTTACATTTTCTTGGAAATATGCTAACTTTTTCTAGGAACTTTGGAACTTTCTCAAATTTTGACTTTCTCATAAATTTAACACTTTTTTACTGTAATTCTGCAATTTCTTTTTTTACATTTTTCCTTGTAAATTTGATATTTTCTTGTAAATCTGTCACTTTTCTACATAAATTTGCAAATTTTTTCTTGTAAATTTGTAACTTTCTAAAAAAAAAGTTTACATTTTTACTGTAAACTTGCAATTTTTTCTCATAAATTTGACTTTTTTCTGGTAAATTTGTAACTTTTCCATATAAATGTTCAATATATTAAGTCATATATTTGTTATTTTTTTGTTAATTTGTAACTTTTTCAGATTTTTTTCTCATAAATTTGTGACCTTTTTCTTGTAAATTTGCTAAACTTTTCTTGTAAGTTTTTAACCTTTTCAAGAAATTTTACTATTTTTATTAAATTTGAGACTTTTGACTCATAAATTTGTGACTTTTTTCCATTAAATTTGTGACTTTTCTCATAAATTTGCTATTTTTTTTAATTTCTGACTTTTTTTCTCATAAATTTTCCACACTTTTTCTCCTAAATTTGTGACTTTTTTCCTCATAGATTTTCCAAATTTCTTTCTCGTAATTTTGCCTGTGGCACCAGTGCTACTGAAACCTGCTCAACCACATCAAACTCATGTCGGGCCCAAATGGGTTTAAAACAGGTATGCAGATCACCAAGGGTAAAGTCCATGTGGGCAGACTCTGATGAGGCCAACATGGAACCCGCAGACATGGGAACAATTAGACAGCCTGAATCAACCTACAGTGAGGCTCACATGGGTATGCTGGCTGGGTATTTTCTAAAAACTTACACACACTTGTTATTTTATCTGTTTTATTTATTTTACCTTCTCCGCTTTAATTTTTTATCAATTTTATTTATATTAACTTTTTACGTAGTGCTATTAACTTTTTAAACTGGAGCTAGAACTTTATGGTTCAGCTATATTGATCATACAGCTCCAAACAGCTGGACTGCTTATGTTTTTTAAAGTCAAAAATGGGCATGTCAGTGCCTGGGGATGATAAAATTCGCCTGCACAAAGCACAAAAGAAAATTGCTGATCTGGAGGAGGATATCCTTGAACTTGAACGTTGAACTGCAGCAGAAAAATACGCTCCTCTCCAGCTTCACCTTATGTCTTCCACTGCTGTCACAGACTATGAGACTTTTAGCGGCCCAGGAGTCTAAAAAAATGACCTTGACTGACTCAGCCCTTCGAGACACAATCACCTGGGACCCCTTTGCCTGTCCATGGCTCTCCTCCTACTCAACGCCAAATCAAATGGCCTGGTCTAAAGTGGTGGTCCTGGGCAAATAAAGGGTCTCAGACTCATCTACCACCAGCCCTCCTCTGTCTGTCTCCAACCACTACGAGGCTCTGGCAATGGCTGATAATCCACCTTCTACCGATGCTCCTGCTTCATCGGTTCCAGCTTGCCCGGGCTCCACTTGACATGCAGCCCCCACTGACGCTGGACCTGTCCCTTCGCCGGATGACCTGGCGGCCTCTCCTCTGCTGGCTGACTGCAGTGGGGTGGCTGGCGTGGCCCCAGCTGAGCCTTGGCGGCTCTGGCCCCATTCTGGAGAGTCCTGTGCCCATAGTGTGATCCTGAGGGAGGCTGTTCGCTGGCACTCTGGGAGGCCAAACTGCATGGAGCAGTCGGGGAATCCCTCTTCCAGTTCTGGCGCCACTTCGCTGCCCTGCTCGTCGGCTAGTGAGGTACAGAGCCCTTCCTCTCCCAACAATGGGACCCCCACTCTGCCGCCACCTCACTGCACTGACTGTCACCGAGAGACCCCGCAACCATCAGCATCCCACCCGCTTTTTCCTCCAACCACGATGATCGTCGGTGACTTCATCATAAAGCACATCAAGTATTTTAACTCTATTACTCACTGTTTCTCAGGAGCTACTGCCCCCGACCTGTTAGTGAAGCTGCAGTCACAACCTCCCACCGTCACACGGATTATTATTCATGTAGGGACCAACGACACCACCCACAGACAGTTTGAAATTACTAAAAATGACTTCTGCAAACTTTTTTAATATTCTATCAAACAGCGGAAAGTCTGTTTTTATTTCTGGCCCCATTCCCACACTGTGCCATGGATCAGATTGTTTTAGTTGTGCTCTTGCCCTCTCAACTTGGTTTAAGTCCACCTGCAGCAACAACAACATTAATTTTATTGACAACTTTAACTTGTTTAGGGGCCGCCACACTCTATAAACCCAATGATATACATTTAAATGCATCAGATAGCCATCTTCTAGCAGCAAATCTGATGCATGTCATTCAAACCACAACACACGGCTGACTGTTTACATCCCACAACACACCCCCCCCCGCCCCCCCCGGATCCACTCACATCTCTGACCCCCAGGAAGACTACTATGCAACACCAGTCCTCTTTTTGTCAGCCTCCACCATCTGGTCTGGAAGTTCACTCACTACCCACCTTCCCCATTAGGACATTGATCATGGACAGACCTCCATCCATAAAACATACAGTTCATCAAGAACTCACACCCACGCTGCCTACTTTCTGTGGATCAGTCTACTGACAATAATCCACAGAAAATAAACTACCCATCCATAAATAACTCACCATCTACCTAAATATGGTAAGTATATTAAGTATACGGTCACTTGCTAACAAGACTTTTATCTTCAAATGAGCTTAAAAAATGGATGGATTGTAAAAAATTTTCACTAAATATAGATAAAACTAAGGTAATGATCATCTCTGCTGGAGTCCGAGTTCCACCCTATGCAGGACACACTGAATGTACTAAGGAACTCATTTAGCAGCAGACTACATCATCCTAGGTGCACAACCGAGAGTTTTCGCAGGTCCTTCCTACCTACGGCTGTCAGACTGTACAACCTAAGCAGGGCTGCTCGCAGAGATAGCAAAAAGACGTGACAACCTAATAGTATTGAATGCAAATGACGCAATAGACTTACACAATGGTCCCCTCCGGTATACAACTAGGAAAAGACCGGTAGCTACGGAGGGTGACAATATGTATGGGTACATAATCATACCATGTAGGATAACTAAGTAGACGGTTATGCTGTTTCATTCCTTTTTCTACTTCCGACGCCACACGAGTCGGCTGCCTTTTGCAACAGCGGCTCAATTCTGACTCTTTTTTTCTTCCTCTCTCTTCGAATCGGTGACAACTCTCTGATCCGGCACACCTTTCACTCCATATATATCACGGACACACAGATCGCCCCACATGTCTCCCGAGTGGGTGGACGGAGCCACTGTTTACAGCAGGAGATGGAACAGCAGGGAAGAGATGCTAGCACTCAACCGCCACCCGGTGCTAACGGGAAAACTTGACATACCGGGAGAACTGAGGCGAAAACGACGTGGGTGTCGTTCTGGAGTAAGGCGGAGAGCAAGAAATATAAGGTACAGACCCACCCTCCCATCCGTTGTTATGGGAAATGTACGATCGTTACTGGGAAAGGTAGATGAGCTAGCGGCTATCTCCCGCTATGATAGCATATACCAGGAGTGTAGCCTGTTTCTATTCACAGAAGACTTGGCTAACTGAATTAGCAGCAGATGCTAACATTGAACTGGAGGGTTTCCACGCGATACGGGCAGACCGAACATCAGACAGTGGCAAAGCAAGGGGCGGTGGAGTGATAATGTATGTTTACAACAACTGGTGCAGACCGGGTCATATCACTGTTAAACAACAACATTGGAGCAAAGACATCAAGTTGCTAGCTGTTAGCATGCGGCCTACATATCTCCCGAGGGAATACTCACACGTGATCTGCATTGTTATTTATGCAAATCCGACGGCGAACGCTGGGACAGCGCGTGACGTCATCCATTCAGTAACTGGCAGGCTGCAGACAGAACACCCAGATGCTCTTCTCCTCATCTCAGGCGATTTCAACCATGTTTCACTGTCTCCCATTCTACCCACATTTACCCAGTATGTCACATGCCACACTAGAGACAATAAAACACTGGACTTATTCTACGCAAACACTAAGGAGGCGTACACCTCATCACAACTCCCCCCACTTGGGAGATCGGATCACAACTTGGTTCGTCTCCGGCCGGTGTACAAACCCCTAGTGCACAGACAACCTCCGGCCATGCGCACAGTGAAGTTATGGTCTGAGGAGGCAATGGACACTCTAAAGGGCTGTTTTGAAACCACCGCCTAGGAGCAGCTCTGCGATCCACATGGTGAAGACATCGATGGCCTCACTCACACCATCACGGACTACATCAGCTTCTGTGTGGACAACACCGTTCCCACCAAGACCATACGAGGTTGCTCAAACAACAAACCCTGGATCAACCCTGAGATAAGGGGGCTGCACGGTGGCGCAATGGTTAGCACTGCGGCAGCACAGTTTACCCTTGGCCGGGGGATTGTGGGGATCGTGGGATCGTGGGTTCGATCCCAGCCCCCGACCAACAGTGATCTGTGTGGAGTTTGCATGTTCTCCCCGTGTTGCGTGGGTTTACTCTGGGATTTCTCCAGTTTCCTCCCACATGCCAGAAACATGCATGTTAGGTTAATTGGCTGTTCTAAATTGTCCCTAGATATCTGTTTCCTATAGGCCCTTAGAATAGAGGGTTAGTATTAATGAAAGCGCTTTGAGTGGTCTTTGTGACTGGAAAAGCGCTATATAAGTGCAGGTTAGTTAGTAGTTAGTTAGATAAAAACACTGAGAGAGAAGAAGAGGATCTTCAGGTCGGGGAACAGGGAGATGCTGAAGTCCGTACAGAGGGAGCTGAGGAGAAAGATCAGAGAAGGCAAGGACAGCTTCAGGAAGAAGATGGAGGACAAGCTGCAACAGAGTGACATCAGCGGGGTCTGGAGAAACCTTAAAACCATCTCTGGGCTCCAGAATACCTCCCCACAGGCCACGAGGGGCAGGGAGTGGGCGAACAAGCTGAATCTGTTTTTCAATAGGTTTGACCAACCGCCCCCACCCCCCCGACTGCACAACAACCACTGCTGCCTCTAAAGACATCAAGTCCTGCTGCCCACTCCCCACTCCACCAACACCCCCCCACTCCCAACACACAGCCCCCCAACCTGACCCTCACTAAGACCCAGGTGAAGACAGAACTGAGGAAGATCAAGGCGAGGAAGGCGTCGGGACCGGACGGCATCAGCACAAAGCTCCTCAAGTCCTGTGCAGACCAGCTGTGTGGGATTGTGGAGTATTATGTTGGCAAAATACTCTGTTCTCGATGTTTTGACTGCATTATTGTATATTTTTTATTACCTCCGCCAAGGAGGTTATGTTTTCATCGGCGTTGGTTTGTCTGTCTGTCTGTGTCTTTGTTTGTTAGCAAGATAACTCAAAAAGTTATGGACGGATTTTCATGAAATTTTCACAGATTGTCAGAAATGGGGTATCCTATAGATGATTACATGTTGGTGGTGATCCGGAAAACCGCCATTATACGAAATGCGATTTTCCTGAATAACTACTGAACCACTAATCCTATCCATGTGAATCCAATTGCTACTCATATGTTTTCATGGTCAAGGAATCTGAAAACGTACACACAGTAAATGTAGGATTAATATTTATGATGTAAAACACTGTATGGGGGGAACTGTGGCGCTTGGCGGAGGTCTGCGCTCTCCGAGTGCTTTTCTAGTCTTATTGCTGTTTTAATTCAGTTTTTAACTATGAGTTTTTAGTTCCTCTTGTTTTATGTGTTCTTAGTTTTCCTTTTACCTTACCTTTTCAAATTTGGCTTTTAACAAACTTGTTTAACTATTATTGAAGTAGTCGTTTATGTTCCATTGTTTTACATTCTTCTTTGCTCCATTTGCTTTTAGATTTTCTTATTTTGATGTGTTCTTAGCTTAGTTTATAAGAATGGGATTTTGGTTCCTTTTGTTTTATGTGTTCTTAGTTATATTTTGTATTTTATGTGTTTTAGCTCCAGTGTTCTCTCAGTGGAGACCCTCATGCTGGATGCTGCCTGGCCCATGTGCAGAGGTGTTGGTCTTGGGGGTCGCTCTAGCTTTGGTGGGTGGGGGCTTTATGCCACTGCCTACAGCTGTGGTGTGGGCCCCGGCCTGTCCTGGTTAGGGTGGCCTCTGTGGCACGTCCTGTGGTTATGGGCTGTGTGGTCTCCTGGCGTGGGGGGCTCCACAGGATGGTTGCTCCTCCACATGAGGCCTCGATGCTGAGCAATGCCTCTTTTATTTTATACGTGTGTAAGAGAAGTACAGGGTAGTGTATGTGGGTGTGTTTGTGTGTTTTGTGGGTATGTTTATGGGAGGGTTGGAAGGGGTGGGGATGTGTTGAGTAAATATATGTAACTAAATGTGTCTACTGCTTATATATATGTAAAGCACTTTGCGCATCATCTAATGTTTGAAAAGTGCTGTGCAAATAAAGTTTGATTGATTGACTGATTGATTGAAAACTTCTTTTCACCCCACTGTAATCCTTGTTCATCTAGGACCACTGCACCATATATACTACTCACAAAACGTAAGGGATATTTGGCTTTCGGGTGAAATTTATGGAAATGATAAAAAGTTCACACTGCAGTGATATTATATCATGAAAGTAGGGCATTTAAGTAGAAGCATGCAATGGTGATTTCCTCATCTCAGACAATTTATTGAAACAAACGCCAACAACAGTAGTGGGTATACCACACCAAAAAATACCAGTGTCTCAATAACTTGTCATTTGCCCTTGAGCGTCAATTACAACTTGATAACAATGTCTTATGCTGTTCACAAGTTGACTTATTGTCTGCTGAGGCATGGTATTCCACTCTTCTTGAAGGGTGACCCTCAGGTCATTGAGGTTGTGGGGTGCAGGGTTTTATGGCGACTCAACTGATACCATAGGTTTTCTGTGGGATTCAGGTCTGGAGAAAGTGCAGGCCACTCCATTTGAGGTACCCCAGCCTCCAGCAGCCATTCCCTAATGATGAGACCTCGAAGAGCTGGAGCATTGTCCTCCATGAAGATGAAATTAGGTCGGTGTTGTTCATGCAGGGGAACAATGACTGGATTAATTGTGTTATTCAGCTACTATTGGCTTGTCACTGTACCATTCACAAGGTGTAGGGGAGTTCTGTATTGACTAGACACACCTGCCCAAGCTGGAACACCACCACCACCAAAGGCTCATCTAGTGACAACAGCAGCTGATGCATAGCACTTTCCTTGACATCTCCAACATCATCGGCTGCCATCATTTCTGGTCAACATGAATAAACTTTTATCAGAGAGCAGCACTAAGGCCCACTGGTCCCTTGTCCAGCATAAATGCTCCCTGGCCCATACAAGATGATAATGGCTGTGCCTGGTGGTGTAGTCAGGTACCCTTGCAGGTCGTCTAGCACAGTGTTTTTCAACCTTTTTTAAGCCATGGCACATTTTTTACATTGACAAAATCCCGGGGCACACCACCAACCAAAATGACACAAAATGACACTCTATAGCCTAACACAGTAAAAATAATAAAATATAGTTAGCAATACAGTTTCTAAATGTATTTATACTCACTCAGTGTGAACCCTGGGCCTGTTTAGATGAACACAAAGCTGATATCCTGGCAGGAATGGCAGAAAGACACACACGGAGCTCTTCCTCAACAGCTCTCAGCCTCTCTCTGTTTTTAGTTTTTATCACAGTCAAGCTTGAAAAGCTCAGCTCACACAGATATGTCGTGGAAAATGGGAGCAATGTTGAAATAGCTTTGTTGGCCAGAATGGGGAACTCCTTGGCAGCAGTCAACCAAAAACTGTCCAAAGGAAGATCAGCAAAGTTTAGCTTTAAACTATGATCTTGTTTCAATTCAATGAGTTTCTTTTGCTCCTGTAAAGTCATATCATTTCCAACAGCTGATGCTGAGCTGTATGGGTTCCTAACCCAGTCAAGGCATTGTGTGAAGTCTGAAGAGAAAAAAAATAACAACTTCTCCTCACGAGTTTTCAAATGTGTGCCAATCACCTGGCACAGTGCAGCAGTGTTAACATCATGCCGTTTCTCAGTGAGTGGGAACATCTCAAGGTTGCCACGCTGCACATGTTGTTGCCAGAGCTGCACCTTTAAACGAAATCCATTCATTTTATCCATGCTTGTAAGCAGGTTTTCATTTCGGCCTTGCAGTCGGGTGTTCACTTCATTCAAATGATGAAATATATCAGCCAGGTATGCCAGCTTTGCACACCACTCATCAGTTGCAAGCAGCTTTGAGTCATCGGGCCTCTCATTTGTCAGAAATACTTTAAGTTCCTCCTGCAGCTCATACGCTCGGGCCAGTCTGCTGCCATCAAGTGACATAAAAGAGCATTACTCTGACATTGGCCACAGTTTCATGGGCAAAATTTCTTCAATCTGATTACAATTCAGATCAGAATTTTACTGTTTACATGGATCCTGAAAAAGCTGATCTGATTAGGACGTGCGTTTTCATGTGTCACAGGTTTGAACGGAATAAATCATTTTGACATGCGCAGTCGACATTTCGACATTCAAAAAATAGTAGAAGAAGAAGCAACTTCCAGTGTTAGCGAGCCCCGCTTTGTGTCGAAATTGACCTGTATCGTGTTATTCAGACTGTACTTTTGCTTCTGCTAGTCTCCGTAATGAAGCTATAAGTACATACTTCTGCATATGACAAAAAGAGGGAGACAGCAGGACGATACAGACCAGTTTTGTTTTACTCCCGCTATGTTTTCTGCTAGCTGCTGTTAAGGCGGAAATACGTCACGTCGACGTGCGGCTGGTGTACAGACATGCGCAGTAAACATATTTTCTGCCCTGTGTTCGGAATAAGTGTTTTCATGCTCACCATTCGGATTAACAATTGGCATAACCCACCCCTCTCAATCGGAATGAAATTTTGATCTGAATGAGCGTGATCGGGTTAGAATATTCAGATTGCCATGTTTACATGAAGCATTTTTATTCCGATCAGGCTTTTAATCCGGTTACTTGTGTCCATGTATACATAGCCACTCACTCGAGTAATTAAGTTAAATTGGATAATTTCCCACGGCACACCTAACGATCTCTCACGGCACACTAGTGTGCCACGGCACATAGGTTGAAAATCACTGATCTAGCACACAGACCACGCTGATGAAAACGGGTTTGAATGGTCTGACGGGATACTAGGGTTCCTCTCACCTTCATTTAATGTGCCTGAAGTTGAATGGTATTCATCATCTGGCTCCGCAGGGCACTGTTCACAATGAAGCGGTCATCAACGTGGAATGTGGCCAAAGGACGTAAACATTTATGCCTTTCTGTGACTCTTCCAGTCTCCCTGTATCTCTGTTGCAACCTGCTGATGATACTCTGTGACATTCTAAGCTCAGTGGCCACTGCCCTCTGAGAACATCCTGTTTGGAGCCTCACAATGGTGAGTTAGTGTTGATCAATTGCTAGGTGTCGTCTTGGTCTCATGATGTCAAAATGTGAACAGCATGATGAAGAGGACTGTTTAACTGTCAATTCTAATTCAACCAGAAAATGTATTGGTCGATTCATGGATCAAACACCTGTTGTGAATTTTGCCATTAAGCACCTTGTTAGAGAACAGCAAGTTATGCAAAAAGTACTGAAACATTGAACAGTTGGACATGTGCATTCCAAAGGTTAGAGAAGGTCAAATTAAGTTCACCTGCAAATGTTATAGTGCATTTTAGGTGCATCCTGAAATTTCACCAGAAAGCTGAAAATCCCTAACTTTTTGTGAGTAGTGTATGTTGATGCCAGATGTTCTTTTTAGCGGATAGCTGATGCTAGCAGCTAGCTAATGAAAAATGAACCCGTACTTTCTGGATTTAGGGGACTATCGTCTTACACTTTTGACTTTTTTTTACATCCAGAATCTGTACAGCAGCAACCATGAAACACAACTGTGGCATCAAGTTCCTGTCCATAGGGCTGTTCATCACAGTCTATGCAGCAGCCTATAGGACTTCCTCCTCATACATGATTAATCACAAATGCTTTAATATGAATTTGTGTGGTTAGAACTACCTATCAGGACAGAAATCATTTAAGAAAGTTTATTTGAGCAGCATTTTAAATTTTAAGTTTGGCAGGATTATCGCATTACTGCAGCCAACAACCAGAGGGGAAAACAATCTCTGGGCTTCACTTTTTTTTTCTTTTTTAGCACTCTCATGCCATTCATTTTTATTTCCAATCTATGGTTTAGCCAAAGATGTGTTGCCCTGACATCCTCAAAATACTGTTGCTGGTTAGCTTCTTTTCTCTTCTTCTCTTTTTAATTTCCCCATATAAATCAGTACAAGGTGGCCGGAACAATGAAATGTTGGACTAGCAACAATGGAAGCTCTCAGAAAGAATTTCCTTGCTCCAGAGTCAGTTTTAGTCAGAGTTTTTTGTTCACGTCTATGTAGAAACTCCCACAAATGTATAAAAAAAATCATTAAAAATTACCACTGGAACACATCGTTTGCTGGACAAAAGAACCAGTTTATTTACCTGCTTTATTTGAGCCTACTTGGATACCTAGTTTTCTTTCTCTCATGATGGTTCCACCCCGATGAACCCTTCCACAAGAATCTTCACCACTCTGGGAACAAATGGCATGCCTGTTGGGACGATTGCCAGCTCAGGTTTTTTTCTCTGGTGTCAAAGAAGCGGCTTCGGAGGAGCGTTTAAAAACGAGTCCATTCATATGATTGGTCACGGCATTGACTCAAAAAGTACTCGGCAACCCCTCCACCCCCACCCCTACCAACCACCAATTCCATCAGGTGCCTCCTCGCCATGGCTGTCCTAAAGAAATTTCATGTACCCAAAAGCTTCTATTACTCAGCTCAGTAAGCAACAAGAAGGAATTACCTTTCTCCCTGTGCCGCGTACATGGTCCATCACTAAAGGAGTATATCACGGACATGTCTGGGTGATTGCTGCGGCACATACTGCTGTGGTGGGTTGATCTGCTGCCAGATGCCTGTAGAGTATTTTGTTTTGATGGTAAGTGCTCAGCTAAATCTGAAAAGTATGTAATATCACCTCTTCATCAAATACGGCCTCCACATTAAATTAAACATCACCTTTTCTACTTTATCTCTCTGAGTTCCAGAATCCTCTTGCTATATAAGTAATTTGTTTGATGGATATTCTTAAGAGGGGTCATTGAATGCACTTTTTTTGAACATGTTAACAGCACCAGTGTTTTAATTCACTGTTTGTGACATAGTTTGTACAATTTTATTAGAATATTAAATTACTGCAGCAAATTTGCTTTTGTAAAGCTTTTTCAGCCTTTCTGAAAACCCTTCATTTTAATGCTGTCACTTTAAGTAGAATTCCGGACACATTAAACTCTGCCCTCCCTCTTACATCACTTAGCCATTAGCTGACTGGCTCCTAGTCCAGGGGTCGGCAACCCACGGCTTTTCAGCCCCATTGTTGTGGCTCTCTGCAGATATATCTCAAAATAAAACTGAGATAATGAAGGTCATTTGAATAATTTTTCAAATATTGTGCATTGGATACATTTTTCAACTGAAACTCATCCAAGGATTTAAATGTTGGCCTGCCTGGTTTGGTTTTTAGTTAAATGTGCAGTGTGTAATATTTTTAGTGATCTAAATCATGAAATATAATGCAGCATAAAATCATTATTTACTTTTACTTGTTATATAATCATTTTAAGTAAAAATAGTTTTTGTATTGTAAGATTAAGATTATTGATTCTTTTTTCTAAAGCCCATCCAGGGACAAGAGTTGCAAATTAGCTAATAGCTATACACTCTATGTGCAACACATCAGATTGATTGTCTTTGATTAATTGTCTATGTTTATTGCACTGTCCCTGTCAAATAAACTAATCTACTACTACTACTATTACTTTTTATACACAGGAAGAGGATCCCTCTCCATGTAGGCGGCCATCTTGGATCACTGTAATGTATTTCCAAGTTTTTATGCACAACTCCATCAGCACAAAAGACTTTTTGCAGGTTATTATAAATGCTTAATAAGGGAATAATGAGCAGTATAAAGAAAATGTTTGCATTTTGATATCTGAAAACTAGATTGCACTAGATTACACACTGCAGCTAACATTTTTTTTTTTTTCACAACAGATTTTTTTTCATTTGTTGCAATACAATAGTAAAGTTCCATCAGTTTTCTTCACTGTTATATGAATTCGTAAATGCTACATAAACTGTATTTCTTCTATATCCATTGATGTGTATAAAATATTTATAAGCGGCATAATCTTCATTTTAATGGTCATATAGCTGTTATGGTTTTCAGCTAATTCTATTTTAGTCAGTGAGGGGCAGAATGGCTCTTTGCTTGGCAAAGGTTGCAGATCCCTGTCCTAGCCTTTAGCTCAGATCAGCGACACTGGCTCAGATGTGTCTTGAGCCAAACACAAGTCAAGTTGGTCCTGGGACCTTTAAGGATAGTGTCTCGCATAGCGGTGGTGGGAGACGGGTGCTGGCAAGTGTTGGATTTGGGGAGGGATTCTTTATTTAGTTTTTTTTTTTTCTTTTCTTTTTTTAACCTTTATTTATTCAGGGAAGTTCCACTGAGAGGCAGTCTCTTTTTTTCAAGAACACCCTATTCACATTCATGCCAGGAAGCTGCCCAGTACAACCACAGACTGACCTGTGGCCACTGAGCAGCTCCACTGGAGCAATTGAGGTTAAGGGGCTTGTTCAAGGGCACCACTGTGGAGTTAACGAGGGTGGGGGCAAACACTGCTATGTTATCTGTCCCATCCAGATCTGATCCTACCAGGCTGGAGATTGAAACCATGACCCTCTGCTCACTAGTCCACATCCCTATTAAGCCACCACTGTCCTACCCTTTCAGGGTTTGTGGGGGGTTTTACAGTTGCGGGCAGTTTTTCTTGCCACAGGGAGCTACCACAAGTCCTGACAGAGCCCCTCTGGTCGCAGCGCTCACCTGCGTTAGTTGCTCCCAGCTGCTCTGTGGTATATGGGGGTAATGGCATGAGTGGAGAATGTATATAAAACCGTTAAAAAGACTTTCCTCAGTCATCAACAAATGTAAGGAATATTGTAAGGGGTTTTCTGCTTGAGGCACCGAGAATCCTCATGCCGACCTCAGGGGCCAACCGGGCAGGTGGCCAACCTGACCCATTTCTCCAGAGTTTTTTTTTTTGTTTTGTTTTTTTTTTATTACTTATTTTGTACCCATAGGTAGATTTGTTTTGCAGTCTGGTGACAAACCACCAGCTGCCCGTCGCTGCGTGCGCAAGCGCCCCTTAACTTCCTAACCTGCATGTTTTTGGCATGTGGGAGGAAACCGGAGAAATCCCGGAGTAAACCCACGCAAACACGGGGAGAACATGCAAACTCCACACAGATCACTGTTGGCCGGGGGCAGGGATCAAACCCACGATCTCACGGTCCCCGCGATCCCCCGGCCGAGGGTAAAACTGTGTTGCCACAGTGCTAACCACTGTGCCACCGTGCAGCTGTGAATGTTTGTCTTAAAGAATGAATGAAATAATGCATTGCTGGATGACCAGGGTGCGTGGTTGTAGTGGTTGATAGGATATGATCAGTGTCATATGCTGCTCTACGGGCAGCTGAGGGTTTGATGGTAATTCTCAGATGTGCAGGCAGGGATGCAGCGCAAAATGATTATATATTAAGAAAAACTCAAAGCAAACATAGTCTCTCCACTATGTCGGTGGAGAGACTATGTCTCCCAGCTGGTCTGGGAACGCCTTGGTATCCTCTCTGAAGAGCTGGAGCAGGTGGCTGGGGAGAGGGAAGTCTGGGCTTCTCTGCTTGAACTGCTGCCTCCGTGACCCGGACCTCCGGAAAAGTGGTAGAAGATGGATGGATGAATGGATGGATGGATCAAAGCAAACAAAAGGCAGCATGTGGGCTGAAAACTAAACTAACCTGACATGGTAAACCTAACTAAACTTGGCAAACACAAAGGCATGGAACACTTACACAGAACACGGAGCACGGCAGGAAAACGACACAGAGAACTTGGCATAGGAATGATGCAATGACCTCTCAACGAACACAGAAGACTCCCATATATAGGGGAGCGAACAATTAGCTAGACACAAGACAGCTGTGCACTATCAGGAGCTGAACAGAAGCACACATGAGGACATGAGCACATGAGCACACTATGTGCACATGAGCACACTATGAGTACAGAAACATGAGGAGCTGAGCACACTAGGTAAACAAATATGCACACAAGACTAAAATAATGACAATGAGGACAGACAGGGGATGGCAAAACATGACACAAGAACAATAATACTAACAGTAAAAATAAGCCAAGATCATTATTCTGCCCTCACTACTTCCTCAGTGTGCAGCTAGGCAGATAGGTAACGCTTCCAAATGAAAACACCAGTATTGCTTTAGATGAATTTTACTGTTGAATCATTTGTGGAAGGAGTAAAACTGTAACAGACAAACCATACAACACTGAATTTCATATTGATTTATATACTTTTAAAAGGAGCTAACATGCTACCACTAGTGGGCTAGCTAACATGCCATGTTAGCTAAAATGCAAATCAGAAGGAAAAAACAAACTTAGCGATGTTATCTCACACAACTTCTAACAAAATAAATGTAGCAATTATGCCTAAGGGTTAACCCTTTAACTGCCCTAGGTGCCATGTGGTGCCTGGGGAAACACAAGGCAACTCAAGCTCCCCCCAGTGGTCAAGAGTGGTAAAAAAAAATTCTCAATAAAATAGTTCAGATTTCCAAGGCTATAACTTGAAAGTTACAAGAGATAATGGCTTACTGTCAATTAGAAATATGTAGAATATGATCCAAAGTTTCAGATAGGAATCAATTTATGCATCTACTTTGCATAATGTCATGGCAGCTATATAAATTACATAACTCAGTCAAAAGTGGACTTTGGACACATTTACATAAAGAATGGTCCATTTTTTGACACGGATTTGTCTACAGGGGTATGTTTTTATCTAATCTTCAAAGTATATGAACCAGAAAATCATTAAATGTCAAACATATATTTCTCTTACCTGTTGCTGGATGGGGGGGCTTGCCCGCCCACGTGACTGGTCCGTTTTCGTCAAGTCGATGTTTGTGTGTTTGCTTAGCCATTTACACCATGTACCACATCTGCAAACTCTTATGAATACCCCACATGAATTTCGTTTGTATTACGTGGCTATTTTTTCTGTTTGGTGCATTATTCCTGTGGGAATCCATGCCGCCCATGGGCGCTGCCATCTTGGTACTGGTAGCTCAGTTTTTTGTCCATCGTGGTCGATGTAACACGTTTATTTAGTAATTTACACCCGTGTACCACATCTACAAACTCTTTTGATTATCCCATATGAATTTTGTTTGTATTACGTGGCTATTTTTCCCGTTTCATGCAGTTTCAGTCAACATCGCGACAGCGATGACCAAACATGGTGGCATCCACGTTGTTGTGTGAGCTTAAAGCAGAAAAAGGATGAATAATAATGAGAATTTCTTCTTCTTTGCTATAGTCCATGTCAGCCATGATTCCTTCAGCTCGTGTCTGCCACCTTCTAAACTGTCAGATCAATAGAGATTAGTACATATTCTCAGTATAGCCGGGGGACGTCAATAAGTTGACATGTGCAGTTGCTGCACTGTGCCACTGGGGGTGCATGACCCGTCCATTTAATCTGGGCAGTTAAAGGGTTAACATGCAAAATATTAAGTTTATACCAACATACAGGCTGTGCTTGGCTCAGGACACAGAGCTGAAGACATTTCCTGAGACCTCGTTTCTCATGGCACTGGACAGGAAGGGACTAATGGTGGACTTTTGGTTTGCTTTCAAAATAAAACAGTCATACAGTACTCTTACAAAATAAATCTAAGTGCTCCAAAAATGTACCCAAACACAACAATACTCTCTGGATGGCTCTTAAGGAGCCAGAACACTCCCCGCGTGGCATCAGAAGATGCCACACTTAAACTTACACAGTGTCAGATAATAGAACAACATCTGTAACTGGTCTCAAATAAACTCTAGGAGTACCATCTTTAATCACTTTAACTTCTATTTCCCTAACAAGTCTGTCATTACTAGAGTAAACCTTTTTAATGATGCTCATAGGCCATTGGTTTCTCTTTGCTAGAGGATCTTTCAGAAGGACAACGTCCCCGTTGTTTGTTGGGTCTTGCAAAATACCACTTGTGACAACATTGCAGAGTCGAGAGATATTCCTTCCGCCAACAATGCGAGAAGTTGTTGGCCAGACTTTGGACTCTCCTTCACTGCTGCTTGTAGAGGTCCTTCTCGAAGATGCCTTGAGGTGCAGAGAGAACTCCGATCTTCTGCGTGAGGAGTGTAGCTGGAATGAGGATGAATGGGAAGTCTGGGTCACTTGACACTGGAATCAGCGGCCTTGCGTTCATAATGGCGGCCACCTCTGCAAAGAAAGTGCTCAGGATATCATGTGTGAGATATCGGGATCCAAGTTCTGCAATCTGGGAGTCTAAGATCGTATGTGCCACTCCGATCATCCATTCCCAACTACCCCCCATGTGCGAAGAGTGTGGAGGATTTAAGACCCACATGCGACCACTGTCGATTAAGAAAGACCCAACGTTTGGGTCGATGGTGTCAAAACCTAGCTTTTTTTACAGACCCCTGTGAAATTAGTCCCAGAGTCTGATCTCAGTTGTTTTGCCAGTCCCCTGACTGAAAAGATCCTGCAGAGAGCATTGATGAAGCTAGATGTGACCATACCCTCTATGACCTCTAGGTGAACTGCCCTTGTGATGCAATTGTGATGCAGATTTCTTTGTTGTCTGCATCTGTGAAGGAAAAGGAGCAGTAGGGTTTTGGGATGTAAATCTGTTTGAGTTGTTTGAGAGCATTTTTCCATTCCAGCCACTCTTTAAACATGGCTTGTGGTAATGTCTCGTTCCACCCACAAGTCTCTTTGGTCAGATCCCGTAGCAGCGCCCTCCACTGGATGCTTGCTGGTACTGCAAACCCCAGCGGGTAAAAGACTGTTGATTGTGGACAGAACCCCTCTTTTTGTGTAGGATTTTTCACTTTGGGAGACCCTAAACGGGAAAGTGTCTCTTTCAATGTCCCAACATACTCCTAAACTTCTCTGCATTGGTGGGAACTCAGTGTTAAGGTCTATGTCTTTGAGCCCACTTGCAAAATCTTCTGAGGGGAATGCTGTCATGACTTTTTGGTTGTTTGAGGCTATTTTATGAAGCCTCAGGTTGGAAGTAGCGAGCAGTTCTTGGGTGTCTTTGAGGAGCTTGACTGCCTTGGACTCTGTGGGGACAGATTTTAAACCATTGTCGACATAGAAATGTCTTTGTACAAACTGCTTGGTTTCGGGACAGTCTTGCGTGTCTGGATTATGTGCTACATTTCTCAGGCCGAATATTGCAACAGCTGGGGACCGGCTATTTCTGAACACTGGCACCTTCATCCTGTACTCAGTGATTGGCTCTTTTGGGTCATTGTTGCGGTACCAAAGGAACCAGAGGAATTTCCTGTGGTCCTCTCGCACGTGGAAACAATGGAACATTTGACGAAGCTCCGCATATACAATGCATTAGTTTTCTCCATTCTACTCTGTGGGTTAGAGACATGGCCACTGAATAAGACTTCGTCCTCGAGAGTGGATGGGGTTGATAGTCCGGCCCTCAGAACCATCAAGAACATCAGATGGCACCAACGCATTTCTAATGACACGCTCCGAGCCTGCACACATCAGCCTGCAGTATCCCACCTTATTACACAGCAACGTATCTGCTGGCTTGGCCATGTCCTCCGCTTCCCACCAGAACACTCGACAAAAATCATCCTCATGTTCGACCCCAGGGCCTCAGGGTGGAAAAGACCTTGGGGAAAGCCATGCACCAGATGGTTTGATGTGGTGAAGAGAGACCTCCGACAGCTCAAAGTCGCTGTTAATGACGCAGAGGAGCTGGCCCAAAACCGGCAATGTTGGCACTCACAGGTTTACCTGATTGGCCCTATGCATGGTGATGGCCACCCAACCCTCACCCAACAGGAGTAGTAAGCAAGTAAGCAAATACAAAAGACAACCATAAGATACAGATAACAGGGGATGACAAGACATGACAGACTACAAAGGACACATAATAATAATAATAATAATAATAATAATAATAATAATAATAATAATAATAATAATAATAATAATAATAATAATCAGGAAATGCAAGGATCAACATGAACATAAGGTGTGGATACAGTCCCTGGCTGTGCCCTGATTATGACAATCAGTCTCTGGAGTACACTAAGCACAGAAACATACATGAAAGAGTAGCTAAACTGCTAGCTTTACATTCTGAAAAAATAAAACTTTAATCAAACTAAAATCACATAAAAATGAAATAAATGGTCAAGCGTTGTTTGATGAAAAAGGATTCCAGTGGAGGTGAATAGAATTTATAGAAATAGCGATCAAACTCAGCAGGATCCATGCTGGTTGACCGTTACCGCCTCCTTGTTGATGTGAACCGTGTCCCGGCTACAGTGACCAAAGTGGACCACCTAGTATGCTAGTACTAACAGTTCATTGTAGAAATTTTTTTCTGCTCCCTTTCGTGGTTGCCATAGCGTATCATCACCTTATATTGCAATGATTCACATGTTGATTTGGCAAAGATTTTTACCCTGGATGCCAATCCTAACACAACCTTGCCCATTTATCTGGGTTTGGGACCGGCACAGGTATTCCATTATGCTTACCACCAAGCTAGAAGGGAGGAAGTACCATTTTTATATAGTCTTTGACATGACCAAGCTGGGGCTTGAACCTGCAACCTCTTAGTTGTGGGGCGGATGCTCAATCTCTAGGCCAAGACTCCAGTAATTTATTGTAGCATGACGGTGAAACAATTACAAAACTAGAAAAGCACTCAGAGAGCACATACCTCCACCAAGACTCCTTCCATCTGTCATGGATCATCTGTGTGTAGGCCTAGAGCCACTTGTGGTGAAAATTTTATCAAAGTCTGTCCATTAGTTTTGGAGTATTGTTGTAACACACTGTGAGAAGATAAGAGCCTCAGTGGAGGTATGCATTCTCAGATCATCACCAAAATGTAATGGCTTCCTCTGGAGCCCAAGAAGCACCTCTGGTGAAAATTTCATCCAAATCAATCAAGTAGTTTTTGTGTAATCCTGCTGCAGAAATAAAAACAAAGTCTTTGGTGGAGGTATGCACTCTCAGATCATCACCAAAATCTAATTATCTTTTCCCCATACACACCTTTCCTGAAAATTTAATCAAAATCTGTTCATAACTTTTTGAGTAATGTTGCTAATGGACAGATAGACAGACAAACAACCCAACCTCGGCAAAAACACAACATCCTTGGCGGAGGTAATAAGCCAGAATGATGAGAGATATATTATCAACTCTGTTAGCTCAGGGTCTAATACCATTAGCTTCCCTTCCATCTACATGACAGACAGCTGTCTTGGCCAATAATAGAGCAGTGGGTGGGTATCAACGAAGGCGCTGAGCTGGGTTTATAATTTCTTGATGTAGAGGAAAACCTCCGAAGAGCCAAAACCATTTCTTGGAGAGAAAAACAAAATAAAGGATGTGTGTTTTCTTTGAGGTTGTAGTGACTCAGGAGGTAGAGATGGTTGTCCAATAACCGAAGGGTTGGCCATTCGAATCCTGTTCCTCCAGCCATCTTTCCATAAGTGTCCTTGGGCAAGACACTTTACCCTCCTTGCCTCCATTGTCAGTGACCCTGGTTTATGAATGTGAATAAATGTTCAGTGGTGGCAGGAGAGGCTGTTGGCAGCCATGTTTCCGTCAGTCTGTGACTACAGAAGTAGCTTACCTCTTTCAGCTGTGGAGTGAAGGAATAATGGACTTATTGCAAAGTGTCTTTTGGTGCCATGAAAAGTGTTTTATAAATGCAATCTATTATTTTGTTTTTTCGATAATCACGTGATGAATAGACACATTTCAAACGGTTAAAACCTGCAAACACACCATTTGTTTTTGCCAATGAGCCTTTAAATTATACTGTATGGATTTCAGTTATATGGCGTTAAAAGCAGTGACAGTAGTGATCTCCAATTTGTACAAACAGCATTAATGATGAAAAATCTTTCTTACTCATTCAATGAACGAACTATATTCACAGAACTTTTCCCAGAAGACACTGATGTGTGCGGTGGTGAACTTTGTGATTTTCATTGCTCGCGGTTGAAGCCTGTCCGCTTTCATGCTTTAACTTTTTTTCTACAACAGTCCCTGCTTTTGATGTTGAAAGGATCGCCCTTCACAAAGCCCTTTTTTTTAGTTTACTCATGCAGCCATGTGGGATGGTCTGAGCAATAGTCGCTGCTGTAGTCAACGATTTTGTAGTTCTTGTCAAATGTATTTCCTGCATTATGAGCATTTCATTTTGCTGATGTTTTTTTATAATCTTCCTGTTCACACCTTTTCCCTCTCTCCATACTTTGGTGATTGTTGAACAGAACTTGCCCCACACATACATATCTGAAGTCCATAAAGCTCACTAACTGGTGAACGTGCTAAAGTGTCCAATTTGCAGCTGTCTTAGCAAACGCTTTCATGTGCAGCAGTTAATTATCCCCGTAAATGAACTTCTTGTTGAAGTCAGAGGTCATGCTGTTTACTTATCTCTTTATTTATTATTTAACCGGAGTGGTGACCTAGTTGATAGACCATCTGCCCCACAACCGGGAGGTTGGGGGGTTCAAGTCCCTGCTGGGTCATACCAAAGACCATATAAAAATGGTACTACCTGCCTTCTAGCTTGGTGCTCAGTGTAATAGAATGGAGATAGGAGAAGTTGTTTGTGGCGGCACCTTGCATGGCAGCGACCCCTCTGATTCTACATGTGATTAACATTGTAGATAGGAAAAACCTAATTTTGTTCTACTGTACATGATTGGCTGTATGGATTGAATGACAACAAAGATGGCTTACTTTTATTATTTCATCATCCTCTCCTGTCCACTGGACATGTGCAAGATTCAACCTCCCGTTCAAAGGGTGGCGCCACTGACACAGCACGCAAAGATGAAGAGAAAGAAAGAAGAAATTAGAAAAGCACTCATAGAGCGCATACCTCCGCCAAGGCTCCATCCATTTCTCATGGATCACCTCCAAAATGTAATGGGTTTGTGTGTAGGCCTATAGCCACTTGTGGTGAAAATTGCATCAAAGTCTGTCCATCAGTTTTGGAGTATTATTGCTAACACACTGTGAGAAGATAAGAGCCTTGGCTGAGGTATGCATTCTCAGATCATCACCAAAACATAATGGGTTCCTCTCTAGCCCAAGAACCACTTCTGGTGAAAATTTCATCCAAATCCATGCAGTAGTTTTTGTGTAATCCTGCTGCACAAATACAAACAAAGCCCTGGGTGGAGGTATGCACTCTCAGATCATCACCAAAATCTAATCATCTGTTCCCCGTGCCATTACACACCTTTCCTGAAAATTTTGTCAAAATCCGTTTATAACTTTTTGAGTTATGTTGGTAACAGACAGACAGACAGACAGACAGACAAACCCCGGTAAAAACATTACCTCCTTGGCGGAGGTAAAAATGGGAAAAAAGAAATGTGACAAGGCGAGATCGGAGAATGAAAGAGAAAAGATGATTAGCGGTAAAAGTAGTAAACACAGGAGTTCCTTCATGCAGTCACCATTGCTGTAACTAAAACGGGCGTGACGCTTGTGTTTCTTCCCTTTTTTATGGCCGGGGAACAAACTGACACGTCAGTGAAGCTGTAGATGATGGTCATGTGCATGCATCGAATGCGTAGCCATTTTTGCATATTTGTCACACTTAAATATTTCAGATCATTAAACAAATTTAATATTAGAAAAAGATAACCTGAGTGAATACAAAATGCTGTTTATAAATAATGATTTAATTTATTAAGTGAAAAAAGTCTTTTTGCTCTTCTTTTTCTTCATGTGCTGAATACTTCTTCCTTGTGTCATTCCATTTTGTTAAATATAACTTGTATGTGAACACAGTCGCCTTGATTTCTTTGTATGCACGGAATACTTGGGTTACTGCTAATATCTGGTGAAAATCTTTGGTCAATGCCTCCATCAGACATTTGTTTAATGAGAAAAATATTTTTCCCGCTCTGTGTGTGTGTGTGTGTGTGTGTGTGTGTGTGTGTGTGTGTGTAACTATACAGTGCAACACTGTTCAAGATCAAATTCAAAATTTAATAAAAACTGTTTAAATGGCATGCTATTACTGGATTCTTGCTTTTTTTTCCCCTGAGTCTCAGATAATCTCCTGCATGCCCAAACAGAGAACCTTCACTCTGAGTTTAATTTCTAGGAAGTTCAAAAAGTTGCCTTGTACCAAAACCTGGTGATGGGTTGTGAGCGAAGAATGTGCCGGTGCTGCAAAAACGCGCTCGCCTTTTCAGCGTGCCGTGAGTGGGATTGCGGTGTCACAGGTCAAATTGGGGTTGTCCGCAGTAAATGTTCAGCGTGGTTACAGTAGAACTCGATGCTGACAGCCTGACTGCTATGCCGCTCAAGAGCGTGGCCTCCGAACCCATTCAGTAATGATGATTAATGACACGACTTGAAGTGTGACATTGATAGAAAAGTTTTAGATGTGTGAGATGGTGTGTTGTTGTTTTTTTTTGTTTTTGATTTTGTTTGTTTACTGGACTGTACATCAGCATGGAGCAGGTGAACAAATGTTTAGGTTCTGCATAATTATGAGACAGGAAAAAAGAAAGAAGAGACTGAGATATGAAAACTAGGGCAGGGGTCAGCAACCTGTCCTACACAAAGATGTGAGGGATTTTTGTCTAAAAAAAATCTGCATGGGGCCACAAAAACATCAGAGCCTCAAAACTGAAGTAAAACAGAAGAGTTAGAACTGCAACACGTTCCAACGACATCAGGATTTAAAAAGTTTTTGCTCAAAAATTTGCAGCTTGTTTGATTCCAAATTTGTGTCGTTTTTCACAAAAAAATTACGTTTTCCAGTAAATGTTTCCTTATTTGCAAAAAACTGTGATTTTTTTTCTTGTATATTTGTGTGGGTGTTTTCCTCATTAAACTGTAATGTTTTTTGCAAAATTTGTTATACTTTTGGAATAAATGTGTTCTACTTTTTTCATAAATTTGGCACATTTTTGTTAAAAAATTTGATACCGTTGTCAAGTAAAATTCAAGACATTTTAATGTAAATTTTTATGAGTTCTCACAATAAAATTATAACTTTTCATAGGGTTTGGTCCCACAAAAACGGTTGAGAATTCAGTATAATCAGATTGTTTCTGTCAAGATTTCTTAATCTTTTGTTTTTCTAAAGCAAAAGCACTTTGAATTTGGTGAAAAGCCACAAAGGTTGCTTACAAGACAATTACGCAAATTGGAAAATGATCACACCGTGGGCGACACACATTGTGGGCTCACATTTCCACAGAGACATGACTGCATGTGTATTGAGGGTGTCACGTCTGCAAGGACAAAGGACTCAAATCTGCATAAGATAATGAGGAGGTGTGAGATTTGTCTTTTTGTCCCACAGCAGATGCCCCGGAGAGATTTCCGGTTCATCAAGAAATGAGAGACAATGGTGAAGGTTCAAAGGGATGCTTTGTGACTGTATGTTTACTGAAAACACCATGTGACTTGAATTCTGATGCTGGAAACATATAAAAGGGTGATGAGATATGATTCTTCCTCTTTCCTGCTTTGAGAATGCTAGACGATGTGTTCTGTCAATAAAGCTGGTTTACGAACTAAACTCAGCCTCATCATTCGAGCACATCTTCTACACTGGTGACCTACGACAAGAAATGAGCAGACAGAATTCTCCCGAGCGGGGCTCGGCGGAAGCCAGCCTGATGGCCGCCTCCACGATCCGGCTGCCCAATTTCTGGCAACACAGCCCGCGCTCATGGTTTAGCGCAGTCGAGGCGCAGTTCAACCTCCGGAGAATCTCCAATGACGACACAAAATTCTACCCTGTGGCAGCGAAGCTGGACAGCGACACGGTCCAGAGAGTGGAGGATTTGGTTAATCATCCACCAGACAGCGACAAGTACAGCGCATTGAAGGACGCGCTGATCAGCCATTTCACCCCTTCAGTCCAACAACGAGCAGAGGGGCTCCTGACGTTGACGGAGTCAGAGAACGATAGACCTGCAGACCTGATGGTGAAGATGCTGAGGCTCAAAGACTCTGAGGATGTGCGAATTCATTTTCGCCCACTTTTCCTTTGGACTCTGCCGCCAGCAGTGAGAGTGGCCCTGGCAGAGTCGCCCCGATTGGCCAGGCGAGACTACCATGGGCTGAACAAAGAGGCGCAGCGGCTTGTCGACGCCCACAAGCGGAACACGGTTTCGGCCGCAGCTGCTAGCCCAGGAACGGCGTCCGGAGACAGCGCAGGTCCAGCGGCCGAGGCGCCAGACGCACCAACGACGGCGGCGATGGGGGCCAGACGACGCGGAGCGGAGGACGGCCGATGTTTCTACCACCGCCGTTTTGCACAGAGAGCGCACAGGTGCGTCCCACCGTGCAACTTCAAGCGCCAGGGAAACGCCAAGACCGAGGGCCGGTAGCAGCTGCGACCCTCGGCAACGAGAACAAGCTGCTTTACCTGACGGATGCACACTCGAGGAAACAGTTCCTCGTGGACACAGGCTCCCAGCTGAGTTTCGTCACACCCACCTACGCGGAACGGCTGATGCCGTCTAAAGCTCCCTGGGTGTCAGTGTCAGCAGCGAACGGCTCTGCGATTAAAACGTTCGGTGAAAGGACCATGCTTCTGTCCTTACGAGGCTGTTCATTTGAGTGGACATTTATTGTAGCAGCAGTCAGTTTCAACATGTTAGGGGCTGATTTTTTGTGCTCACATGGTTTATTGGTTGACCTTGCTAATAGACGTCTGATTAATGCACTGTCTTTTCATTCTATTCCCTGCACAGCTCGAGTGGCCCCGCCGACTGCACATGCCAGCGTCTCAGCTGCGGGTGGTAAGTTTCACACATTGCTTGCTCAGTTCCCAGCACTCACAGTCCCCACGTTTTTGGCGATGGTGGCTAAACATGGGGTGGAACATTTTATAACCACCACCGGCCCTCCCGTTTTTGCAAAAGCTCGGCGCTTGGACCCAGCTAAACTGGCCATCGCGCGCGAAGAGTTCACTAATCTGGAAAAACTGGGCATTGTTAGACGACCCAAGAGCTCTTGGGCTTCGCCGCTACACATGGTCCCAAAGGCTGACGGCTCGTGGCGACCTTGCGGCGATTTCCGCAGGTTGAACAACGTTTCGGCTCATGACCGCTACCCAATTCCGCACATTCGGGATTTTTCTGTTCATTTGGTGGGGGCGCGCATTTTTTCTAAAATAGACTTGGTGCGCGGTTACCACCAGGTTCCAGTGCGCGCGCAAGATGTACCCAAAACAGCGGTCATAACTCCTTTCGACCTTTTTGAATTTTTGTGCATGCCTTTTGGCCTCAAGGGGGCCGCGCAGACTTTCCAATGCATGATGGATGCAGTTTTACGCGACCTCCCTTTCGTGTTCGTTTATTTGGACGATATTTTGGTAGCCAGCGCGTCCGAGGGCGAGCATGAAAAACACCTCACAGCAGTTTTTCGGAGGCTGGCAGAGCACGGGTTAATAGTTAACCCAGCGAAGTGCCAGTTTGGGGTGGCGCAGACTGATTTTTTGGGGCATCGCGTTTCGGCAGAAGGAGCGGTTCCTCTTCCAGAGAAAGTGCGTGCCATAACGGATTTTCCGCAACTTCAAACGGTCAAGGCGCTTCAGGAGTTTCTAGGGATGGTTAATTTTTACAACCAGTTCCTCCCAAGCGCAGCACGGCTCATGCAGCCATTGTACACCGCGTTAAAAAAACAAAAGCCCGCAAATAAAGTTGAATGGTCTCCGGAGCGGGAGCGCGCTTTTGCCCAGGTCAAATCAGCCCTGGCAAACGCAGTTTTGTTAGCGCACCCAGTTCCAACGGCCCGCATGGCGCTCACCACTGACGCTTCCGATGTAGCGGTGGGGGCGGTAGTTGAACAGTTTGAGGCAGGTATCTGGCAACCCCTCGCGTTTTTCAGTAGGACTTTGCGCGATAGTGAGCGTAAATACAGTGCGTTTGACAGGGAGCTTTTGGCCCTACACTTGGCCATCCGCCATTTTCAGTTCTGGTTAGAGGGGCGACGTTTCACCGCGTTTGTGGATCATAAACCGCTAACGTTTGCGATGGCCAAAATTTCAGAACCCTGGTCAGGCCGACAACAAAGGCAACTAGCCGCAATATCGGAGTTCACTACTGATATTCAGCATGTCGCGGGTAAACACAATGTTGTGGCAGACTGCCTCTCGCGCGCGGTAGCACCACCAAGCCCCATGGGGGCAGACTCTGTAGCCGTGGCCGCGGGCCCGGGCAGCGACGCGGGAGCGCGCGCAGCCCCGGTCTGTGTAGGGTTAGATTATGCAGCCATGGCTACAGAGCAGGTTAACAACGCGGACGTGCGCGCGCTCCAGTCTGGACAAACAGGGTTAAGGCTGGAGCACAGGGAGCAACAAAGTGGTATGCCCCCACTAATCTGCGATGTCTCCACGGGACGGCCCCGCCCCGTGGCTCCAGCCGCGTGGCGTCGCTGCGTTTTTGACTCGGTCCATTCTCTCGCGCACCCGGGGGTGAGCGCATCGATTAAGTTGGTGGGGGAGAAATTTGTTTGGCCCGGGTTGCGCAAACAGGTCAAGGAATGGGCGGCAGCCTGCGTAGCGTGTCAGCGAGCCAAAATACACAGACACACTAAGGCCCCGTTAGAACCTTTTCACATCCCCGCTAAGCGTTTTGATCACGTGCATGTTGACTTGGTGGGCCGCTCCCATTATCACACGGGCACACACATCTTTTGACGATGGTGGATCGCACCACGCGTTGGCCAGAGGCGATTCCTCTGACATCAACCACAGCGGAAGAAGTTGCGCAAGCATTTTTAGCAGCGTGGGTTGCGCGTTTCGGTGTACCGTCGGACATAACGTCCGACAGGGGTCCCCAATTTATTTCCGAACTATGGTCATCGATGGCCCGCAGCTTGGGGGTGAAGATTCATCGCACTACCGCGTATAACCCCCAAGCTAATAGTTTATGCGAACGCTTTCACAGGTCATTGAAAGCAGCCCTCAGAGCGTCGCTGACGGATACAAATTGGGTGGACAAACTTCCATGGGTTTTATTGGGGTTGCGTTCTGCACCTAAGGAAGATTTACATGCTTCCCCGGCTGAATTAGTTTTTGCACAACCTCTCCGTTTGCCGGGGGAATTTCTCCCCGATAATCCCGCACCAAATGGCCCCCCTGCTCAGCCGTGGCAGAGCGACTCGGGAGCAAACACGCTCACTGGCCCGGTCCATCACAGTTTACCACACGTTTTTGTGCCAAAGGCTTTAAAAAATGCAGAGTTTGTTTTTGTTAAACATAATGCTCAGCGTCCAAGTTTGCGGCCGTTTTATGACGGACCGTTCAGAGTGCTGGAGACCGGGCAGAAGCATTTTCTGCTAGATTTAGGGGGCAGAAGGGAGTTGATTTGCATAAACAGGCTCAAACCCGCTTTTGTTTTGGCTGATGAGGAAGTGCAGCTCGCGAGGCCCCCCCACCGTGGCAGGCCGCCGAGAGGACATTCTCCAGAATCTTCACAGAAAGGTGCTAAAAGCTTTAATCCACAGATGCAGAGATATTGCAGGGGCAGCAAAGCCAGGTTGCAGCAGATTCGGCAGAAAGTTAAAACCTAGGCAGTTGGTGGATTGATTAGCGATATATGGAGTGTTTTGTGTTTTCCTTTTTTTATGCCATTCAGGTTTTGCCCTTACTGGACGTTTGGGGGGGGGGGGGTAGTGTGGGCGACACACATTGTGGGCTCACATTTCCACAGAGACATGACTGCATGTGTATTGAGGGTGTCACGTCTGCAAGGACAAAGGACTCAAATCTGCATAAGATAATGAGGAGGTGTGAGATTTGTCTTTTTGTCCCACAGCAGATGCCCCGGAGAGATTTCCGGTTCATCAAGAAATGAGAGACAATGGTGAAGGTTCAAAGGGATGCTTTGTGACTGTATGTTTACTGAAAACACCATGTGACTTGAATTCTGATGCTGGAAACATATAAAAGGGTGATGAGATATGATTCTTCCTCTTTCCTGCTTTGAGAATGCTAGACGATGTGTTCTGTCAATAAAGCTGATTTACGAACTAAACTCAGCCTCATCATTCGAGCACATCTTCTACAACACCATTTATAAAATTAAGTCCAAACAAGAAGCCTGCTTTACTTCGGCTAAAGATATTAATAACTGTTTTAAAGAATTTTACGAATCTCTGTACTCCTCCAAAACAAATGCAGAACCCCACGAAATGGAAAATTTTTTGAGAAGTAACAATCTTCCTACTTTGAAACATGAATATTATACATTTCTAAATAAGGACATCACCCTGAGGGAGATAAAGGATACAATAGGCACTCTAAATAGTGGCAAAACCCCTGGCCCTGAAGGGCTTCCTACAGAGCTGTAAAAGTCATTCGTTGATTCGCTTACACCTTATATGCTCAATATGTTCACCTGCACCTACAAAAATTATTTATTACCACAAACACTTTGTGAGGCTGTAATTACTCTTATCCCAAAAAAGGATAAAGACCCAGAGGAGGTCGGAGGATATAGGCCCATCTCTCTCCTTAATGTGGATCAAAAAATATTAGCCAATGATTTTGCAAACAGACTTGACTAAATACATGGACAGACTTGTCCATCCAGACCAAACTGGATTTATCCCTGGCAGAAACTTTGCTTCCAACCTTAGACGTCTCTTTAAAATAATGCATCATTGCAAGTCTAACCTGAGTAACCTTGTTGTAGTCTCTCTCGATGCCAAAAAGGCATTTGACCAAGCAGAATGGTCCTACTTATTTGCTGTTTTAGACAAATTTAATCTAGGCGACAATTTTTTTACCTGGATAAAACTTTTGTACAAGCATCCCAGAGCTCAGATACTAACTAATGGAATGCTATCCCCTTACTTCAGCCTGTTTAGGGGTACGAGACAGGGCTGCCCCCTCTCATCCCTCCTGTTCGCATTGGCCATTGAGCTTCTCACTGAGTCAGTGCGTACAGATCCAGATGTACATTGATCTAATATTTCGGACACGTCGGATAAGATTTCCCTTTATGCAGATGATGTCCTGTTGTTTATTACGAAACCTTAGTCCAGTCTTCCTACGATTCTAGACAAAATAAATATATTTGGAACTTTTTCTGGTTACAGAATTAATTGGACTACGAGTGAGTTGACGCCCAATGGATTGGTGGATTTATCCCTAATACAACATCTACCATTTAAAGTTTCTACTCAGGCATTCACTTACCTTGGGATTCAGATAACAAAAACTTTCTCTTCTCTTTTCAAAGCTAACTACCCCCCTCTTGTGGCCAAATTGCAGACTAATATTCAAGTTTGCAGATCTCTTCCTATTTCATTGACTGGGAGGAGTAACGCAATCAAAATGACATTTCTTCCTCAGTTATTGTATCTCTTCAATGTCTACCTGTGTTTTTACCAAAATCCTTTTTAAAAAGGTTAGACTCTGTCATTTTACCCTTTATTTGGAATTACAAAATCATAGGATTAAAAAAGTTCATCTCTGTAAACCCAGGCTGGTGGGTGGACTTGCTCTCCCTGACTTTTGTCTTTATTACTGGGCCTTCAATATTAAAATAATTTCAAGATGGTTGGATAATTCAATTAATTTCCCGCGCTGGCTGCAGCTGGAGTGGGAGCATTGCTGCCCATACTGTTTGGGTCAGTGATCCTGTCTCCTGTAACTTTAGATAAGTCTATTTATGGTGAAAGTGTTGTTATAAATAGCATGATCAGAATTTGGAAACAATTTAAGATGCATTTCTGAGTTAAATCATTCTCCTTTTTACTTCCCATTGCTGGGAATCCGTCTTTCCCACCATCTCAGTGTGATAATGAATTTTTACAATGGAGAGACCTGGGTATTCACACTATTGGTGATCTTCTCCTGAATGGTACCTTAGCCTCATTTGAACATCTACAAGAAATGTATGAATTACCCAGGAGTAATTTTTTTTAGGTTTCTACAAATCAGAATTTATGTGTGTACCCACATACCTTCTTCTGAAAGTGCATCACCTACAGTTCTAGCTAAATGCCTTCTTCAAAACACTCTCTCTGATCGAAAAGTATCACTTTTTTATGATGCCTTACAATCAGTCAACCCTCCCTCAATGTCCGAAATCAAAAATGATTGGGAAAATGAGCTGGGGACACAAATCGCTGATGGACTCTGAGTTAAGGGTCTTGAAGACATTGGTATCTGCTCTTTAAATGCTAGGCATTGTTTGATTCAGTTTTGTGTCCTTCACAGACAACATTATTCTAAATCCAAGCTCCACAAAATTTTTCCAGACGTCTCTTCATAATGTGATAAATGCTCTGCAGCAGAGGCGAATCTCGTTCACTCCTTTGTTTTTTGCCCCAAGTTAACAAGATTTTGGACAAAAAATTTTGACTCCTTATCAGAAATTCTCCAGATTAAAATTGAGCCAGACCCCATCTTAATTATACACGGAGTATCTGATAATACACCTACGTTACAGAAAACACAATACCAACTACTCTCTTATAGTTTGATCACAGCCAAAACATTGATGCTGATGTTCAGGAAAAAGAAGGAAGCTCCAACCTTTAAGTTCTGGCTTAAGGCATTAGCTGATACACTCCATTTTGAAAAAAAATTGATTCTTCTTTAAAAATAAAGAGCTGCAGTTTGATAAGATCTGGTCACCCCTCATCTGTTACCTAAAAAACAATTCTTAATTCATTAATCTTCTGTACTGTCTATGCAATGTAACTAATGCACTGTTTTCCTGTTTGCCTTATTATTGTCCATCACAACAGCTGCCATTCATTATGTTTTATTAGCAGAAGGAGTGGGGTGGGGAGTGAGGAGTGTTAAGAGCCTGTATTGTGTTTGGTGTATTTGTAATTTTTTTTAAATAAAAAAAAATGGAAAAAAGCAAGATGTGCTTTATTATGTAATGTATATGCAATATCAGGTTTTCAATAAAACACATTTGACAAGCAGGATCATGCAAAAACTCCTAGATGGAATCGGATGACATTTTCACCTGAGGTGGCCCTTGGCCCAGAGATGAACTCATTTGATGTCGGAGGTGATCCGTGAGTGCATACCTCCGCTAAGGCCCTATCTCGCAATGTACAGATGGATGGTGATATGGACGGACAAGGGGATAAGATAAGATAAGATAAGCCTTTATTAGTCCCACAATGGGGAAATTCCAGGATTGCAACAGCACAGGGATAGCAACACTCAGAGCAATAATCAGAAGGCAAGAAAAAACAACATCTACTAAACATATGTCCATATTACTATAAATGTATATATATAGACACACAGTGCAGAGCATTATGGTTGGTTGGTGAATGTGCAGCAGAAAGTCTAAGTTCTCTCTCCGCGGATGCAGCGGGCCAGCTGGAAGTCTTTGGGCATGATGGTGACCCCCTTAGCAAAGAAGAGACCACCAGGTGGGCCTCGCTGGTCTCCTGCAGAGCCATGACGGCGAAGCTCAGGAAACGCGGGACGGTCTTGAAGTCCTGAGCGATCTCCCTCACCAGGCGCTGGACGGGCAGCTTACGGATGAGCAGCTCCGTGGATTTCTGGCAGCGACGGATCTCTCTCAGAGCCACGGGCCTGTGACGGCGAGGCCTCTTCACTCTGCCGGTGGCCGGAGCGCCTCTCCGAGCAGCCCTGGTGGCTAGCTGCATCCTGGGGGGCTTCTTCCTCCAGTAGATTTTACGGGCGGTCTGCTTGGTTCTTGCCATCGCTCTTTATTATTCTGTCTTATATTTCTTGCACGCCGCCTAAACTCCAGCCCGGCACCCGCGTCGTTTTCGCTACAGCTCCCGGTATGTCGAGTTTCCCATTAGCACCGGGCGGCAGCCAAGTGCTAGCTAGCACTAGCTCCTCCCCGCTGTAGGTTCTCCCGCTGCAAACCGTGGCTCCATCCGCCGACCCGGGAGACCCCCGGGACGATCCGTGCGTCCGTGATATATATACAGAGTGAAAGGTGTAGAAAGAAGAAGGAAGATAAAAAAAAAAAAAAAGGCTGTTGCAACAGGCAGCCGACTCGTGTGGCGCCACCGGTCCGGCGGAACCGGAACCGGAATGGGGAGGAGGTTAAAAGGGAGGGAAGGATGAAGTCTTGGTGGAGGTCTTTGCTCTCTGAGTGCCCTCTAGTTTGCTTGATATTTTCCTCTGTGCAATCATTTTTTTTAAAAATCCTTTCTTGGTAAATGTGTGAGTTATTTTTTCTCAAGGCCTTGGAGGGGGGGGGGGGGGCTGGCTATGGGCAAGAACCACATGTGGCTTCAGAGCTGCAGGCTGCACATGCTTTAGCTAGGGGATATAAGATTAAGACAATGAAGCAATAAAGTAAATAAGCAAAGACAAAGAAAAGCAAAAGAATAAAGGATAATCTGAAATCTTTATACGTGAGCCTGTGAATAACTGAAGAAAAGAAATAAAGATTAATGTTATCCTGCATGAACTGTGTCAAAGAAAAACAACGCCAACTGATGAAAAATGAAAGCCTGGGAATGAACTTAGAAAAGCCCCACATAAACAAGCGTAAAGATCTCAGGGAAACTGGGATTGACAAGAAAGCCTCTCTTAAATACAGTGTTCTGGAGAAGAGTGAAAATAAAGAAAACAGTGGGTCGTTAACCTCAGATTTCACCAGTTTTAAATAAGGCCGAGGTAGTAAAAATTGCAACAATCAAAACAGAAGTGCAAATCACTGGTCATTAAATATCTCCTGCTGTACCATCAATTTTCATCTCAGACTTCAAACACAAGAGAAATGTTGAGGTTTTAAGCCTCCAGATGAGAGACGCAACCGTGTTCCCTGATGATTGGTTCAATTGGACCAAATTAGGCCGTAGTTACACGTTATTATGGGA
Organism: Pholidichthys leucotaenia; assembly: GCA_020510985.1. Taxonomy (NCBI): domain Eukaryota; kingdom Metazoa; phylum Chordata; class Actinopteri; order Cichliformes; family Pholidichthyidae; genus Pholidichthys; species Pholidichthys leucotaenia. The sequence goes on along the minus strand of CM035841.1, from coordinate 410,171,726 downwards.
GCAGTGTGATACAGCAGGAAATATGATAGTACTACAAAGGGATTCTCTTAGAATTCTCCAGGGTAGCTTAAAGCCAGTAAGCACTTCAGATTTAAAGCCCAGTTTATCTTTTTGGCTAGTGACCACTGTCAAGATATACGAGTGGCTGAGAAGGAAGCCACACCAAACAGGCAGTGAAAATGATCACAGGGTTCAAGATTAAATACTGAAACAGTCAGTTAGGTTGGCAGACATCTCTCTGATTCGTTCCCCACAGGACCTTCCATGGGTACGCCATGTGATGAGCGTACAGGTGCATCTCAATAAATTAGAAAGTCAACAAAAAGTTGATTTATTTGAGTAATTGAGTTTAAAAAATGAAACTCCTATATTACATTGCACACAGAATGATATTTTTCAAATGTTTATTTCTTTTAATTTTGATGGTTCTGGCTTATAGCTCATGAAAACCCCAAATTCAGTTTCTCAAAAAATTAGAATATTACATTTTTTTTTTAAATGGATTTTTAATGGAAATGTTGCCTGACTGAAGAGTATGTCCATGGACACACTTGGTCAGGGTCCCTTTTGCATTATTCCATCACTGCAGCGCAGCATGGAGGTGATCAGCCTGTGTTACTGCTGAGATGTTATGGAAGCCCAGGTTGCTTTGATAGCAGCCTTCAGCTTGTCTGCATTGTTGGGTCTGGTATCTCATTTTCCTCTTAGAGCTCAGAGAGCAGAGTAAGAATTTCATTGCTCAGGAAATGTCGCATTTCTTAGCTGTGCACATGATAATAAAGCCTTTGAATCTTGAATCTTAGATTCTTTTTCAGGTTTAGGTCATGAGAGTTTGCTTGTCAATCAAGTACAGTGGTACCATAGTCATTAAACCAGGTTTTGGTACTTTTCACAGTGTGGGCAGGTGGCAAGTCCTGCTGGAAAATGAAATCAGCATCTTCATAAAGCTTGTCAGCAGAGGGAAGCATGAAGTTCTCTAGAATTTCCTGGTAGATGGCTGTGCTGACTTTGGACTTGATAAAACACAGTGACCAAGACAAATGTATGAGAAAAAAATTGCAAATGCATGAAAAAAGTTACAAATTTTCTAGACACAAATCACAAATTTATGAGGAAAAAGTTGCAAATTTATGAGAAAAGGTTACAAATTTACAAGAGAAAAATCTGGTATGTCCACAACCCTGGCAGTAAAGAGATGGACGAGGATGCTGCACTGGAACTGAGCTTTATTATGGAACTGATCACAATACACTTTACTTTGGGCTGCACGGTGGCGCAGTGGTTAGCACTGCGGCAGCACAGTTTACCCTTGGCCGGGGGATTGTGGGGATCGTGGGATCGTGGGTTCGATCCCAGCCCCCGACCAACAGTGATCTGTGTGGAGTTTGCATGTTCTCCCCGTGTTGCGTGGGTTTACTCCGGGATTTCTCCGGTTTCCTCCCACATGCCAAAAACATGCATGTTAGGTTAATTGGCTGTTCTAAATTGTCCCTAGATATCTGTTTCCTATAGGCCCTTAGAATAGAGGGTTAGCATTAATGAAAGCGCTTTGAGTGGTCTTTGTGACTAGAAAAGCGCTATATAAGTGCAGGTTAGTTAGTTAGTTAGTTAGTTTACGTCTTCACAGTACTGAGTTGCCAGGGCAAGAGAGCCCTGAAATGGTGGACTCACCCATATATATGTCGGTGTGATGATGCAGCTGGATGGTGATGTCATCACGCTGCATATTGTCAAAACCCATCATTACATGCTCACCCCCCTTTACAAAACACAGAACACATCCAATTAAGACCATCCCCAATTTGGTATGCAGTGATCCCTCACTTATCACGGTTAATGGGTTCCAGAACCGACTGCGAAAAGTGAAAAACCACGAAGTAGCATCACCCCTAATGACGTCACCCATAAATAATATGTACGTTCATTCTCTCACTCTCTCTCTCATATGATACGTGTGTGTGTGTGTGTGTGTAAGTGTAAGTGTACATACATACGTAGATGTAAATAAAGTGTACATAAATATGTTTTTAGAACTCTTTTATTCTTATAACAAGATACGTAACTCAAGATGAAGATGATTTACTGCACAGGTTAATGAGAGCTTTACTGCTCCTCAGGTGACGCCTCATCGTCAGGTGCTAGAGGCGCAGGATCGTCGAGGGCAGCTTCTGATAGAGCTGGAGAAGCTGCAGGAGGCGGCGTAGTGGCTCGACAGGAAGACTATTTCGCACAAAAAGGCACAAGAGAACAGCGAAAAGTTCCACGCGGCGAGACTAAGCAACACGAGCGATAAAGAACAATGAATGCGGTCTTCCTTCGCTGGGTATGGGCGCTCGGCAGGGAGAGAAGCTGGGTAAAACGTCTCGGCCAATCAGCTTGCGAGATTCCCGATCCGAGCCAACACGAGAACAGCGAACAGAGAGGTGGATTTTGAGTTGTGCGGGCTCTCCGTGTTGATACCTGATGTTCTAATGTAGTCTCCCTGCCTTCTGCTAGTGCCCGCCCATTTTTTCTCAATTTTGAATTTTTGATGAATATTTTTGAAAAATCCGCGATGCACTGAGGGCGCGAAAGGTGAGGCGCGAAGTAGCGAGGGATCACTGTTCTAGAATGCCGATAAACACACTAAAATAAAACATTCAACACACCATAGAGCAAAACTTAAAACTAGGGCCTGTGAATGAACTGCCACAAGACCCAGCATGGCTAAGTGGGGTATTCTGCCCCTTTAAGTTGTTCCAGCATTGCTCATAACCAAACAGTCTCTTTCGTTTTACCGTCTCCCATGGCAAGGGGGGGTCTACAGGGGGGGGCGGGGGGGGCTCTGCAGCGGCCCCGTGGCGGACACACCCCTGGTGGCACAAGACCCCCAGGACAAGGCTCAGTCTTCATAATGCAGGACCCCGAAAAACACACCACATCCGCTGACTCCAGTGCAGATTTGTCACCCAGAGCAGTCACCTGGACACGCTGCAACTGGTTTGCATGTCAAACCGAGCTGTCTGTCATCCGGAAACATGCCGCCCCAACTTCGCCATGATCCTCAGCGGCACACGTTGTCTTGCCGGTTGTGGCCTGGCCAGTTGTCGCCTCAGTCTCTCATCAGCACGAACCCAAGCCCAGTCCATGACCTGAAGCGGTACCTTGCTTGGCTTCACATGCTGCTGTACTCTTGGTGGCTCTGCAGTCACCAATTTTGCAGCAGACCCTTCTCCTGTCATCTTCTTTGTTGGTTGAGGGTCATTTTGGATACTGATGGTGTCCGGTGCCCCCTCTTGGTTGCTCTCCTCCCAAGAGCATGAAATGGGCGCTTTGGTGTTGGTACCGTCCATAGGTACCTCATCACACACCACGACGTCATCCTCCGGGTCCTGCGAGCTCCAAAGTCTGCACCCAGACAACTCAAACCCAGCGCTGTCCCAAATGACAAAACCCAGTGCATGGAAACGGTTGCACCTCATGATATTATTGCCATGCGCTGCCACCTGGAATGTGAAATCGTGCACAGGTTCAGCAGTCAATTCTACAGCTCCCCCCATTGCACAGTCTGTGACCACTGTAACCGTACAGCGGCGTTGGGTTCTTTCTGATCCTGTGGTAGGGAAAAAACTTCTTCACCGTGGCCCAGTTTAGCATTGACCGCACCGCCACCGTGTTGAGCAAGAGTGGTATAGCTATGCCATCCAATTCAACCATACAATAAGAGTAACCTTTGAAACCAGGACTCACCGAGTGGATGGTTGTTGGCGGTGGGCAGGCTGGCTTACTTGGCAGGATCCATGGTGCTGGAAACCGACATACCCTGGTGAAATGGTTCATGTCCCCGCACTTGCTGCACCGTTTTCCTCTTGCTGGGCAAACTCACACTCTGCTCTGGTGCAGCGGGGACCACAACCCCCGCAGATGGGGCCTCTCGGAGCAGATTTTCAGTTCACTGCATTAGCCTCACATTCCTCTTCCATGATCTCTCTGTCCTCCAAGTCCACTGCATTGAGTGAAGTTGTCTGTTCGGGTGACTTCTGTGACTGGCGCCAATTTATCTCTGAGGATAACTTGTCCGCGGCCTCCAACTGGAGTGGTAGCTCGACTGCTCTAGCTAGTGTCAGATCATTTGGTTCCGATCATTGGTTCATTCCATTTCGTCCTCCAATGGCCTAAAACGGCACACTCTAGCTAACTGTCTCAGGTCAGCGATGAACTGCTGTATTGGCTCATCGACTCTTTGCCATCTCTGGCGAAAACAAATCTGTCGTACCGTCACGCTGTCCAGTGTGGTGAAATAGTTAGTTAGCAGCTCCATGACTTTCTCATACGAGTCCGTCCCGCCAAGCATCCGGAGAATTGATTGGCCCTCAATGCCTAGGTTGTGGACAAGAAGTGCTTGCGTCCTCATCTTATCCAGCTTCCCCAGGTCCAACGCTGTAATATACGTTTGGAACACCTCCAGCCAATGTGGCCATGGAACTGGCAGTTCCCCGGGGAGCTCACGGAAAGGCCATAGTGGTGTTACGCACGCTTCCATGGTTTAATCCTCCGTCGCCAAACGTTATGTCCGCGGCTGTCACGTTATTGAACTTAGTTCCCCGCTGACTCTCTTACCATCATCTTTTACCATCCTCACCTGTACATAACTGCATAACTACATAGCTACATCTAACTTATTGCACATTATTTGCACATAACAGTACTCTTAACTTTCTGCACTGCTGCATATATTTGCATATATTTGCTTAAATTGCACATACTGTTAATTACCGTATATACTGCACTGCTGTCCTTTGCACTTCTGATTGGATGCTAAACTGTGTTTCGTTACCTTGTATTCATACATGTGTAATGACAATAAAGTTGAATCTAATCTAATCTAATCTAATCTAATCTTATGTCCACAAACCTTGCAGTAAAGAGACGGACGATGATGCTGCACTGGAACTGAGCCTTATTATGAAACTGGTTAAAATACACTATACATCTTCACCGTACCGAGTCACCCAGGCAAGAGAGCCCTGAAATGGCGGACTCGCCCATATATATGTCGGCATGATGACACAGCCGTATGGTGGTATCACCACACCGCATAATGTACAAAACCCATCATTACAAAATCCAAAATGTGTTGGAAAAAAGTTGCAAATTTTTAAGAAAACAGTTGAAAATTTATTAGAAACAAGCTGGAAATTTATGAGAAAAAAGTTACAAATTTACTAGAGAAAAATCACATATTTATGATGAAAATGTAGCAAATGTATGAGAAGTTTTCACATTCATGAGAAAAAGTTGCAAATTTCAGCCCAGTCTCACCAAAAAAATTTCACATTGCACGTTTTGTCACTCAGAAATCGTATACAGACACATAAAAAAGATTTTTCATGTGCAGTGGATATTTGGCATTTACAGCTTTAAGAAAGGTGTCTAATGGCAGCTTAACGTTTGACAGTTTGTGTTCCTGTCACTTCATGTCACTTCTTGTGTTCACTGTCCTTCATCATCGAGCAACTACCCCACATCTTAATCCCTAACCTCCCAGAAACCTTTCATTAGTGGAGTGAAAAACAAACTAAGGAAAAAAAAAAATGAACAAAAAAGTCACATATGAGGGTGGGACTCAAACTCGCATGCTTTTATATCGTTGCTTGAACGTCTGTGTAATTGCAAAGAAAAAGGAGCAAATTTTCTAGAGAAAAATCACTAAAGTTTGAGCAAAAAGTTGCAAAGTCATGAGCCTTTTTATGCATTTCTACTTAGAATTGGTGGTTCAAAGTAAGGGTAAGTGTAATGTTGTATTTGTACCATTATTGCAAAGTGTGATGTAGTCGCGGCCATTTCCTCTTTCTGTCACTGCACCACACTATAAATGCCAGCGGGCATCTCTATTCAGTCTCTTTGTAGATGCCCCTGACTGATGACTGTATTGTGTGTGACCAACCCTTTTAATAAAGTGAAGTTCAACTGTGCACCTGGCCTCATCATTACAGAGGTAATTCCAGCATAACATTTTGGTGACGAGAATAAACATGGAGGCGTGTGTTTCACTGCTTCTGCCCTTCCTGGAGCTCCCAGGCGAGCCACTGGTGCCCTGGCCAAGATGGTTTGCCGCCTTCAAAACTACATTGTGGTGCTCAGTCTGGGTAAGCTAGATAAACTGAGGGCATGTGCGCTTCTGGTGCATAATTTGGGGTTTGAGGGCCAGCATATTCTGCATACACAAAGGGCTTCCAACTCTTACGAAGAAGTGGTTGAGTTGCTACGCGCCATTTCAGCACTCCGGACAGCATGACCGTCCGGAGGATTAGGTTTTGGCAGCGACACCAAAGGGCAGGTGAGCCTGTCCACTAGTTCATCACCAACCTGATGCAGCTAGCTAGTGAGTGTCATTTTGGACCACTGGAGGAAGAAATGGTACTTGACCAGCTGGCGGAGCACACAACCAGCAATGCTTTATGAGCTAGGCTACTCTCGGCACCGAGTGACCTGACATTATCTGAGGCTGTTGAGCTAGCTCTCAAATTGGAGACCACAGACAAGCTAGCTTCAGAGCTAAAGTGGTGCCAATCACAATGGCAGCCAGGGCCTATCGCCGCAGCATTAGTAGCAGACCCAGACAGCGAGGATAGCGCAACCGACGACAATGCGGAAACCAACACTCTCAGCCAAAGGTCTGCCCCGAGAAAACCCTTATTCAATTCAATTCAATTCAATTCAACTTTATTTATATAGCGCCATTTCACAACAACAGTCATCTCATAGCACTATCAACTGAAGGGGGGACCCCCACAGTTGCAGAAAGACCCCAGCAATCAGGCGATCCCCTGTGAGCAAGCACTTGGTGACGGTGGAGAGGAAAAACTCCCTTTTAACAGGAAGAAACCTCCAGCAGAACCAGGCTCAGGGAGGGGCAGTCATCTGCTGCGACTGGCTGGGGGGTGAGGGGATAGAGAAGAAGAAAAGAACAGACATGTAGAGAGCAAACAGCACAATGGGGACTCAATCTATGGGAGAGAACAAACAAATGTTAATGACCAGCAAAAAAAAATATTTCACAGAGAGTGAGGAAAGGAGTGAGGCCCAGTGCATTACTGGAGGTCCCCCGGCTGACTAAACCTATTAGCAGCATAACTAAGGGAGGGTTCAGAAACACATGATCCCTCCCTAATTGTAGGCTATATCAAAAAGGTAGGTTTTAGCCCTATTCTTAAAAACAGAGATCGAGTCTGACTCCCGAATCCAGATTGGCAGCTGATTCCACAGGAGAGGAGCTTGATAACTGAAGGCTCTGCCTCCCATTGTACTTTTGGAGATTCTAGGTATTACAAGTAATCCTACATTTTGGGAGCGTAGTGCTCTGTTAGGATGATACGGTAGTATCAGATCTTTTAAATAAAAAGGAGCCTGATTGTTTAAAGCTTTGTAAGTAAGAAGAAGGATTTTAAACTTAATTCTAAACTCTATGGGAAGCCAATGAAGGGAGGCCAGAACCGGAGAGATATGATCTCTCTTTCTAGTACCTGTTAAAACTCTTGCTGCAGCATTTTGGATCAGCTGAAGACTTGTTAAAGATGTTTTAGGACAGCCTGATAATAAAGAATTACAATAATCTAATCTCGAGCTAACAAAAGCGTGGATCAGCTTCTCAGCATCACTCTGAGACAAGATGCTCCTAATCTTGGCAATATTACGCAAATGATAGAAGGCAGTCTTAGAAACAAATTTAATATGTGAATTGAAGGACAAATCCTGATCAAAAATAACTCCAAGGTTCCTCACAGAGCTATTAAGAGAAAGAGTAACTGCATCCAAACTGAAAGTTTGATTTGGAAAGGAATTTCTAAGGTTTTTTGGACCAACAAGAATGACTTCAGTCTTATCTGAATTTAATAGCAGGAATTACAAGTCATCCAAGCTTTGATTTCCTTAAGACAGGCTTCTAACTTGGCTAATTGATTAGTATCATCTGGCTTCATTGACAGGTATAATTGTGTGTCATCTGCATAACAATGAAAATGTATACAGTGCTTTCTAATAATGTTGCCTAACGGAAGCATATATAAACTAAAAAGAGTAGGGCCTAGCATGGATCCCTGTGGAACTCCATGACTAAACTTTGAGCTGAAAGAAAACTCATCATTTACATGAACAAACTGGAACCTATCAGATAAATAAGATCTAAACCACTGCAACGAAGTTCCATTAAGTCCAACATAGTGTTCTAATCTATCAAGTAGAATATTATGATCAATAGTATCAAAAGCTGCACTAAGATCTAAAAGGACAAGTACAGAAACTAGTCCATTATCAGATGCAATGAGGAGGTCGTTAGTGACCTTCGCTAAGGCTGTTTCAGTACTATGATGGATTCTAAACCCAGATTGAAACTCTTCAAGTAAACCATTTCCCTGCAGGTGGTCAAATAATTGCGTTGCAACAACTCTTTCTAAGATTTTTGAAATGAAAGGGAGATTAGAGATTGGTCTATAGTTAGCTAAAGCTCCCGGATCTAGCGTTGGCTTTTTGAGTAAGGGTTTAATTACAGCTGTTTTAAAAGCCTGTGGTACATGGCCTAAAGTTAATGAAGAATTGATTATATGAAGAATAAAGCTACCAATAAGTGAGAAGACTTCTTTAAATAACCTGGTAGGAATAGGGTCTAAAAGACAAGTTGAAGGTTTGGATGAGGAAACTATTTTGTCTAACTCACATAGGTCGATTGGAGTAAACTCATCAAGACAGACATCAATAGAAGGAGTTGTAATAGTTACAGTATTTAAGTTAACTGTGGGAAGAATCTGATTGATTTTATCTCTGATGGATGAAATTTTATTATTGAAAAAGTTCATAAAGTCCTGACTAGTAAGCTCTAAGGGGATGCTAGGATTGACAGAGTTCTGACTCTTTGTCAACCTGGCTACAGTACTGAAAAGAAACCTGGGATTATTCTTGTTCTCTTCTATTAATGCAGAGTAATAACTCGTTCTAGCTTTTCTAAGAGATTTTTTATAAATTAAAAGATGATTTCTCCAAGCTAAATAGATTTCATCTAAATTAGTAGAGCGCCATTTTCTTTCTAATTGACGAGTCTTCTGTTTTAAGCTACGAGTTTCTGTGTTGAACCAAGGAGTTAAAAATCTCTGATTAGACTTTTTCTTTTTTAAGGGGGCCACCAAGTCTAGAGCCTGATGCAGAGAAGCTGAAACACTATCCACCATGTTATCAATTACAGAAGGAGCAAGCTGTCTATAGCTTATTTCCGTTGTGTTGACACATGGCATAGAGGAAACAATCTGCATAAATTTGGAAACAGCATCATCTGAGAGGCATCTACTGTGATAATATTTTTCTTTAGGAGCCAACTAGTCAGAAATAGTAAAATCAAAGGTTAAAAGACAATGGTCTGACAGTACAGGGTTATGAGGAGACACTACAAGATTTTCTATTTCTATGCCATATGTCAGAACAAGGTCCAATGTATGGTGGAGGTAATGAGTAGAATTTCCTACTTCTAGTCTAATATTGAATTAAAAGCCACATTAAGGCAGTCACTATCTACATCCACATGTATATTAAAGTCCCCTACTATAATTATTCTATCAGATTTCAGCACTAAATCAGCTAAGAAATCAGCAAATTCGGATAAAAATTCTGAATAGGTTGATGGGGGACGATAAACTATGGCAAATAAAATTGGGTTTAACCTGAAATTGCTAAAGTGCCCAAGACTGAGGACCAGGCCCTCAAAGGAATTATAACATGTTTTTTGCTTTACATTAACTAGTAATTTGGAATGGTAAATTGTTGCTACTCCTCCTCCACGACCAGAACTTCTGGGATTTTGACAGTTTAAATAACCAGAGGGAGTTGATTCATTTAAACCAACATAATCCTCTTGTCCTAACCAAGTCTCTGTAAGGGAAATTAAATCAATCTGATGATCAATTAACAGATCATGGACTAAGAGAGACTTGGGAGTTAGAGACCTAATATTTAATAAACCACATTTAATTTTTAAATTATGAGGAGGAACAGAGGCCAAATCATTCAATTTAGAGGCTTTATGTTTAATTTGAGTTTTACCAATATTTTGCTTTATCACTTTGGGATGCTTATACATTATATTTTTATTCACTTTGGAGGGAGCAGACAACAATTCTCTGATGGGGAAGACAGGGGCTAAGCTGAGGGGTGGCGGATGAAGAGGAGCTGCAGAGAGGCGTGTAAGACTGCGACTCTGCTTCCTGGTCCCAACTCTGAGTAGTCAGGGTTTTGGAAATTTGGATAAAAAAGATGCCAGATTGTTAGATAAATGAGAAGCACCATCCAAAGTGGGATGAATGCTGTCTCGTCTCATAAGACCAGGTTTTCCCCAAAAAGAGCTCCAATTGTCAATGTAGCCCACGTCATTTTTAGGACACCACACAGACAGCCAGCGGTTCAAGGATGACGAGCGGCTAAACATGTCATCACTGGTCAGATTGGGGAGGGGCCCAGAGAACACTACAGTGGCAGACATCGTTTTTGCAAACTCACACACCGATTCTATATTAAGTTTCGTGACTTCCGACTGCCGGAGACGGATGTCATTAATGCCGGCGTGAATAACAATTGTGGAGTATTTACAGTTATTTTTAGCCAGCATTTTCAAATTTGACTCGATGTCGCCTGCTCTGGCCCCAGGAATACATTGGACTATGGCCGCTGGAGTCTCTAGGTTCACGTTTCTGACTACAGAGTCGCCAATGATCAGAGTTTTTTCCTCAGCGGGTGTGTCGCTGAGCGGGGAAAAATGATTAGAAACGTGAAGAGGTTGGTGGTTAACCGGGGCTTTGCGACTAGGCTTCCTTCTCACCGTCACCCACCCAGTCTCCTCGCTGCTGAGGAGAGCCGGGGAACCGCTGACAGTGGGACCTAAGCTAGCTAGCTCCGCTGCAGCTAATGGGCGTCCGTCGAGATTAACTGGCGCAGACGGTGTTTCAATGCAGCGGAGCCGGGATTCCAAATCAGACAACCTCGCCTCGAGCGCCTCAAAAAGACAACATTTATTACATTTACCGTTATCACTAAAAGAGGCAGAGGTGTAGCTAAACATCTGACAGAGAGAGCACACCAGAGGAGGAGAGGAAAGAGAGGTAGTAGCCATAGCTACTGGCTAGCTAGTGGCTGGAGAGCTGGAGAGCAAACCACACAGGCAGACAGCAAAACAGGAAGTGACGATACGTTACCTTATGTATGGGTTGTGGGTCCGCTAAGCACCAATACAAGGCTAGGGAATTCCTGGTTACAGGGAAGCACTGTAGCAAGTGTTGACGCTTGAACCATTATGCCAGGGTGTGTCGTATGTCCAAGCTGGAGAGCCCTCGGAGAAAAACAACTTCACCCGCCCCAGATGTCCATGCGGTGTCCCCGAGTACCAATGGGTTCATGTTCTGCAAGGTGACGCTGGATGGTGAGGAGGTGCAGCTGCTGGTCAACACGGGGGCGGAGGGATTATTATTGAATTGGGCCAAGGTGAGGAAATTTTTCCCCCACTACAGAATAACAGGTAACCCAGCACCGATCTATGGTTATAGAGGTGGAAGGCTACACATGGTTGGAACGCTGGAGTTAATGGGTCAGTACAAGTTGGCGGTGATGGCTGACTGCACATTCCATGGTGGATGTGAGCCAAACGACACTCAGAGGAAAACCAAGAGCGGCTGTGCATCGTGGCTGAGCAGGGCACAGCCTACTTCCAGCTGTCTAACTGCTCATGGAGGCATGCCAATGAGCTGCAGTGTGCCCAGGAGGAGGCATCAGATGGCGGGTCCGAATGAGAGAGGTGGTTGATGGCAAAGAGAGGAGGCACTCTCGTCTATGAGATCAACTGCGATTCTGGTGGCATGCCGCTTCCAGGGTCAGGTCCACTGAGGGACTTGCCTTGGGTCCCCCACAAGCCAGTTCTATCCCTTTTTTCCAGAAGGACAGTAGTGTGAGTTTGAAAAAAAGAAAAAAAAAACAGAATTCTAATGTTCTATTGTTCATATGTTTGTATGTGACAAAACAAAACAAACAAAACAAAGAAATTCAAACTGCTATTGTTCTGGGTTTCTCCAGTGGGCTTGCCACCTGCAGGAGGAATCATGGGGGTCCGGTGCTATGTGGATCAGATAGCGGTCAAAGGCGGAGACCTTGGCGGTCTGATCCCAAGCCTCCTGAACTGGCTTTTGGGACATGGAATGGCACCTCTCTGGTGGGGAAGGAGCCTGAGCTGGCGCATGAGGTTGAGCGATTCCGGCCAGATATAGTCAGTCTCACCTCAACACACAACTCCGGTTCCGGAAGCAGTCTCCAGGAGAGGGGCTGGAGCTTGACCTACTCTGGAGTTGCCCCGGGTGAAAGGTGACAAGCAGGGGTGGGTATTCTTGTATCCCCCCACCTTGCTGCCTCTATATTGGAGTTTTCCCCGGTGGATGAAAGGGTTGTTTCCCTGCGCCTTTGGGTTGGGAAACAGGTCCTGATCATCATTTGTACCTATGCACCAAATGATGGTTCAGAGTACCCACCCTTTTTGGAGTCTCTGACTGGGGTGCTGGAGAGTGCTCTCTTGGAGATTCCATTGTCCTACTGTGGGACTTCAATGCACATGTGGGAAATGACAGTGAAACCTGGAGGGGGGTGACTGGAAGGAACGGCCTGCCCAACCTGAACCCGAGTGGTGCTCAGTTATTGGACTTCTGTGCGAACCACAGTTTTTCCATCATGAACACCATGTTCAAGCATCATAAGGGTGTCCATATGTGCACTTGGCACAAAGACACCCTAGGTCGCAGGTCGATGATCAATTTTGTTATTGTGTCATCAGACCTGTGACTGTATGTCTTGGACACTCGGGTAAAGAGAGGTGCAGAGCTGTCAACTGATCACCACCTTGTGGTGAGTTGGATCCGATGGCAGGGGAGGATGCCATTCAGACCTGGTAGACCTAAACGTATAGTGAGGGCGTGGTGGGAATGTCTTGCTGAGGCCCCAGTCCAGGAGGTCTTCAACTCCCACCTCTGGAAGAACTTCAGCCACATTCCAAGGGAGTCTGGAAACATGGAGTCTGCATGGGGCATGTTCTCCACCTCCATTGTTGAAGCGGCTGCCCAGAACTACGGCCGCAAGGTCATTGGGGCATCTCGTGGTTGCAACCCCCGAACCAAGTGGTGGACACCAGTGGTGAGGGGGGCCATTAAGCTGAAGAAGGAGTCCTATCAAGCTTGGTTGGCTTGTGGGACTCCCGAAGCAGCTGAGGTGTGCCGGCAGGCCAAATGGAGTGCTGCTCCAGTGATTGCTGAAGCAAAAACTCGGCTATGGGAGGAGTTCGGTGAGGCCATGGAACAAGACTTTCGGCCAGTCTCGAAAAGATTCTGACAAACTGTCCGGCAGCTCAGGTGGGGGAAGCAGCTACTTGTCTACACTGTGTATGGTGTGGATGGGGCACTGCTGACTTCTACTGGGGATATCGTTGGGTGGTGGAAGGAATACTTCAAGGATCTCCTCAATTCCACTGGCACACCTTCCACAGAGGAAGCAGGGCTTGTGGATGAAGGGGACAACTCACCTATCACAGGGGCTGAGGTCGCTAAGGTAGTTAAAAATCTCTAACCTCAAGGACCTGGATGTTGTAGGGCTGTCATGGTTGACACGCCTCTGCAACATTTTGTGGAGGTCGGGGGCAGTGCCTTTGACATAGCAAACCAGGGTGGTGTTTCCTCTCTTCAAAAAAGTGGACCTGAGGGTGTGCTCCAACTTTAGAGGGATCACACTCCTCAGCCTCCCTGGGAAGGTCTATGCCAGGGTACTGGAGAGAACAGTCCAGCCATTGGTCAAACCTCGGATTAAGGAGGAGCAATGTGGCTTTTGTCCTAGCTGTGGCATATCGGACCAGCTCTTTACCCTCTGGAGAATCCCCGAGGGTTCGTGGGAGTTTGTCCAACCAGTTTACATGTGTTTTGTGGACTTGGAGAAGGGATTCGACTGCGTCCCTCATGTTTTTTTGTGGGGGGTGCCTCGGGAGTGTGGGGTATCGGGCTTGTTGTTATGAGCTATTCGGTCTATGTACGACTGTTGTAAGAGTTTGGTTCATATTGCCAACACTCAGTCGGACTCATTCCCAGTCAGAGTTGGACTCTGCAAGGGCTGACCTTTGTCACCGATCTTGTTCATAATTTTTATGGACAGGATTTCTAGGCGCAGCCAGGGAACGGAGGGTGTCATGCTTGGTGACCACAGGATTTCATCTCTGTTGTTTACAGATGATGTTGTCCTGCTGGCTTCATCCAGCAATGACCTACAGGTTTTACTGTGATGGTTTGCCGCTGAGAGTGAAGCAGCTGGGATGAGAATCAGTACCTCCAAGTCCGAGTCCATAGTCCTCAGCCGGAAAAATGTGGATTGTCCTCTCCGGGATTGGGTCAAGCTCCTGCCCCAAATGGAGGAGTTTATGTATCTTGGGGTCTTATTTGTGAGTGAGGGAAGAATAGAGCAAGAGATTGACAGCCGGATCGGAGCAGCATCTGCAGTGATGCAAACATTGTACCGGTCTGTTGTGGTGAAGAGGGAGCTAAGCTCTAAGGCAAAGCTATCGGTTTTCCACTCAATCTACGTTCCTACCCTCACCTATGGTCATGAGCTTTGGGTAATGACCAAAAGAACGAGATCATGGATACAAGCGGCTGAAATGAGCTTTCTTTGTAGGATTGCTGGACTCACCCTCAGAGATAGGGTGAGGAGCTCAGTCATCCGGGAGAGGCTCAGACTAGAACCGCTTCTCCTCCACATTTAAAGGAGCCAGCTGAGGTGATATGGGTATCTGATCAGGATTCCTCCTGGACGCCTCCCACTTGAGGTGTTTCGGGCACGTCCCTCTGGGAGGAGACCCCAAGGCAGACCCAGGACTCGCTGGAGAGACTATGTCTCCCAGCTGGTCTAGGAATGTCTTGGTGTCCTCTCTGAAGAGCTGACGCAGGTGGCTGGGGAGAGGGAAGTCTTGGCTTCTCTGCTTGAAATGCTGCCTTCATGATCCGGACCTCCGGAAAAGCAGTAGAAGATGGATGGATGGATGGAGAGATGATGTGGGTGTGTTTTATTTAGTTTAGGAACACGGCAATGCTTTTAAGTTATTTATGGACTTTATTTGTTTTACAGGTGGCAGAATAATTCACCTTGCCGTGGGGAGCAGGACGGTGTTCCACCCGTCCTCCCTATTTTATGTTTGTTGTGTGAATGTGTTAGGCCATTTAGTAATTTCAGTTTCAGTTTTCTTAATGCGTGATTTGGGTCCTATATTTGGGAGGGTCTCATTTGTGTGTGTTTGTTTTTGGACTTTTCTATGGGGGGGGGGCAATGTTGTATTTGTGCCATTATTGTGAAGTGCGGTGTAGTGGCGGACACTTCCTCTTTATGCCACTGCATCGCACTATAAATGCCAGCGGGCATCTCTGTTCGGCTTCTTTGCCGATGCCCCTGCCTGGTGGCTGTATTGTGTGTGTCCAACCCTTTTCATAAAGTGAAGTTCAACTGTGCACCTGACCTCGTCATTACAGAGGTAATTCCGACATAACAGTAAGGTGTAGTAAATTTAATAATTGCAATTTGTCAGTTGTTTTTTTTTTGTTGTAAAGAATGGAAAACATTTCAAAATAGGTGTAATATTTCATGGCTTGAACTGAAGCTGCCAGTTAAAGGAGAAAAAAAAGGAAAAAAGCATGTATTTGTTTATTTATGTGTCCATGTAGAAAGTGAATATTTATACGGCGTCCATATCTTTCCCATTATTCAGAGTGCAGCACGCAGGTAGAGAGCCACTTAAATTAAGCACAGACTGTTTAGGTTAAACGCTGAAATAATGCAAATGCAGGCGGGGGAGACCCAGACAGAAGCACTTCTATATGGTGAGGCTTTCACTGTAAATGCACAGAAGGCTGTAACAAAGCAATTTATAGCTAGATTAAGTTTCAGCCATAAAAATGATTATTCAGTCACAGGAGCCGCTAAAGTGAAAGACTCAGTGTTCGCTGCTGCTTTATTAAAGCATTAAAGTCTGTTACCTGTCGTACATGGAACAAATTATGTTCTGTTAGGAATGCATTAACCTTGATGCTAGGAGTGTGTGTGTGTATGTGTGTGTGTGTGTGTGTGTGTGTGTGTGTGTGTGTGTGTGTGTACCTTCACTTTAATCCCACCACAGTAAGACTTAACATTTCATCTCTTTACCTGTTTTTTTCCCCCCTCTTCATTTTTCCATCGTTTCCACACATATTTTTTTTTTTTATTGCGTCTTCCTTCTGAGACTTTTTCTTTTCCTAGAGTAAAGTTTTTAAATTTTTAACAAAATCAAATTCAATTTTCGGCTGAACTGTTTCTCCAAGTGTGAGCTATTGAACAAGATGAAGCTGAAAGACTGATTACTGACTGACAGGATGTGTGGGCTGTATGACTCGTTCAGAAATGGCCTTAATGGGGTCGTTGATTGTACTTTTTTTTTTTACACACTTTAACAGCTCACATGTCTCCATGAAATGTTTGTGACATCCATCCATTTTCAACCGCTCAATCGTTTTTGGGTCGGGAGGGGGCTGCAGCCTACCCCAGCATCTTTAGCCTGTGGGAGGAAACCAGAGAACCCAGAGTAAACCCACACAGACATGGGGAGAACATGCAGACTCAAACAGAAGGCTGTGCTGCCACAGTGCTCACCACTGTGCCACCAAGCTGCCCTATGTTTGCGACATATTTTGTACAATTTTTTTTAATTGTTGCAGCATTTTTTTTTTTATTTTTCCTGTCTTTCTGAAGAACGGCGTGTTTTGAGTCGATATTCCTTTAAATCTTCAGAGTGGGTTCAACTCCACCCTCCCTCTTACATCATAATGCTAACATTGACTTGCCAGTTCCTAGCCTTTATCTGAGATGTACTCTGAGCAGAATATGGGTCGGCTCAGCCCCGGGATCTTTCCTGGCATGGGCATAGAATTTCTGTGAAACTCCTTGCATTTGTCAGTGACTGCGAAAAGTCTTGTTGACAATTTTGCAGGGGTTCTCTTGACCTGTTACCACTGAGCCAATTAACGTTTGGCTTAATGAGTGAATGTTTTTTTTTTTTTCATGTAAATTTGAGACTTTTTTTAAGTAATGCTGTGAAGTTTTTCATGAAAATTTGGGACTTTTTCATGTAAATTTTGGTCTTTAACATCTCAAAGTTCTGGCGGTCTGCTGGTGGGATGTTTCACATTTTCTACTGTCAGTGAAGAAAGAATTAGAATTTTTTCCATATGATAAATTTAAGCATTTTTTAGGAGGTTAACAAAGAAAGAAAGAAAGCCAAGTTTACTACGCAGAGCTAAATGGAGCAAAAATGTTTCTGTGAAATTCCACACACTCTACTTTTAAGATCACCACCACATACTCCACACCTTCACTTGTCCCACCCACAAAGATTTTTACATCCATGCACATACACAAATATGTGCTGTCCTCTTACGACAATTAATATCCGACTGGCCAGACCAAGTGGCACCAGGTGTTCAATTAGTCACATGGTTGCACCTGCGTGTGTGTCTGTGTGGGTGGGGGTGGGTGCCGGGGCTTCCCGTAGAAATGGTGCTGATTTATTGGCACATCAAAGGATGGGTGGGTGGCACATGCCTTGTACGTTTGCCCATGAAAGAGGTAGAAACAGAGTAATGGAGAGCCCATTTGCTCTAGCTGAGTTGAGAATGACTCACTGGCCTACTCGGGTTGGATGGCGTTGCAGTCTTTGTGTGTGTGTGTGCGACAGTTAATAGAAATTAAATCAATTCGTCAGTGAAGCTGGGTGTCGACCAAGGGGAGAGCCTGCACACCTACTGGGAAGGAGACAGACAGATGGGACTTGGAGAAAGTGAGGAAGGTCGTGATTGACTGGGTGGATCTCACTCGACACTGAAGGGTTTCTGTCCAAGGCCAGCTAGCACAGCTGCTACATGCAGCAGCCGCTATGTGTGTGTGTGTGTGTGTGTGTTTGTGTGTGTGCGGCAAGGCTGAAGGAGCATCTGGAGTCTTTCTGACATTTTCAACTCCTGTCAGCACTGCCTTGACACGTTCAAGATCAGTAAGTTTTAAGTTAAGAGACAAGCACCCACACCAACACACAAACACTACAGCTAGCAAATAGTTCTACTCAGCTTAAAAGTAGTACAAGTTGAAATGCCTTTATATTGTTTGTAGTATTTCTGTGTCAGTACGTCAGTTTGTTAAAGGCTTAAACTAAGTATCTAGATAGGCACCAGAAATAAGGGTAGAGATGAATGGATGACATGCAACAGGTGAAGAACTTGTCTGAAAACAAATCACATACTGTAGGAAAAAACAGTGCTGCTACGGTCCACAGAACCCATTAAAGTCAATCACACCAACATCCTCCATCTGCTGTGATCATAGCCCACGGGTTTCGTATGTGTAAAACTTCTTCCCATCGACCTGATGTTCTGTCCTTTGCTGTCTTCAAGGACAGTCATCTTTGGCAGGCCATATCCCTTCCTATCCAGTAAAACAATGCTCCATTATCCTTCTTTGTACATAGTTAACCCTAACATTGAGCATATATGATGAGGCTCAGAAATCATCCCAAGCAACTCATCCCAGCTGCTTGGATCTTTCTCGACAGTAGTTCTGCTCTGAGTGTCCGTGATTTGCACGCATAAGAAGAGGACTGTGGCAGTGCATGCAGTACTTTATATAACTTTGGCAGCACAGCCTTCATTAGTGCAATTCTGGAGGACTTCAAATTGGCTCTTCTTCTCATCTTCTTCTTGGGTCTCTAGCTGGTGCCTGGAAGGCGAAGTCATCCTGCACTGCTGTGGATGCCACAGGTTGTCACATACCATGCCTTACAGTCCAAGCTACTGGCCTTAGCTTGATTGAGATTGAGAGGAGGTTTTAAGTCGTCCTCAAGTTGCTTGGCCCATGTTGTTTTCTGTGCATCACATCGGATTCTGGGCAGCACGGTGGTGGAGTGGTTAGCACTGCAGCAGCACAGCAACTCATCCTTGACCGAGGGATCCTGGGTTCAATCCCAGCCCCCGACTCCCCGTGTCTGCGTGGGTTTACTCCGGGATTTCTCCGGTTTCCTCCCACATGCCAAAAAAGCATGCAAGTTAGGTTAATTGGCATCAAACTGGGGATTCTAAATTGTCCTTAGGTATGACTGTGAGACTGAATGGTTGTCTGTCTCTCTGTGTTGGCCCTGCGATGGACTGGTGAACTGTCCAGGGTTTACCCTGCCTCTCGCCTAAAGATGCTGGGATAGGCTCCAGCCCCCCCGCGACCCAAAAAGGATTAAGCGGAAGAAGATGGATGGATGGATGGACATCGGATTCTCCAGTGCATGGGTCAGTGCCACCGCAGGAGTCGTTGGCAGCAATGACACATGCACTGGAGAGACAGGGTAAGCGGTTAGAGCAATAATGGAGAATGTTATTTGGTTAATGTTACTGATAGGGCTGAGCAGAGGAGTTATCAGAGATCATTTGGCAACAAGAGGCAGGGAAGGTCATTAAGCAATATTTCACAGGTATTGGTACTGGGTTAAAAGGTTGGATTTTTCAAGCAGTCTGACTTGAGTTTGGGTCTAGTGTTCAATTCGAGGTTTGGATAGAGTGGTGGTCCACACAGAGAGCTAGGGAAGTCCAAGTCCAA
The DNA here is from genome assembly GCA_020510985.1 of Pholidichthys leucotaenia. Lineage (NCBI taxonomy): Eukaryota > Metazoa > Chordata > Actinopteri > Cichliformes > Pholidichthyidae > Pholidichthys > Pholidichthys leucotaenia. Next base: position 410,152,037 of record CM035841.1, on the reverse strand, counting down.
AGGAAGGAGAAGCAAGGAGAATCAAGGGAATCCTGAGACACAAGGGTTAGAGTATTTTTTTGTGAATGTGCAAGAGTCTTACTTGGGAGATCTTTGCTGAAGCCGAGAGTCAAATTCAATTCACTTCATTTCAGTTCAACTTTATTTGTATAGTGCTTAGCCACAAAAAGTGGGAAATTTCCTCGGAGGGAACAGGAGGAGGGAGAGAATCTTGAAGCACACAGAGTTAGATGTTGTAATAGAGTTCAGAGGGTTTACTTGGAGATCTGCAGGGAGTGAAGAGGTCCACAGAAGGAGTAGGCAGCCTGGAGTAGGAGTGGAGGATTTGTGAGTGCACCAAACCAGAGAGGAACTTGGTGGCAGGATGTCAGGCAGAAGGTTTAACCTGGATATAGCTAAGAGAACACCGGATGAGGTAGGGTCCGAACAGAAGCTGAACAGCTTATGGATCTTAGAGTCATGAGGAGTAAATTCACCAACATGATGATCCCTGAGTCATTTCACCAACTGAGAGTGTCTGTTAAGGAACTACTGCAATCAGAGAGAGTTGCATGACCACAAAGAGTAGAATGTGTGTGATAGTGAGGTGCTCACCAGAACAGTGACACCAAACTGCAAAACTGTGTGGGTTGTCTCACATTTATTTCTCGTCAGCTTGTTTCACAAATGCAACAGCTCTAGCTTATTAACTTCCAGTCTATCAAAACCAGCAGAAAAGCTGAAGTTTTTCCTTCTGATGCTGACCATGCAAACACAGTCTTCTCATTTCTTTGGTTAATTTCCTTCCAGGAAGAAGTCGAGCAACATAAATTAGAATCGGTAGCCCCGACAGACAAGTACATGAGGTAATCATTCCAAACCTCTAGCACATGTGAGTCCCATGCCTTTGTTCTAGAGCTGCTGGATGGTGTAGATCAGGCCTATTCAATTAGAGGCCTGTGGGCCACATGCGGCCCAGAACCAACCTCTGAGTGGCCCAGGCCACGCCAAGGAAATATAAATTTAAGAGAAAAATATGAAGGAATGACGGTCCCCAAGCATGCACATGAAAAATGCTTGTGACCGTCATCCACATGGAGTTCAGAAGTGCCCTGGCCACCTGAGTGTTCCAGTCAGCAGGCCAGGCAGAGTGTCTTTCTAGCGTTGCTGAAAGCTTATTGAAGTATTTTAAATGCGGAAAAAAGCAGAGGTACGTAATCAGTGGAGGCATTTATGGTGGTTTTAACCTTCTGGTAAAGGGAACAATAAAATGGAAGAGTCACTTAGCAAACAGGTGTAGTGAAGCTTCATACTGTATGCAGGGAAAGGCAAGAGTGACTGAATTGCTTAGGATTGACTTCACCAGCTACTACAATATCCATCCATCCATCCACCCATCCATGGATGGATGGATATTATGTACCTGGCAAGTTAAGATGACCGAAATTCACAAAGTCAATGACTTTAATCTTCAGACAAATTAAACGTGCCAATATTTGGATTTCAAAATAAGGGAGTTTTTTTTCCATCTGTCCGGGTAGTGAGGAGAGTTCTAAAAAACTATAAATATATAGAAATATTTTAAAAGAAGTAACTGCATATTTGGTCATTTAAGTTCATTTATTTAATTAATTTTTTTTTCCCCTTTGAAATCAGAGTTAAATTATTGTTCTGTTCTGACACTGCAAAATTATGTTCAAAAGTGTAAACTGTATACGGAAAAAAAGTCAAAATTTTACCACAATCTGTTTCAAATTTATTAAAAAGATCAGTAATTTTACTTAAAAAAATAAACAAAAACTAGCCATAAAATAATCTGCAAATTTATAATAAAGTCTCAAATGTACAAGAAAAGTCAATTTTACAAGAGGAAATTACAAATTTGAGGAAAATGGTTTCAGTTTCAGATAAAGTTACAGAATGTAGAAAATTACAAGAAAATTGTTATAAATTTTTGAGAAAAATCTCAAACTTTCAAGACTAAAGTCATTACTCAAGTTTTTAAGAGGGTGCTTTTTGTAGGAGTGGCAGTAGGACCAGTCCAGGATGCGGTCCGAGGACGGATGTTTTTTCACACATGGGGAGTTGTTCGGGGCGCCCTGTGGGAGCTCCTTGTGCAAAGATATAGAGTGATGATAATCACGTCAGTGGCGGTAATATACCTGTAAGTTGGTTGCCAACCGCCAATCAAATCTAAAAGAAGAAGAAGAAGAAGAACTCTACCAGAAATTTTTGGTGGACTGATATGTGTGTGTAATGGAATGTGTAGTTATAAAAAGAGGTTCCTATTTACACTTGATTTAAAACAAAACAAACCAAAATCAACGGTGGATGTGCAATGTTTGTTAATGTTATCAATCTTTTCTTGGGGGGGGGGGTGCACTGAAGTGTTAGACAGTTCATTCTTTATTCAGATAAATGCACTTTGTGATGTGCCAAGGTTGTCATGTGCAGCGAGAGCGCACCCCTTCCGTCCCCACGCTGTCTCACCTTGTTGTCTTGTCTTCTCTCCTCAGGTTTCTGCCACCGTGCAGGTGTGTCTCCAGGACTGCGCGTGCGCTTTCCTGCCGCATCTCACCATTCCCTCAGCTTCCTATCTCCACCAGGTCAGGCACCACCAGTTCATTCCCCACACCCTACTGGTCCGTCTGTTCTCTGCTGGGGCCCTGCCGGTTCTCGCTGGATTCCCAAGTAAGTGGCAGTTTGGCTCGCCCATTTCCCCTTACTCTGTTCCTCCGCTCACAGCTCTCGTCTTCTCTCCACAGGGTTGTTCCTCTGGCGAATGACTGCTTCCTCAGCTGTGCGCTTGTTTTGCAATTTGATAAATTTTCAAACGTGCCCCTTTGTGTGGTTACTTTGCCTGTGCTTTTGCATTGTGCACGTGAGCTGTCAGCTTAATTGACCATGACAAAGGTCCGTTATGACCAGGATGTAGTATATTTTTTTTTCAAAAGGGGAACAAATGTTAATGCTACTAACAGTGCACACTGACTTTTTATGCACTTTGAGATCTGCCTAAGATGTAACTAAAATGGTTATTTACAGTTTTTTTTTGTTATATTTATTTAATTGTTGTTCAAGAGGAAAAATATTTCTACTACTTCAAGTTCTGCTCAACCCCAGCACTGTTATTGTGTTTTTATGCACTTTTGATGTGCCTTTGTCATGTGCCAAGCTCACATTTAAAACCAAGACGATGAATAAAAAGTGCATTTTTTCAACATACTGTTCTGTGTTGGTTTGAAATTTGTCATGTGCAACAGATCGCTGAACATGTGTGGCCCAGTTACATGTCTTGATTTCAGATTGTGGCCCAGCTGATTTTGTAATTGAATAGCCCTGATGTAGATGTTGTAGTAGTAGATTAGTTTATTTGACAGGGACAGTGCAATAAACATAGACAATTAATCAAAGACAATCAATCTGATGTGTTGCACATAGAGTGTATAGCTATTAGCTAATTTGCAACTCTTGTCCCTGGATGGGCTTTAGAAAAAAGAATCAAGATAAAAAATATACACAATAACCACATACATCAATGCAGAAAAATTATAAATACACAATTATAAATATTATAAATATTATAAATACACAAATATAACAGCCTGACTCACATTTAACATAAATATTATAAATATTATAAATACACAAATATAACAGCCTGACTCACATTTAACACATATAACATAACTCACATTTGCCTATTTTAGGCCTTCCTCCCTCCGTCACTCACTATAAACAAACACATTTATTCCTTCCCTTCATTCACTCTCACTTTGCAGACAAATAATTCATACATAGCACCTTCTGTGCTATGTAGCACCTTCTTGGATAGGTCAACCACTACACTGATTCCCACAATGTACGGATGAGTCCTTATATATTATATTTAGCCAAATACTTCCAGTGATTCTATGTGGAAATTCAGCAGATGGTGACCAATTTTTGTGGTCTTGACCCCAAATTAAGAATGCAGGGTTCATAGGTATAGAGTAGCCAGACATAATATGCCTGTAATGTTTTTGAATGGTTCCGATTTCCCAGTGAACTTCCTTAACCTCCATGCACGCAGCAGACACACAGTCCACTATAGTATCCGTACCCCATAACTGACATCATGTGGTTCACATTCAGATGTGTGTAATGAAGTTAACGTGGGCCGAGCAGGGCCATATTATATGTCTATATTTAAGTGCACGTGAAGGAGTGAGTGGTGCGTGAGGCTATGACAACAGTATGCACTGACCTGATGGAGAGTATGAGCGTTGCATCAGCCCTGTTGAACTGGTGAACTGTCAGGTTCACATTGCTTTTCCTCCATCTTGCTCCCTAAAGGCTGCTGCTGTTCATCATCGTGCATGAGGCCTTATCCCAGGAATTTTCTACTGGTGCCCACTGGCAGCTGTAAGACTTTTTTCCTGTAAACTGTCAGCTTTTTTTTCTCAAAAATGTGCAACTTTTATCTTATAAATTTACGATTTTTCTCTCAAAACTTTTCAACTGTGGGACACATATATGCACATATGTATATCACTGTATGATTCATACGTATACCACCTTAGGCTTCACATCTGAGACGGAACAAAGGACTGAGCCGCTTTGGAGATAACACGAGGATGTGAAAGTTTAGTCTTTGGCATGCAAGGAGACAGCCTTGGGGGATTTCGCCCAGCGGCCAGAGACTGAAGGTGGGGGGTGTTAAGATCGGGAGGAAGTTACATTGTTACTGGGGATTAAGTGCCATGTGACTGTGTGTTTTGATGTCCTGGTATAAAAGGGACAGATGTTGGGGGATTCTCTCTCTTTCTGTTTTTGGATGATGTTGGAGAATATGAATAAACCTGACTTGTGAAATAAACTCAGCCTCATCCTTCCACATTCTCTACACTGGTGACCCTAAGACGTATCATGAGCGGAAGAAATTCCCCCGAGCCGGACTCGTCAGGAGCCAGCCAGGCGAACGCAGCCACAGTCAAGCTACCAGACTTCTGGCAAGACAACCCGGGCTCCTGGTTCCACTTGGTCAAAGCACAGTTCGCTGTCTGGGGGATAACGGCAGATGACACGAAATTCTACCACGTCATTGCCAAGAACGACAACCGCATGGCTCGACATGTGCAGAGCCTGTTGGAGCGCCCACCGGCCGACGACAAATACGGCGGGTTGAAGGCTGCGCTCATCCAGCGTTTCACTCCCTCAGTCCAGGAGAGAGCAGAGAGGCTCCTGGCGCTGAACGACTTGGGAGATAGCATGCCTGTCGACCTGATGGAGGACATGCTGAGGCTGAGGGGCTCAGACGACGACGACTTCCTTTTCACCCACATTTTCCTGAGAACCCTACCGTCGGCCACGAGAGCGACCCTGGCCGGTTCACCGTTGTTGGCCCAGTGGGACTTCCGCGCGCTGGCCCAGGAGGCACAGCGGATTCTCAACGCCAGCAGACAGCGCGCGGCCACCGCAGCAGCGACGGAACTCGGTGCGATGGCCGGAGATGGCAGGGGGCCAGAGGCGGCGGCGGCGAGGGCCAGGGATCGCGGAGGAGACGACCTCTGTTTCTACCATCGCTGCTTCACAGAGAGGGCGCGCAAGTGTATACCACCGTGCCAGTTCAAGAGCTCGGGAAATGCCAAAGCCAGGGGTCGGTAGCAGCCGTGGCCCTCGGGGAAGAGAACAAGCTGCTCTACTTGACGGATGCACGTTCGGGGAAGCAATTCCTCGTGGACACAGGCTCCCAAGTGAGTTTCATCATGCCTACCTATGCTGACCGGCTGGCGGGCCCCGGAAGTCACGGAGCATCAGCAGCGAACAGCTCGATGATTAAGACCTTCGGTGAGAAGACTCTGCTTCTGTCCCTACACGGCCGTACATTTGAGTGGACTTTTGTTATAGCTGCAGTGAGCTTCAATATGTTAGGGGCTGATTTTCTGTGCTCACATGGTTTGTTGGTTGATCTTGCTAATAGGCGTCTGGTTAATGCACTCTCTTTTTATTCTATTCCCTGTGCAGCCCGAGTGACCCCGCCCACAGCACAAGCCAACGTCGCAACGGCAAGCGGTAAGTTCCACACACTACTCACTCAGTTCCCAGCACTCACGGTTCCCACATTTTCAGCAGCAGTCGCTAAACACGGGGTGGAACATTTTATTACTACCACCGGACCGCCCGTTTTTGCAAAAGCTCGGCGCTTGGATGCAGCTAAACTGACCATAACGCGCGAGGAGTTCGCCAACCTGGAAAAGTTGGGCATCATCAGGCGTTCGAAAAGCCCATGGGCTTCCCCGCTTCACATGGTCCCTAAAGCTGACGGCTCGTGGCGACCTTGCGGAGATTTCCGCAGGTTGAACAACGCTACAGCGCACGACCGCTACCCAATCCCGCATATCCAAGATTTTTCGGTCCATTTGGTGGGGGTGCGCGTTTTTTCTAAGATAGACTTGGTCCGCGGGTACCACCAAGTCCCAGTGCGCGCTGAGGACATACCCAAAACAGCGGTAATAACTCCGTTTGGCCTTTTCAAGTTTTTGCGCATGCCGTTTGGGCTTAAAGGCGCTGCACAGACATTCCAACGCATGATGGATGCGGTGTTGCGCGATCTCCCCTTCGTGTTCGTCTACCTGGACGACATCTTGGTAGCCAGCGCGTCCGAAGACGAACATGAAAATCATCTCACGGCAGTTTTCCGGAGGTTGGGAGAGCACGGGTTAATAATCAACCCATCGAAGTGTCAGTTCGGGGTGATGCAGATTGATTTTTTGGGGCATTGCGTCTCTCCAGAAGGAGCGGTTCCTCTGCCTGACAAAGTGCGCGCAGTAACAAATTTTCTCCAGCCACAAACGGTCAAAGCGTTACAGGAGTTTTTGGGAATGGTGAATTTTTATAACTGTTTCCTCCCCCGCGCAGCGCAGCTCATGCAACCATTGTATGCCGCGCTAAAAAAACAAAAACCCACAAATAAAATCGTTTGGTCTCCCGAGCGAGAGCGAGTATTCTCGGAGGTCAAAACAGCCCTGGCAAACGCTGCGTTGTTGGCACATCCAGACCCAACGGCCCGCATAGCACTCACTACTGACGTGTCAGATGTGGCCATAGGGGCGGTCGTGGAGCAGCATGTAGCCGGGGCTTGGCAGCCGCTTGCCTTTTTCAGCAGGACCTTGTGCGATAGCGGGCGAAAATACAGCGCATTCGACAGGGAGTTGTTAGCTCTCCACTTGGCCATTCGCCACTTCCAGTTCTGGCTGGAGGGACGCCGTTTCACCGCGTTCGTTGACCACAAGCCGCTGACTTTCGCGATGGCCAAGGTTTCAGAACCGTGGTCAGGCCGGCAGCAGAGGCAGCTGGCTGCAATCTCAGAGTTTACTACCGATATTCAGCATGTGGCGGGTAAACTAAATGTAGTGGCGGACTGTCTCTCGCGCGCCGTAGCGACTCCAGTCCGCGTAGGGATAGATTATGCAGCCATGGCCGCGGAGCAGGCTAGCGGCACGGAAGTCCGCGCGGCCCCAGTCCACGTAGGGATAGATTATGCAGCCATGGCCGCGGATCAGATTAGCGACGCGGACGTGCGCGCGCTCCAGTCTGGACCAACAGGTCTAAGGCTTGTCACCAGCCTGCAAACCAAGTCTACCTACGGGTACAAATAAGTAACAAAAAAAAAAAAGGCTGGAGAACAGGGTGCTGCAAGATGGTGTGCCCCCCCTAATCTGCGATGTCTCCCTGACTTGTGAAATAAACTCAGCCTCGTCCTTCCACATTCTCTACACAACACTTTTCTGGATACTGGTTAATGTTTTATTCAGTGCAATTAAATTGCAATTTACAACTTTGAATGTTTAAACTGGCATATTTTATCATATTTTTGCACCTTTATTCTTTCAAATTTGCACCTAATTTACATTTATTTGTTTGTACTTTATACTAAATTTGTCAATACCAACCATCCCCCTTGATGAAAAATAATAAATCACCTACCGATCTTAGGTGTTAAAAACGTTTAACAGATAATAAGTGAGTGAGTGAAATGGTTCTTCTCAGAGCACTGTGGTCCTCCAAAAAGCTATCATGTACAGAAGAAGCTCTTTATTTAGAGGAGAGTTCTTTGCATAAATTATGTTGTTCATCAAACGTCTGAGTTGTTCAAGTTGTACGGAGACAGAATACTTCACATTTCACAAAAAATGTTGAAGAACCTCTTGCTTGAAGGTTCTCAAAATGGTTGTTCTATGGCATCACTGCCAAGGGCCTTTTTATTCCTTGTGGGCACCTTTATTTTGCTGTGTGCACCCCTGGACAAGGTTTTCCTCATCTTTTAAATGGTGAGAGCTGTTACGCTACTGCAGTAGCAACAGCAAACAGGAGTGGAAAACACATGCAGTGCTATTATGTTTTTTCCTAGTATTTAAGGCACGTTTTTAATGGGGGGGGGGGGTTGTGCAGTTTACACTAATTTTGGTGAGATCAGGTTGAATTGCTAATTGAGTTCAACTGATCTGGTGTCAACAAAACGTGCCTGACAATTTCACACAGTTTAATTTTTTTCTCTTGTTCATTACACCGCTTCCTCTGGATCTGACGTGAAAATTTTTGGAGGTTTTATTGCAGCTTGTAAGTCGACTTGTAACACATGCGGAGGAGTGTTCCAGAGGCAGTTACAGTTGAGAATTTGTGGGAGAGGCTTTGGTTTTACACCACATGGATGAGGTAAGATGTAAGTTGCATACTTGTATATTTGTGTTTTGGGTTTTTTACTGTTATTGCTAATCTATGTATGGAAAAATGTAGGAACAGAGTGACAAACGGATTTTAGCAGTTCTATTGTGGATATATGAAATAAAAAACGCATGTAATATTTAATGGTGTCTTGGAGTTGCAATGAGTAAAAACTATAAAATTACACACTGGTGTTACGACACACCAGTAAAATGAATGATGAAAATATAAACTGTTAATTGACGATAATAATGTATATACTATAGGGAGTCAGGTTATGCAGCATCTCAGGAAGAGACAGTGAAAAAACATGGGAGAACAATGCCCAGGGAGTTCCTGGCGAGATAGCAGGAAGGAGTTAGGGACATAGGGGGTTGAATGCAGTGTAATGTAAATGTCATGCTGTGTGATGAGTAATGCCATGAAACGTGTGAAGACAGAGTTCAGCTATGAGAGGAGAGCTTGTTGAAATCATTCATTCTGTTCTGTGCTTGTGAGATGTGAAGTGTGTAATAAACCGTCTGTCCATGAATCTGCCTCTTATTTCACACACTCCACACTGGTGACCCCAGACGAATTATGGAACACGAGGCAAGAACCCCGGAGCCGGTCCGGTCGGGAAACCCCAGCGACGCAGCAGCTATCCCACAGACAGCCAGGACTGGAGCCCCCAGCAACGCGTGTGCAGTTTCAGTCAAGCTACCGGACTTTTGGCAGCACAACCCGCGCTCTTGGTTCCACCACACCGAGGCCCAGTTCGCCCTCCGGGGAGTAACGGCAGACGACACCAAGTTCTACCATGTGGTAGCAGCGCTGGACGCCCGCACAGCCCAGCAGGTAGTGAGCCTGCTCGATCAGCCTCCAGCCTACAGCAAATACAAGGCGCTCAAGGCTGCGCTGACCCGGCGCTACACGCTCTCGGACTGTAAGAGAGTGGAGAGGCTCCTGGGGCGGACCGAGTTAGGAGATGGTTCTGCCGTCGACCTGATGGAGAAGATGCTGACGTTAATGGGCACGGACGACGGGCACTTTCTGTTTGCCCACCTTTTCCTCCGGAACTTTCCAACGGAGGCGAGAGCGGTTCTGGTCAATTCGCCATTGATGGCTGCGCGTGACTACCGTGTGCAAGCCCAGGAGGCAGACCGGATCATCCTCACCACCCGGGCGATCACTGTCAACGCGGCGGCGGCAGAGCCCAGCGAGACGACCAGAGGAGGCGAGAAGCCACCAACGGTAGCAGCAGCGGGGGCCAAGGAGCGCCAGAGAGACACGCTCTGCTTCTACCACCGCCGCTTCGGAGAGAACGCGTGCAGATGCGCGCCACCGTGCCAGTTCAAACGCTCGGGAAACGCCAAGGCCGGCAGTGGGTAGCAGCTGCGACCGCCGGTGAGGAGAACAAGCTGCTCTACGTGACGGACTCGCGCTCGGGGAAATGCTTCCTCGTGGACACTGGAGCCCAGAAGAGCGTCATCCTGCCGTCTTACGCTGACCGGCTGGCAGGACCTAGCGGCCCCGGACTTGTGGCAGTAAACGGCTCGGAGATTAAGACGTTCGGTGAGAGAACACTGGCCTTATCTCTACATGGTCGCTCGTATGAGCGGACTTTTATCATAGCAGCACTGTGTTGCCCGATCCTGGGCGCTGATTTTCTGTGTGCGCATGGTTTACTTGTGGATGTTGCTAATAGACGCCTGGTTAATGCACTGTCCTTTGAATCTCTCCCCTGTATAGCTCGAGGGACCCGGCCAACAGCACAAGCCAACGTCACAGCTCCAGGCGATAAGTTCCACGCACTGCTCACTCAGTTCCCAGCACTCACGGTCCTGACGTTTTCGGCTGCCATCGCTAAGCACGGGGTGGAGCACTTTATGACCACCACTGGGCCGCCCGTTTTCGCAAGACCTCGGCGCTTGGACGCAGCTAAACTAGCCATAGCACATGAGGAGTTCACCAACCTGGAAAGGTTGGGCATCATCAGGCGTTTGAACAGCCCATGGGCATCCCCGCTACACATGGTCCCTAAGGCTGAGGGCTCGTGGCGACCGTGCGGTGATTTCCACAGGTTGAACAATGCCACAGCACGCGACCGCTACCCGATTCCCCACATACAGGATTTTTCCGTTCACCTCGCCGGAGCACACATTTTTTCCAAAATAGACCTGGTCCGCGATTATCACCAGGTCCCAGTGCGCGCAGAGGACATACCCAAAACAGCGGTAATAACTCTGTTCGGTTTATTTGAGTTCCTGCGCATGCCATTCGGGTTAAAAGGCATGGCACAGACGTTCCAGCGCATGATGGATGCAGTGCTGCACGATCTCCTGTTCATGTTCGTCTACCTGGACGATATCCTGGTAGCCAGTGCATCTGAAGATGAACACGAAACCCACGTCAGGACAGTTTTCCGGTGGTTGGAAGAGCACAGGTTAATAATCAACCCGGCGAAATGCCAGTTCGGCGTGATGGAGATTGATTTTTTGGGGCACCGCTTCTCTCCGGAAGGAGCGATCCCATTGCCCGACAAAGTGCACGCCGTAGCGGATTTTCCCCGGCCTCAGACGGTCAGGGCGCTGCAAGAATTTTTGGGGATGGTGAACTTTTATAGCCGTTTCCTTCCCCGCGCGGCGCGGCTCATGCAACCATTGTACGCCACGCTCAAGAGACAGAAACCCGCGGATGGGGTCGAATGGACCCCGGAGCGAGAGCGGGCGTTCTCGGAGGTTAAAGCAGCCCTGGCAAACGACGCACTGCTGGCGCATCCGGACCCGGCGGCCCGGATAGCGCTCACCACCGATGCTTCAGATGTGGCCATAGGGGCTGTTGGTGGACTGTCTCTCGCGCGCCGTGGTGGCCCCAGTCTACGTGGGGATAGATTACGCAGCCATGGCCGCGGAGCAGATTAGCGATGCAGACGTGCGCGTGCTCCAGTCTGGACCAACAGGGTAAAGGCTGGAGAGCAGGGTACTGCAAGACGGCATGCCCCCCATAATCTGCAATGTCTCCACGGGACGCCCGAGTCCGGTGGTCCCGGTCGCATGGCGCCGCCGCGTGTTTGAGTCGGTTCACACTCTGGCGCACCCAGGAGTGCACGCATCGGTCAAGATGGTGGGAGAGAAGTTCGTGTGGCCAAGCCTATGCAAACAAGTAAAACAGTGGGCTGCAGCCTGCGTGGCGTGCCAACGAGCCAAGGTACACAGACACACGAAGGCTCCCTTGGAGCCATTTCGGGTACCGGCCAAGAGGTTTGACCATGTTCACGTGGACCTCGTGGGCCCCCTCCCGCCATCACAGGGGTGCACACACCTCCTGACAGTGGTGGACCGCACCACGCACTGGCCGGAAGCAGTCCCGCTGGTGGCAACTACCTCAGCGGATGTGGCACGTGCTTTTTTATCAGTATGGGTGGCGCGTTTTGGAGTCCCATCGGACATTACGTCCGACAGAGGCCCTCAGTTTGTTTCCGACCTCTGGTCCACAATGGCCCGCAGCCTGGGTGCTGCAATTCATCGCACAACCGCGTACAACCCACAAGCCAATGGGTTATGCGAGCGTTTTCATAGATCACTGAAAGCAGCACTCAGGGCTTCACTGACGGATGCAAATTGGGTGGACAGGTTGCCGTGGGTTTTATTGGGGTTGCATTCCACGCCAAAAGAGGATTTGGAAGCTTCCCCGGCAGAGCTTGTTTTTGCGCAGCCCCTACGGCTGCCCGGGGAATTTCTGCCAGATAATCCCGCGCCGGACAGCTGCCTGTCTAAGCTTTTGCAGCGGAGCGCAAACACAGGCACGCTGCCGGGCCCGGCCCACCACTGTTTTCCGCGTGCATTCATGCCTAAAACTTTGAAGAATGCGCAGTACGTGTTTGTCAGACATGACGCCCACCGCCCGCCATTGAACCCACCCTATGATGGCCCGTTCAGAGTGTTGGAAACAGGGGACAAGCATTTTTTGCTAGACTTGGGAGGTCGGCGGGAGAAGATTGGCATAGACAGACTCAAACCTGCCTTTGTAGCAGCGGACCAGCAAGTGCTGTTGGCTAGGGCCCCTCGGCGTTGAAGACCCCCACGGAGAGCTCCCCAGGGAAGCGATCCACCAGAGCAGCCACACAGACAGAGCGAAGTCCCCCTCCCCCCCGCCATGGCCCACCCGCACTCAGACACACTCCAAGCAGCCCCTCACACGCACAGCAGCGCCACGGAGGCGGTAAACCCCAGTTACAGCAGATATGGGAGGAGACTGAAGCCAAGAGAGCGTGTGGACTGATGTTCTATCTAAGATGCTGGGGGGGGGGGGGGGGGGGTCGGTATACGGAGTCAGGTTATGCTGCATCTCAGGAAGAGATAGTGAATAAACATGGGAGAACAATGCCCAGGGAGTTCCTGGCGAAATAGCAGGAAGGAGTTAGGGACATAGGGGGTTGAATGCAGTATAATGTAAATGTCATGCTGTGTGATGAGTAATGCCATGAAACGTGTGAAGAGAGAGTTCAGTAAAGAGAGGAGAGCTTGTTGAAATCATTCATTCTGTTCTGTGCTTGTGAGATGTGAAGTGTGTAATAAACCATCTGTCCATGAATCTGCCTCTTATTTCACGCTCCACAATACAACAGAAACATAGCTTAGATGCTGTCTGTATCTTGGAATGAAATTTGACTTTAGACTTTTTTTTTGCAGGATTTATATCTAGAGCAAGTAAAACTGGAAAATTGGAAAACAAAAAGTCCAACCAAACCTGAAAATCACTTTTTCTTAAAATTTGTATCACTTTTTTTTATTTATAATCACACACTGTTTTATGCAGAGTACAAAGAAGTGTGGGCTGATTTGGAATTGTATTGTTTTCTGCTTCTTCTTTATAAAATTTATGAATTAAATGTTCATATTTATACAAATTTATTTTGCTATGGAAGTTATGGCTTATTTGTTCGAGGTGCACAGATGGAAGTACAGTTTATCATTTTGAAAATCTAATACACTGAATAAGCTGGAATAAAGATAATCACTCTCTTTTATTCTCTATATTAAACTTTTAATTAGCTGCCGGGGACATCCATGTGTGGATTAGGAGAATCTCTTGCCAAATGGACTGCCTGGATCTCAGCCAGCTTCCCTTTTCACTTTGGAATATCAGCAGGAAGGAGATTCTTATTAGATCCTGACCTACCTTATCTGGGTACTTTCAGCGTGAATGAAATATGTTCCTGCTCAGTTATTGCCAGATGTTCTCATTCTTCATAAGCAGCTGTAGTAATGTAGCTGGCAGATGAACATGTCATTCAGAGAATTTTCTCCTATCAAATAAAACTTGTGTGTTAAAAAAAAAAAAAATCCTCAGTGTCACGTGCCCTCCTCCCTTCCTGCGAGAGATTCCCCGGCTCTGCAGGTGATCATCACACCTGCGTGGGTGGACGCACCTGCTGTCTCTGCCTTTCCAGCGTTTATAAGGACCAATCTGTGAATGCGGTGCCTCTCCGGGGATCGTTGTGCGCTCACCTGCTCCATCACCCTCATCACTGCTTCAGCTACCTATCTCCACCCGGTCAGACACCTCACTTAGCTCCACTCCTTCCCTACTCCCTGCCAGCTTCATCCTGCTGGTTCATCTATTCCTGCTGGGTCTCTCTGTCGGGTTCTCTGCTCAGCTCCCGTAAGTGAGCTGAGTGATTGTCATTCCCCTTTCCCGATCACCCTCCTCCCATTAACCAGCTCTCGTCTCCTCCTTACAGGCTGAATCCTCCTCTGGCGAGTGGTGTCTTTCCCTAACTGTGCGTTCCCTTTTTGGATTAATTGGTTTAACGTAGCTTCTCTGTGTCGTGTGCATTTTCTCTGGTGTAGCACCCTGCACATGAGCTGACCATTATTTCATTATGACAATGAACTTTGAAGAACTCCTGTTTTTTAGGATAATGTGGATTCTCTCCTTCAAACTAATTAACTAGTCTGAAACTTACCAGATTCAAATGACAGTCATTAAAATCTTCTATTGCGTCACAGTTTAGTTTCTTTTCTCAAGTCACATTAATGGCTTCGCTAGTGTTGGAGTAAAGACCACAACTTTAAGGAGTTGAGATGAGTCAAGACCTAGATCAAGCCAGGCAGAGACCAAGGGCAAGACCACTGTGTATGTAGGTATTAGTCTTGATATGGTCTCCACATGGTCATGACCCAACTAATTTTACAAGTGGCTTCTCCAAATTCAACACAAAAGATCACTTTTAATGATTACTGCAGTCTCAAAATCATTCAGCCCCTTCATGAGAAGCATTTTTAGAGCTTAGTAGAGCACCCTTTTGCTGTTATGACCTACTGCAGATATGGTGCATAGCCAGACACCAGCTTCTGGCAGTGTTCTTGAGGAATCTTAGCCCATTTCTCATGGGCAAAGGCTTCTAGTTCAATTCAGCTTTATTTATATAAGATAAGATAACCCTTTATTAGTCCCACAATGGGGAAATTCCAGATATATAACCATATAACGCTATTTCATAACAACAATAATCTCATAGCACTTTCAAATTGTAGGGGAAAACCCCACAATTGCAGAAAGACCCCAACAATTGGGCAGTACCCTGTGAGCAAGCACTTGGTGATGATGGAGAGGAAAAACTCCTTTTTTGCAGGAAGACACCTCCAGCAGAACCAGGCTCAGGGAGGGTCAGTCATCTGCTGCAATTGGCTGGGGGGTGAAGGGATAGAGAAGAAGAAAAGAACAGTTCACTAATATTATTGGGTTTGTGTGCTGCAACTGCCTTTTTCAAATCCCACCAGAGATTTTCAATGGGGTTCAACTATGGCAACTGCGATGGCCACTCTAGTATCTTCCAGGACTTCTTCTGAAACCAAGCCTTGGTGGGCTTTGAAGTATGCTTGAGATCATTGTCCTGTTGGAAGGTCCAATGTTATTTAAAAATAACAAGGTTAGCCAAAGTTCTTTACACATGATAAAACAATAAAAGAACATACAATAAAATGCATATGTAACAATAAAATTAACTACATCTAACTTATTGCACATCATTTGCACATAACAGTACTTTTAACTTTCTGCACTGCTGCATATATTTGCATATATTTGCTTAAATTGCACATACTGTTAATTACCGTATATACTGCACTGCTGTCCTTTGCACTTCTGATTGGATGCTAAACTGTGTTTCGTTACCTTGTATTCATACATGTGTAATGACAATAAAGTTGAATCTAATCTAATCTAATCTAAAAATAAATAAATTAAGACAAGGTTCAAAAAAACAAACAAAAAACACAGGGACCACTACATAACATGACCTGTAGGACTCAAACTGAACATCAATTAAAAGCCAGATTAAAAAGATGGGTTTTTAGTTGTGATTTAGGACTGTAAGGATTTTGCAGTGCATATATGGAGTGGCAGGTTGTTCCATAATCTAGGGGCTGCCACTGCAAAGGCTGTCACGAACTCGCCCGTGCACCCTTCATTAGCGCACGGCGAGGGGAGAAAGGACGAGAGGATTTAAATGCTGGGTTGCACCACACACACATTTATTAACATACAACTCAACATACAGACACAGAACAGCTTGGATCCTTGTTAGCGTCCTCAAGGTTGGCCCACACACACACAGGAGGAAAACAGTGGCGGAACAGTGTACAGGCAGTTACTCACAGTGGGGGGGGGGGGGCAGACCGAGTCATCACAGCGAGAATACAAGACACACAGACAGTCCTTAGTGATGTGACAGTTGACGGCAGAGAGAAACCATCTAACACGTACAATAATCCAGCGGCGTCTGTCTAGCGAAGAGCTCCTTTAATACAGACGCCGCTGGCGTGACAAATAGGAATCACCTGGGCGAGGCACGGACAGATAATTACCAGGGACTGGAAACAGCTGGTGAGCCAGAAGAGGAGCGAGGGGGCGTGGTTAGGCCGGCAGCCTGTCAGCAGCATGAGAGAAAGGAGATGACAGATGCTGACTAACAGCTGCCGGTCAGGCAGTGGCTAGAGGCATTGCATAAGTACAAGAATATATCAAGAAACACATAACCAGCAAAACCAACCCCACAAAGAGATAGAGGCCAAGCCGGGGAAAGCCAAGCCGGCTCGGCACGTGACAGAGCCCCTCCTTCTAGGGGTGGATACCAGACACCCACAGTAACATAGTAAGAACCCCCCACCACCACCACCAATCCCCACAGGCAAAACAATGACACGCGAACCTGGGTGGGAGGTAGGGGGAACAGGAAAGGAGGGAACACAATACCCTGCCCAGGGTCCACAATTAACCCCCCCCCCCAAGTCCACGGGCGTTGGGGCTCAGGAGGCCGCACAGAGTCCCAGGCCCAGCAGGAGGTCCGGTGGATGGAATCCAACCGCTAGCTGCACGGTGCACGGTGGCGCAGTGGTTAGCACTGCGGCAGCACAGTTTACCCTTGGCCGGAGGATTGTGGGGATCGTGGGATCGTGGGTTCGATCCCAGCCCCCGACCAACAGTGATCTGTGTGGAGTTTGCATGTTCTCCCCGTGTTGCGTGGGTTTACTCCGGGATTTCTCCGGTTTCCTCCCACATGCCAAAAACATGCATGTTAGGTTAATTGGCTGTTCTAAATTGTCCCTAGATATCTGTTTCCTATAGGCCCTTAGAATAGAGGGTTAGTATTAATGAAAGCGCTTTGAGTGGTCTTTGTGACTAGAAAAGCGCTATATAAGTGCAGGTTAGTTAGTTAGTTAGTTAGTTAGCTGGACAACATGGGCCACCAGACCTGGGGAGTCAATTCTTCTGGCGGCCGGCCCACATTGCTCAGCCACCAGAACAGAGGGAGTGAAGCAGGAGGCGGCCTGCCCACCAGAAGGCTGAATGAAGGGCAACCGAACTGGGGAGAGGGAACCTCCACGGCCTCCTCAGTGGCACCCGCGGTGGATCCCGACCGGGCCGGCTCCGCTGCACCCACGACAGACTCCAACGGGAGCCTCACTGTGCCCACGGTGGCCCCTGACCGGGCCGGCTCTGCTGCACCCACGGTGGACTCCAGTGGGAGCCTAACTGTGCCCATGGTGGCCCCTGACCTGGCTGACTCCACTGCACCCACGGTGGACTCCAGCGGGAGCCTGGTCGCTTCCACGGTGGCCCCTGACTGGGCCGGCTCCGCTGCACCCGCGGTGGACTCCGATTGGGCTGGCTCTGCTGCACCCACGATGGTCCCCGATTGGGCCAGAGCTGCACTCACGGTGAGCGGACCAACCCGCAGGAGCACCAGGCTGAGCAGACGATCGATGGGAGGAACCCTGATGACCCTGGCAAAGAAAAGCTGGAGCAGTGATGTACTCCTGTTGAAGGACCGGACCCTCGGCAACCTCCAGCGGCGACACACCCTCTCCGGCGACCCTGGTTGAAGGCTCAGGGGTAGCATGAGAATAAAGATGGTTAGGGTCTCTGGCAGTGGCGGAGCCCGGCAAAAGACTCTCCTCACCCAGAGCCAGGCAAGATCTCTTTAAAACTGACATAAGAAAAACAAGAGCAATTACTTGCCTGAGCTCGAGCTCCACCACTGTCAAGGACTCCGTTGATCCCGGCGATGAACACTCGGGCCCAGCCTCCAAGAGGTCCAGCTCCGGCTCCCAGTCCACTGCAGATGCCTCCACGGCTGGCAAGATGGTGTTAGCAGTCCTGTTGGCCACCTGCAGCAGCTCCAATGCTGGGGATTCCACTGGCGTGG
Organism: Pholidichthys leucotaenia; assembly: GCA_020510985.1. Lineage (NCBI taxonomy): Eukaryota > Metazoa > Chordata > Actinopteri > Cichliformes > Pholidichthyidae > Pholidichthys > Pholidichthys leucotaenia. The sequence goes on along the minus strand of CM035841.1, from coordinate 410,133,658 downwards.
CTGCAGGGGGACCTCTTCATGCTGACTCCGGGAAAGGATCATCCGAGGCCTCTGGCTACTCCCACGTCTGATGGCCCTGACCTTGGGCCAACAAGCCCTCAGGGAGAACAGGAGGAGACACGGAAAGGGGGGAAGGTGAGTTAATATTTGCAGCTGGAGGAGAGGACTCAGTGGACTGCTGAAACTGGGCCTGTCCCTCGGGAGACAGACAAGGTTTACAATTGGATGGAGTGAAATGAAAAAACACTTATCTGTCAGCCCGGCTCACGATGTTGACAGCTGCAAACCATTGGCAATCACCCCTCTCCGTTTCACTGACTCCTTCAATGGATTGTAGAGGAGCTGGCTCCGATGATGCGGAGATGGGCGCGGCCGGGACAATCTCGGAGGGTCTCTCGGCAACTGGAGTGATGACGGCCACTGAAGACAAGAGGGGCTTCCTCCGGCGAGGCTTCCTTTTCCTCGCAGTCGGTTGGGGCATCAGATAGTCCGGGATTCTGACCACACCATCCGGCTGCAAGTAATCAAGGCCAATGATCTCCGGAGAAACAGGGAGCGAAGGCGGTGTAGCTGCGGGGGGCTCGAGCGCAGGGAGCTCCTCACCCAACCCCGTGGACATCACGGCGACAATCTCCCGGAAAATCTCGGCCGCCCCCGGATGGTCCCACAGGCTATCCCGATTCATTACTCTGACTGCGGCGTCCCGAGTCCGTTGAACTGCCTCGGGAGAACAGGGCTCCAGCGGCCGCGAGAGAAGGTCCTCCAGCAGACAGAGCAAGTGCAGCTCCCTCTCCAGCAGCTCAGCCATAGTGCCCGGAAAGCAGGTGAGTGAAAAAGAGACAGTCCAAAAAAATGAAAAAATGATTTGTGTGGGTGTAACCCGCTAAATCCTATGATTGGCTGGATTATTCTGTCACGAACTCTCCGTGCACTTCTTTACAGCGCACGGCGAGGGGAGTAAAAGGACGAGAATTTAAATGCAGGGATTCACCACACACACATTTATTGACAGAACAGTTACAGTGACAAGTGATATGATGGTTGCACTCAGGGAAACAGGGAAAACAGCGGGTTGCTCAACACACCTGCGGGGAATGCAAACTGGGCTAAGCCTAAGCATAACGATGGTGCTTCGGGGAGAAACACTGCCAGAAGCGAAACGGGATTGAACCGGGAAAAGGAATGCTTCTGATGCAGCGTAAAGGCAACACAGAGAAAACGCTAGCAGTTTACTCACAGGGGAGCAGTCCCGAAAAGTCCAGCTATCCAAGTGAGCGCAAGCAGTCCTTCAATGACGTGACAATTGACGGCAGAGAGAAACCATCTAACACGTACAATAATCCAGAGATTATCAAGAGCTCCTTTAATACAGACGCCGCTGGCGTGACAAATAGGAATCAACTGGGCGAGGCACGGACAGATAATTACCGGGGACTGGAAACAGCTGGTGAGTCAGAAGGAGAGCGAGGGGGCGTGGCTAGGCTGGCAGCCTGTCAGCAGCATGACAGAAAGGAGATGACAGATGCTGACTAACAGCTGCAGGTCAGGCAGTGGCTAGAGGCATGGCATAAGTACAAGAATACATCAAGAAACACATAACCAGCAAAACCAAGCCCACAAAGAGATAGAGGCCAAGCCGGGGAAAGCCAAGCTGGCCCAGCACGTGACAAAGGCCCTATCTCCTGTCTGTTTTAATTTACTTTTAGGCTGCACTAAAAGCAGCTTAATGCTGCTGACATAAATGACCTTAGTGGTCGAGCAGGAAAATAAAAGTCCAGAAGCTTGGTTAGATAAAAAGGTGCCAAGCCATTCAAAACCTTTAAAGTAAATAAGAGAATTCTAAAATCAATGCGAAAATGCACTGGGAGCCAGTGAAGGCCTGCCAGAACTGGAGTGATGTGATCATACTTTCTAGTGGCTGTTAAAAAGCATGCTGCAGCATTCTGGACTTACTGCAAAAGGTGGCTAGTGGACTTTCCCAAACCAAACTAAAGTGAGTTGCAATAGTCTAGTTTAGTTGTGGTAAAAGCATGAATAAGTTTTTCCATGTCTTTGTGGGGTAAATAAGATTTGGCCTTGGCAATCTGACGTAACTGATAAAAGCCTGACTGAACAACTGTGTTCACTTGCTTTTCCAATTTAAAGGAACCATCTAAAAACACACCAAGGTTTTTCACAGTTGAGCAACAACAGGAGGCAAGATAATCAGTCATATCAATAATGTCACTCAGATAGTTATATTTTCCAAATAAAATGATTTCTGTTTGTTTTCGTTTAAATGAAGAAAATTTTGTGTCAGCTATTCTTTGACCTCATGTAAAGAGTCCAGTAATGGCTGCACTGGGTTAGGAGTGTTAAACTGAATGGGAACATAAGTTTGAATATTATCAGCATAACAGTGAAATGGAATGTTGTATTTTCTGAAGATATTACCCAAAGGCAGCCTGTATAAAGAGAACAACATGGGACCCAAAATGGACCCTTGAGACACACCACAAGAAATGGGGGCTGAGCAAGCGGAGAAATCTCCTAGAACAATAGAAAATGACCTTTCAGATAAGTAAGACTAAAACCATGATAACACCGTACCAGTTAGACCAACATGTTTAAGTTTTGACAGCAAAATAGTATGGTCAACTGTATCAAAAGCGGCTGTTAAATCTAAAAGAACTAAAACAGCAGAGCTCCCAGAATCAACAATTAAAAGGAGATCATTAAAAATTCTTAAAAGGGCAGTCTCAGTGCTGCGGCGAGATTTAAAACTGGACTGAAACACTCTGACAATATCATGACTGTTTAAGAATGTCTGAAATCGAAGAAAAATAACTTTTTTCAAGATTTTAGACAGAAAAGGCAGTTTTGATATTTGCCTATAGTTTTAAAGGACATTTGGGTCCAGATTTCTCTTTTTAAGAATAGGCTGCACAACAGTGCGCTTGAAAGCAGCAGGTACACAGCCTGCAATAAAGCATTTAACAACATGAGAATACAAGGCCCAATAACATGAAGAGTTTCTTCAGTGTTATTCAATGACACCCAAGCTTCAGCTTCCTCACAGACGGCATAACATTTTCACACAGGATTTTCTGATACTTGATTGAATCCATCTTGTTCACCACACACTGCAGGTTTCTAGTGCCAGAGGAACCAAAGCAACCCCAGAGCATCAGTGTACCACTGCCATGCTTCACTTAATGTCAGGTTCTGAGAGTGGTCGGGGGACCATGCTCATGCGTTAAGTTTATTTTTGATATTCACTGTGTTTTCTTCACCTTAGCTCAGTTTGGTTATTGTGTTTATTTTCACGATCATGTCCCCATTTCTGTTACTTTGAATTTGACATTTATTTCTGTTTGCCATGATTATTTTCTGAGTTCTGTCTTGTCATTCTCCTTACCTTAGTCTCAGTTTTGTTCATCATTGTCCGGTCTCTTAGTGATATGTTATCATGGTTACGGTTATGTTTTGCCTGTTATCAGGACACAAATCAGGCCCTGTCCTCACTTTAGGTTCATGTTTAGATTTTGTTTATTAATGTTATCATGGTTTTGGTTTTGTTTGGGATTTTTTTTTTTTTTATCATGGTCACAACTTTGCTTGGTGGTGTTGATGATTATTATTTTCATGGTTATGTTATGTTTATTTCTGTCATGATTTGGGTTTGGGCTTTTGTTTGGACAACACTATTTGTTTACTTTTGGTTTTGCATTGTGAGTTTTTGCTTTAATTATTCACGACTGCTTTTAATTTTATGATTACTAATTGTCCACGAGTGTTGCTGATTTATTGCTCTACATATGCACGCCACTACCCTTGGTGCGGTAATCTACTGTGTTTTGCTGCCATGTCTTGTCAAGTTTATGTCACGTCTAGTTTTTGTCTTGAACAAGTCACTGCAAACCAAAGTTCCAGCGCTTGGGTCCAGTCTCTCTGTTTGTGTGACATGAATGGGTGTATTCCATGACACTTAAGGGATGGTGTCCTTTTCAGCATATGCATCATTCTTCCTCCTCCAGATATACCGGTGAGCCATAGGCCGGAAAAGTTCCAGTTTTGTTTAATCGCTCCACAGAACAGAATCCCAAAATCTCTTTGGCTTATTTATAGTTTTGAGCAAACTGCAGCCAACTTTTCAGGCCTTTGGATCAGCGGTATGTCCAGAGAAGAAAGAATGAAGCATATGTAGAAAAGAGCACCATGCCTAAAGTGGACTATGGTGGTGGCTGCATTCAACAAAGTTTTCTTATGAATATTGGTGAAAATCAAGCTAGTATCTCATGGTGAGGCAAATGCTGATGAACGTGGAAAATTTTGGATTCATTAGCTGTTCTGACAAATGCTGGTGAAAATCAAGCTAGTTTCTCATGATGCAGTAAATGCTGACAAAGATAGGGATTTTTGCATTTTAATTGCAACTTTTTGGATGAATGTCGGTGAAAATGAAGTGAAGGTCAAGCTAGTAATTCATGGAAAGACACCGTCAAACCTGGTGATTTCCGGATTTGCCAATTCTGATGAATGTTGGCATATATCAACTTAGTATCTCACGGTCTGGCAGTGCTGATGTAAGCTTGCGTGGGTGATAGTTGAAGGTTAGTTCTTCTGCCACAAGAATGAGACCATTTGAGCTCTTCCCATAACTTTAATATCCAGCCATAGCTGCACCCAACGTTCTATTTACAAAAACATCCCCCCACTTCCGTCACTCCTCCTTCATAATAAAAGCCTTTTCCATTCTATGTACTTTCTCTTGCCAGACTAACACCACAAAAGAGCAAAAAGAGGAAAAATTAATAATTCAAACTGATTTAAACTAATCAGTTTGAATAATCATGAAAATTACTTCTCAAATAAAGAACTGCCTGTTTTCCAAAATTACCTCTTACACTACTTCCCCTTTCACAAAAGAAGCATCCTCGCTTCACAACAACAACAGCAACAGCAAAAAGACAATCTAGTACTACATATCTGTCAGGGAAAACTTCCAAACTGTTAGAGAAGAACTGGGGTGTACAGTTTTGTGTTGTTTTTTTTTTTAAAGTCCAGTCTGCTTATGTTTGCATACGAGGTCAGTGGTGAACGCTAAACAGTGAAAGTGTCAGTTCTGTAATGCTGTGGCTGTCGAACACAACGTTCTGACTTGGTCTTCCTTTGAGAGGGAGGTTGAACAACAACAGGTGGCTGTTGTGGAGGCACAACTTACACAATGGTCCCCTCCGGCATACAACTAGGAAAATACCGGTCGCTATGGAGGGTGAGAATATGTATGGGCACATAATCATACCATGTAGGATAACTAAGTAGATGGTTATGCTGTTTCATCCCATCTAGCAACAATGCTCTGCACTGTGTGTGTTTATATATTTACATATTTATTCCATCTAGCTACAATGCTCAGCACTGAGTGTGTTTATATTTATATATCTATATATTTATTCCATCTAGCTACAATGCTCCGCACTGTGTTTTTATATATCTACATATTATTCCATCTAGCTACATTGCTCCGCACTGTGTGTGTTTATATACTTACATATTTATTCCACCTAGCTGCAATGCTCCGTACTGTGGGTGTTTATATATTTACATATTTATTCCATCTAGCTACAATGCTCTGCACTGTGTGTTTATATATTCATATATTTATTCCATCCAGCTACAATGCTCTGCACTGTGTGTCTGTGTGTGTGTGTATATATATATATATATCTTATAGTAATATGTACATATGTATATTAGCTGCTCTTGCTTGCTTGTTTTTTTTCTTGCCTTCTGATTGTTGCTCTGAGTGTTGCTATCCCTGTGCTGTTGCAATCCTGGAATTTCCCCATTGTGGGACTAATAAAGGCTTATCTTATCTTATCTTATCTTAACTGGTGAATCGTTTCTCACTGGAACATGTCCATATGGGGGTTGCTGCACATGGGGAACATCAGGTACTGGAGGTGAAGCAGGGGTTGGGTGTTGATGCACATAAGGCCTTGTGCCTGAGAGTGCAATAAGTGGTGGTGTAAATGGACTAGAGGCAGAAGGTGGTGCTGGTTCCGAGGTTTGGGGCGGTGACTGTGCTGCAGACCATGGGGAACGATAAGGCTTGAGAAGGTTGTATTGAATGACTTTTGGTTTGCCTCTGGGGTTTAACATATCCAACAGCTCATAGACCACACCACTGTCATCTGTACCAAAGTCCAGCCTCCGTAAGACTTTGAAAGGGCCTGTCCATCTGGGAGACAGTTTGTGTCTAGCGAGAGAGGGGAGATCAACCCAAACCAGGTCCCCTGCTTCATAAGCCATATGTCTCATGCGACAATCATAGTAAAGCTTCTGCTGAGAACCTGCAGCAGCAATATTATGTGCAGCAGAGTGGAACGAATCACAGAGTTTTTTCACAATAGAGTGAGCATAATCATGTGGCGCATCTTGTGTGTTTCCTGAAGCTCCAGGGGTTTCCCCAAGGAGGAGGTCGGTGGGTAGACGAGCCTCTTGTCCATGAACTAAAAAGAAAAGCGTGTGTTTGGTGGAGGAGTGGACAGTGGTGTTATACGCAAACTCAACTTGCTTAAGATGCTCATCCCATTCTCCACCTTTGGTGAAAAGATACTTCGCTAACTGATCCTTTATGGATCTGTTAGCCCGTTCCACCGTGCCATCTGACATAGCATGATATGGAGAAGTTCTTGTTTTGTGAATGCCCAAAAGTGAACATAGACATTTTACCAAATCTGAGTCAAACTGGCGTCATTGGTCAGTGTGCAGGCTTTGTGGCACACCATGACGGCTGATATAGTCTTCGAACAAACATTTTGCCACAGTAACTGCTCGTTGATCAGGGAGGGCATATATTTTGTGAAATAGTCCATTATGACAAGGATGTACCTATTACCTCAATGGGTGAGAGGCAGCTCTGTCAGATCCATGGCTATTTTCTCAAAAGGCATTGAAGTAACCACATTTTGCATAGGGGCTTGTTGCTGTGGAGTCTGTGGCCTCCGTGCTTCACAGGCAACACACTGCAGGCACCATTCATTTATGTCACATGCCATATATGGCCAATAACATCTACCCTGGGCACTTTCCAAAGTCTTTTCAGCACTAAAATGGCCAGTGAGTGAATGTCCATGTAGTGTTTGAAACACCTCTCTTTGTAAGCTGCTAGGGATCACAATCTGTAAGATTGGGTCACCTGGAGGGTGTTTTACTTTTCTACACAGAATATAGTCAGCAACAGTAAGCTTCGGGAACTCTCTCCAAAAATGTCTGTGCACAGGCGAAGTGTGTTTGAGTTTAGCAAATGGTGGTCTGGAATTTGTCATCACCCACTCAATGACAGATTTTAATACCAGGTCATCTTGCTGAGCTTGAATGAGATGGCTACAGTCCCTGTTTAGGAAGGAATAATTGGTGGGCATTTCAGGCTCCACATTTACCACCTGCTCAGACTGTGATGTTTTTGGGAATGTGGGTGTTTGATCAGTCTGTGTAGCAGCAGAAACAGTGCTTAAAGGGCTTGCTGAAGGGTTTGCTGTCAGGGGAATGGGCACCTGCTCAGGTGCTTTTTCCTGTGGGACTGCTTGAGCTGGACAGAGGTGTCCTTTTACAGATTCAGTGGCCCTCGTGGATGATGGTTGACATGACAAAGAATCAGCATTAGCATGTTTACTGCCTTCCCTGTGTTCAACCGTCCAATCATAGGGGTCTATCTCAAGAGCCCACCTTGCTCTACATCTTGTCGAGTCACAATTCAGGGTCATTTTTCACAAACCAAGAAGAGGTTTGTGATCCGTGATGATGCGAAAATGGTGTCCAGTCAAATATTGGCGAAAGTGACGAATAGAGCACACAACAGCCCACAGCTCCCTGTCATAGGTGGACCAGCGTCTCTCAGTCCGTGTCAGGACGTGGCTACCATAGGCAATGACTTTTTCCATATTACAGTCATTAACCTGTGATAACACACACCCGATGGCTGTGTTGGATGCATCCATAAAGAGCATGAATTCTCGTGAGAAATCTGGGTAGGAGAGGATGGGTGTGTGAGTTAGGGCATGGCGAAGGCAGTCAAAAGCAGACTGTTCAATTTCAGTCCAGACAAATGGTTTCTCTTTCTGAGTGAGGCTATGCAGAGGTTCAGACAGCTTAGCATATTGATAGATGAAACAGCGGTAATATGAGCATAAGCAGAGAAATGCTCTGACTTCAGTGGGGTTCTCAGGAGTGGGCCACTCCTGTACTTTCTGAATGTTTTTGGGGTCAGGTTTCAGACCAGCTGCAGAGACTACATGCCCTAGAAATGACACTTCTTCTTGAGCAAAGTGACACTTTGATGGTTTGAGTTTTAAATTAGCTGCTCTTAGCCGATCAAACACCTCTCTAAGATGCTGCAAATGTGTGGAAAAACTGGGGCTGTACACGATAATGTCATCTAAATAAACGAGACATGTTTTCCAAGAGAGGCCTTGTAATACCAGTTGCATCAAATGCTGAAATGTGGGTGGAGCATTCACAAGACCCATGGGCATAACACAGAACTGGTAAAGACCCCTACCAGTAGTAAAAGCTGTTTTGGCTTTGTCTTGCTCATCCAACTGCACCTGCCAATACCCTGATGAAAGGTCCATGGTACTGAATACTGATGAGCCCCGTAACACATCCAAGGTATCATCTGTTCTGGGCAAAGGATGAGCATCTTTCGTGGTCACAGCATTCAAACCCCTATAATCATGTCGTTCACCTGTGACTGAATCACCTCCTGCATCTGGGGTGAGGTGCGATAGGCACGTTTTCTAACGGGGGGTGAAGCATTTGTGTGGATTTTGTGTTTGACAATGTAAGTTCTGCCAAAATCTGTAGGGCTTTTGCTGAACACATCGTGATAACACAGGAGCGGTGCGGTCAGTTGAGACCTCTCAGAGGCAGTCAGAGCACCACACTGAACATCAAATAGCAATTTGTCAGAGATTTGGGCTGTTTGTTGCCTTGTGTGATTGTAAAGGGCAGTTGGATACATTGCATACAGGGGCAGACTCTGACACTATGTCATCGTGTGACACAGGGATGAACTGTCCTATGTGCATACCTGGCTGCAGGGTGATGGGACTATCTGTCGGATTCAGAAGGCGCACTGTAGTCACACCATTTACTGCCGTTGTCAAGGTGTGCGCCACTGCGATGTCCTCAATGTCTATCTGGCGTGGCTCTAGGCAACCATCATAGTTGTCTGGGATGCCAGCAGTGATTGTGGGAGGGTTTAATGCGATCTTACAGTTCAGTTCACAACGTGGGGGTACAGTTGTGCATTCCATAACCTTTGCCGTACAGTTATCAGGGACCAGCTGTGTAGTTTTTAACAGTGGCAGTTCCTCCCCATAAAGACTATATACAGTGGGGCAAAAAAGTATTTAGTCAGCCACCAGTTGTGCAAGTTCTCCCACTTAAAAGATGAGAGAGGTCTCCAATTTTCATCATAGGTATACCTCAACTATGAGAGACAAAATGAGAAAAAAAAAATCCAGAAAATCACACTGAATGATTTTTAATGAATTAATTGGTAAATTCCTCGGTAAAATAAGTATTTGATCAATAACAAAAGTTCATCTCAATAGTTTGTTATGTACCCTTTGTTGGCAATGACAGAGGTCAAATGTTTTCTGTAAGTCTTCACAAGGTTTTCACACACTGTTGCTGGTATTTTGGCCCATTCCTCCATGCAGATCTCCTCTAGAGCAGTGATGTTTTGGGGCTGTCGCTGGGCAACACGGACTTTCAACTCCCCCCAAAGATTTTCAATGGGGTTGAGATCTGGAGACTGGCTAGGCCACTCCAGGACCTTGAAATGTTTCTTACGAAGCCACTCCTTCGTTGCCCGGGCGGTGTGTTTGGGATCATTGTCATGCTGAAAGATCCAGCCACGTTTCATCTTCAATGCCCTTGCTGATGGAAAGAGGTTTTAACTCAAAATCTCACGATACATGGCCTCATTCATTCTTTCCTTTACACCGATCAGTCATCCTGGTCCCTTTGCAGAAAAACAGCCCCAAAGCATGATGTTTCCACCCCCATGCTTCACAGTAGGTATGGTGTTCTTTCTCCTCCAAACATGACAAGTTGAGATTTTACCAAAAAGTTCTATTTTGGTTTCATCTGACCATATGACATTTTCCCAGTCCTTTCTGGATCATCCAAATGCTCTCTAGCAAACTTCAGACGGGCCTGGACATGTACTGGCTTAAGCAGGGGGACACGTCTGGCACTGCAGGATTTGAGTCCCTGGCGGCGTAATGTGTTACTGATAGTAGCCTTTGTAACTTTGGTCCCAGCTCTCTGCAGGTCATTCACTAGGTCCCCCTGTGTGCTTCTGGGATTTTTGCTCACCGTTCTCGTGATCATTTTGACCCCACGGGGTGAGATCTTGCGTGGACCCCCGGAACGAGGGAGATTATCACTGGTCTTGTATGTCTTCCATTTTCTAATAATTGCTCCCACAGTTGATTTCTTCACACCAAGCTGCTTACCTATTGCAGATTCAGTCTTCCCAGCCTGGTGCAGGTCTACAATTTTGTTTCTGGTGTCCTTTGACAGCTCTTTGGTCTTGGCCATAGTGGAGTTTGGAGTCTGACTGTTTGAAGTTGTGGACAAGTGTCTTTTATACTGATAACGAGTTCAAACAGGTGCCATTAATACAGGTAATGAGTGGAGGACAGAGGAGCCTCTTAAAGAAGAAGTTACAAGTCTGTGAGAGCCAGGAATCTTGCTTGTTTGTAGGTGACCAAATACTTATTTTACAGAGGAATTTACCAATTAATTCATTAAAAATCTTTCAATGTGGTTTTCTGGATTTTTTTTTCTCATTTTGTCTCTCATAGTTGAGGTATACCTATGATGAAAATTGGAGACCTCTCTCATCTTTTAAGTGGGAGAACTTGCACAATTGGTGGCTGACTAAATACTTTTTTGCCCCACTGTACACCCTTGCCCATATCCAAGGCGACCTTATGGAGCTGAAGAAAGTCTAGGCCCAACAGTGTGCTCTGAGTAACATTTCTTATCACCTGCATGTTATGATGGAACATATGGGAGCCTAATTTCAGAGCCACATCAATGGTGCCCAAAGTATCTAAACTGTGCCCAGTTACTGCTTTGGACAGAATGTAGTGCTTCATAAGAAGCTTTTTGGCTAGAACTGAAATGGACATTCTGGTTGCTTCACTGATATATGGGAGCCTGAATCTAACAGAATGTGTGCATCTGTACCCTCAACAAGTCCATTTACATACTGTATGAAGAAAAGGGTATCTCATTTACCACTGCAACAGTGTTTTGATTTTCAGTAGGGGAAAATGTAGTATCTCTGTCACTAGAGGGCAGCAAAGCAGTACTGATGTGTGGTGCAGATTTATCAATTTCATTTGGGGCTCCTAAGGGCCCAGCTGAAGAGTGCTCCACGTCTTCAGCTAGCACATGTTTCACCTGATGAGAGGTTTGTGGACCCAGGTAGTCATAGTTTGAGTGCTGCTGATGGCCACGAACCAGGTGTTGGAATCCATGGCTGCCCCTCTGATGGTCCTGAAATGAAACATGTTTACGGCAGTGACTTGGGCTCCTCTGACGCAAACTCAAAGGAGGCCCTGAAAGAGAGCAGTGAGCTCCACTTCTGTTATCATACTGTTCGGGAGAATAATAGGATTCTTGGCTACGTGATTTGTCCACTGAATATGTTGCTGCATTTGGGCTATACAAGCACTGGTATTTTTCAGCTCTGTAATTGTGGGTTGGTGAATGTCGATAGTTAAATTCAGGTGAGGAGGAGGAAGAGCATCTTGAGGAGAGACGTGCATTGCGGGTCTCAGTGTATCTAGCTGGACTACATCCATAACGTAAAGGAGACCTGTGAGAGCATCTGTAGCCATGCGTTTCTGGCTGGTACATTCTGCTTTGCTCTTCAAGTTTTATCCTCAGTGCAACAAGATCTTTACTCAAATTTTGGACGGTGGCTTTGAGGTCCTGGACAGCCATTCTCACATACGTGTCATTGTCAGTCACAGAATTAACTGACTGGGTTGTGTTGCCAACATCTCTGGTAGTGACATTATGTGGGGAGACTGGTTTCACTAACCTTACAGCCTGACGTGCATGCTCAGCTAGAGTGGCTACTTCCACACCCTCTTGAAAACTTTTCACTCCTGTCTCATGACACTTATTGGAGCTCCTGATCCAGCAATGAAGCGTGATATTTTCAGGTACTCGGATGAATTGTATTCAAAATCAGGGAAAGCCTCTGTCATGGCGGCCGCTGGGCCGTCATCAGCCCCGGCTGCACACACACCTGCTTCCAATTCCCAGCAAGCCATAAAAGCCAGATCCACTGACAGCTCAGCACGTAAGCCACCATCATCCTTACCTTGTCAAAGTATTCTCCCCTGTGCACAGGTGGATCTCCTTGGCGGCGGACCTGTCCCCCGTAGCAGCGGGGCCCCATCTCCTCCTCCTCGGATCCTCTCCTCCTCGTCACGATGCCAAGTTCCCCGCTCACCTCCCGACACCCACTCCCGGAGCAAGCAAGTGTCTTCCGGCGACACCTGCAAGTATGCAGCAATCATTGTTACACCCCACTGCTACGAGCAGTACTAATCCTTGTGCTTTGTGTTCCTAGGGTTGCCAGGTCGCAGCGGGACTCGCTCAGCTCCAGCACACGACCAGCACCACACTCACCCTCACATTCACACACCAACACTATACACTGTGTTAATAAATAATTGTACTAGACTACTCGTGTCTGTCGTCTGTCTCCTGGGTCAAACATCATGTCAGTACGACTCCAACAAAGCGACCCAGCAGACAGCGCGCTGACACGCCGCCTTAACACTCTTGGCGCATGAGTAGACGCAAATAGCCTACCAACAGACAGTTATATTAACCCAATTAACACAGATTAATAATCGGCTGGATCGCTTGGAGGGTCACCAGGCGTTTCCCCCGGTCGCCGGGGCACCATCTGCCCTCGCTAATCCACCAGTTAGCCAGGTACACCAGGCCCCCTTATCTCGCCTCACCCCCGTGCCTACCCCCGCCCCCTTCAGCGGAAAACTCGGGGAGGCGCGGGGTTTTCTGCTTCAGTGTGAGACGGTTTTTCACCGTGTCCCGGGAGATTTTCCCTCCGACCACAGCAAGATTGGTTATATCTCCAACCTACTCGAGGGTAGAGCGCTAGCTTGGGCGTATGCGGTTATGACTAAGCCCAGTTACGCCAACTTAACTTACCAACAATTTGTAACCGATTTTGCTGAGGTTTTTGACCACACCGATAGGGACAGGGTGTTAACTGATCGTTTGTTAAATCTTCGGCAGGGCAGTAGATCTGCTGCTGATTTCGCTGTTGATTTCCAGGTGCTAGCAACAGAGGTGGGGTGGGAGGATACTTCACTATGTAGTATTTTTGTCTGTAGTCTTAGCTCAGAACCAAGGGACGAGCTAGTGACATGGGACAAGCCAGACAGTTTAAGTGAATTAATCCCTCTCACCATTAGTTTGGATAATAGACTGAAGGAGCGGGCAGCCGAGCAAAGGGCTGCTGGTCACTCAGGCACGTCACGCCCCCGCTCCTCTCGACTACCCCTGATGGCTTTGCCTCCATTGGAGGAACTTCCGGGGCAGGAGGAAATGATTATCGGGCGATCGGGAATTTCGGCTGCTGAAAGACAGCGTCAGAGGGATTTAGGGCTGTGTTTCTACTGTGGTAGTGAGTCCCACGAAGTAGCTGAATGCACTAACTGGGTAAAAGGGGGAGGTCAGTGGGTGACAGTAGGGGGACTCACGGACGTAGATCAGACCAAACCCCTCACCAGTTGTCTTGTCCCCATTAGACTCATTTACAAACACAGAGAACATACCACACACGCCCTCATTGACTCTGGAGCTGAGCAAAGCTTTATTTCAGGAGACCTGGCAACCCGCTTGGGCCTCAGCTGTCAACCCCTCTGGCCCCCTGTCAATCTCATCACCCTGTCAAAGACCCCGCTAACTGCTGTCTCCCACCAGACGGTCCCCGTGTCAGTGATTGTTTCAGGGAACCATTGGGAGGACATCCGGTTCCTGGTGCTGCCCACCTCCACCTCCCCTGTTATCCTGGGCTATCCATGGCTACGGTTTCATAACCCCACATTTGATTGGCAGGCAGGAAATATCACCGCTTGGAGTTCGTTCTGCCTCAGCGCCTGCCTCCAGTCTGCAGCGTGTGCTCCCTCTGTGTCAATGACCCCTCCTACGTCACCACTCCCGGAGCTGTCCAAGGTACCAGAGATCTATCACGATCTGGGAGCTGTTTTTAGTAAGTCACGGGCGCTGTCCCTTCCTCCCCACTGCCCTTATGACTGCGCGATCAATCTCCAGGCTGAAGCCCCACTTCTGGCGAGCCGGTTATACAGCCTCTCAACCCCGGAACGTGAGGCCATGGACACATACATTAAGGAGTCCGTCAGCTCCGGAATCATCCGACCATCTTCTTCTACGGTGGGGGCAGGATTCTTCTTTGTGGGGAAGAAGGATGGCTCGCTACGTCCCTGCATTGATTTCCGGGGTCTCAACGACATAACCATCAAAGACAAGTACACGCTGCCCCTGATAAACTAGGCCTTTGACTCTCTCCGGGGGGCGTCATGGTTCACGAAGCTGGACCTTCACAGTGCCTATCATCTGGTGCGAATCAAGGAGGGCGACGAGTGGAAGACGGGCTTCCGGACACCAAGCGGCCACTTCGAATACCTTGTGATGCCGTTTGGGTTAACCAACGCTCCGGCCGTCTTCCAGCGCTTAATTAACGACGTCCTCCGAGATTTCCTGAACTCCTTCGTGTTTGTTTACCTGTATGACATCCTCATCTTATTGCGTACTTTGGAGGAGCACCAGGTGCACGTCAGACGGGTCCTACAGCACCTCCTGGAGAAACAGTTATTTGTCAATGCCGAGAAATGTGAATTCCACACCAGGTCGACGTTGTTTTTGGGGTTTGTGATTGCACATAACCAGGTGCTCCCGGACCCGGCCAAGATCAAGGCGGTAGTGGACTGGCCCACCCCCACTTCCAGGAAGCAGTTACAGGGGTTTTTGGGATTCGCCAATTTCTACCGTCATTTCGTGCCAAATTTCAGGATCATCGCCCGGCCCCTGACCAGC
Organism: Pholidichthys leucotaenia; assembly: GCA_020510985.1. Taxonomy (NCBI): domain Eukaryota; kingdom Metazoa; phylum Chordata; class Actinopteri; order Cichliformes; family Pholidichthyidae; genus Pholidichthys; species Pholidichthys leucotaenia. Next base: position 410,118,490 of record CM035841.1, on the reverse strand, counting down.
CTCATGTCCCCCAAGACCCCCTTCTGCTGGAGCGAGGAGGCTGCTGCGGCGTTCAGGAAGCTGAAGGAGGAGTTTGCTTCATCCCGCGTCTTGACCCAGGTGGACCCGGACCTTCAGTGCTTGGTGGAGGTGGACACCTCGGATTCTGGAGTCGGAGCGGTCCTCTCGCAACGCTCGCCTGTGGATGGGGTGATTCGTCCATGCGCCTTCTTCTCTCACTGTCTGCAACCCGCCGAGAGGAACTACAGTATTGGCGACAGGGAGTTGCTGGTGGTCAAGCTCGCCTTAGAAGAGTGGAGGCACTGGCTGGATGGGGCTGCTCAGCCGTTTGTCGTCTGGACGGACCATAAGAATTTAGAATATCTCCGGACGGCCAAACGACTGAACTCCCGCCAGGCCCGCTGGTCTCTTTTTTTTTGGACGTTTTGATTTCACGATCACCTATCGGCCTGGGAGCAAGAACGTGAAGCCGGACGCCCTCTCAAGGCAGTTTGAGGCCGAGATGTCTGAGGATCAGGAGGAGACCATTCTGCCTTCATCCTGTGTTGTGGTCGCCCTCGTGTGGGAGATCCGAGATAGAGTCAGGAAGGCTCAGGAGGGTGAGCCCGACCCCCGGGGGGGGGGGGGATTGTTCGTCCCCACCACTGTCAGGAGTGAAGTCATCCAGTGGGCCCATGCCTCCAAGTTAGCGTGCCATCTTGGGATTGTTCACACCATCGTCTTGCTCCAGAGAGCTTTCTGGTGGCCAGGATTGAGGAAGTATGTCACCAGCTACGTCTGGGCCTGCGCCCAGTGCGCCACTGGGAAATCATCATCTTCCCCCCCGGCGGGTCTTCTCCATCCCCTGACGGTCCCTTCCCGCCCCTGGTCTCATGTGGCTTTGGAATTCGTGACGGGCCTACCCCCTTCTGACCACTTCACCTCGGTCCTGACCATAGTGGACCGCTTCTCCAAGGCAGCCCATTTTGTGCCCCTCCGTGGGCTGCCTTCGGCACGGGAGACGGTGGATCTCCTGGTGCAGCACGTGGTCCGTCTTCATGGCATCCCTTCGGATATTGTCTCGGATCGGGGCCCTCAGTTCGTCTCCCAGGTCTGGAAGGCATTCTGGATGGTGTTGGGGGGACACGGCAAGTCTCTCCTCGGGATATCATCCACAGAGCAATGACCAGTGTGAGCGAGCTAATCAGGAAAAACGCAAATTAACCAAGCGTTTTATCAGTCCCTATGTTATCTCTCGTGTTATTAATCCGGTGGCTGTGCACCTAGTTCTCCCCCCTTCCATGCGCATCTGCCCCACCTTTCATGTCTCCCAGGTGAAGCCCTACATCTCCGACCCTCTGTGCCCGCCCCCCGCGGCGTCTCCCCCCTCCGAGGATGATCGACGACCACCCGGCTTGGGGGGTTACGCCCATCTTGGATGTCCACCGGCGGGGCCGGGGTCTTTAGTACCTGGTGGATTGGAAGGGATTCGGTCCAGAACACCATTCCTGGATTCGCTCGGCGTTGATCCTCGACAAGCAGCTCATCCGCGACTTCCATCGGGCACATCCAGGTAGGATGGGGCAGGTGCCTGGAGGCACCTCTTGAGGGGGGAGTACTGTGCTGGGCCGTCATCAGCCCCGGCTGCACACACACCTGCTTCCAATTCCCAGCAAGCCATAAAAGCCAGATCCGCTGACAGCTCAGCACGGAGTCATCTGTCACTACCACTGCGCAATGCTCCATGCCCACGATCTCAGACCAAACCAGCTAGTCAAGCCTCGTCACGTAAGCCACCATCATCCTTAACTTGTCAAAGTATTCTCCCCTGTGCACAGGTGGATCCCCTTGGCGGCGGACCTGTCCCCCGTAGCAGCGGGATCCCCCCCGTAGCAGCGGGGCCCCATCTCCTCCTCCTTGGATCCTCTCCTCCTCGTCACGACGCCAAGTTCCCCGCTCACCTCCCGACACCCACTCCCGGAGCAAGCAAAAGTCTCCCGGCGACACCTGCAAGTAAGCAGCAATCATCTTGCTATGAGCAGTACTAATCCTTGTGCTTTGTGTTCCTAGGGTTGCCAGGTCGCAGCGGGACTCGCTCAGCTTCAGCACACGACCAGCACCACACTCACCATCACATTGACACACCAACACTATACACTGTGTTAATAAATAATTGTACTGGACTACTCATGTCTGTCGTCTGTCTCCTGGGTCAAACATCATGTCAGCCTCCTTCACAAGTCTGCACACGTCCGCAGCATTAAACCTCCATGGCCTCATTTGGTTTTCTACTGCGGGCATTTGGGAATGTCTGAAAAGAAGCGATAACGTCCCTTTGACCAAAAGCAGCCTAAAGATGTTTCTTTGTATCTGCATAGGAACGCTGTGTGGTGGAAGGCAGGTTGCCCCATACCATAAACAGTTCAGGTGGCAGTCTTGTGGGTAGCTCCAATGCCAATACTGCATCCAAATCAACACTGCAATCCTTGTACCAGGCGGCCTGAATTACCTCATAGCGGTGAGCCCATAACTGGAAGGACGCCCGACCGTCAATGCAGAATGGCGGGGGCAGCGAAATTCCTCCGGCTGGGCCCTGCATTGCTGCAGGTGAAACCGGGGCAGACTGCCTGCTGCGTTGTCTGATACTGGTGTCTGGTGACTCCCCGTCAGACAAAGTGGTGTGGTGTACACTCCAGAAGGAGAAAGCAAGAGGTACCTGATGCCTAATAACACTGAGCTACAAAACAATGAAACGGAATTGGCGGCAACTAGCTCCCTGTACATAGCTGTTAGCTTAGCTTGTAGTTAGCCTCCAACTGTCAGATTGCTAAATACACTCACCAAGTTGAGAAGAGTCCTCAAAAACCAACACCGCTGCCACCAGTGTAAGCTTGCGTGGGTGATAGTTGAAGGTTTGTCCTTCTGCCACAAGAATGAGACGATTTGAGCTCTTCCCATAACTTTAATATCCAGCCATAGCTGCACCAAACGTTCTATTTACGAAAACACCCCCCCCACTTCCGTCACTCCTCCTTCATAATAAAAGCCTTTTCCATTCTGTGTACTTTCTCTTGCCAGACTAACACCACAACAGAGCAAAAAGAAGATAAACAAACTAAATTATTCATTAAAATATTTAAGTATAACATTTAAACTAATCAGTATGAATAATCATGAAAATTACTTCTCAAATAAAGAACTGCCTGTTTTCCAAAATTACCTCTTGCACTGACAAACATTGGGATTTTTGGATTAGCCAACTTTTCTGGAAAATGTTGGCAAAAATCTAGCATAAATCAAGCTAGTAACTCATAGTGCAGCAAGTGCTAAGGACTGTGGTGATTTTTGGATTCAACAACTCTTCTGAAAAATGTTGGGTAAAATCTGGCAAGCGTCAAACTAGTAACTCAAAGGGCAGTGCCAATGAATGTGGTGATTTTTTTATTTGCCAACTTTTCTGGTAAATGCTGGCAAAAATCAAGCTATTATCTCACTGAGTGGTGAATGTTTAGGAACATTCATGAACTTGGAATTTTGAACATGTTTAAAAAATTTGTGTGACAATATTTCCCTCAAAATAGTCAGAGTCATCTTCCATATCTCAAACCCATCTCGAACTCTTCTCAATTTTGTTTTTTAGTTTTTGACAAGGCACGGCATGATCGAATGCCATTCTACTTGATAGATTAGAACACTATGTTGGACTAAATGGAACTCCGCTGCAGTGGTTTAGATCTTATTTGTCCAATAGATTTCAGTTTGTTCACATCAATGATGAATTTTCTTCCAACTCTAAGCTCAGTCACGGAGTTTCACAGGGATCTGTGTTAGGCCCTACTCTTTTTAGTTTACAGTTAGGCCCAGAAATATTTGGACAGTGACACAATCTTCATGATTTGGGCTCTGCATGCCACCACATTGGATTTGAAATAAAACAACTACAACGGAATTGAAGTGCAGACTTTAAGGTTTAATTCAAGGGGTTGAACAAAAATATATGATTAAACATGTAGGAATTGTAGCTATTTTTATACAAACGCTCCTCATTTCAGGGGCTCAAAAGTAATTGGACAAATAAACATAACCCTAAGTAAAATGTTACTTTTTAATATTTTGTTGAGAATCCTTTGCAGGCAATAACTGCCTGAAGTCTGGAACCCATGGACATCACCAAACGCTGGGTTTCCTCCTTTGTGATGCTTTGTCAGGCCTTTACTGCAGCTGTCTTCAGTTGTTGCTTGTTTGTGGGTCTTTCTGCCTTAAGTTTTTTCTTCAGCAAGTGAAATGCATGCTCGATCGGGTTGAGATCTGGTGATTGACTCAGCCATTGCAGAATATTCCACTTTGTTGCTTTAAAAAACTCCTGGGTTGCTTTTGCAGTATGTTTTGGATCATTGGTGAAGCACCGTCCAATCAACTTTGCTGCATTTGGCTGAATCTGAGCAGAAAGTATATCCCTATACACTTCAGAATTCATCCGGCTGCTTCTGTCTTTTGTCACATCATCAATAAACACAAATGACCCAGTGCCATTGGAAACCATGCATGCCCATGCCATCACACTGCCTCCACCATGTTTTACAGAAGATGTAGTGCTTTGGATCATGAGCTGTTCCAATTCTTCTCCAAACTTTCTTCTTCCCATCATTCTGGTACAGGTTGATCTTAGTCTCATCTGTCCAAAGAATGCTGTTCCAGAACTGGGCTGGCTTCTTCAGGTGTTTTTTGGCAAAGTCAATTCTGGCCTTTCTATTTTTGAGGCTGATTCATGGTTTGCACCTTGTGGTGAATCCTTTGTATATACTCTCATGGAGTCTTCTCTTTATGGTAGACTTAGATACTGATACACCTACTTCCTAGACAGTGTTCTTCACTTGAGTGGATGTTGTGAAGGGTTGTTCTTCACCATGGAAAGGACTCTGTGATCATCCACCACTGTTGTCTTCCGTGGACATCCAGGCCTTTTTGAGTTCCCAAGCTCACCAGTGCACTCTTTTTTTCTCAGAATGTACCAAACTCTTGATTTGGCCACTCCTAACATTTCTACTATCTCTCTGATGGATTTCTTCTTTTTTTTTCAGCCTCAGGATGGTCTGTTTCACCTCCATTGAGAGCTCCTTTGACCGCATGTTGTGTGTTCACAGCAACAGCTTCCAAATGCAAACGCCACACCTGGAATCAACTCCAGACCTTTTAACTGATTAATTGATGACAGGTTAACAAGTGAAGAGCCCATGCAGCCTTGTTATTTTTATTTTTTATTTTTTTGCAGCCTTCTGAGTCAATTGTCCAATTACTTTTGGTCCCTTGAAAAAGAGGCGGCTACGTATTAAAGAGCTGTAATTCCTAAACCCTTGCTCCAATTTGGATGTGAATACTCTCAAATTACAGCTGAGAGTCTGCACTTTAAGCCCATATTGATTATATAATTGTACCCTGAATATATTTTCGTAAACAGCTAAAATAACGAAACTTGTGTCACTGTCCAAATATTTTTGGGCCTAACTGTATATATGCTTCCGTTAGGCAATATCATTAGAAAGCACTGTATACATTTTCATTGTTACGCAGACGACACACAACTATACCTGTCAATGAAGGCGGATGATTGTAATCAATTAACCAAGTTAGATGCCTGTCTTAAGGATATCAAAGCCTGGCTGACTTGTAATTTTCTGCCATTAAACTCAGATAAGACTGAAGTCATTCTTGTTGGCCCAAAACACCTTAGAAATTCCTTTCCAAATCATGTTCTTAATTTAGATGCCGCCACTCTCACTCTGAATAGTTCTGTGAGGAACCTTGGAGTTATTTTCGATCAAGATCTGCCCTTTAATTCACATATTAAATTTGTTTCTAAGACTGCCTTCTATCATCTGCGCAATATTGCTAAGATTAGGAGCCTCTTGTCTCTGAATGATGCTAAGTAAACTGATCCACGCCTTTGTCAGCTCTCGATTAGATTATTGTAACTCGTTATTATCAGGTTGTCCTAAAATATCCTTAAAAAATCTTCAGTTGATCCAAAATGCTGCTGCAAGAGTTCTAACTGGTTCTAGAAAAAGAGATCATATCTCCTCGGTTCTGTCCTCCCTTCACTGGCTTCCCATAGAGTTTAGAATTAAGTTTAAAATCCTTCTTCTCACTTTCAAGGCTCTTAATAATCAGGCCCCCCCTTATATATAAAAGATCTGATATTACCTTACCATCCTAATAGAGCACTACACTCCCAAAATGCTGGATTACTTGTAATGCCCAGAATCTCCAAAAGTACATTGGGAGGCAGAGCCTTCTGCTATCAAGCTCCTTCTCTGTGGAACCAGTTACCACTCTGGGTCCGGGAGTCAGACTCGGTCTCTGTTTTTAAGAACAGGGTAAAATCCTTCCTTTTTAATATAGTCTATGATTAGTGAGGGATTTTGTGTCTCTTAACCCCGCTTCTGTTTTATGTCTGTCCCCTTCATCCTCTCCATCCCCTCACCCCCAGCCAGTCGTAGCAGATGACTGCCTCTCCCTGAGCCTGGTTCTTCTAGAGGATTCTTCCTGTTAAATGGGAGTTTTTTCTCTCCACCGTCGCTAAGTGCTTGCTCACATGGGATCGTCTGATTGCTGGGTCTTTCTGAAATTATGTGGTTTTCTCTGCATTTTGTAGCGGTATGAGATGACTTCTGTTGTGATGTGGCGCTATATAAATAAAGCTGAATTGAATTGAAAATTGAATTGAATTGAATTGAATTAAGCCTGAGTCGGTTGCAGTCCAGCCACAGAAATGAAGATACATCTTTAGAGGAAATGAATCAGCAAAGCCATGAAAAAGATCCAGCGCCCCCTTCTAACTGGTGAGTAGAAATTATCCATAATTTTAGTTTGAAATTAAATCTGACAAGAAATCAAATCTGTAGGCAAGCAATTTTCTGTTTTGAGTGTGTGAATAAGAGTGCCCCCCCCCATGTAATGTTTTTTTTTCTCTCATTTAGTACACTGATATTATATGATAAATACTGTGTAAGATAGGCCATGTTCAGCAAAAATACCCACAAATATGGGCACCCCGGAACCCCGGAAATGTGTACTTATGGCAAATGTGCAATAAGTACCAATTCAGTGAGATTCCAAGTGAAAATTGTCTCTAATTCTTGTATTTTGTCACAGTTTCGTATCTACAACGCATTGTGAGCTGCCACAGCCCAGTGAGATATGGCCTTTATGGTTAAAAAGTGACGGAACACTGTGTCTTCTCATTGCTCAAAAAGCCTCAAGCTATGAGACTCCAAGGAACAGAGCTATTTCAGACAGTGGAAAAAAATCTTTTAAAGTTTTTCTCCATCAAATATTGCTCTCAGACAGAGTTGGAAATTAGGAATCAACACCCCTCACTTTTTCCTAGTGTGTCTTGTCCTCCTATCTTCTCTCTTTCTGGATCGACGGGGCAGATACCCCAGTAGCAGCTGGGACATCCTGTCATATCCAGCACCCCAGCCCATCCGTCCGCACAGTTTCTCTAATAGTCTGCTCCGTAAGGAGTTGGACAGTTCACTCCTTCTGAGAAAACCTTTCTTCCACCAGCTACCTTCTATCTCAGCAGCCCGCCAGCACCTCCTCTCTGCCCCCCTACCCCTCTATCTTTTTGTAGTTGTAAGCTGTGATCTGCTGTCAGCTCCCATCAGACAGGTCAGCTGGAAGACAAGAGGAAGAGGAATTTCACCGACCGCTTTCCCTCCCCTCCAACAAGAAAAGAAACAGACGGTGAAGAGAGACGCGAGTTGCTCATATGGCAATGTATTGTACCTTTTGTACAATATGTGTTACAACCTTTTTTTTCTTTAAAAAAAAAAGCATATTTATACAGCAGTATAAAGGTGATTTTTTTTTTCAGGTGATTTGCTATTTTTTCAGGGTTGAAATTTTATCTACATTACAGGTAGATGCCAGATACGAACCTGCACTATATTTTGTCTGGTAGGGGTGAGACACAAGACCGAGCCGGTTGTATCATGATACTTGGAACTAGCAATGATGCAACAATCCCTAAATGCACGCACCGATCTTTTATTAGGCTGCATGCCCACCAAACACGTTTTTTTTTTTTTTCACACGACCGCCCTGAGCATTTTTTAATTTTTTTTTGCTTTTTTCAGCATTTGTGCACTGCGATCTGGAACAAAAAAGTCTGTGCCCTGTATCCCAGCGACAGCTTGTCACTCTCAGCTCAGCACTTCCGCTTTTCCTATGGTCAGACTTTCTACTTATTTTTGAATAGCAGTCTCTAAATAACAATGGAGAGGAAACGTGTTTTAGCAGCTCTGGATGTAAAATATGATGACATGGAAAACAAGAGTCTGAGAAGAGACTGTACCGGCTTCCTATGTCCCACCCTTCCTTATCTACTGCAACAAACTTGTTGAAATATGAGCGTGACAAAGGAACAAATACTCACCTGATATGCTGACAGATGTGGACACATTCCTCCAAGCCTTTGCTTTTAAATTTTCATCATGATTGCCTTTTAGCATCAGATCAAACAATACCGGATTGTCTGATACAGCAAGCATCAGCCTCTCCCCCACCATCATAACCGTTGTCTTCTTCCGGTATGTACCACCCTTCCTTAATTCTGATTGGCTGTTTAGAAAGGTCTGACATTGAAAAGCTCAGCTGCAGTCTGAAAAGTTGAACTTTTTTCAATGCTGAGTGCCCTTAGCACCACAACAAAAAATGGCCACCGCTCAAAGCGTTTCAGTGCTGAGGGCGCTCAGCACTGTAAACGCTGGACTACATAGAGAATGAATAGAAAACAGTCACCCAGAGTGGAAAAAAAAAACAAAAACGTTTGGTAGACACCCAGCCTTAATTATATATATTCATGTAAATGTTGCATACTCCTGGATATGGATGGATGGATGGGTGGATGGATGGGTGGATGGATGGATGGATGGATAGATAAATGGATAGATGTACTTTATTGATCCCAAACTTGAAAATTACAGTGTAACAGCATCATGAAACAGACGCCCAAAATGACAGAAACACACACAGCATAATAGAAAAAGGAATTGTCCACAGAATGCAAAACTGCCTAGATAACTTTATATACATCGCATACCACCACTAAGATGAATAGATGATGACTCGTATAGGTACATGGATCATACTAGCTGTACAATGCAGGACTATTGGGCGCAGGGTGAAATGTGAGGTACCAATTAGACTGTAACGTGCAGTATGGCAACACTGTTATGACCAAGATTCAATATCAGAGTGAGTTATTGTACAGTGAAATGGCATGGGTTTGATTAACCTTTTAATCAAATCTAACCAAAACAAATAAAGATTCATTCATGTGACAGGAAAGATTTTCTGTATCTGATCATTTGGCAGTGGAGCTGTAGCAGTCAACCTGTATTAAACAAAATTCTGTGGCACACCGGTGCGCCCGTCAGCCTCCCCCCTCAGGTGGTCAAGGTTTTTTTGAAGAAAATATTCAGTTTCAATATCAGACATTCCAAAGGATGTAACTTGAAAGTGGTAAGAGATTATGGCTTACTGTCAAATAGAAATATGTAGAATATGATCCAAAGATTGAGATAGGAGTAAATGTATGCATCTAATTTGCATAATGTGATGGTAGTCATATCGAATTACATAACTTTTGGTCAAAAGTGGACTTTAGACATATTTACACAAAGGATGGTTTTGGTTTTTTTTGTCTTCATTTTTGTATTTGTTTTCTGTTATCTTATCTTCAAAGTATATGAACCAGAAAATCAGTAGACTGTACACAAACAGATAAAAATTGGTCAGACTAATCGCTTGTCATGTCTTCATTTGTCCATTTTCGTCATTCACGGTCCTTATTTCATCTTCTGCCAGTCATTTTCGTTTTCTCTCCCACATCCAGAAACTGTCAAATGTACTGTATGTTATGAATTATTCCACCTCAGTTTCGGTTACATTACACCACTGAACCTGCACTATTGTTCTCTGTCGTCACGTGCAGCTGCATCGATGGCAGACGAAAGTGTACATGCTTCAGACCGTCTTCTTCTTTCACAAAAGGTAAATATTTCCCTTTCAGAAGCTAAATAATCTCTTTTTAGAATCATAGTTGGCAAAATTTGGAGCAAACACTTCCACTGTGTGGAAATAAATGTTGGAAGGGAGCCTTTGTTTACATTCTCTTCTTCGCATTACCGGAAATGATGTTTGCGACAGTTCTTTGGGTGAAGTCCTCCAGTCCTCCAGTGAAGAGCAGTAAGCTATACGTGTCTGACATCTTGTGATGTGAGATGCTTGTTACAATGGGGTTTTCTGTGATTTTGGGACACATCACGTAACAAGCGCAGAACTGCGCCAGGGACAGCAGGTGATGCTGATGTCTTATGAAAGTGGAACGTCAAAGGGTTAATGAACCAATTGTGTTTTTGCTCCACTAGATGGTGCAAAGTAAGCACCCAGTCAGGTGAAGTCATAGCTTGTCTCGCAAGATTTGCAGCCAGGTGTACAAGTTAGGAAGCAGTTACATGCAGCAAAAGTTGAGTTAGCTCAAATATTAGGAATAAACAGTTGTAGATCCAAAGGAGATTAAATGTAGCCACAATGACACAGTGAAAAGGCAGAGCTTAAATATATGTGACAATGACTAACCCTTCTTGTGGCAAGATTTCATGGACAGATAGCACCCCCACTGCCACAGGCGCAGCGGTGCGCTTGTCATGTGGTGTTATATGAGGTGGCCAAAAACTCCACAGTTGATTTACGTTGTACAAATGATTCCATCTGACAAGGTGGCAGGCACGTATAACTTACTGCTCTTGTCTTGAAGGCCTTATGGTGGACATAGAACCATCCTAAAACCTCACTTCTGGACACCACAGAAGAAGAGTTTGTAAATGAATGTTGATGTTCGCCATCGCAAGAAGGAGGAGGCATCTGCTCCCAAATTTGCAAACTATGATTCTAAAAAGAGATTATTTAGCTTATGAAGGTAAATATATACATTTTGTTATAACAGAGGGTGGGCAAAGCTGGTTGATGTTCACCTGCCATCGCCCCCAGCACCATGTGACTGGAGAGAACAATCGTGCAAGTTCCGTGTCGTCATATAAGATAAATAGCGGCGGGATAAAAGCGAAATTGAGGTGGAATAATCACAACAGTTTCTGGATGTGAGCGAGAAAAAAAAATGACTGACAAGAGAAATTAACGACCAGGATGCTGCAAAAGGATGACGCGAGCAAGCCGCCTGGCCAGCAGTAAGTGACAAATTTGTTTGTTTGCTTACATTGTACTGATTTTCTGGTTCATATACTTTGAAGATAAGATAACAAAATGCCCAAAACAAAAAACGGTGATAAAAAGGAAAACCATTTTTTGTGTAAATATGTCCAAAGTCCACTTTTGACTGAAAGTTATATAATTCGATATGGCTGCCGTGGCATTATGCCAATTAGGTGCATAAATTTACTCCCATCTCCAACTTTGGACCATATTCTACATCTTTCTAATTGACAGTAAGCCATTATCTCTTACCACTTTCAAGTTAAAGCGCTGGAAATCTCTGACATCTAAACTGAATATTTTCTTGAAAAAAACCTTGACCACTATGTGCTTATGGTGCAACAGAGTGCCTGTGGCAGTTATTGGGTTAACATGAGTGAGCACCAGTGTGGGCTCGCATGAGCAGGCAAAGGGAAACACAATCAGTAATCGGACTCAGCTGGAGAGGGGAGGGAGGAGCAGCTGGACTGGTAGCTTGACAGATGACGCCTAAGCTGAGCACGAACCTGGAAATGTAACCTGTCAGCCCACAAAATAAATATGAGAACTGAACATGATCCAAAAAACAGTTACAAATCAAAACAAGACATGGCCAAAATAACTGAAACACAACTGGAGAAAATAAAAGGCAGTGGAACACTAAGAGAGGCATGACAATACAGTGGACACATAAATACACTGAAAAAGCCACGAGACTGAGTCTGGCAGAAATTCTTGCCCCAGCTCGTGACATTTTCCCCATTTTGTAAATTTCCAACTCAGTTTTTGCAGTCTCGTAAATATACCCCCGCCTCCAGATTTCAGAAATTTGTTACTGCTTTTTGACTTTTCACCCACCCTAATAATTTACTGTTTTTAAGTCCCCCTCCCCCCGAACAAGCATGTCCACCAAAGGTTAAATCAAAAAATTTTGAGAAAAACTCACAAATATACAATAGCAAATTTACAAGGAAAGTAAGAAATTTATGAGGAAAAAGTTGCAGGATTACAGAAAAAAGTGACAGTTTGGTTGAGAGAAAATTGATGAGAAAGTTCCAAAATTATAAAAAGAAAATGTTAGCAAATATGCAAGAAAAAAGTCACAATTTTACAAGAAAAACTAACAAATTTCCCCCCATGGATCGCTACCTTATTGTGGTGGGAGGTTAATGTGCCCTAGTGATCCCAGGAGCCCATGTTGTCTGGGGCAATTTTCCTCTAGTAGAGTCTCCCAAGACAAACTGGTCCTGGGTGAAGGGCAGACTAAGAGCGATCCAAAAGACTCCCATAATGAATGAAATATCAAGGATTCAGTGTACCCCACCCCTTTGGAGTTACAGGGACCCTGCCTTAGAGCCAGGCCTGGGGGAGGGACTCAATGGCAAGCATCTGGTGGCTGGGTTTCTGCCCATGGGAGCCCGGCCAGGCTCAGCCCAGAGTTACATGGGTCCACCCTCCAGTGGGCTTACCACCTGCGGGAGGGACCATGGGGGTCCAGTGCAATGTGGATGAGGTGGTGGTGCTGCACGGTGGCGCAGTGGTTAGCACTGCGGCAGCACAGTTTACCCTTGGCCGGGGGATTGTGGGGATCGTGGGTTCGATCCCAGCCCCCGACCAACAGTGATCTGTGTGGAGTTTGCATGTTCTCCCCGTGTTGCGTGGGTTTACTCCGGGATTTCTCCGGTTTCCTCCCACATGCCAAAAAAAACATGCATGTTAGGTTAATTGGCTGTTCTAAATTGTCCCTAGATATTTGTTTCCTATAGGCCCTTAGAATAGAGGGTTAGTATTAATGAAAGCGCTTTGAGTGGTCTTTGTGACTAGAAAAGCGCTATATAAGTGCAGGTTAGTTAGTTAGTTAGTTAGTGGTGGTCAAAGGCAGAAACCTTGGCAGTCTGAAGCCCAGGTTTCTAAACTGGCTTTTGGACATGAAACATCACCTCTCTGGTGGGAAAGGAGATGGAGCTACTACAAGAGGTTGAGAGATACTGGCTCACCTCAATGCACAGCTCCAGTTCTGGAAGAAGTTTCCTTGAGAGGTGCTGAAGCTTGGCCTACTCTGGAGTTGCTTCGGGCAAGAGGTGGCAAACAGGGGTGAGTATTCTTGTATCCCCCCGCCTTACTGCCTCTACATTAGAGTTTTCCCCGGTGGATGAAAGGGTAGCTTCCCTACGCCATCGGGTTGAGAAACGAATCCTGACCATCATTTATACCTATGAACAAAATGATGGTTCAGAGTACCCACCCTTTTTCAAGTCTCCGACTGCGGTGTTGGAAAGCGCTCCTCTTGGAGATTCCATTGTCCTACTGGGGGACTTCAATCCGCACATGGGCAATGACAGTGAAACCTGGAGGTGTGTGATTGGGAGGACCAGCCTGCCCGATCTGAACCTGAGTGGTGTTCAGTTATTGGACTTCTATGCGAACCACAGTTTGTCCATAATGAACACCATGTTCAAACATAAGGGTGTCCATATGTTCACCTGGCACCAAGACATCCTAGGTTGTAAGTCAATGATCAATTTTGTTATTGTGTCATCAGACCTGCAACCATATGTCTTGGACACTCGGGTAAAGAGAGGTGCAGAGCTGTCAACTTATCACCACCTTGTGGTGAATTGGATACAATGACAGGGGAAGATGCCATTCATAAGTGGTTGACCCAAACGTATAGTAAGGGTTTGCTGGGAACGTCTGCCTGAGGCCCCTGTCCAGGAGGTCTTCAACTCCCACCTCCGGAAGAACTTTGACCACATTCTGAGGGAGGCTGGAGACATGGAGTCTGAATGGGCCATGTTCTCACCTCCATTGTTGAAGCAGCTACCCAGGGCTGTGGCCATAAGGTCATTGGTGCATCTTGTGGTGGTAACCTCCAAACCAAGTGGTGGACACCAATGGTGAGGGGGGGCATTAAGTTGAAGAAGGAGGCCTATCTAGCTTGGTTGGTTTGTGGGGCTCCTTAACCACCTGAGGTGTGCCGATAGGCCAAGCAGAGTGCAGCTTGGGTGGTTGCTGGAGCAAAAACTCGGATGCGGGAGGAGATTTGTGAGGCCATGGAACAAGACTTTTGGTTGGCCTTGTAGAGATTCTGGCAACTGTCCGGTGGCTCAGGAGGGGTAAGCAGCTCCCTGTCCACACTGAGTATGGTGTGAATGGGGCACTGCGGACTTCTACTGGGGATATCATTGGGCAGTGGAAGGAATACTTTGAGGATCTCCTCAATCCAACTGGCATGCCATCCACAGAGGAAGCAGGGCTTGAGAACAAGGGGGATGACTCACGCATCATAGGGGCTGAGGTCGCTGAAGTGGTTAAAAATCTCTTTGGTGGCTGGGCCCTGGGGTGGACAAGATTCACCCTGAGTACCTCAAACTCTGGATGTTTTAGGGCTGTCATGGTTGACACACCTCTGCAAGATGATGTGGAGGTTGGGGACAGTGCCTTTGGCATGGCAAACTGGGCAAACTTCCTCTTTTTAAGAAGGGGAACTGGAGCGTGTGTTCCAACTTTAAGAGGATCACACTCCTCAGCCTCCCTTGAAAGGTCTATGCCAAAGTACTGGAGAGGAGAGTCTGATCATTGGTCGAACCTTGGATTCAGAAGGAACAATGTGGTTTTCGTCCTGGCCGTGGCACATAGGACAAATTCTTTACCCTCTCGAGAATCCTTGAGAGTTCATGGGAATTTGCCCAACAAGCCCACATGTGTTTTGTGGACTTGGAGAAAGCATTCTACCATGTTTCTTGTGGTCTCTTGTAAGGGGTGCTGCAGGAGTATGGGGTATTGAGCTTTTTGTTGCAACCTATCTGGTCTCTATATGACCGTTGCAGCAGTTTGGGTCATATTGCTAGCATCCAGTCAAACTTGTTTCCAGTGAGAGTTGGACGCCACCAGGCTGCCCTTTGTCACTGATTCTGTTCAGAATTTTAATAGACAGGATTTCTAGGCTTAGCCAAGCAATGGGGGTGGTGGTGTCTTGTCTGGTGACTACAATATCTCAGCTCTGCTGTTTGTAGATGATGTCCTGTTGCCTTCATCGAGCAATGATCTACAAGTCTTGGTGAGATGGTTTGCTACTGAGTGTGAAGCGGCTGGGATGAAAATCAGCACCTCCAAGTCTGAGTCCATGGTCCTCAGCCGGAAAAGGGAGGATTGTCCTCTCCGGGTTGCAGGCAAGCTCCTGCCCCATGTGGAGGAGTTTAAGTATCTCGTCTCATTCAATAGTGGGGGGAGAATGGAGCGAGAGATTAACAGACAGATCAGAGCAGCATCTGCAGTTATGTGGACATTATACCAGTCTGTTGTGATGAAGAGGGAGCTGAGCTCTAAAGCAAAGCTGTCGATTTACTGCTCAATCTACGTTCCTACCCTCACCTACGGTCATGAGCTTTGGGTAATGACTGAAAGAATGAAATTATGGGTACAAGCGGCTGAAATGAGCTTTCTCCATAGGGTTGCTGGACTCACCCTCAGAGATAGGGCAAGGAACTCAGTCATTCGGGAGAGGCTAAGCGTAAAATTGCTACTCCTCTTCACTGAAAGGAGCCAATTGAGGTGGTTTGGGCATCTGATCAGAATGCCTCATGTATGTCTCCCACTTGAGGTGTTTTGGGCACATCCCACTGGGAGGAGACCCCAGGGCAGACCCAGGACTGTCATGAACTTAGGTTTGGTGGTCCCAAACCCAGTTCTGACATGGTGGCTATTTTGTCTCTTTGCATTGTTTGTTTTCCATCAGGCGCTTCAGGGAGCCCTTGGGGTCCTTCGCTCCCTGACAGCTTGGCCACACCTCCTCCTCCTGTCAGTGTCACTAGCTGTTTCTTATTATTGGTTTTTCCTTTCGCATGCACACACACACATATACACACTCTCATTCTCACTCACATGCACACACACACACACACACACACACACACACACACACACACATGCGCCTCCATTCATCTTCACTCATATGCCCAGACACTTACTCTTGCACACGTGTTTCCATTCACTCCAGCTCACACACTCCCTCTGTTTACTCCTCATTATGCACTCCAGTGATCTCTTTCCTCATTAGTATTGCCATTATTTAAACTCTGTATTTGGGGAAAGAGATCGCCGGATCATTGTGCGAATCTAGACAGTTGCTGCTCCCTTCTCTGTTCTGCCACCACCAATGTCTAGAAGCCCTGCCAAGTGTTTTTCGGTACTGCTTCGCCCTGGGTGGCATGCGTCTTTATTTTTTCACTCCCTACATTATTCATTCAGCCTGACAACTTAGTCTTCTCTGCCATACCTGACGTCTGCTTGTTGGCTATGATAGCGGCTGTTCCTGTACCTCCATTTGGGACAACATGGACCACCTCGAACCATTCCAGCCCGTAAGTTCCTTTGCCTTTCTCCCTGTGCCACTCAACGGCACTAGGCATTCTCTCCTTCAGCCTGTTGAGCATCCTGGAGGCATCCTTGTTCTTCTGGAGCCCTCGATGTCTGTTTATTCATCATATCTGTTGCTGGGCTGAACTTATTTTCTGTTCAATAAATTGCACTCAAATAATCTCTACATGTGGGTTTTAATTCCTTCTCCTGTGCGCTGTGTAAAAGCGCACGGGAACATAACAAGGACATGCTGGAGAGACTACGTCTCCCAGCTGGCCTGGGAACACCTTGGTATCCTCTCTGAATAGCTGGAGCAGGCGGCTGAAAAGAGTGAAGTCCTGGCTTCTCTGCTTGAGCTGCTGCCTCCACAATCTGGACCTCCAGAAAAGCGGTAGAAAATGGGTGGATAGCTAAAAAAATTTATGAGAAAAAAACTGCAAATTCTAAAGGAAAAAAAAAAGGTGAAAAAGTTTGAAGATTGCATTAAAAGAGTTTAAAATTTATGAGAGTTTCAAATTTTCAAGTAAAATTTATCAAATTATGAGGAAAAAGTCACAAATTTACCAGAAAATAGCAAATTTATGAGAACAGGCAAAGTCCATGTGGGCACACACAGATGGGGCCAACGTGGCAACTGTGGATAAACCCATGTGGGACCCAAAAAACTGTCCAGATTTAACCTTTGGTGGGACCCACTTGGACATGCTGGCTGAAATTGAATTCAAATCTTTTTTTTTTTTCCTGATTGTATGCATGCAAGCTACACTACATTTTTACTGAAAGAAGACAACAAAAGATTATAAAGATAATTCAACTGAATTCCCAGCCCCTGACTTTAATCTCTACCCTCTTGTTGGCCTTCAGTAGGATTAAATCTGACATCCCAGCTTTAGGGAGTTCAGTAAACTATAATATCGGTACACATCATCTAGTTTGCTAATGCACACACTTTGGTATGCAGCGTATTTGTCAGAGCTGCTGTAGAAGGCAGATATCCGGGCCAAGGTTCACTGATTAAATCAAGCTATTATCCAACTAACTTCTTATGAGGCTGTAGAAAATAGTTATGTGGGGTATTCATGCATGTACAGTGACCAGCCTCTGCTTTAATAGACTTGGAACAAAGTACAAATGGAAACCAAGAAATATGCAGCTGAAAAAAGTCTGTTGCCTCATAAGCAGCATCTTTTAACATCATTGACACAAATCAAAATGAAACAATATCGATGTCATTCTCACCTGTTGAGTAATATAAAAATAAAAATTTTCACCCTTTCGGCCTGAGAAAAGAATGTTGACTTGCATTTCTACTCTTGAGTCTTTTTCATGTCACATTTTTCCCTTCCCTCTCACCAAAGTCACTCCGGTTAAGGATCAGGTTAGATGGAGGTCTCGTTTGTCAAAACCTGGTAAGTCAAAAAGCAGTTCAACCAGAGGTCTTGTCTGTCAGGCTTGGGTAAGAAAGAGCGCACGGCTAAAGTGTTCCTGTTTGACGTGGTGACATTCCAGGTGACTGGATCCTTCCATGCCACAGCTTTCAATGGAGATTGCGGAAATGGAGCTGGGAGATTTGAACCATTTCCATCCAAAGATCTGCCTGCTATTACTGCGTCCACAGTTCACCATTGTGAAATTATGAGTTTTTATTGTGAAAAGGTTAATTAAAGCAGAATTTGTACAAGAATTTTTTTTCATTAAGTAAACTTAAATACTTATTTTTTTTTTATGGAAGGACTGTATTTTACTCTAAAACTCAGTCACTTTGACAATATACAATGAGGGCAATAATTATTGAACCATTCAGCATTTTAACAGTACATAGTCTTCCAAAGTGGGTAATTGCTGCCTGTTATGCCTACTGACATCATGTATGGCCGAATCAGAAGTGTTCCTTACCTTGGCCGCTGTTCCCAAAAACCAAAGGTTTTTGCAGGATAGGGTTAATACTGAGCCTTACTCCCATAGGGGGTGCACAAACCAGTGTACTCCTAGCGCCAATC
Organism: Pholidichthys leucotaenia; assembly: GCA_020510985.1. Classification (NCBI taxonomy): domain Eukaryota; kingdom Metazoa; phylum Chordata; class Actinopteri; order Cichliformes; family Pholidichthyidae; genus Pholidichthys; species Pholidichthys leucotaenia. The sequence continues at coordinate 410,099,894 of CM035841.1, read as the reverse complement.
CCAAACCCAGGTAAATGGGGAGGGTTGTGTAAGGAAGGGCATTCGAAGTAAAATCTTTACCAAATCAAACATGCGGATCACGACAAATGAGACTTTCATACTGGCTCAGTCGAGGACCGGGTTAACAACAACCACCACCAGTGCTGTTAACCGACAGAGTGCCAGTTGAAATTGGGCTACTGTTGGTCGAAGATCGAGGAGGAGGAGGGGGGGAGGCGTGGTAGGAGGGAGAGAGAGAAAAGGAAAGGTAGAAGTGTGGAGGTGAGAGTAGGGATGTTAAATGTAGGGACTATGACTGGTAAACGTAGAGAATAGAATGATATGATGCAGAGAGGAAAGGTAGATATACTGTGTGTTCAAGAAACCGGATGGAAGGGAAGCAAGACTAGGAGCATTGGAAGCGGATTTAAACTGTTCTACCATGGTGTCGATAGAAAAAAAAAATGGATTAGGAGTAATCTTGAAGGAAGAGTATGTGAAGAGTGTTCAGGAGGTAAAGAGGCAGTCAGACAGAGTCATGAGTTTGAAGCTAGAAGTCAAAGGTGTGAGGTTGAATGTTGTCAGTGTGTATGCTCCACAAGATGGATGTTAGGTAGAAGAGAGAGAAATTCTTGAGTAAGTTGGATGAAGTGGTAGAGAGTGTTTCTAGGAGGGAGAGAGTAGTGAGTGGAGCGGACTTTAATGAACACGTAGATGAAGGGAACAGAGGTGATGAGGAGGTCCTGGATAGGTATGGTCTTAAGGAGAGAAATGAGGAAGGACAGATGGTTGTGGGTTTTGCTAAAAGGATGGAAATGGGTGTGGTGAACACATACTTCAAGAAGAGAGAGGAACATAGGGTGGCTTACAAGAATGGAGGTAGGTGCACACAGGTGGACTACATCTTATGCAGGAGGAGAAATCTGAAAGAGATAGGAGACTGCAAGGTGATGACAGGAGGAAATGTAGCTAGACAGCATTGGATGGAAGTCTGTAAGGGAAGGCAAGGCAAAGCAAGTTTATTTGTATAGCACATTTCGTGTACAAGACAATTCAAAGTGTTTTACATAAAGCATTGCAGCAATTTGTAGGATGACTGAAGGATGACTTTGCAAAGCAAGGAGAGGAAAACAGTGAAGGCAGAGCCAAAGATTAAGTGGGGGAAGTTACAAAAGGAAGAAGGTCGCACAAAGTTGATGAAGGAGTTGATACAGGCTCTGGGTGGTAAGGAAGAATTACCAGATAACTGGGAAAGTACAGCAACAGTATTGAGGAAAACGGCTAAAAAGGTATGTGGTGTATCCAGTGGACAGAGGAAGAAAGACAAGGAGACTTGGCTTTGGAATGAGGAGGTACAGGAAAAAAAAAAAGTGGGATAGTCAGGGAGATGAAGAAAGTAGACAGGAGCATTTGGTATCTAGGCGGATGGCAAAGGGAGAGGTGGCAAAGGAAAAGGCAGAAAATGAGCTGAATGAGAGGCTGGATACTGAAGAAGGAGAAAAGGACTTGTATCGACTGGCTAGGCAGATTGAGCTGGAAAGGCTGTACAGCAGGTTAGGTTGATTAAGGACAGAAATAGGAATGTACTAACAAATGACGAGAGCGTGTTGAGAAGGTGGAAGGAGTACTTTGAAGAGATGATGAATAAAGAAAATAAGAGGGGAGGATAGATGAAGGAAAGATGGTGAACGAAGTCCTGAGGATTAGTAAGGCAGAAGTGAGGGTAGCTTTGAAGAAGATGAAGAATGGAAAGGCAGTTGATCCATCTGACATACCTGTGGAGGTGTGAAGATTTTTAGGAGAGATGGCAGTGGACTTTTTAGCTAGATTGTCTAACACAATCTTGGAGAGTGAGAGGATGCCTGCCTGAGGAGTGGAGAGGAAGTGTTTTGGTGCCAATTTTAAAGAATAAAGGTGATGCTCAGAGCTGTAGTACCTAGAGAGGCATAAAGTTGATCAGAAACACTCTGAAGATATGGGAAAGAGTTGTTGAAGCAAAGTTAAGAGGAGAGGTGACAATCAGTGAGCAAGAGTACTACAGATGGAACGTGTGCTCTAAGAGTGTTGATGGAGAAGTATAGAGAAGGTCAGAAGGCACTGCCCTGTGTCTTTGTGGATCTAGAGAAAGCATATGATAAGGTGCCAAGAGAGGAAGATTGGCACTGTATGAGGAAGTCAGGAGTGGCAGAGAAGTATATGACGGTAGTGAAGGACATGTATGAGGACGATGAGATGGTGGTGAGGTGTGCTGTAGGATTGACAGATGAATTCAAGGTAGGGGTGGGATTACATCAGGGGTTGTCTATGAGCCCCTTCTTGTTTGCCATGGTGATGGACAGGCTGACAGATGAGGTCAGGCAGGAGTCTCCATGGACCATGATGTTTGCAGACAGCATTGTGAGCTGTAGTGAGAGTAGGGAGCAGGTGGAAGAGAACATGGAGAGGTGGATGTATGCTCTGGAGAGAAGAGGAATGAAAGTCAGTAGAAGTAAGACAGAATAGATTAGTATGAATTAGAGGGAGGCAGGTGCAACGGTTTAGATTCAAGCAGCCGAGGTAGCGAAGGTAGATGAGTTTAAATCCCTTGGGTCAACCACCCAAAGCAACAGAAAATGCACAAGAGAGGTGAAAAAGAGAGTCCAGGCCGGGTGGAGATGAGTGTCATGGGTGATCTGTGTCAGAAGGGTAGCAGCAGGAGTGAAAGGAAAGATTTACAAGACGGTAGTGAGACCTACTATGATGTATGGTTTGGAGATGGTGGCTCTCACAAAAAGACAGGAGGTGGAGCGGGAGGTGGCAGAGTTGAAAATGCTAAGATGTCATTGAGAGTGACTAGGAGGGACAGGATTAGAAATAAATATATCAGAGGGACAGCTCACATTGAACAGTTTGGAGACATTGTAAGAGAGGCAAGGCTGAGATGCTTTGGACATGTGCAGAGGAGGGATAGTGGCAATACCGGACAAAGGATGTTGATGATGGAGCTGCAAGGCAGGAGGAAAAGAGGAAAACCACAGAGAAGATTCATTGATGCAGTGAAGGAGAACATGGAGAGGGCTGGTGTTACAGAGAAAGATGCAAGTGATAGGTTGAGATGGAAACAGATGATCTGCTGTGAAGACCCCTACATGGAGCAGCCGAAAGAAAAGAAGAAGACTCCCAAACTGGAGCCAGCAGGCCCATGTGGACCCCACCAAAGTTTACATCAGGGCTGTGTTATGGGTCCATATGGCTTTGTCTGCAGGTTCCATGTTGGCCCCATCTGTTTTCCCACATGTGGGCGGATTTACTAAGGCAGCACAAATTTGAGTGCTTAAGGGAATGGCCAATTTTTGCCTGTGATCTACTAACAACACGAAAAATTATGAACACAGATGCAGTCACTTCATTTCAGTAATGACCACCCATCCACCAAGAGCATCGCAAAATTGTGCACAGGGACACCTGAGGAAAAAGGTCATCAACACAGGCACAGCCAGTTCTGAGGAGCAAAACATTGGGGGTTTTTTTGTTTTGGTTTTTTTTAACCTTTTTTTTGTCAAAAAAATGTACACGTGTTATCATTTTTCATATCTAAGCCTTATACAAGTGTAGAAGTGTGGAAAAGTACCGGAGAAGCGTGTTCCTCTGTCTTAACACTAAGAAGCCAGTTCTGCCAGAAAGGTACAGAAAGCCCCCTGTGGAGCAAGAGGACACAAAGAGCCCCCTGCGGAGCGAGTTCTACTGGAAAGATACTGAGGTTGCATGCAGGGAGCCAGTCCTGGCGGAAATGTACTGATACTGACATACCCCCTGCATGGGGAGAGAAGGAACAGGTTGCTTCGTCCTTTCAAGCTGTTAATGATGTACCAAACCTATTACACTCTTTTGTCTGTGATGTATTCAGCTGAAACCGCTTTGTCCTGCTTCCGTTGTGTGTTGCAACTGCTTCTTGTATATAAGCCTGCTCACTGAAGGCAGCCTTCAGTACTGACCTCCTGCAACCTGAGGGTCCGTACTCCTTGTATATAATTTATGCAAGTAAAAACTCTTAATAGAATATTCTTGTGTCTCGAATCTTTATTGAGGTAATGAACTAATATACAATCACATTCTGAGTGTTTTCAGAGATTCCTGACATACGTGGTGCCGTGACCCGGATGACCAATACCCTAGGCGGGCCAGGACAACCAAGCCTTCCCCGGTCTTCAAACCCCATGCATGGTCTGACCAACGGTCAGGTTTTGGAAAACCCGCCTTCAGGGAACGCTGGGGAGGAGACTGGCTCCTGACTCTATCTAAGTGACGGTCATCCTCACCAGTAGGGTCATAAAGTAAGTGACGTCTTTTTATTATTAAAGAAAAAAGGATATAGTATATACTACATGCGTTAGAAGATCCTCCCAAATCCAGCCTTGAGTGAGTAACGTAAAATAGGGCGCTCCAATATGTCACTAATGTAACAATGGGATGCGCTCCTAAATATATTACTAATGAAATAGGCGGCTTCAATATGAGAAATTGGATGCGCTCCTAAAAAATATTACTAATATGAAATAGGCCGCTCCAATATGTTCAATATGAGAAATTGGATGCGCTCCTAAAAATATTACTAATATGAAATAGGCCGCTCCAATATGTTACTAATGTAAATGGGATGCACTCCTAAATATATTACTAATGTAAATGGGATGCGCTCCTAAATATGTTACAAGATCCTCCTAAACCCAACCACGAGTGACTAATGCAATAAGAGAGTGAAGCGCGCAGACGAAGCGCGCGGACGAAGCGCGCGGATGAGTAGTTGCAACGAGGAAAAAAAAAAAGGTTTGTTCGGGTTAAAGTCCCGATTGTGTTGTTTTCCGGCCAAAGAGTCAGGTTTCAAAAGAGTAAGAAAAGTAAAAGGTGCTGTGTATTGACTGATAGGTCAAGCTTTAGCTAAGTAATGGTAATATAAGGCGGCGTCCTATATATTTTTCCTATCTGATCATACCAGGTAATGATCCTGTAAGAAATTACAGGAGTCCTAATACAGGTTGCGTGAGCATCTAGTTCGTGCGAAAGGTGAGTGCATCCTAGAAGCGTGAGCATCTAGATCCAGCGACAGGTGAGCGCATTCTAAAAAAATATAAAAAAAAGGAAAAAAGCGTTCCAGCGAAAGGCGGGCGCATTTTAAAAGCTGCGTGAGCATCTAATTCTAGTGACAGGTGAGCACACCTATTGGCCAGTAATAGCGTTGCAGTGGGCGTACTGACAACCTTCCTGACTATATAATAAAAAAAAAAATGGGTAACTGTACAGGAAAAATGAATAAAGCGAAAAATAAGCAAAAGAAAAAAGAGGAAACTACGCGCCCAACGGTAAAAAAATTGCAATAACCGGTTAAAAGAAAAAGATCAGATAAAGGATCCTGAAAAATATTTAAACAAATGGGGAAAAAGATTATTCCCTTAAACCCACACTGGAAGTGGATGAATGCACAGTCTTAGCGTCGACGGAAAAACTTACAACAAAAAGAGATAAATATCAAAACCAACCGAGCATCGAACCATTATTAAATGAAAAAGATAATCCTCCCCCAACTCATCAATGCCGCGATCCTAAGGAGGGTCCATACAGCAAATTATTAAAAGAAGCCCAAGAGGTTGGGAAAAGGAGGAAGTAAATAAAATCATAATAATTAGACCATAATATTTAAAGACGGACGGATTAAATGGCAGCAAAACCGGATAACGCTAAAATGAACAATGAGAAACAGTTATTTTATCTATTCTTTGTGTGTGAGCCTTAGATAGAGGCAGCGGCAGTGTAGAGATTGTGTGTGTGTGGTTGATCTGTGAAGAAAGTGGTCTAAATATGGGTACTTTTACAAGGTTTTGGGTTTTAATTTTTTCAATAGCTCTGTGGGGTTAGACCCAAGACAGGCAGGTCAATGCAATGATGGAAATTGGGATGTTTGTTTTAACTGTGGCAAGCCTGGTCACTGGGCCCGTGATTGCAGGTTTGGCCAAAGAGGTAGATTTGGAGGCAGGATACCAAGCAGAGGTAGAAGAAGATTTCAGAATGATCAGAGAGGCGATTTGAAGTGCTGTAACTGACCTTTTTCTTTGACTGAAGCATGACAGTGCACTTTATAGGAAGGACTGACGTGTGACAACGTGAGATTTAGAGCACAGAGGTTTAAAAGAGATAGATAATTAATGTGTCTGTGCATATTATCTGCCAGAGGCTATGGATTATCAGACAAAGGTCCCAGTCATAGATCAAAAGAAAGGAAGGAAGAGATTTGCCAGATGGGTCAAACAAATGCAGGACAGAGGAATGTTTGCAGGATGTGAAAACAGCCCCCCCCCCCAACCAGGGGGATGGTGATTAAAAACTGGCCGTCACAAACAGCTATGGGGGAGCCTGTCTGAAGGTAGTGAGAAAATTAAGGACTCTTCTCACCAGGTTATAGTTTTGTAGGCATGGTGTTAGCTCATATGGAGTTATCTGTTACAAGAAAGGCAGGTGTTCAGACCCAGAGGCATTATTTAATTCCAAAACAAATTCAAAAGGTCAGTAATGGGAAAACACCCAATGCCAGGGTTGAAATCAAGAGATGAGTTTTGCCACAAAACAGAATTTTGAATTGAGCCATGTTGGTTTGGTATAAAGTTGACTTTCCAGAATGAAGCCGATCACTTTTATGTTTAGGATCTTGCATGGAGCATTTGCTGTGGACAGTAGTCAGTAGTATGAACGACAGGACAGTGAATTATGAATAAGACAAGCAGGTGGTAACAAAATGTTGATGAAGGCTGAAGAGAACGGAGACCAGATGGATGAAGGAAGTGTGAGGAAGTTTTAATACTGAAAGAAATCATAGATGTGAGATGTTTCATCAGCTAGTCCAGGGAAAGGTGAAGCCTTGTACACAGATGGATAGTGGATGGAAACAAATTGAGTAAGTGTTTCTGATGGAAAAAAGTACATGGGGAAGAGAAGAAGAACGGTGGGTTTAGCAAGTGTAGAAAATATTTCTGATGTTGAGATGGAAATGGAAAAAGAAATGAAAGCAGAGCATGTGTAACCAAAGAAAAATAAAGATCCACATAAGATTTGAAGCTGTAGCTTTAAAAACCAAACAAACAGAAAACCAATAATAAATAAATTAAATTTTTGGCTAAGAGTGCCAGGAAGAAGGCACAAATGCAGGCAGCCGTCTTAATGTTTTCAAATACTTAAAGTAGCAATGAGGCATTAGGTGTCCATTCTTTCAGTGCATTTCCTTAATTGTGAATATTAACATTTATTTAGTAATGAGCAAACACTCACAGCGAAGATTATAGCCTTACTATATACTCGGTTATTTAAAATCAATCTAACACCCCAGTTTTGTTCCTCCCCAACAGAGGGTATGCATTTGATGTTACTCACCACATAATGGTGTGATATGTGATATATGATATGTCATATTATCCGGTTCCGGTTCCGCCGGACCGGTGGCGCCACACGAGTAGGTTGCCCGTTGCAACAGCCCTTTTTTTATCTTCCTTCTTCTTTCTACACCTTTCACTCTGTATATATATCACGGACACACGGATCGCCCCGGGGGTCTCCCGGGTCGGCGGACGGAGCCACGGTTTGCAGCGGGAGACGCTACAGCGGGGAGGAGCTAGTGCTAGCTAGCACTTGGCCGCCGCCCGGTGCTAATGGGAAACTCGACATACCGGGAGCTGTAGCGAAAACGACGCGGGTGCCGGGCTGGAGTTTAGGCGGCGTGCAAGAAATATAAGACAGAATAATAAAGAGCGATGGCAAGAACCAAGCAGACCGTCCATAAAATCTACTGGAGGAAGAAGCCCCCCAGGAGACAGCTAGCCACCAGGGCTGCTCGGAGAGGCGCTCCGGCCACCGGCAGAGTGAAGAGGCCTCGCCGTCACAGGCCCATGGCTCTGAGAGAGATCCGTCGCTACCAGAAATCCACGGAGCTGCTCATCCGTAAGCTGCCCGTCCAGCGCCTGGTGAGGGAGATCGCTCAGGACTTCAAGACCGTTCTGCGTTTCCTGATCTTCGCCGTCATGGCTCTGCAGGAGACCAGCGAGGCCCACCTGGTGGTCTCTTCTTCGCTAAGGGGGTCACCATCATGCCCAAAGACTTCCAGCTGGCCCACCGCATCCGCGGAGAGAGAGCTTAGACTTTCTGCTGCACATTCACCAACCAACCATAATGCTCTGCACTGTGTGTCTATATATATACATTAAAGTAATATGGACATACACTACCGTTCAAAAGTTTGGGGTCACCCAGACAATTATTTTGTGTTTTCCATGAAAAGTCACACTTATTTACCACCATGAGTTGTAAAATGAATAGAAAATATAGTAAAGACATTGACAAGGTTACAAATAATGATTTGTATTTGAAATAATAATTTTTTCCTTCAAACTTTGCTTTCGTCAAAGAATCCTCCATTGGCAGCAATTACAGCATTGCAGACCTAACATGATTGCACAAGGGTTTTCTAATCATCCATTAGCCTTCTGACGCAATGAGCAAACACATTGTACCATTAGAACACTGGAGTGATAGTTGCTGGAAATGGGCCTCTATACACCTATGTAGATATTGCACCAAAAACCAGACATTTGCAGCTAGAATAGTCATTTACCACATTAGTAATGTATAGAGTGTATTTTTGATTAGTTTAAAGTTATCTCCATTGAAAAAAAGTGCTTTTCTTTCAAAAATAAGGAAATTTCTAAGTGACCCCAAACTTTTGAACTGTAGTGTATGTTTACTAGATGTTGTTTTTTCTTGCCTTCTGATTGTTGCTCTGAGTGTTGCTATCCCTGTGCTGTTGCAATCCTGGAATTTCCCCATTGTGGGACTAATAAAGGCTTATCTTATCTTATATTTCAGGAATATGACAGTAATGAGGAATGTGTTTTTTCCTGATTCGGCGGTGGCCAAGCTGGGTCAGGGTAAACTACATTCACTCCACAATTTACCAAGGAATATATAAAATGAGGCATTCAGGGAAAAATTTGAATTGAATTCTAATTAGGCAAAATGTCCACCTTTCTGTTGACTGAAAGTGTGATGCAACTTTTATTAATTTATTCAAATTCATCCAGTCTGTGTTCAACTGGACAAACTGATCTTATTTATCAATGCTGAAGCATATCAAAAATGCACAGGTGGTTATTTTGTTTTTCTTAAATGAAATTTGTAAACTAGTTAAGCTGTGACTATTGAAACCTTATTTTTGAGGGAACTGGGCTACCCGCAAATTTGATCTAAAATTAAAAATGGTAGCACACTTCCTTTCAGCAGAAAAACCAAGCAAATACCCTGTAACTTTGGTGCATGTGTGTCTCCATGTATCAAAGCAGGGGGTATCAGGGGAATTAATTAGCAAATAATTAGCAATACTCAGAAAAATAGGTGATACATAAAAATTATCAATAACTGATAATGACTTGTTTTATCCTTTCTAAAAGATTTTCTATATAAATTAAAAGATGATTATACCGTTTTAAGAACAAAGCAGACATTTCTGGCAAACAATGACAAACCCAATGATCAAGGGTGAGGCACATTGTTTGGCTATGACTTAAAAGAAGACAGTGCAGCAGTCACGACATCGTGTACAAAAAGCACCGCCCTCATGGCTGCTGTACTGCCAGGTCATATCCTTGAAGGACTAGGAAGTCCACAGCCACTGCACGTTACTATGAAGTATATCAGATGTTTTGAACTTTTTGATTGTGCCTTGGCTGACAAATTGTATGACAAAGATGTCATCACAGTGCAGATGGACAATTTGATTTTCAATGAGCAAGGAGCAGCTGCACTGTCGGTGAAATTGCCCGAAGATGTTACCTTCTTGCATTATGTTAACACTCCCTATGGGGACCAGACAATTACCTTTGGGCTGCTTGTGGACAAATGGTTGAGAAGGCAAATCATGTAACTGATTGGGTGAAAACTCCTAAGAAAAATGTGCAATACTCACAATCCACAGGACTATTTATGACGCCTTTACAGGTGGTCATTTTTTTTTTTTTTTTGTTACTTATTTGTACCTGTAGGTAGATTTGGTTTGCAGTCTGGTGACAAGCCACCAGCTGCTGGTCGCTGCGTGCGCAAGCGCCCTAAACCTACATGTTTTTGGTATGCGGGAGGAAACCGGAGAAATCCCGGAGTAAACCCACGCAACACGGGGAGAACATGCAAACTCTACACAGCTCACTGTTGGTCGGGGGCTGGGATCGAACCCACGATCTCATGATCCCCGCGATCCCCCGGCCGAGGGTAAACTGTGCTGACCCAAAGGGTCATGACCCTTATGTTATATGTGGATGACATTTTGGTTGTCTCCCCCACTGAGGAACAATGTCAACAGGACTCTTTGGCCCTGCTGCACTTCTTGTGTGAACATGGACTAAAATGTAGCAAGAAAAAACTGCAGTTTTGTCAATGCTTATTGCCGACGGGAAAACATTGGAACCAGATAGAATAAAGACCATTCAATACTTACCTTTGCCACAGACAAAAAAGCAAACTTAACCAGCAAATTTAAAAGAAGAAAGTCATAAATTTACAACAAAAAGTTGTAGATTTATGATGAAAAAATGTGTGAATTTATGAGGAGAAAAGTTACATGTTTACAAGACAAAATAAAATGTATGAGAAAAAAAAGTCGCAGATTTATGAAAAAAAAGTAGCAGATTCATGTGAAAAAGTGGCAACTTTACAACAAAAAAGGCACTATTAGGTACCCTGAACTACTGCTGCCAGTGGTTGCCAAACTTTTCACAACACACGGCTCCACTGTACGCACTACTTCAGGGCCCACAAGGAAATTTGCATGCTAGTATGAGCTGAAAAACATGACTATGCCACCCCACACATACATAAATGCCAACAAACTTTACTGCACTGCCAATGACAAAATTGTTCTCCCTCCCTCACTGTACTGCTGAGTGGCACTGGCTCCGCCATGTGCCAACAGGAGGGATATGATTAAGATAGCTGAATATGATTAAGATAGCTGAAAAAACACTTCTTCTGTCCAGGAATTCTAAAAGAAATGAACAAGTTTGCAGTTAAAATAATGCCCAAGGTGCAATGAGAACTAGACAGAGGAGTTTTCCACTACCAAAAGCACCCTTTTCTCAATGGTGCATGGATTTTATAGTGGGTCAACTCCAACACTGCCTTGTTCTCATTGACACATTCACAAAATTGACAGAAATACATCCTACTGCTAAGGCAGATGCAAAAGTTTTTTTTGTAAGGTTGTTGCAAAATAGTATATTCCCAACTTTTGGAATACCAGAGATCATTTATGCAGACAATCAGACAAATGCTGGCAAAAACCACGCATGGTAAGGCCATTACATGGCCTGAAGCCCTTAAGATAGTGAAACTAAACAATTAATACCATCCCAGATAAGAAAACGGGACTGTGCCTTTCACTGCCCTTATGGACTGCTGGGTCTGTCACTACTAATACATTGATTCTGTTAGAGCTCTCTCCACTCCACAGGAGGAAGTGATCAACCCACTGCAGCCTGGTGACTTTATCTTCATGAAAAATCATCACCAGCAGCACTGAGGCTCAGTGAGGGTCGCTGGACGACCATCCTGGATCCACCTGACACACGTGAAGAGACTAAAAGTGTCTGCAAATGAACTAACCTGCTTCCCTGAGTAAGTCCAGTTACAAAGGGGGACGTGTCCTTTTAAGGACATCGCCGTCTCAAACCTGGTGAAGACAGAGGCCCGGAGGGGTACTCTCTCAGGTGTAAGTAAAATGAAGGCACTGCTACTTGCCGCTGGTGTGACAGGTGTGTTTGCAGGAATAATATGGATCACTTCCCCCAACGCCAAGAGGGAGACGACAGCCTATGACAGCATTCCCCTCATTTGGAGTGGCCTATTTGAGTCGCAGAATGAATGATGTATTTTGGGCTTTGAAGGACCTCACTGAGAGGAAGGAGGCATAATCGATTGGCTGAGAGGACTGCAACAACACTTGAATGGCTTGAAGGATGTGCCACAAAATTGGGACCTGTCCTCTTGGTTCCTTTCTGGTCAATGGTGGCAAGTTCTGTTGAAGTAGTTAACCCCAGGAACAGTTGTATTGATTCTATCTTGTGTACTATTCATGTGTGTCATTCCTTGATAAGTAGAGCTCTTGCTCAACACACTTTCATGCTACAATCTGTTACGCTCCAAAGGGAAGTTCCTGTACAATATACTGCCTTGAGACAACGAAGTGATGGTGATTGTGATGACAGAACCACTGTTTAGATTTGGAAGTGATGCTCAATGATGACAATGTAGAAAATCATGAGTAGATGCATTGTACTGATGTTTGACAACAATGATAAAAATGATAAACAGGAGGGAATTGTCAGAAAAATGTACACATGTGTTATCATTTTTCATATCTAAGCCTTATACAAGTGTAGAAGTGTGGAAAAGTACCAGAGAAGCGTGTTCCTCTGTCTTAACACTAAGAAGCCAGTTCTGCCAGAAAGGTACAGAAAGCCCCCTGTGGAGCAAGAGGACACAAAGAGCCCCCTGTGGAGCGAGTTCTACTGGAAAGATACTGAGGTTGCATGCAGGGAGCCAGTCCTGGTGGAAATGTACTGATACTGACATACCCCCTGCATAGGGAGAGAAGGAACAGGTTGCTTTGTCCTTTCAAGCTGTTAATGATGTGCCAAACCTGTTACACTCTTTTGTCTGTGATGTATTCAGCTGAAACCGCTTTGTCCTGCTTCCGTTGTGTGTTGCAACTGCTTCTTGTATATAAGTCTGCTCACTGAAGGCAGCCTTCAGTACTGACCTCCTGCAACCTGAGGGTCCGTACTCCTTGTATATAATTTATGCAAGTAAAAACTCTTAATAGAATATTCTTGTGTCTCTTTAATGAGGTAATGAACTAATATACGATCACATTCTGAGTGTTTTCAGAGATTCCTGACATTTTTAAAGCACAAAACCCAGTTAGTTTATTTTTGTCAAATTTTAAAGTTTTGATTTTCATTTCACATTGCAGACTCCTTTGTTCAATATGCATTAATTAAGTATTTAAGATAAGATAAGATAAGATAAGCCTTTATTAGTCCCAGATTATTTGTATATAATTTTAAAAAGGACTACTCATGAATAAAGTGATTATTTGATGAACATGTTTATTTTATAACACAAGAACTGTTAAGATGGTCTCATGGAGACTGGGGTTTTATTACGTGAATAAATTTGCTTTAACCTTATCTTGAGCATTTTTTGTTGTCGCCCCCAGGCTCTGGAATAATCTCCCCCGTAACCTACATGCTGTCTCTGACCTGGCCCTTTTTAAATCAGAACCTAAAACATATTTGCTCAGGATGGCTTTTAATACCCAGTAGTGGTGACATTTGTTTTGACATGGTTTTTTTTTTTTTTTATTTTATTTTATTTTCAGGTATTTGTGCTTATATCTTTGCTTATGTAATTTGTTTTTTTGTTTTGTTTTGTTTTTTTTATGCTGTGTGTGTTTCTAGTGCTGTTTAATTTTCTGTAAAGCACTTTGGTCACCTACGGGTTGTTTTAAAGGGCTATATAAATAAGGTACAATACATTAACCAAATCTACAGGTCTCCCAGTCCATGACTTATGCATTTTATGTTTTCTGTAGTCTAGAATGTAATAAAATTAAACACACATGATTTCACTAATTCCTCAGACCGCCACAGCAGAGACTGCTGTCATTGAGTTACTATGATGATGCAATTTCGGGGAACGTTTCTATGGGTCTGTGCTCTTTTTTATAATCTTGTTTTAGTTTTCCTCCTATTTTATCCTGAACTGGGAGAGAGAATAGAAGAGGGAACTGAATAACTGTTTTATGCACAGCAAAAAGAAACAAATTTAGAAATATGGATAGATGGGAAAAAATGAAGAAAATTGGCAATGTGGAAGAGCTTTTGTTTTAGAAATGATGGGGAGTCTGATGGAGAGGAGAGGAAATCCTGAGAATGTTTGCTTTTATTCTTGTTCTTAATCCTATTTGTGTAGCACTTTGAGATTTTGCCCCAAAATGTAAAGTGCATTATAAAAGAAATTATTATTATTATTATTATTATTATTATTATTATTATTATTATTATTATTATTATTATTATAAACAAATTAAGTTTTAAAAAATCCTCTGCCGGCTGATGTCCAGTTCAACACAACACCAATCTCTGTGAGATAGTTTCTGTTTCTACCATTTTCATATAATCTGTTTAGTCATGCCGAATAAAAGTCACGTGCAGACAGAAGCTTCTGTCTCTTTGGCCACATTTCCTCAGTTCTCGCCGATGTCACGGCACCAACGATTGCCGTCATGTCAGGCGCAAATGAATTAAGACATGCTTTGTGAGGGTATTAAATCCTGGCGCATTTAGCAGGAGATTGACAACAACAAACCTTAGTAAATCTCCTTGCAACAATCATTTAAATACTCTCTTTCTTCAAATTTGCTCGTTGACATGACAACTTCTACCAAATACAGTGGTGTGAAAAAGTGTTTGCCCCCTTCCTGATTTCTCATTTTTTGGTGTGTTTGCCAGACTTAAATGTTTCAGAACATCAAACAAATTTAAATATTAGACAAAAATAACACAAGTAAACACAAAATGCAGTTTTTAAATGAAGATGTTTATTATTAAGGGTTAAAAAAAACAAAAACCTTCATGGCCCTGTGTGGAAAAAGTGATTCCCCCCCGTTAATACATAAATAAACTGTGGTTTATCACATCTTTGGAAAGCTTAGTTCAATTTCTCTAGCCACACCCAGGCCTGATTACTGCCACACCTGTTCTCAATCAAGAAATCACTTAAATAGGACCTACCTGACAAAGTGAAGTAGACCAAAAGATCCTCAAAAGCTAGACATCATGCTGCGATCTAAAGAAATTCAGGAACAAATAAGAAATAAAGTAATTGAGATCTATCAGTCTGGAAAAGGTTATAAAGCCATTTCTAAAGCTTTGGGACTCCAGCAAAGCACAATGAGGGCCATTATCCACAAATGGCGAAAACATGGAACAGTGGTGAACCTTTCCATGAGTGGCAGGCTGACTAAAATTACCCCAAGAGCACAGCAACCATTCATCCAAGAGGTCACAAAAGACCCCACAACAACATCCAAAGAACTGCAGGCCTTACTTGCCTCAGTTAAGGTCAGTGTCCATTAATCCACCATAAGAAAGAGACTGGGCAAAAATGGCCTGCATGGCAGAGTTCCAAGATGAAAATCACTGCTGAACAAAAACAACATAAGGCTCATCTCAGTTTTGCCAGAAAACATCTTGATGGTCAACAAGACTTTTGGGAAAATACTCTGTGGACTGACTAGACAAAAGTTGAACCTTTTAGAAGGTGTGAGTTCGATTAAATCCAGCGTTAAAGTAATGCAGCATTTCAGAAAAACAACATCATACCAACAGTAAAATATGGTGGTGTAGTGTGATTGCCTGGGGCTGTTTTGCCACTTCAGGACCTGGAAGACTTGCTGTGGTAAATGGAACCATGAATTCATCTACCAAAAATTCCTGAAGGAGAATGTTGGGCCATCTGTTCGTGACCTCAAGCTGAAGAGCACTTGGGTTCTGCAGCAGGACAATGATCCAAAGCACGCCAGCAAGTTTGCCTCTTAATGGATAAAGAAAAACAAAATGAAGACTTTGGAGTGGCCTAGTCAAATACCTGACCTAACCTGAATCCGAAAAAGTGGTTCATGCTCGAAAACCCTCCAGTGTGGCTGAATTGCAACAATTCTGCAAAGATGAGTGGTCCAAAATTCCTCCACAGCGCTGTGAAAGACTCATTGCCAGTTATTGCAAATGCTTGATTACAGTTTTTGCTGCTAAGGGTGGCCCAACCAGTTATTAGGTTTAGGGGGCAATCACTTTTTCACACAGGGTCATGTAGGTTTGGATTGTTTTCCCCTTAATAATAAACACCTTCATTTAAAAAACAAAACAAAACTGCTTTTTGTGTTTATTTGTGTTATCTTTGTCTAATATTTAAATTTGTTTGATGATCTGAAACATTTAAATCTGACATATACTAAAAAATGAGAAATTAGGACGGTGGCAAACAATTTTTCAGACCACTCTATGCAATAAGACCAGGCACAAAATTACCATAGTCCATGCCTTCCCATTGCTATCTTCTTCCTGCACCCTTTAGTAAATTTCACCAGTCGTTGGTTTTTTGTTTTTTGTTTTACACAAAAATAGGGTCTTGCGATGGCGCTGCAGTGTCATGAATTGGCCCGGCAGGGCACAATGGAAAACTAAACGCTGAACTGTGAGTTTCAAATGTTTAATCCAAAAACACCAAAACCCTTACAGTGCAAGAATAAAACTTGCAGGCTTCAGTAATAGGCAGGATAATAAGGATCGCACAACAGGCTAAGATGTGGGACACACATCAGAATAATAATGAAGGCTGAAGTGTGGGACACACGCCGGTTAGTCCAAGTAGCCAAAGAGGAAGGAAGTGGGGGACACATGCCGAGTGACAATATATAGAATGTCGCCCCGAGCTGCTGGGTGGCATCCCTTAAATAGAGCAAGAAGTAATCATACAGTTGGTGAACAGGTGTTGATAAACAAGAGGCAAGAGTGAAGATGATTAACTCAAAATACTGTAAGCTGTGACAACCGCAAACTGAACTAGGAGAAACGGAAGTAAATAAAGAACACTGTCAAAATAAAGTACAGATAGGAGTGAATGATAAATCATGATACAGATCATAAGCAAAAAATGGTAACAACCCACCAAGGCAAGGACAAGAATGAATAACAATAATAATTAATATAAACACTACAAAGAGAGAACTGGAGTTCAAGGCGGTGAGGGCTCATATACAAACACAGGATGATATTCATTATACAAAAGAAGATGGCCATAGACATAATATAAATAAACCAAGACTATAATAACTAAACTAAAATAACAGGGCCACAAAACAAACATAGACAAATGGGAAACTCAGATAACATAATACAGATAAAACCATTCTCAAATTCAATAATAAAAGTGAGATGGGGAAAACACAGAAAAAACAGTTAAACTGAAAGCGTGAACAGAGTTCCCCAACCGTGTTTTCATAAATTTGCAACTTTTTTTTATTGTAATCTTGCAATTTTTTCTCATAAATTTGATTTTTTTTTTGTAAATTTGCATTTTTTTCCTAATCTGTTAGTTAATTGTGACTTTTTTCTCGCAAATTTGCTAACTTTTTTTGTAATTTTGGAACTTTTTCACAAATTTGCCACTTTTTTTACTGTAATCCTGCATCTTTTGTCATAAATTTGATACATTTTTCCTTGTAAATTTGCTATTTTCAGGTAAATTTGTGACTTTTTTCTTACAAATTGTCAGGGTTTTTTTTTCTCATAAATTTGCAACTTTTTCTCATAAATTTGTGACATTTTTTTTGTAATTTTGCCTATGGCGCCAGTGCTCCTGAAATCTGCTCACCCATTTAAACCCTTGAATCACCCAGTTGGGTTTAAAACAGATTAAGATAAGAAAAGATAAGATAAACCTTTATTAGTCGCATAATGGGGAAATTCCAGGATTGCAGCAGCAAAGGAATAGAGCAATAGTAAATAAGATAATAAGAAAAGAACTGGTTTGCCAAAGCAGTAAATAAATATACATATGTACACAGTGAAGGAGCATTGCAGCTAAATGGTATCAACAGCAATATGGTTAGTTAAATTACCCCGTAGAATATAAATACCGACCCAGACAGTATATTTCACATTGAATGAACAGTGTTGTTGCCACCCTCAATAATAATTGTATTTGTCTTTGTTGTGTATTTGAGGGAATGATCTCTATTGCGCAGAGTTGTTGCGTTTAATACGGCCTCTATGAGCAGCCCTGGTAAGATTATAAAGTCTGACAGCCATAGGTAGGAAGGACCTGCGGAACCTCTCCCTCAAACATTTAGGATGGTACAGCCTACCACTAATTGAGCTCCTCAGTGTGTTCAGCATGTCCCACTTGGGGGAAGGGGGACTCCGACTCCAGCAGAGATGACTGCTTAGCCACTGTCCTCCTCTCTCCTATCTCCTCCACTGGGTTGAGTCATCGCCTCAGAACAGAGCTAGCTTTTTTGATCAGCCTGTTCAGTCTCTGTCAGCTGCCGTGATGCCACTTCCCCAGCAGACAATTCCATGCGCAAAGGCTGATGCCACCACAGACTCATAGAAGGTCTTCAGGAGTGCCCTCCACACTCCAAAAGACCTGAGCCTCCTCAGGAGGAACAGCCTGTGCTGCCCCTTCTTGTAGAACATGTTGGTGTTGCATGACCAGTCCAGTTTATTGTTCAGGTGAACACCTAGGTACTTGTAAGATGTCACCATCTCACTGTCTGTTTCCTGGATGTTTATCGGTGCTGTGGTGGTGGTGGTGGTGGGGGGGGGCTGTCTATGCCTGTGGCAGTCCACCACCAGTTCTTTGGAGGCAGTTCCACAGGCGCCAGTCCACAGAGTCCTGGATAAGTCATCTGTACTCTTCATCATCGCCCTTGGAGATGAGGCCAACGATTGCAGAGTCATTAGAGAACTTCTGTAGATGGCAGTATGGTGTGTTGTTTGAATATTTCCTGCTCACCTATACCACAGGTAAATTGTCAGAAAACTGTACACACATGTTATCATTTTAAATGTCTAAGCCTTATACAAGTGTAGAAGTGTGTTCTGTTGGGAAAGTACTGAGACTGCATGCAGAAGCGTGTTCTGCTGGAAAAGCACTGAGGCTGCATTCGGGGAGCGAGTTCTGTTGGAAAAACACTGACACTGCATGCAGGGAGCCAGTTCTGCCGGAAAAGTACTGATGCAGGGAGCCCCCTGCATAGCGAGAGAAGGAACAGGTTGCTTTGTTCTTTGAAGAAAGTCAATGCATGCAGTTCCAGTTTAACAAACTCTGTTAATGATGTGCCAAACCTGTTACACTCTTTTGTCTGTGATGTATTCGGCTGAAACAGTTTTGTCCTGTCTCCGTTTGTGTGTTGCAACTGCTTCTCGTATATAAGCCTGCTCGCTGAAGGCAGCCTTCAGTACTGACTTCCTGTCACCTGAGGTTTGCACTCCTTGTATACAATTTATACAAGTAAAGCTCTTAAAAGAATATTCTTGTGTCTTGAATCTTTATTGGGGTAACGAACTAATGTACGATCCCATTCTGAGTGTTTTCAGAGATTCCTGACAATGCCTGTGGCAGTCCACCACCAGTTCTTTGGAGGCAGTTCCGCAGGCGCCAGTCCACAGAGTCCTGGATAAGTCATCTGTACTCTTCATCATCCCCCTCGGAGATGAGGCCAACGATTGCAGAGTCATTAGAGAACTTCTGTAGATGGCAGTGTGGTGTGTTGTGTGAATATTTCCTGCTCACCTATACCACAGGTAAAGTCTATGTGGGCAAACTCAAATAAGGCCAACATGGAACCCACGGACAAACCCACATGTGACCCATAAGACAGTCCTGATTTATCCTACAGTGAGGCCCACATTGAAAGGCTGGCTGGGCCAGAGAGCGCTTTTCATCTGGCCTCCACCCATCCACCTGTTCAACAAGGCTGGCCCTTCCAGGAGACACAACTCCTGCTAGCATAGTTCTGAGGGTCACTATAGTGTTGTAGTTGAGACCAGACCAAGACTAGACCGAAACCATATTGTAACGTCTGGGCCATGTTAAGGGGGGCAGGGGTTTCCCAGCATGCTTTGACAATTGAAACGTTACTGTGTGTGTGTAGTAAATGTTATTACTGAGCTATTCTACTGCTGTGTAATTATAACGCAGTTATAATTACACAGCAGTATTTCATAGGCAAGATTTATTATGTGTGTGTAACCGTGATTTAAATGGAGATCTGGAAGAATGACCTCCCCTCCTGCCTGTGCTCAGAGTGTGTGTGAATAAAGCCCGTTGATCACAACCATCTTGCTCCATTTTCTTTGTGTGAACCCTGCATATGTCACACTGGTGTCAGAAGTGGGCATGGAGCAAATGGAAGCCAGGATCAGAATGGAGATCCAGCAGCTGGAGCAGTTCATTGCTCAGCTGATGATGGACGATGGGACCGAGACACCACCCCCGGGAGCCGGGAGCCGGGACGAACGAAGCGGCAGCGGACCTGACGGGGCCAGCGCACCCCGCCTTCTGTCTTTTTCAAGACAGAGCGGGCAGAGCAGAGCAAACCAGCCCCGCATTCTGCCCTTTTCAGGACAGGACGGGCTGGCAATCCCACAGCGATCAAGAGTGACGATCGATCAGGAGGCGGCCATCCCATCTGTTCGGCAGCGGGCCAAGATTCCCCGCTTCAACGGCGAGGCCACGTTGGATGACTACCTGACCCAGGTCGAGCTGGCCGCTGCGCTGAATGGCTGGTCACCAGAGGAAACCGCGGTGCAGGTCGCGCTGGCCTTGGAAGGGAGAGCTCTCTGCACGCTCTCTGATCTCCTGCCTGAGGAGCACTACAGCTGGCCAGCGCTACAAGGAGCGCTCCAGAGACGATTTGGAAGAATGGCGGATGCTGAGCACGCCCAGGAACAGCTGACCCGCCGCCGTCAAAGCAACCAGGAAAGCCTAGGAGCCTATGCTGCAGACATACGGCTGCTAACCCGGCGCAGCTACCCAGATTTCGCACCGGAGGCGGTAGAGAAGCTCGCCCTCCCGAGCTTCATCCAAGGTCTCCGCCCGGCCCAGCTCCAGAGCCACGTACGGATCCACGCCGCGAGCGATTGGGAGACTGCAGTGGCAGAAGCAGAACGGGTGGAGCCGCTGATGAATCGCACAATTGAAGCACCAACGCACAGACAGAGAACCTTCCAGGCCACGATGTAAAGCGAGGAGGAAGAGGAGGAATTACGGCAGACCACAGCGGCGCGTCCCCGGAGAAGAACGCCCCTCGCCGGCGTTAAACTAGAGCAAGGTGGCATGAACGGGGACAGGCCGCCTCCCGCAGCTGTTTCCCCCGAGGAGCGGGCACCACGCGTGGGCCGAATTGGACACTCTCCAGGAATGTATCTACAGTGCAGCTTGGGGAAGACGTCGATCCGGGCCCTGATTGACACCGGCTCTCCAATCTCCCTGGTTCGACCCGTTGTGCTGCCGGGCACGAACAAGACGGCCCCACGGGGGTGGGAACCCACCAAGCGCTGCGTCACCACGGCTACCGGTGAGCGCACCAGACTGAGGGGGCGGAGAGTTCTGGTGGTGGGGGTGGCCGGTCAGAACATAAGACACCCGTTCTGGCTGGCTGACATCCAAGACCCCTGTATTATTGGACTAGACCTGCTCACAGCCTGGCGTGCCAAGATCGACACCGCGGGACCGTCCCTCCAGCTGGGAAACCGGACCATCACACTCCACAGCAGAACCCAGGGAAGGAACACGGGGGCCCGCGCAATCGAGGGACCGCCAAGACAGACCGGACCAGGCGGGCCACCGCGAGGACCGGACACGATGACGTCACCAGCACAGACAGAGGGAGCACGAACGCACATAAGGACAGCAAGGGGAGGGGTCAACGTGTCAGCAGAGACGCAGCAGGCGGTGGAGGAATTATTTCAACGGAGCTGCAGCGGGCTGGACCCGGAACAGAGACGCCAGCTGCGGGAGCTATTGGACTATTACATGGGTGTTTTCACCGCGAAGGATGAGGAATGCGGCTGGACCGGGTTGGTGCAGCACGAGATCGACACCGGTGAGGCCAGGCCGATTCAACTCCACCCACGCCGGCTGCCCTTTTCAAGGCGGGCAGCGGCGGAACAAAAAGTGCGAGAAATGCTGGAGGCAGATATTATTGACCCCTCCAGCATCCCCTGGGCGGCACCTGTGGTGCTGGTCAAGAAGAAGGACGGGTCGTGGCGGTTCTGTGTGGATTACCGGTGCCTGAACGACGCCACCAAGAAAGATTCCTACCCCCTGCCCCGCATCGATGACGCACTGGACCACATCGCCGGCTCCAGCTGGTTCAGCTCGCTGGATCTACGCAGCGGCTATTGGCAGGTAGAACTGTCACCTGAGGCCCGCCAAAAAACAGCCTTCTCCATCAGGCAGGGACTGTACCAGTTTAAAGTGATGCCGTTTGGACTCTGCAACGCTCCGGCCACCTTTGAATGCTTGATGGAGCGAGTGCTGGCTCACGTGCCCCGGAGTCGCTGCGTTGTTTACCTGGATGACCTACTGGTGCATGCAGCTGATTTTGACAGCGCCCTGTCAAATCTCCGAGAGGTGCTGGGAGCCATCAAACAGGCGGGGCTACGGTTACACCATAAGAAATGCCACCTATTCCGGCGGGAGACTACCTTTTTGGGCCACGTCGTCAGCGCAGCAGGGGTCGCCACCGACCCAGAAAAAGTGGCAACAGTGAGAGACTGGCCAGTGCCGAGGAACGTCGGTGAACTGAGAAGTTTTCTTGGATTGGCCTCCTATTATAGGAGGTTTGTGAAAGACTTCGCCACCATCGCCAGCTCGCTGCATCAGCTGACGCAGAAAGGACGCACGTTTCAGTGGAGTGACAGCTGTGCTGCTGCTTTCTCTCAGCTCCGCGCGGCACTCATCGGAGCCCCCATCCCACAGTATCCCGACCCGAACCGCCCTTTCATCGTGGACATGGACGCCAGCAACCAGGGCATCGGGGCGGTGTTATCCCAGGAGGGAGAGCAGGGAGAGCAGGCAGTCGCTTTTTTCAGCCGCACTCTCAGCAGAGCCGAGAGGAATTACTGTGTGACTCGCAGAGAGCTGCTGGCTGTCATTCAAGGACTGCATCATTTCCGCCTGTATGTGTACGGGGGGAGGTTCCAGCTCAGGAACGATCACGCTTCCCTGACCTGGTTGTTAAACTTCAAAGAACCGGATGGACAGTTGGCGAGATGGCTGGAGGCACTGCAGGATTATAATTTCCAGATTGTGCATCGGGCAGGCCGCCTCCATGCCAACGCTGACGCGCTGTCTCAGCGCCCCTGTGCGACAGAGGAGTGTCGTCACTGCCAACGGGCTGAAGATCAGGACCAAACCGCCCCACGGGCTGCTGCTCTCCGAGCCGCTGCAAGCAGGAATCACGCAGCGACACACAGCCCCTCAGATGATCAGGCAGCTCTCCCCAGCGATGACGTCACAGAGGCCCTTGGCACGCAGCAGCTGCAGAGCGAGCAGGACAGAGACCCGGTCATTTCGCGGGTTCGGCAGTGGCTGGACGCAGGACAGCGGCCCGCCTGGGAGGTTGTATCACCACTGGACGCAGAGACTAAGGCCCTGCACTCCCAGTGGGCCAACCTCCGCTGCCACGAGGGCGTGGTGTATCGACAGTGGCAGACTCCAGCTGGGCAGCGGCACGTCTGGCAGCTGCTGGTTCCTCGTCGACTCTGGCCCAACGTACTCCAGCTGGTTCATGGGGCAGTAGGAGCGGCCCACTTCGGAGTGACAAAGACGCTGCAGCACCTTTGGGCCCGGTTCTACTGGCCCAGTTGTCATCAGGACGTGGAGCTCCACGTTCACCGCTGCGACACGTGCACAGCTCAGAAAGGACCAACTCAGTGATCCCAAGCTCCCCTGCAGCAGTACCGGGTGGGAGCACCAATGGAGCGAGTGGGAGTGGACATCCTGGGCCCTTTTCCGACCACGGACCGGGGGAACCACTACGTGCTGGTCGCGATGGATTATTTCACTAAGTGGCCAGAGGCGTACGCGGTCCCGGACCAAAGCGCCACGACGACAGCATCAAAGCTGGTGGACGAGATGTTCTGTCGGTTCGGCGCACCGGAGGAGCTGCACAGCGATCAGGGTCGGAACTTTCAGGCGGAGGTCTTCGGGGAGGTCTGCAAGAGGCTGGGCATCCGGAAGACCCGGACCACCCCGCTGCATCCACAGAGCGACGGCCTGGTCGAACGATTCAACCGGCCCCTCACCACCCAGCTCGCTATCCTAGTGGACCAGCGACAGCGAGACCGGGACCTGCATCTGCCTTTTGTTTTGTGGGCGTACCGGACGGCAGCTCAGGAATCTACCCGGTGCACCCCTGCGGTGCTCATGTTTGGACGCGAGCTGCGCACACCGGTGGATTTGGTATTCGGTTCCCCCCCTGAGCCGGAGGTGGAGGGAAAACCCGGATTGGATTATTTTTTTCGTTTGAAAGAACGTCTCCACACAGTGCACGAGCTGGCTCGAGAGGCCCTGGCAGTGGCAGGGGGTCGGCAGAAGCGAGCGTATGACTCCCGCTGCCAGGGGAGGGACTTTGCACCGGGAGATCGAGTCTGGGTTTTCTGCCCTGAGAGGAAGAGAGGACGATCACCGAAGCTGGCGAGCCATTGGTCGGGGCCATGCGTGGTCCTGGAGAGACTGTCAGATGTGATGTACAGGGTGAGGCTTAGAAAAAGGGACCGGGTTGTGGTCCTTCATCGTGACCGTCTCGCCCCGTATCGGCCATCCGCACCGCTGGTGGACGAACCGGAGCCTTCATCCCGGCCCGATACCCCGACCGAGACCCAGATGGACACTAGGGGGCCTGTACGTGTTGGCCACTGGCGCCGAAGACCGCCCCGACACCTGGATGAGTTTGTATTGGACTTTTAAATTGGACTTTAATTTTTCTGGGGACAGAAACCAGTCCGGGGGGGGGGGGCAGTGTAACGTCGGGGCCATGTTAAGGGGGGCAGGGGTTTCCCAGCATCCTTTGACAATTGAAACGTTACTGTGTGTGTGTAGTAAATGTTATTACTGAGCTATTCTACTGCTGGGTCATTATAACGCAGTTATAATTACACAGCAGTATTTCATAGGCAAGATTTATTATGTGTGTGTAACCGTGATTTAAACGGAGGTCTGGGAGAATGACCTCCCCTCCTGCCTGTGCTCAGAGTGTGTGTGAATAAAGCCCGTTGATCACAACCATCTTGCTCCATTTTCTTTGTGTGAACCCTGCATACGTCACAATATTATAGAAAGTTCAAGGCTTTAAGGGGTCAAATCAAGATCAAGACTGAGCCAAGCAGAGACAATGTCAAGACCAAGACCACTGTGTATGTCGGTCTTAATTTGGTGTTTACCCCTTATAGTCTTGGACTTTCCTGGTCTTGACTTAGTCTTCCGAAACTCTAGTCTTGATAGATAGATGGATAGATAGATGTATTTTATTGATCCCAAACTGGGAAATTACATTGTAAAAGCAGCATGACAGTAGACAACCACAATGACAGATGATGAGGTCTTGACTACAACACCACACTAAGGCCACGACAAGGTAGTGATCCTCCAGTGACTTCCAGTAAGTGTACTCACAAGAAATTTTCCCCAGAATGTTATTACTCAAGAAATCAACAAATAGAAAGAAATGAAAACGTTTAAGTTCAAAAGTATTTTTATTATTTCTACTATTGCAAATGTTGCTGAACTTTGAACTTTGATGTACCACAGTCATATTGAGTTGGGGTCAGGAATTATGGTGTGATTTTTAAAGCCCCTGGTGACCAAGGAAATGGTTGTTGTAGGTGATAGTAGTTTTCCACCAGCTCAATGTACAAGAAACATGTGTGTGTGTGTGTGTGTGTGTGTGTGTGTGTGTGTGTGTGTGTGTGTGTGTGTGTGTGTGTGTTATTATTGCATTTAACACCCATTTTCCCACAGAAAAAAAAAAATGTATTTTTTTCCAGATCTTCTGATAAACTGTGGACTTTATCATCCTCCAAACTATATCAACATATTCTCCTAAAATAGCCATGATTTTTCAGCAATACCGCCTAGCTAGCTAGCTAACAATTCTGTTATCACGTTATAGGCATTCTGAGTGGCTCATGAGAATGATAAATCCAACCTCAGCTCCTCCATTTTGTTGGTAATGGAACTGATGTTTGCAACAAAGAGATTGGGGAGATACAGCCATGGACAAAATTGTTGGTACCCCTCTGTTAATTAAAGAAAAACCCACAATGGTCACAGAAATAACTTGAATCTGACAAAAGTGGTAATAAAAAAAATTCTATGAAAATGAACAAATGAAAATCAGACAATGCTTTTGAATTGTGTTTCAACAGAATTATTTTAAAAAACAAACTCATGAAAAGGGCTTGGACAAAAATGATGGGACCCTAAATATTTTGTTGCACAACCTTTTGAGGCAATCACTGCAATCAAACCATTTCTGTAACTGTCAATGAGACTTCTGCACCTCTCAGCAGGTATTGTGGCCCACTCCTCATGAGCAAACTGCTCCAGTTGTCTCAGGTTTGAAGGGTGCCTTCTCCAGACAGCATGTTTCAGCTCCTTCCACAGATGTTCAATGGGATTTAGATCAGGGCTCATATAAGGCCACTTTAGAATAGTCCAATATTTCGCTTTTAGCCTTTCTTGGGTGTTTTTAGCTGTGTGTTTTGCAAGACCCATGACCTGTGACTGAGACCAAGCTGTCTGACACTGGGCAGCACATTTATCTCTAGAATACCTTGATAGTCTTGAGATTTCATTGTACCCTGCACAGATTCAAGACACCCTATGCCAGATGCAGCAAAGCAGCCCCAGAACATAACAGAACCTCCGCACTGATGTGCCTTGCCAAAAAGTTCCAGTTTTGT